>CM070823.1:8486644-9086644 GCA_036326025.1 Chrosomus eos
AAACAACTAACAATTGATTGCATTATAAAAACTGCATTACTTGTCATGTTGAAGTTCCACCTGCAGACAATATGAATATCCATTGTTTTTTATAATTCAGTGTCCTTTTACTGTAAGCCATTCTATATTTTTGGTTATTGCTGAATGTGTGCAATCTAAAAGTAAATGAGTTATAAAGTGTACAGTAAAAGAAAGAAAGAAGAAAGTAGCAGGGCAGCCACTGGTCAAATCCACTGCAGAACTTCAGTTGAAATCTCTTTCTGGGGTGGTGTGTTTTAATGAAATGAAAACATGAAATTGCTGTCATTGGTTATGGTTATTTCTCAATATTTCAGTTATCTATTACCTAAAAATGCTTATCAGTTGTTTCATTATTGTTATATATATACATTTTATATATATATTTTTCAGTACTTTTGAGCCGATGCAGAAGTAGAGGTTTTAAAATATATTTAAGGTTTGGAACATTAGGTCTGCATTTCTGTCATGCTGTATTTAAGCATTTGTAAAGAAGACCAGAAAGATCCAGGATTTTGGTATTGGGTATTTGGTATTAAAAGAAAATGGAAGTATTTTAGAAACGTGTTAATTGACTGTATTGTGTGAAAACAACATGAATTGTGTTACTGGTTACAACAGACGGATGTCGTACTGATTGATTTTAGAGTTTTGAAAATTTGGACAAAAGGATCCTCTATTCATCATACAGAAATATCATCTAGATGCACATCACTTAAAACATTTTGTGAAGATTTTATTTTCTTCTTCCATATGTCTACTGTAAAGCACTTTGTAAACACTATGTTTTAAAAGATGCTATATAAATAAAGTTTTACATCTTATTTACTGCCTCCAAACATGAGTATGCATAAACAATGCTTAGCCTTCTTAGCTTTTAAATTGTGCATGACATGCATAATCAAAGTTAGCTTTTCTATAGACTTTTGGGATTGATCCTAATACAAGCACACTCATAAAATAAAGTTGTCACATTTTATTATATATTTGATGAATGCAATTTATTTTCTGCTATTCAATAGCCGAATGACATTACAATCCGTTTCAGATTCTCTTTTCCACAACCTCTTACGTCATTACCAGACATTACCATTACTCCAGAGCAGCTGTTAAGATAAATTAACTAAAAACTTTTTTACAACAGAAATGAACTATCACTGAACTTACTTAAGCTGGTGTTATGGAATGCAGACACAGGAGAGAAAGATGGAAGGTTAACACAGGAAGTTGATTGAAAACAACAAAGGGAGAGGATGATAGGATACGGTGGATGACGAGGCAGATGAACAAAGGTGGGAATAGAGACACTGTGGAGGGACGAGACGCTGGAGACAGACATTGCTGGAGGCAGGGAGATAATTCCACTTTAAATAAACAAGACCGGACAATGAGCTGGGGTGAAGTGAGTGTACAAGTAGTGGAGTTGATGAGGGTGATGATGAGGTGCCGGTGTATGTGATCATAAATGAGGTGCAGGTGTATGTGATCATAAATGAGGTGCAGGTGTATGTGATCATAAATGTATGTGATCATAAATGAGGTGCAGGTGTATGTGATCATAAATGAGGTGCAGGTGTATGTGATCATAAATGTATGTGATCATAAATGAGGTGCATGTGTACAGTTGTGTTCAAAATAATAGCAGTCCAACATCACTAACCAGATCAATCACTGTTTTTGGTAGAAATTGTATTTCTACATGGCAAATAATTTACTAGTAGGTGTAGTAGAGTAATAGAAAAACAACTGACCCAACAGTCATGACATGTATGTTGCTAATTCTGTATAATTGAATCATTAATTGAAAGGGGTGTGTTCAAAATAATAGCAGTGTGGAGTTCAATTAGTGAGGTTAATCATTCTGTGAAAAAACTAGTGTCAATAAGTGGCCCTTATTTAAGGATGAAGGCAGTACTGGACTGTACATGGTGGATATAGTGCATTTCTCTCTGAAGATCTGAATAAAATGGGCCGTTCCAAACATTGTTCAGAAGAACAGCGTACTTTGATTAAAAAGTTGATTGGAGAGGGGAAAACTTATAAAGAAGTGCAGAAAATGATAGGCTGCTCAGCTAAAATGGTATCAAATGCTTTAAAATGGCAACCAAAACCAGAAAGACGTGGAAGAAAACGGAAAACTACCGTTCGAATGGATCGAAGAATAGCCAAAATGGCAAAGACTCAGCCAATGATCAGCTCCAGGGTGATCAAAGAAGATCTAAAGTTACCCGTGAGTACAGCAACAATTAGAAGACGCCTATCTGAAGCCAAGCTATCAGCAAGAAGCCCCTGCAAAGTCCCATTGTTGAAAAAACGACATGTGCTAAAGCGGATACAATTTGCCAAAGAACACATTGACTGGCCTAAAGAGAAATGGCGCAATATTTTGTGGACTGATGAAAGCAAGATTGTTCTTTTTGGGTCTAGGGGCCACAGACAGTTTGTCAGACGACCCCCAAACACTGAATTCAAGCCACAGTACACTGTGAAGACTGTGAAGCATGGTGGCACAAGCATCATGATATGGGGATGTTTCTCATACCATGGTGTTGGGCCTATTTATCGTATACCACGGATCATGGATCAGTTTGAGTACATCAAAATACTTGAGGTCATGTTGCCTTATGCTGAAGTGGAAATGCCCTTGAAATGGGTGTTTCAACAAGACAATGACCCAAAACACACCAGTAAGCGAGCAGCATCTTGGTTCCAGACCAACAAGATTAACGTTATGGAGTGGCCAGCTCAATCCCCGGACCTTAATCCAATAGAAAACCTGTGGGGTGACATCAAAAATGCTGTTTTTGAGGCAAAACCAAGAAATGCAGAGGAACTGTGGTCTGTAGTGCGATCTTCCTGGGCTGGAATACCTGTTCACAGGTGCCAGAAGTTGGTCGACTCCATGCAACACAGATGTGAAGCAGTTCTCAGAAACCGTGGTTATACAACTAAATATTAGTTCAGTGATTCACAAGAAAGCTAAATCTTCAAGCATTTTTCAGTTTATACAGTACATGTTTGACTTTGTAAAGAAAAATGCAGACACTGCTATTTTTTTAACAGCCTAATATTCCCTTTTCTTCACTTTCTATAAAGTAAAAACAAATTTCATAAATTTTTCTTCATGTTTTGATCTTGAATAGAACGTGCAGTGTTACCAATGCATTTTTGTGTATTGAAATAAAAGTTATTATTATGATTTTGAGCTCTACTCACTTTTTTAAACACACTGCTATTATTTTGAACACAACTGTATGTGATCATAAATGAGGTGCAGGTGAGAGCCAAGGAGGTTGATGGGAGATGTAGTGCAGAGGAGGTGACAAGGCTGATCTGTGGATCAGTCTGTGGACTATGACACTATTTTGTTCTAGATCTAAAGAGACAAACTTTGTTGCATTATTTTCCTGTTATCACTGTAAAGCTGCTTTGAAACAATCTGTATTGTGCTAAAACGCGCTATATAAATAAAGGTAACTTGACTTGTATAGTATGATGTACCTGATTTATCACATATAGGATGCATTTAGTTAAAGTAGCACCAGGTAACTTTTCAACCTTCATAATATATTTCCAAGTCTCTTCTGACGGTACATCGACTTACAATAGGTTGAATGACACGTCTGCCATAGCCTGACGGGGTCTGTAGAAAACCACTTTATTTATGTTGTTCTGTCGGATTATAGTGTCGAACTCACTGAATATGATCAAACAAATGTTGCCGACGGCAGCTTTAAGTCCTTTATCAATTAGGACGTCTTCTCCAGGCTCTCTCCATTCTGCTGACTATGTTTGCTTGCTACTCTCCAACAATCTCTGCTCCGGCATTGTGTTGGTTTTAATGATCATTCAATCATTTTGTGTTTCTTTAGTTATTTACAGTGCATTACCACCATCTAGCGAACACTTGTGGTAACAGCAGGTTAGGTGTACTGTGTCTATTTCCTGTGGTATTCTCGTTTGTAGTCTCGTTTGGAACGAGATCAGAGTTTAGTTAATACACGACGTTTACAGAGCGAGATGCTCTCCGTGTTGTTTAAATTCTGCTGTCAAGTTTCTTCAAACTTCCGCTCAGTTGTGTTTCTATCGAGGGCAATGCTGTTTTACAGCTTGTTTTTGCACTACTGTGTGTAAAATAAAGGAGAGGAGAAAAAGGAACTCAAGATAAAGCATCGTCTCATTTCTTTGTTCACCTCACCTGGCTGTTTATACGCACTGGATAACTAAATACGCATACGTTTAGTGAGGCCTGCACAGTAAAACAGCAATCCCTCGCCTGTCAAGAAGAAGACAGAACTTCAACTGCTAGAAAGAAAAATAAAGCATTGTTGCCCGTCGAGACGACGCCATTAATCAGCTCTCATCAAGCCTGCATGTGACCTGCTGATTCCCCTGCTCCATAAGACATGGATTATCCGCCCGAAATGCAACTTCCCATTGGTGTGACTGATACAGAAGCAGGTGACTGGGAGGTAAAATCAGAGTTATGTGCACCAAGCTCTGTTCGTGCACCCTCTCAACACAGATCAACGTGCAGCTCACGAAGGAGCACTGCACTAGCAACCGCTAAAGCCAGAGCTCAAGCAGCAAGAACCAAAGCAGCCTATTCTGAAAAGGAAATGTCACTGAAACTTCAGAAAGCTGAAGCAGAACTACAAACTGCCAAAGCAGAAGCGGAATTGGAGGCATTGCGGTGTAGAAAATAAATGGAGGCTGCAATAGCTGAAGCAGCAGTTCTTCAAGCAGAATTAGATGATGACAACAGCCTCGGGGAACCGGAGTCAGAACTGATCCAAAGGTATTTCACCGCAAACAGCGTGCCACAACAGAGAGATATAAAACAAGAAAGCTATAATACTCCGCCCAGCCTGCACAGCCACCCGCTTCCACTTGCACGTCCTCCAACACAGCCAGCCATAAGACTTACAGTACAGCAGCCAGCAACATCGCCTGCAGAGCTACCGACACACCCATCAGCAGAGTCCCGGAGACCGATACCAGCCCCAAGATGGCTGCCACCAACGTCACAGGTACCACTGCAGCCACAGCAGCCATCCATGTTACCGGCTAGTCTGTATCAGAGCCCGTACCAAGCCAGCAACCAAGCATGGCAGAGAGGAAAAGACCAAGGATTACACAGTCCTGCTCCACGCCCCACCTCGTCTCGTCACACGTCTGTGCAAGATGGACACAGCTCCCCAAATGCCGACCTGGCAAAGTTCATCGCTAGAAACCAGGTCATCTCCACAGGGCTGATGAAGTTCGACGATAAAGCAGAGAATTACTGGGCGTGGAAAGCTTCGTTCTGCAACGTAATAGACAATATAGGCTTGTCAGTAGCAGAAGAGACTGACCTTCTGATTAAATGGCTCAGCAAAGAGTCGTCCGAACAAGCACGCAGGCTCAGAGCAGCCTACATCAGAGATCCCCAAGGTGGCCTCAGAGCTATCTGGCAGCGCATTGAAGAGTGCTATGGTACCCCCGAAGCGATTGAAGAGGCGCTATTTGCCAGACTGGAAAGCTTCACGAGAATCTCCAACAAAGAGCCAGCCAAGCTACGCGACTTAGCCGACTTGCTACAGGAACTGTACGCAGCAAAACAAGATGGTCTCCTTCCAGGACTAACTTACCTTGACACTGCTGGAGGAGTAGCCCCAATCATAGAAAAGCTCCCGTATAATCTACAGGAGAAGTGGATGTCCTACGGCTCGCAGATAAAACAACAGCAACAGATTTCCTTTCCCCCATTCAGCGTATTCGTCGACTTCATCCGGAACCAAGCCAAACCAAGAAACGACCCCAGTTTCAGAGTCACTATGCCACATCTGCCTGCCACAAATAGAGACAAACCCAGAAGCATGCAGAGTAGAGTCAACCAGTCGGTTGCAGTTCACAAGACTCAAGTCGCAGAGTACAGTCAGAAAAGTGAGCATGAAGCTGACTCTCTAGATCTCACCAAGCAATGCCCAATCCACAAAAAGCCCCATTCATTAGGAGCATGTAGGAGCTTTAGAGACAAATTGCTAGCTGACCGTAAACAATATCTCAGAGACAATTCCATCTGCTACCGCTGTTGTGCTTCGACCACACATATTGCAAAGAACTGTGACAAAACCATAGCATGTACAGAATGTCAGAGCATCAGACACGTCGAAGCCCTCCATCCAGGTCCATCACCATGGAAAGCAAAGCCACCCCCATCTACGTCAGAGAACGGCAGGGAGGGCAGTGAGAACCAGCAGCCTCCAGAGACGGTCTCCTCCAAGTGCACTGAGGTATGCGGTGAGGGTATGAGTGCTAGAGGTTGCTCCAAAATATGCTTAGTTAGTGTCTATCCACAAGGCCAGAGAGAAGTAACAACTAGAGTGTATGCCATCATTGATGAGCAAAGTAATAAATCCCTTGCATGAACAGAATTCTTTGAGATATTCAGCGACAATAGCACTCCATCTTCGTACACGCTCAAGACATGTGCGGGCAGCATAGAGACTTCTGGAAGGAGAGCTTGTGGCTACATGCTGGAGTCACTGGACAAAAAGATCTGCGTCCCTCTTCCCGTCCTCATTGAATGCAATGAACTCCCAGACAACAGGTCTGAAATCCCAACTCCCAGTGCAGTTTTACATCACCCTCATCTGAGATGCTTAGCCAGTGAGATTCCTCCATTAGACCCCAGTGCCCAGATACTGCTGTTACTAGGGAGAGACATTTTGAGTATACACAAGATCAGAAAACAGATCAACGGCCCTGACAATGCCCCATTCGCTCAAAAGCTAGACCTAGGCTGGGTGGTGATTGGCGATGTGTGTCTCGGCACAGCACACCGCCCCTCCTCAGTCACTTCCCTCAAAACATGTATCTTGGGAGATGGCCGCCCCAGCTACCTCACACCCTGCTCCAGCCACCTGCGTGTGAAAGACCCTCCACACAGCCACTCAGTCCTTCATGATCCTCCACCTCAGCAAGCCTCCGTTCACACTGCTTCTTTGCTGCACGGGGATGACCTGAAGTCCTCCGTCTTCCACTGCACCGACAAAGATCACCAACCTGCTCCGTCCATCGATGATCTCAACTTCCTGAGGATCATGGATACTGAGGTATGTCAAGATAGCACTCAAAGCTGGGTCGCACCCCTACCTTTTTGGACCCAGAGAGAACGTCTGCCAAATAACAGAGACTATGCCATGAAGAGACTCAAGTCAGTCTGCCACACACTAGAGAAAAAACCTGCCATGAAAGAACATTACTTGCAGTTCATGCAAAAGATGATTGACAGTCAACATGCAGAGATTGCCCCCGTCCTAGAAGAAGGACAAGAAAGCTGGTACTTGCCATCCTTCGGCATCTACCATCCCAAGAAACCTGAACAGATCCGAATAGTGTTCGATTCAAGTGCTCAGTATGAAGGGGTTTCACTGAACAGTGTCCTGCTTAAAGGCCCAGATCAGAACAATGACCTGTTAGGCGTCCTCATCAGGTTTAGAAAAGAGAAAATTGCTGTGACTGCAGATATTTAACACATGTTTTACTGTTTTGTAGTCAAGGAGGAACACAGAGACTACTTGAGGTTTCTATGGTTCCGCGACAACAAATGGGACAGTGACGTTGTAGACTACAGAATGCGTGTGCATGTGTTTGGCAACACACCGTCTCCTGCTGTAGCAATCTACTGCCTCAGGAGAGCAGCGAAAGAAGCAGAATCTGAATTCGGCTCTGATGTCAGAGCGTTCATTGAGAGAGACTTTTATGTTGACGATGCTCTGAAGTCGTTTAGAACAGAGTCCGAGGCCATCAACTTAGTGAAGAGGGCACAGGAGATGCTCTCTCACAACAGCCTCCGGTTGCACAAGATCACATCAAACAGTGCAGCTGTCGTGGCTGAATTCCCCCCTGAAGATCTTGCAAACAGCATTAAAGACCTGGACTTTGCCACGGATAACGTCCCTGTACAGCGTAGCCTGGGTATCAGCTGGAACATAGTAACAGACACATTCACCTTTCAAGTACAGCGAGACGACAAGCCTTTCACGCGCAGAGGCGTGCTCTCAACCATAAACAGCATCTTCGATCCGCTCGGCTTTCTCTCACCTGTCACTATACAAGGGAGAGCGTTGCTGAGAGAGCTGACCATAGAAAACGGCGAGTGGGACGCGCCATTACCTGGACACCTTCAAGCAGAGTGGGTGAGATGGAAGTCCTCCCTCCAATGCCTTCAAGACATACAGATTCCCCGCTGTTACACATCTCTTTCCACCTCTGCAGCAAGCACGAGAGAGTTGTGTGTGTTCGCGGATGCTTCAACCAAAGCAATCGCAGCGGTGGCCTACTTGAAGGTGACCGATGAAAACGGACGCTCCGAAGTCGGATTTGTGCTTGGCAAAGCGAAGCTGGCACCAGTGAAGGAGACTACCATCCCCAGACTTGAACTCTGTGCTGCAGTCCTTGCGGTTGAGATAGCTGAGACTGTTGTGAGTAGCATGGACTCGCATATGAACTCTGTCACTTTCTATTCTGACAGCAAAGTTGTGTTAGGTTATATTAACAATGAGCAGAGAAGATTTTATGTTTACGTAAGCAACAGGGTCCAACGCATCAGACAAGCAACATCACCCCAACAGTGGAAGTATGTCTCCTCAGAGCTCAACCCGGCTGATCATGGCTCCAGATCCGTTGCTGCTGCATCATAGAGAGACATCAACTGGCTGACTGGACCCGCCTTCTTGTCTGATAAACCTCCCGCTGATCATCAGTCACTGTTTGATCTAGTTGACCCAGAAATAGATTCTGAAATCAGACCGCACGTCGCAACGCTAGTCACTGAAATCACACAGCCCAGCTTAGGAACTGAACGCTTCGAGCGCTTCTCAAAGTGGACTTCTGTGTTAAGAGCACTTGCGGTCTTGATTCACATAGCCCAGTGTTTCAGACAAACTGACAAAGACAACTCATGCAGAGGGTGGCATAGCTGTAAGAAAGCAATCACGCCAGAGAATATGGAAAAAGCAAAGAAACTACTGATCAAGAACATGCAGCAAGAAAGATATTCTAGTGAATTCAGTAACATTCAGAGTAAGACAGACATTCCAAAACAAAGCAGCATTGTAAAGCTGTGCCCAGTGGTTGACAGTTTTGGACTTCTCAGAGTGGGCGGACGCATCAATCAGTCTGGCCTTGAGATAAACCGCACCAATCCCCTCATAATCCCAGTTCAGCACCACCTAACGACTCTCCTTGTGCGCCACCATCACGAGCAGGTAAAACACCAGGGCAGACACTTCACGGAGGGGGCCATCAGGGATGCTGGACTGTGGCTGGTGGGCGGAAAGAGATGTATCAGAGGCACTCTGTCCCAATGTGTCACCTGCAGGAGACTGCGTGGTAAGCAAGAGCATCAGCTGATGGCAGATCTGCCTTCAGACCGGCTATAAGCTGCCCCACCGTTCACGTACGTCGGCTTGGACGTGTTTGGCCCATGGGAGGTTATTAGCCGTCGGACGAGAGGTGGACAAGCAAACAGCAAAATGTGGGCTGTAATGTTCACCTGTCTATGTGTGCGTGCTGTACAAATCGAAGTGATAGAGACTCTGAGTGCATCTAGTTTCATAAATGCTCTACGGAGATTTTTCTCCATCAGAGGCCCTGCCGCACAGATTAGGTCTGACAGAGGCACTAACTTTACTGGTGCTTCAAAAGAATTGAATCTGGAAGATGACGCAGACATGCAACGTTACCTACAAGACCAGCAATGCACATGGATTTTCAACCCCCCTCACGCCTCCCATATGGGAGGGGCCTGGGAGCGACTTATCGGGGTGGCTCGTCGGATCCTAGACTCCATGTTCCTGCAGCAACGCTTCTCTTCATTGACGCACGAGGTCCTCGTCACACTCATGGCAGAGGTTTGTGCAATTATGAATGCGAGGCCCCTGCTGCCTGTGTCAACTGACCCTGAGAACCCTCTCATACTCACCCCATCCATGCTTCTGACACAAAAGACAGGAGCCCCGTTGTCGCCTCCGCCTGACTTTGGCAAAGCAGAAATCATCCGTCACCAATGGAAGCTGGTACAACATCTCGCAGAGACATTTTGGCACAAATGGCAACGTGAATACCTGAGCACCCTGCAAAGTCGTGTCAAGTGGCAGGACAAAAGGCCTAACTTGCAGGAAGGAGACGTCATCTTGATGAAAGACAATACAGTGCCAAGGAACCACTGGCCAATGGCAGTGGTCATCAAAACTTTTCCCAGCAGAGATAATGTTGTCAGGACTGTAGATATCAGAGTGATTCGCCACGGCACTCCTAAAGTGTTTAAAAGACCAGTAACTGAACTTGTCTTACTTTTCACCCCTAAACAGGATGTTACTTGTGTTTAGGTAAAGCGTGTGCATTTAAAAGGTAATGGATGTGGTATCCTTAAGATACCAGGCAGGGAGTGTGTTGGTTTTAATGATCATTCAATCATTTTGTGTTTCTTTAGTTATTTACAGTGCATTACCACCATCTAGCGAACACTTGTGGTAACAGCAGGTTAGGTGTACTGTGTCTATTTCCTGTGGTATTCTCGTTTGTAGTCTCGTTTGGAACGAGATCAGAGTTTAGTTAATACACGACGTTTACAGAGCGAGATGCTCTCCGTGTTGTTTAAATTCTGCTGTCAAGTTTCTTCAAACTTCCGCTCAGTTGTGTTTCTATCGAGGGCAATGCTGTTTTACAGCTTGTTTTTGCACTACTGTGTGTAAAATAAAGGAGAGGAGAAAAAGGAACTCAAGATAAAGCATCATCTCATTTCTTTGTTCACCTCACCTGGCTGTTTATACGCGCTGGATAACTAAATACGCATACTTTTAGTGAGGCCTGCACAGGCATCTATGCTTAGTAGGACTCGGTTGCAGCTGGATCTCAACCACAATATTTCCCAGACCCATCCCATTCTACTTCTGATTGGTAATGTTAGTTTGGTTGAGAGTGAAAGCTGTGTTTCTCTCATAACATTGGTAGGCAAACTCATGAACTCGAACGTGATAAGTTTTTCTTAAATGTAGGACTATATTTTTTCTCCAAGGAATTGGAGAAAAGGAGAACGTAGAACTCCAAGTGGAATGTCGTGGTTTCCATGGGAGATCAAGTATTGGTTTTGTTGCCTTATCCCGGATAATACGTCAGCATTTTTATCAGGTACCTTTTGAGAAACGAAAAGTATTAGAATCTGAGGTCCAGTATATGCTTGACAATAGCATAGCACACCATTGATTTTCAAGCGGGGCATTGCCTTGCTTGTTAGTAAAGAAATCGATACACACAGGTTCTGTACTGATTACCGAAAGTTAAATAAAATAACTTAGCAAGTTTCCTCTTGCCCAGATGGAGGACTGCGTTGACCAAGTTGGTGCGTGCAAGTTAATGAGTAAACTAGATCTCTTAAAAGGGTACTGGCAAGTGCTGTTAACAACATGTGCCGAAGAGTTAACCGCTTTTATTATGCCATCAGGGTTATACTCATATTCTGTTATGAGATTTGGGTTGCAAAACACACCTGCAACTTTTCAGAGATGAATGAATCAGGTGGTTTTGAATTTGGAGGGATGCGCTGTTTATTTGGATAATGTTATTATTTCAAGTGTGTGAAAAAAAAGTGAAATACAGTGTGTGCGCTAAATGATGTGTAAATGATGTATATGCAAAATGTATATATTGCTTACTATTTTTTTAATGTTTATTTATTTATTATGCACTGGACGAAAATGCACTGCAATTTCATTGTATACTTGATGTGCAATGACAATAAATATTCTTATTCTTATTATTATTTTTAGTGATACGTGAGAGTAGCATCTTCAGTGTTTACGGCATTGTTTGAGTGTACCTGACAGTCAACCTGTCAAAATGTGAATTTGGCACACACAAGTACTTAGGTAAGGAGGTGGGACAGGTCGAAGTACGTCCTCTCCGAGCTAAAGGTTTGGCTATTGAAGGTTTTCCTCCTCCATCGACCAAAAAGTATTTCGTAGGGCTTGTTGGTTACTATACATGTCAGAGGCATACTGACATACTTTTGTCCTAATTCCTAACTCTCCTTAAATTGCTTTCAGGATCCAGATTGCTGGGGATGGAGATGATGGGTAGGTAAGGTGAAAGGGTCAGTGGGATGAGTTAGTTTTCTCAATCATAGGTCCTGTACTTTACTTTATTGTACTTTACAATACTTTTAATTCATATAATTCATGTCTCTGTATGCAGTCTGCTAATGTTGAGTGGAAATTTACTGGCAAATAACTAAACTAAATATAGGCTGATAAGGAAAAGTACTACAACTTGTTTTTCAGAAACTGCACATCCGTCTTTGTAGAAACTAGACTTGATGGCTAGGAACAGAAGAGAAATTTTGAACACCGAGTACTTTTCCAACCCTAATATATGGTAATATGGTATGTGTGTATCTAGACCTCGCACTAGGCGTATGGAAACTTATGGGTAACGATATTCAATTTGAAATGTAATATGCAAAATGGCAATGTATTTCAAATTTACATTTTCTATACCAAATGTGCAACATTTGGAACAAAATGCTCATTCAAATTCAATATAATTTACATTTTCTATTTCCTACACTAGTTTTAACATATAATTTACACATATATTTGAACAGTTTATATGTTGCAAGATTAAAATGAAAATGTATTACAGAAATTATTAGATATATTCAACATGTTCAAGCTTTCATTATATGTCCAGCAATGAATGAAGCAAAATTCAATGAGGTATTGAAAATTCGCTGTCAATCATTGCATCAAGGCAGGGTCAGTCGTTGGAAACACCAAACCAAATACAAGTTTCACATTTTCCTTTACTGAATCAGTCCTCTCCATCCTGACCCCTCAGAAGGGGGGCTAGCAATCCTAATATGGATTGCAAAAGTACTGTGTTCAAAGTTTCACTTTTGTTCCTAGCAGTCAAGTCTAGCTTCTCCAAAAGAGTTTCAATACGTGCAGCTTTGCATACAGTTTTAAAAAAACAAAAGTTGTTAAAACTTCTCCTTATCACCTATATTCAGTTATTTGCCAGTAAATTTCCAATCAGCATTAGCAGACTGCAAACAGAGGCACAAATCACATATCAAATAAAGAGAAATAAATGCTGAGAAATAAATGTTCCACTACACCTACAATGTGTTTTTTCCTCCAGCTGTTCTGTTGACAAAGGAACTTTCTAGCACTCCTTCCTCGGTATAAGGGAGAAATCATTTGTTTTGATTAAAAAAGAATGTGTGAGTTCTGTTCCTGCATCAGCAAAGTTCGCATTGACTATTTGTGCAAAACATTATTAGAACATCGACATATTGCCTATACATATGAATGTTAGGTTAAGAACAAATCAGGGGTAATTTAAATGTACAATCAAAGGCCATCCTTTTTACATTTTTGTTCCACAGAAACGTAACTATATTATTCTCAAGGCATGCAGCAAGTAGCCTATATGTAAACAAGCAAAAGAAACACATTTGTATGGGAAATCTTTTTTAATTAACAATAAAACCCTAACCCACAGCAACAACTGTACATTACATAAAGTATACTGTAGCTCAGCTGTTACATGTATTAAAGCCTTAACACCAGTTCCCTTTCGGTTCGGTCTGATTGGGAACACGATAAGGGAGCCTGTCACCTTCGAGCATTAACGAGCCAATGCACAGGTATAAATACGGAAGTGGATGCACGCACCAGTTGTCTTTCGCTTTGGAGCTGATCGGTGCCGATGTCTCTGAAGAGTGTTGTTGTGTACAACGAACGAGTGTGTCTGTGTTCTTCTGGAAGACTCTCCCTGTGTCGGTGGTTTCTATAACGCGAGTGCAGCGGTGATCGCAAGCTTCTGAGCTCTCAACTGCTGTTTTAACAGCATCAAATTTCTGTGTTTGTTGACGGTTGGTTAGAGTGAGTGCTTTCACTGTTACAATCTCACTGTAATTGCTGCCGCAGTCAATCCTGTGTTCTCTGGCACTGGTGACGGGTCCCATTTTCTGAAAGAGCAACAAGGGTGAGTTTCCGTCTTTTTCAAGATGCCATTCCATCCGTGCGTCACTGGGTGTGGTAGGGCTCTATCCCCCTCTGACGGTCACAATAGTTGCATCACGTTTTTGGGCTTAAAGCACGCTGAAGCAGCTTTTGTGGATGGCTCATGTTCCCATTGCGGGAATATGACCATCTCGGTGTTGAGATCGAGACTCGCCTTCGCCCGCGAAGGTTGAGTCCCCATTCCCATACCCTGCTGTAGTGTTTCTTCTGGGCCAACTTCCCAGAAGGCGGCTAAAGTGCCTTGTAGGTTTGGTGATCTGAAGAGCACAGTGAGGGGTTCCCCACCCGGCAAAGCCCCGTGGGTCCCTCACTCCTCCTTCGCACCGCAGCTGATAGAGCTCCCCAATGAGCACGCTGGTCCCTCTGTAGTGGACCGACCAGCCGTTTTGTTTGGGGCCCCTCCAGAGGACAGGATGTCCATCGCAGCATCAGAGGGTGAGCTGGGCTCTGGAGATGATGACTCGGCTGCGTTACCTCCCTCTGGCAGAGTAGCGTTGCCTGAGCCAGATCCAGAGATGGCAGCTATGCTAAAAAGGGCTGCTGAGGCAGTCGGGCGTGGCAATTTGGTTTCTCTGGACAGGGTGGAACCTGTGCTAGGCTGTGTCCATATGCTGTGATCCCTACAGTCATCCCATATATGTATTCTTCCACGCCGGTAAGGCTTCCTGTGGCGAGATGACACTCGAAGATGACAGGCTCCCTAAGCGTGATCCCAATCAGTACGGTATGTCAAACTACGTCTCGTTCCCTCCTGCAGGGAACAAGGGTTACATAAGTAACCCTCATGTTCTGTTAAAGCATGTCCTGTTATTTAACCGGTTGTCAGCAACTGACAGTTGCAGAAAAGGTAGTTTTCCTAATTGAAAAAGGCATACCCCAATAGAACAATACAAAACAAACAAAAAGGAGAGAGAGGAATATGATCGGACCTCGGATTCAAACTTCTGTCACTAAAAGCAAAGCTGTAGTACTGCCTCGAAAGCAATACACTACGCTACAGAAGCGCTTTCAACTGAAAACTGCTACATTTCACAAGCATCAATGTACACAAAAGATAATAAAATTGTACCATTTTATGCACATATGATAAAGGAATGCATAAGCATTTTCCCAATGCAAAAATACAAATATCACAAGATGAAAGGTCAAACATTAATCGCAATACCATTAAAGACAGGACCCGTGAGTTAGATCACCATTCAGATCGATATTCTACTACACAGGTCAAACCACCTACTTCATTAATGGGCTGGGCTATGTAGTAAAAGGAGGGGCTGGTTTTAAAGGGGTCATATAATGCCATTTTTGTACAAGTTAATATGAATCTTTAGGGTCTAAATGAAAGGTTTGTAATATACTTTTATTAAAAATTCTCATTAGTTTTTTAAGAAAACACTCATTTTACCTGCTCAAAAACATCTCTGTGTTCAGCACTCCGTTTAAGTGCATATGCCTTTAAATGATAATGAGCTTCGCTGACTCCGCCCCTCTGTTCTGTGGGCGCTGTAACACAACGCACGTGGAGTGTTGACTTGACAACAGTTGAGGGTTTATTATGGCAGCGGGATTCTCTCTGAGGACACATCTGTGCAACCGTATCAGTTTGAAACGGAGTCGGACCCGAAACAAGATGACGGCCCCGAAGAAGTTCGACAATAAGGTTCGACCAGGACGTTTCTGAATGGTTGGTTAACAATGTCACTTTGATCTATTTTTGTATGTACTGGCAGGGTAACGTTAGAGTTGTGATATACAAACGCTATGTGTTTAACGTTACTAATGTAAGTTATAGGTTAGTTCGTTGACAGATTTATGTTGAAAAACTTTTCTTTTTTTTGTAAATGTAGGCTTGTCAGTGATGCGTGACATTATCTCAGTGTTAGGTACAACTATCGTGACTGAAACTGACATGAGGTCATGTCATTAATGATTCTAGCAGTAGTTGAAGGATAACTAAGAATTTGCTGTATGTTTATGTTTAGTGCAGTACGAAAATGTTTTATGTTTTAAGAAAACTTTTAAGTACATCTATAGTTTTGTAACTGCATTGATATTCCTGTTAATATTCCTGTTACGTTAACTGTAACTGCGTAACTTACACCGTTTTTAATAACACAACACCAACGCGTTTTTCATTATAAACGTGGGATTATGAATTATATTGAGAACGTCGTAACGTTACATAGAAGACATGCCGTAATAATGCACCCTGAGTGTAAACATTAGCCACATTCGTGAAGCGTGCAAGGGATTTGCAAAGATTCATATAAAGGTTAGCTAATAAATAAAACGTTACACTCACTTCTTCTGGAGGTCCAGCAGGAACACGAATAGTTGGTACCGATTCCTTTTTCAGTAGCAGCTTCTTAGCAAAACCTGATTTATACTGACCCACGTTTAAAAAGCAGTCTGGTGAGAAATGATTTGCGCAAACATGAGCGCATTCACGTTGCTCGTCGGGAATGTTCCCTTCATAAACAAAACTCAGCCACTGCGTCTTCAGCGGTTCGGATTTGGGAACTTTTAAATGACTGCTGTGTTCGTTATTACACCCAAGAACAGAACACCACAATCGCTTAGGCGCCATTCTGCTCCAGTGTATCAACAATGACGAACTATGATTGACAGCTCACTCACGAGCGAGGGCGGGTCTGTGTTGAAACGCTGCTGTCAATCAACATCGTGGGAGGGGCGTGCGATCTTGTGACGTCACAGGATCGAACGGCTCGATTTGAGGCAGGGGAAAACATATAAGGAGATTAAAACAAAACCACTGGATGGATTTTTATCATTATATGATGGTTGTGTACAGGCACTGCCAACACACATTTCAGTACAATCAGCTTGTAAAAGTGCATGTACCATTATATGACCCCTTTAATATTATAGAACATGCTGCTTTTTATGCCGTCTTTGTCAGACTGAGTACTATGGATGGTCAAATGGCGAAAGTAATGGCATTTTGGATTTTAATTTATGCCGCTGGTACTACAGAACGCCATATTTTGCTGCATCTTTTCATCTAAAGCGCCATAAAAACTGCACCAGAGGCCTCATTTATAAAACGTTGCGTAGAAAGCGTCCTACATTTGATCATAAGATAATTTCTTAAATGTCCAGTGTAGACTGGATCTCTTAAAAGTGTACTGGCAAGTGCCATTAGCAACAAGTGCCCAAGAGTTAACCACTTTTATTACGCCATCAGGGTTATACTCATATTCTGTTATGAGTTTTGGGTTGCGAAATGCACCGGCAACATTTCAGAGAGACATGAATCAGGTGGTTTTGGGTTTGGAGGGATGCACTGTTTATTTGGATAATGTTATTATTTTTAGTGATACGTGGGAGTAGCATCTTCAGTGTCTACGGTCATTGTTTGGGAGGAGCATCTTCAGTGTTTATGGGCATTGTTTGATCGTCTGGTTGAAGCGTGCCTTACAGTCAACCTGTAAAAATGTAAATTTGCCAAGGCCACAGTGAAGTACTTGGTTAAGGAGGTAGGACAGGTCGTAGTAATTCCTCTCCGAGCTAAAGTTTTGGCTATTGAAGGTTTTCCTCCTCCATTGACCAAAAAGGACCTTATGCGTCGCTGACTAATATGTTGAAAGGTTCTATTAAGGTTGAATGGACATCTAATTGTCAGAGGGAAGGCTTTTGACAACACTAAATTGTTACTGACGACAGCTCCAGTCCTCGTGGCACCCAAGTTTGATCAGCCTTTTGTTTTGTTACAATCGGATAAAGAGGGAATGGACCATCCATTATGTTTCTTTTCTCAACAATGTAATATACATCAAAGAAATTATTCCGTTATCAAGAAAGAAGCTTTGGGTATGCTCTGGGCGCCCAAGCATTTTGATGTTTATGTTGGACTGTGCCCAGAGATGTTGGTGTACTCGGATCATAATCCTCTGACATTTTCACATTCATTGCAAAGTCCTAATCAACATTAGATGCAGTTGGTTTTGTTTTTACAACCTTGTAATTTGAATATTCAACAAATCAGAGGGGTTGATAACATTAAGGCTGATGCATTATTTCGTACTTTTAATATGGTCGAGTAATGGTTGATTTATATGCCTATTCCAATGCTCTCTACCATTTTTCTCTATCTCCTTAAATTGCTTTCAGGATCCGGATTGCTGGGGATGTAGTTAATGGGTAGGTAAGGTGAAAGTGTTAGTGGGAGGAGTTAGTTTTCACAATCATAGGTCCAGTACTTTACTTTATTGTACTACAATCCTTTTACTTCATGTCTCTGTATACAGTCTGCTAATGCTGAGTGAAAATTTACTGGCAAATAACTAAACTGAAAATAGGCTGATAAGGAGAATTACTACAACTTGTTTTTCCGAAATGGCACATCCTTGAAAAATGAAGCTCTAGCATAAGTTTTGCCGGGAAGACTCAATTGTTACGTCACTCATTACCTTCTCATCTATTCAATCGCATTGTTTTTTTTTTTTTTTTGTCATTTTCTTTTTTATTTTATTTACTTTTTCACATATAAACATTACACTTCAATCAGACGTACATCAGATACTATATCAAGTATCCTCATGTCGAAAACATACAAACACAGCATACAAATATATGCCCATACATACACCATACAGTCGTGTTTTCTGTACATCTATTCATCAGAAATGTAAACTGTTTTTTTTTTTTTTTTTAAACAAAACCACAACAAAAAAAAGAGAAAAGAACTTTGTACATATAGGGAGTAGTTTTCCTGGGCATTCTGTATATTAACTAGAAAATAAAGTCAGGTCTTTGAGATGTTGCATATTTGGTCCATTTTTCCCAGCACAAAGCAAATTGTTCCGGTTTATGGTTTAAAAATGCTGTTATCTTCTCCAATTTGTAAATGTCCATTGTAATTTCCATCCATCCGTTTAGGGTAGGGCTCTCATGTGATAACCATTTTTTGGTAAAGCTCTTCTTTACAGCCACCAGCAATATATTCATTAAATATTTATCTCTTCTTAACCATTCTTGAGGTATATATCCAAAATATAAGGTTTTACTATCAAATGGTACTACACATTTAAAAATATATTGTAAAGCATTATGTATTCCTCTCCAATAATCCTTAATAACTGAACAATCCCAGAAGACATGGTAATGGTTTGCATTTTGGTTTCCACAGTTTCTCCAGCATATAGAAGCATTATGATATGATTTCTGAGGGGGTGTAATAAAATATCTTATCAAATTTTTCCAACCAAACTCCCTCCAATTCTGTGACCTGGAGCATTTCCATTGATACCTCCATATTATTGTCCATTCTTCCTCAGATATACTTATTCCTCCCTCCTTCTCCCATTTTGTTTTAATATAGGAAGTCGAGTGTGTTTTAAGATTTAACAGACATTTATATATGCATGAAATAATTCTACCAAACAAATCTGAGTTGTATGCTTTTCTGAACAATTCTATTATAACTTTGCCTGTCTCAGCCACATTCTTCATCTTCATATTTACAAAATATCGCATCTGTAAATATCGGTAGAAGTCTTGTGTTTCTAATGAGTTTCTCTCTTCGAGTGTTTCAAAACTAGTTATTGTATCACCTTTTATTATTGTCAGGGTTTGTGCAGGTGCTGAAGACGAGGACACGGAATTTCAATATAAAGTTTTAATAACATAAATGAAACCTTCCAAACTGAAACAGGAACAAAACTCCAGGACTTCAAAGGTTACACACAACCATACATAGACGACGATCGAACAACAACACTGGGAGAAAACACAGGGCTTAAATACACTTGAAATGATTGGATAATTAACTGAACACAGGTGATGAGACTGAACACAAACGAGGAGCGGGAAAACTTAACAGGGCTAAACCAAAAACCACAAAGACAGGGGAAACCAAGATCTCAAAAACATAACTCAAACACACAGAAACGTGACACTACCTCCCCCCTCCCCGAAGGCGCGTCCTCGCGCCGTATAACATCCAAAGGGGTGGGAGGGTGGGCGCCCTGGAGGCTGACGAGGGCATGGTGCAGGTCCAGGAAGCCTCCAGGGCGGAGCAGGCTGTGGGCGTGGCCACGGCGGTGCAGGCTGTGGGCGTGGCCACGACGGTGCAGGCTGTGGGCGTGGCCACGACGGTGCAGGCTGTGGGCGTGGCCACGGCGGAGCTGTGAGAACCTCGGGCGTCCAGGGCGGAGCTGTGAGACCCTCGGGCGTCCAGGGCGGTGCTGTGGGACCCTCGGGCGTCCAGGGCGGAGCTGTGGGACCCTCGGGCGTCCAGGGCGGAGCTGTGGGACCCTCGGGCGTCCAGGGCGGAGTTGTGGGACCCTCGGGCGTCCAGGGCGGAGCTGTGGGACCCTCGGGCGTCCAGGGCGGAGCTGTGGGACCCTCGGGCGTCCAGGGCGGAGTTGTGGGACCCTCGGGCGTCCAGGGCGGAGCTGTGGGACCCTCGGGCGTCCAGGGCGGAGCTGTGGGACCCTCGGGCGTCCAGGGCGGAGTTGTGGGACCCTCGGGCGTCCAGGGCGGAGCTGTGGGACCCTCGGGCGTCCAGGGCGGAGCTGTGGGACCCTCGGGCGTCCAAGGCGGTGCAGGCTCTTCAGGTGGCCCCGGCGGTGAAGACCCTTCAGGTGGCCATGGCGGTGCAGACCCTTCAGGTGGCCCCGGCGGTGAAGACCCTTCAGGTGGCCATGGCGGTGCAGACCCTTCAGGTGGCCATGGCGGTGCAGACCCTTCAGGTGGCCATGGCGGTGCAGACCCTTCGGGTGGCCATGGCGGTGAGGACCCTTCGGGTGGCCATGGCGGTGAGGACCCTTCGGGTGGCCATGGCGGTGAGGACCCTTCGGGTGGCCATGGCGGTGTTATTTTTTTCGGGCCTCCGTGGATCTTTGGCCGGCCTCCGTGGATCTTTGGCCGGCCCCGGCGAAGGCGTATGGCGCTAGGGCTGGAAGATTTTGGCTAAAATCATAATCGCGATTAATTGAACAAGTCACCTCGATTACGATTATTGAACGATTATTTTTAAAAAAATTCTCATGTCACTGGCAAGGCTTTTACTGTAAATATGTTTACGGTTATTTTTTCTAATGAAAGAGTGCATAATCCTATCTTTGTGATTCTAAAATAAGGAAACCCACAGATAGCTATTAATGCTTATTTATTAAATATTTCAAACATTTGAATTAAACAAAGCATACAATGCTTGAAATAAAAACGTCTTATAAAAAACGTAATTTAAGTTTTAATGTAAAAATAAAGTTTCCTAAAAATGTAGAAAATAAAGAACTTTTAAAAAGTTATTTTTGTAAACAAAATAAATGATTGTAAATATTGCCATCTTAAAAGTAAAATATAACTTGTATAAAACTAAAAAACAAATCATTTTCATATTGTGTAGCATTTTAAATGCTTGTGTTAGACACATGCTTTGTGGAGGCACTTGCTGGGCGTTTGTCAGTCTCTCTCTTTTTGAGCAATGCAAACGTAATGTCTCAGCAGCGTCTACAGTTTGCTTATGAGCTGCGATTTCTCTCTCGAGAAACCACGCTTGTGCATTTTATTCTCTGATTCGATCATAAACACGCTGGCGAACGATCCCGGCTTCAGCGTCATCATCACGACGACACGGCATTGATGTTACAGCTTCTGTTCACACAGCGCGCGTTTCGGGACTGAACACGGCAATGTTACTAGGTCCCCGACCCGGCATCAATCTCGGGTCGTGTTTGCGGTCACACAGAAGGGAATTTCCCGACAATTTCCCGGGATCAACGCGCTGTGTGAAAGGGGCTCATGTTGCTTCAATGTCGCAGACTGGACGGTGCGGAGTCACGTGACTACACACGCGGTAATATGTTTTAAAGGGAAAGTACATTAACACGCAGTGGGCGGAAATATTAATAGGATTCAAAAACCGAAATAACCGACATGGTAAAATTACGTCGGTTTTAGGCTCTGAATTTCGGTTTCGATTATTTTTCGATTAATCATCCAGCCCTATATGGCGCCCCCCCAAAATTTTCTTGGGGAGGACAGGCTCATGATCGGGAACTGACTTGACATCAACGGGCGTTGGGTCAACGGGTTCTGGGTCAACGGGCTCTGGGTCAACGGGCTCTGGGTCTGGGTCAACGGGCTCTGGGTCTGGCGCTGGGTCAACGGGCTCTGGCTCTGGCGCTGGGTCAATGGGCTCTGGCTCTGGCGCTGGGTCAACGGGCTCTGGCTCTGGCTCTGGCTCTGGGTCAACGGACTCTGGCTCTGGCTCTGGCTCTGGGTCAACGGGCTCTGGCTCTGGGTCAACGGGCTCTGGCTCTGGGTCAACGGGCTCTGGCTCTGGCGCTGGGTCAACGGGCTCTGGCTCTGGCGCTGGGTCAACGGGCTCTGGCTCTGGGTCAACGGGCTCCGTGCTGGATTGGACCAGCATATCAGGAAACTCGGGGCTGGACGGGACCAGCATATCATGAAACTCGGGCTGGACGGGACCAGCATATCAGGAAACTCGGGGCTGGACGGGACCAGCATATCAGGAAACTCGGGGCTGGACGGGACCAGCATATCAGGAAACTCGGGGCTGGGATCAGGCTCTGGCGGGCAGGTGACAGGCTCAGGCTCTGGCTGGATGTGGCTGACTTGAACCCCAGCCTCGGCCGCCTTCTTTTGGGCCAGTCGCACCGATATCAGTGGGGGATCAGTCATACCGGATATCAGCCGGGGAAGTCCAGGGACCGATCTGGCGGCAGGGCTGATGCGGTGTGCAGGCTCTGGTGGGCAGACGATGGGCTCTGGTGGGAGCGTGCAGGTGATGGGCTCAGGCGTTGGCGTGCAGGTGATGGGCTCTTGCTCTGGCTGGCCGTGGAGATCGGGCTGGATGTCTCCCACGGTGAGTGAGGAACCACACACCCACAGCGCACGGGCAATAAACTTAACTAAAGGGAGGTGGAGATCTCCCAATAACAGTATCTGGGCGAGGGTATCGTCCATCCCACTCCAGAATTCGTGCGTAAGGGACTCCTCGTCCCAATTAAAGTCCCGGAGAAGATGGAGATATATCTCCGCATATTCCTCCAGAGACCGGCCATCTTGTGGGACACAAAGTTCGTAGTTCATCCCTTTTTTCTTGTTAAGGTCGATCGTTCTGTCAGGGTTTGTGCAGGTGCTGAAGACGAGGACACGGAATTTCAATATAAAGTTTTAATAACATAAATGAAACCTTCCAAACTGAAACAGGAACAAAACTCCAGGACTTCAAAGGTTACACACAACCATACATAGACGACGATCGAACAACACTGGGAGAAAACACAGGGCTTAAATACACTTGAAATGATTGGATAATTAACTGAACACAGGTGATGAGACTGAACACAAACGAGGAGCGGGAAAACTTAACAGGGCTAAACCAAAAACCACAAAGACAGGGGAAACCAAGATCTCAAAAACATAACTCAAACACACAGAAACGTGACAATTATATTACATAAAACTGTTAATCCTTTATCCGTCCAGTCCTTAAATCTAGTATCAAATCTATTTGGTGTAAACTCTGAGTCGTATGCACACCATTTAAGAGGCACAATATCCTTCTTTAATTTATATTCTATTATAATAGTTTTCCATACATTAAGAGTGCATTTTACCCACGGGTTGTCAATAACATGTATGTGACCTTGTAAATTGTTATCAGCAAGGGTTGCCTGTATAGGGATGGGGGATAGTTTCTCCTCTATATTTTTCCATTGAGCTTCATAAGATGGGTTGCACCAACATATCACCGCTCTCATCTGTGCTGCAAAATAATAATCTCTTAAAGAAGGTAATCCCCAACCCCCCTTTTCTTTAGCTAGCTGTAACGTTTTAAAACGAACCCTAGGTCTTTTACCCTGCCATATATATCTTGACAACATCTTTTCCCATTCATTAAATTGATTTCGGTTAATCATTATTGGTAAGGTCTGAAATAGGTATAATAATCTAGGTAAAATATTCATTTTAATAGCAATCCTTGAACTCAGACTAAAGAAAGGAATTAAGTTCCATCTTCCTATATCTTCCTTAATTTTTTTACATATAGGTAAATAATTACATTCAAATAGTTTCGCGAGATCCTTTGGCATATTGATGCCTAGATACTTAAAAGATTCAGTTTGCCATACCAAGGGGTAATTGTTTTTAATTTCACATTCTAATACTTGTGGTATAAAAGGTTTACACATGTCTGAGTTCGCAGATGCTGACACTTCTATGTACCTACATCCTCCCCACCACCACCAAGATGGTTCCTTCCCCTCCATCCTCCCCACCACCACCAGGATATTCCCTTCCCGTACCTCACAGGGGGTCGGCTGCGCCCCTGCCTTCGTCTTCAGGCAGGAAATGCAGAGTCTATACTCTCAGATTGCGACCTACGCCAAAGAACTTTATATAATAATATTGCTTGCTAGGCTGTTAAATGGTTAATTGTTACAGTATTATTCTCCCGAGTCTTTCTGGTAGAACTGTCTATTTGTAGAAGCTTGACTTGACTGCTAGGAACAGCAGAGATATTTTGAACACTGAGTAGTTTTCCAATCCTAATACGGTAATATGGTATGTGCATATCTAAGACCCCGCAATAGGAAACTTATGGGTAATGATATTCAATTTGACATGTAATATGCAAAATGGCAATGTATTTCAAATGTACATTTTCCATTCCAAATGTGCAACGTTGGAACAAAATGCTCATTCAAATTCCATAATATAATTCACATTTTCTATTCCCTACACTAGTTTTAACATAGGGCCTATAATTTAAACATATTTTAACAATTTATGTTGCAAGATTAAAATGAAAATGTATTACAGAAATGATTAGATATGTTTAACATGTTCAAGCTTTCATTATATGTCCCACAATGAATTGCATATAATTGTCAATAGTTGCATTAAGGCAGGGTCAGTTGTTGGAAACACCAAACCAAATGAAAACCAAAATCAGTCCTCTCCATCCTGACCCCTCAGAAGGGGAGTCAGCAATCCTAGTATGGATTGCAAAAGTACTCAGTGTTCAAAGTTCACTTGTGTTCCTAGCCGTCAAGTCTAGCTTCTCCAAAAGGATTTCAATACGTGCAGCTTTGCATACAGTTTTAAAAAAAAGTTGTTGTAACTTCTCCTTATCACCTATATTCAGTTATTTGCCAGTAAATCAGCATTAGCAGACTGCATACAGAGGCACAAATCACATATAAAATAAAGAGAAAAAAATGCTAAAAAAATATTTGTTCCACAACACATACAATGTGTTTTTTCCCCCAATTATTCTGTTGACAAAGGAACTTTCTAGCACTCCTTGCTCAGTATAAGGGAGAAATCAATTGTTTTGATTAAAAAAAGAATGTGTGAGTTCTGTACCTGCATCAGCAAAGTTCACATTAAAGGTTCTCTAAGCGATCCTGGGTGACGTCACTTCTTGTTGACGTTCGAACTATTGTCAAACAAAACGGAGGCTAGCTAGACCCTCCCTCCTCCTCATCCGCGCACTAACCCCTCAAACCCACCCCCAAACCATTCTTGTCGGTTATTGGCTGGAACAGTTTGTTATGTTTCTTAGAGCGGGTCGCTAGAGTTTGTTTTTGTAGCCGTTTGTGGAGCCTGGGGTGTCTGCAGAGACCGCGTTTTTTTGTTCAGGGGACAGGCAGCTAGCGGATCGTGAGTAGATGTTTGCTGTATGTGACAAAAAATGTTTTGGCCATAAAAACGCGTGACATCGCTTAGAGCACCTTTAACTATTTGAGCAAACAATTATTGGAACATCGACATATTGATTACACATGTATGCATGCTAGGTTAAGAACAAAGTAGGGGAAATTTAAATGTATAATCAAAGGCCATCCTTTTTACATTTTTGTTCCACAGAAACGTAACTATATTATATGCAGCAAGTAGCCTATATAAGCTATATAAGCCTATATAAATAAGCAAAAGAAACACATTTGTATGGGAAATCTTTTTTAATCAACAATAAAATCCAACCCACAGCAACTCCTCTGCACTACATAAAATATTGTATGTAGCTCTGCCATGCACGCTATGGCGTTGTTGCAGGTTCATCAGGCCAAGGCACTGAAGGACCTGCACGAGGGTTGTCATGATCCACAAGTTCTCCAAGAACTTCGTGCTGCAACGGACCTCGCGCTTCGTGCGACGAAGGTCATTGCACGGTCAGTGGGTCGTGCGATGTCCACACTAGTGGTCCAGGAACGCCATCTCTGGCTGTGTCTGGCTGACATGCGGGTGACCGACAAGATCAGGTTCCTTAACTCCCCCGTGTCCCAGACCGGCCTCTTCGGCGACGCGGTTGAGAACTTCACCCAGCAGTTCTCGGCTGTACAGAAGCAGACTGAGGCCATCAGTCACATCCTGCCGCGGTCGGTCAGCTGCTGCCTCCATCCCACCGCCTGCGGCTCCTCGGTCTGCTGTCGCCGTGGGCGTCCTCCTACGTCTTCCCCTGCTCCCGCATTGCAGCAGCAGCCTCCATCTTAACGGCGCTGTGGAGCCAGTCGCAGGCAGGGCGCCCCACCCGTCCAGGCCCCCGCCAAGAGGGGCGGCAAAGCCAAGGGTAAGCGGCCCTAGGACGGGCAACCCAGAGATGGAAGGGACTGCTCTCCAGGAGACGATGACTGCATCGCTCCCTCCCCCGGAAGAGGGCCGGGTGGTAAATCCTTTGTTTCATTTTGTTTGTGTTTCGCCGCTGGCCTTAAAACCAGCGGTACCCAAATTTTCAATAAAAGTGAAGTTTCTATCATCTCTGGGTCCGAAGAAGACCCGGAGAGCAGTGTGGGGGGGGGGGGGGGGGGGGGGGGGGGATCCTCACCACTCTCATCCGCCTCTTCTATCGCCAGCCGGCAGCTGTGTACGGTCCGAGAACGCCACCGAGCCGACTCCAGACCCCGCTACGGGCCGCCTCCCAGAGAGAGCCTGCCGAGCCTCGCCCCTGTGTTCCACCTCGCTGCCCAACTCCGGGTACACCTACGGTCCCTTTGGTCCCGCTTATACGGTCTCTGTGAGCCTGGTTAGCGGTCCCCAGTCCGTCTCGCTGGCTCATTCGAACCATCAGGCTCGGTTATGCGATTCAGTTCGCCCGGCGTCCCCCAAGTTTCAGGCCATCCACTCCACTACAGTGAGAGCAGCCGATGCCCATGTCTTGCGTGCGGAGATCGCAGTCCTACTGGCGAAGGATGCGATAGAGCCGGTCCCTCCAGCCGATATGAGGTCAGGGCACTACAGTCCCTACTTCATTGTACCCAAGAAAGGTGGTGGGTTACGACCGATGTTGGATCTGCGAGTTTTGAATCAGAGCCTCCACAAGCTACCGTTCAAAAGGCTCACGCAGAGACGCATTTTCGAATGCATCCGTCCCCGAGATTGGTTTGCAGCGATCGACCTGAAGGACGCGTATTTTCGTGTCTCGATTCTTCCTCGACAAAGGCCGTTCCTGCGCTTTGCGTTCGAGGGTCGAGCATATCAGTACAAAGTCCTACCCTTCGGTCTGTCCCTGTCCCCCAGTGTCTTCACGAAAGTCACGGAGGGGGCCTTTGTTCCCATGAGAGAACAGGGTGTTCGCATCCTCAACTATCTCGATGACTGGCTCACACTAGCACACTCTCGAGATCAGCTTTGCGAACACAGGGACCTCGTGCTCAGGCACCTCAGCCAGTTGGGTCTTCAGGTCAACTGGGAAAAGAGCAAACTCTCCCCTGTGCAGAGGATCTCTTATCTCGGTATGGAGTTGGATTCGGTCGCTCAGACAGCGCGCCTCACAGAGCAGCGTGCTCAGTCGGTGCTGAACTGCTTGAACACGTTCAAAGGCAGGACGGCGGTCCCACTGAAATTCTTTCAGAGGCTCCTGGGGCATATGGCAGCAGCAGCAGCGGTAACCCCGCTCGGCCTGCTTCATATGAGACCGCTTCAGCACTGGCTTCACAGCCGAGTCCCGAGATGGGCGTGGCATCACGCCACTCACCGGGTGGCAATCACACCGGTGTGCCGCCAGACCTTCAGCCCGTGTTCAGACCTCTTGTTCACGCGGGCAGGAGTCCCCTTGGAACAGGTGTCCAGGCATGCTGTGGTATTCACAGATGCCTCTGCCACCGGCTGGGGTGCCACGTACAACGGGCATGCAGTGTCAGTGGTGTGGACGGACCCCCAACTGCATTGGCAAATCAATTGCCTCGAGTTGCTAGCAGTACATCTCGCTCTGAGCCGCTTGAAAAGGCCGCTACAGGGCAGGGACGTGCTGGTCCGTACGGTCAACACTGCGACCGTTGCGTACATCAACCGACAAAGTGGTCTACGCTCCCGTCGCATGTCACAACTCGCCCGCCATCTCCTCCTCTGGAGTCAGAAGCCTCTGAGGTCGCTTCGAGCCATGTATGTCCCCGGTGTGCTCAACCGTGTGGCCGACGAGCTATCACGAGCTGTGCACTTCACTTCACTTCACACATCACTTCAGCACGGGCGCCGTCCACGAGACGTGCTTACGCCCTGAAGTGGAACCTGTTCATCGAGTGCTGTTCTTCTCGCCGAGAAGACCCCCGAAGATGTTCGATAGGGTCTGTGCTTTCCTTCTTGCAGCAAGGGTTGGATCGAAGGCTGTCTCCCTCCACCCTCAAAGTGCATGCTGCCGCTATTTCAGCTTATCACGACCACATAGATGGCAAAACAGTTGGAAGGCACGACCTGGTCGTCAGGTTTCTTAGGGGGGCGAGACGATTAAATCCTCCTCGACCCCCCTCCATACCCTCTTGGGATCTTTCCCTGGTGCTTCGAGCACTTCAGGATGTTCCCTTTGAGCCTCTCCAGTCAGTAGACTTAAAGCTTCTTTCCATGAAGACTTTGCTGCTGGTTGCACTGGCCTCTGTCAAGAGGGTAGGAGACCTGCACACATTTTCGGTCGACGAATCGTGCCTGGAGTTCGGGCCGGATGACAACCATGTGGTACTAAGACCCCGGCCTGGCTATGTGCCCTAGGTTCCTACCACTCCCTTCACCAGGTAGTGAACCTGCAAGTGCTGCCTTTGGAGGAGGCAGACCCTGCCCTGGCTTTGCTCTGTCCCGTTCGGGCTCTGCGTATGTACGTGGACAGAACTCAAAGCATCAGGACCTCAGACCAGCTCTTTGTCTGTTTGTCTGCCAGCAGAAGGGAAAGGCTGTCTCCAAGCAGAGGATGGCCCACTGGATAGTGGAGGCCATCGCCTTGGCTTACCAAACACAAGGCGTGCCCTGCCCGCTCAGGTTGCATGCACACTCCACGAGAGGCGTTGCATCCTCCTGGGCGCTGGCACGTGGCTCCTCGCTAACAGATATCTGTAGAGCTGCGGGCTGGGCGACACCTAACACGTTCGCTAGATATTATAGCCTATGTGTAGAGCCGGTCTCCTCCCGTGTTCTCACCCTAGATGGTAGAAGCACTGAGAGGTCTGGCTCTGTCGGCTTGCTGCACCATACTGTGCACCCTTATTGCTCCAGAGTAAAAACCTGTCGAGTCCTCCAAAACCCCTCGGCCCGGTCTTGGCGGAGCGTCTGGCGCCAGGCCCTTATCCGCTGAATCCTTGAGAACCGGATCTGGGCTGGGTTCCATATGTGTGACCCTACGGGGATCCCATATGTGTATATTCTCCACGGTTGCTCCTATCGGAAGCCTGTGTCTTTCCCTTGGGCTAAGTCACCCATTATTTCATATGCAGTACAGCCTTCGGGCTAGTCCATATGTATTTCCACATAACTCTTTGAAGAAGTGGCTTCCGCAGCGTTCCTTCCTAAACAGAAAGGGCACGCTTCCCAGTGTTATCCAATATCTCACTGTATGGGTTATCACGGAACAACAGTGTCAGACTCACTCTGTGTAAGCCTCCTCCTATCGTCCTTCCAGGCAAGAAGGTGTAGAGGCTTGCACAGAGGCGCTGGATGGGGTGCAGCAGCTGTGGCGCTTTGGTAGGGATTCCTATTGGTCAGTCATGACCTACGTTGTAGTGACTGACCGATAGGGAACGTCTCGGTTACATATGGTAACCCTCGTTCCCTGAGGGAGGGAACGGAGACGTAGGTCCCGTCGCCACATCTGCTGCCGCCCGCCGGGGCGGCCAGCTTTCTCAGGCTTGGCTCCTCAGCAAAAAACTAACTCTGCAATCGCACCAGCTGCTTGTTAAATACCCGCGCTGCGAGGCTGCACAGCTGTTGCAAATGATTGCACGCCAATGTGTATTGGCTTGTTTTAGTTTCACTCGAAGTAGATTGGCCTCTCTAGCGAGATTCCTATTGGTCAGTCATGACCTACGTCTCCGTTCCCTCCCTCAGGGAACGAGGGTTGCCATATGTAACCGAGACGTTCAGTCAAGTTTGGCGTAGTCGAACGTACCGTACTGATTGGGATCACACTTAGGGAGCCTGTCATCTTCGAGTATTGTTAAAACGAGCCAATTCACAGGTATAGATACGGAAGTGGATGCATGCACCAGTTGTCTTTCGCTTTGGAGCTGATCGGTGTCGATGTCTCTGAAGAGTGTTGTTGTGTACAGTGAGCGAATGTGTCGGTGTTCTTCTGGAAGACTCTCCCAGTGTTAGTGGTTTCTACAGCGCGAGTGCAGCAGTGATCGCAAGCTTCTGAGCTCTCAACAGCATAAAATGTCTGTGTTTGTTGTCGGTTGGTTAGAGGGCGAAGAAGTGAGTGCTTCACGTTTACAGTCTCACTGTCAGTGTTGCCGTTGTCATTCCCCTGTGTGCTCCGAGCAACACGGGTGCGTTTGCGTCTTTTTCAAGATGCCATTCCACCCGTGGGTTTCTGGGTGTGGTAGGGCTCTGTCCTCCTCTGACTGTCACAATAGTTGCATCACGTGTTAGGGCTTAAAGCACGCTGAAGCAGCTTTTGTTGATTGCTCATGTTCCCATTGTGGGAATATGACCATCTCAGTGTTGAGATCGAGAATCAACTTCACCCGTGAAGGTGGAGTCCCCATTCCCATGCCCCGCTGTAGTGTTTCTTCTGGGCCAACTTCCCAGAAGGCGGCTAAAGTGCCTTGTAGGTTTGGTGATCTGAAGAGCACAGTGAGGGGTTCCCCACCCGGCAAAGCCCCGTGGGTCCCTCACTCCTCCTTCGCACCGCAGCTGGTAGAGCTCCCCAATGAGCACGCTGGTCCCTCTGTAGTGGACCGACCAGCCGTTTTGTTTGGGGCCCCTCCAGAGGACAGGATGTCCATCGCAGCATCAGAGGGTGAGCTGGGCTCTGGAGATGATGACTCGGCTGCGTTACCTCCCTCTGGCAGAGTAGCATTGCCTGAGCCAGATCCAGAGATGGCAGCTATGCTAAAAAGGGCTGCTGAGGCAATCGGGCGTGGCAATTTGGTTTCTCTGGACAGGGTGAAACCTGTGCTAGGCTGTGTCCATATGCTGTAAACCCTACAGTCATCCCATATATGTATTCTTCCACGGTAAGGCTTCCTGTGGCGAGATGACACTCGAAGATGACAGGCTCCCTAAGCGTGATCCCAATCAGTACGGTATGTCAAACTACGTCTCGTTCCCTCCTGCAGGGAACAAGGGTTACATAAGTAACCCTCATGTTCTGTTAAAGCATGTCCTGTTATTTAACTGGTTGTCAGCAACTGACAGTTGCAGAAAAGGTAGTTTTCCTAATTGAAAAAGGCATACCCCAATAGAACAATACAAAACAAACAAAAAGGAGAGAGAGGAATATGATCGGACCTCGGATTCAAACTTCTGTCACTAAAAGCAAAGCTGTAGTACTGCCTCGAAAGCAATACACTACGCTACAGAAGCGCTTTCAACTGAAAACTGCTACATTTCACAAGCATCAATGTACACAAAAGATAATAAAATTGTACCATTTTATGCACATATGATAAAGGAATGCATAAGCATTTTCCCAATGCAAAAATACAAATATCACAAGATGAAAGGTCAAACATTAATCGCAATACCATTAAAGACAGGACCCGTGAGTTAGATCACCATTCAGATCGATATTCTACTACACAGGTCAAACCACCTACTTCATTAATGGGCTGGGCTATGTAGTAAAAGGAGGGGCTGGTTTTAATATTATAGAACATGCTGCTTTTTTATGCCGTCTTTGTCAGACTGAGTACTATGGATGGTCAAATGGCGAAAGTAATGGCATTTTGGATTTTAATTTACGCCGCTGGTACTACAGAACGCCATATTTTGCTGCATCTTTTCATCTAAAGCGCCATAAAAACGGCACCAGAGGCCTCATTTATAAAACGTTGCGTAGAAAGCGTCCTACATTTGATCATAAGATACTTTCTTAAATGTTCAGTGTAGACTGGATCTCTTAAAAGTGTACTGGCAAGTGCCATTAGCAACAAGTGCCCAAGAGTTAACCACTTTTATTACGCCATCAGGGTTATACTCATATTCTGTTATGAGTTTTGGGTTGCGAAATGCACCGGCAACTTTTCAGAGAGGAATGAATCAGGTGGTTTTGGGTTTGGAGGGATGCACTGTTTATTTGGATAATGTTATTATTTTTAGTGATACGTGGGAGTAGCATCTTCAGTGTCTACGGTCATTGTTTGGGAGGAGCATCTTCAGTGTTTATGGGCATTGTTTGATCGTCTGGTTGAAGCGTGCCTTACAGTCAACCTGTAAAAATGTAAATTTGCCAAGGCCACAGTGAAGTACTTGGTTAAGGAGGTAGGACAGGTCGTAGTAATTCCTCTCCGAGCTAAAGTTTCGGCTATTGAAGGTTTTCCTCCTCCATTGACCAAAAGGGACCTTATGCGTCGCTGACTAATATGTTGAAAGGTTCTATTAAGGTTGAATGGACATCTAATTGTCAGAGGGAAGGCTTTTGACAACACTAAATTGTTACTGACGACAGCTCCAGTCCTCGTGACACCCAAGTTTGATCAGCCTTTTGTTTTGTTACAATCGGATAAAGAGGGAATGGACCATCCATTATGTTTCTTTTCTCAACAATGTAATATACATCAAAGAAATTATTCCGTTATCAAGAAAGAAGCTTTGGGTATGCTCTGGGCGCCCAAGCATTTTGATGTTTATGTTGGACTGTGCGCAGAGATGTTGGTGTACTCGGATCATAATCCTCTGACATTTTCGCATTTTCACTGCAAAGTCCTAATCAACATTAGATGCAGTTGGTTTTGTTTTTACAACCTTGTAATTTGAATATTCAACAAATCAGAGGGGTTGATAACATTAAGGCTGATGCATTATTTCGTACTTTTAATATGGTTGAGTAATGGTTGATTTATATGCCTATTCCAATGCTCTCTACCATTTTTCTCTATCTCCTTAAATTGCTTTCAGGATCCGGATTGCTGGGGATGTAGATGATGGGTAGGTAAGGTGAAAGTGTTAGTGGGAGGAGTTAGTTTTCACAATCATAGGTCCAGTACTTTACTTTATTGTACTACAATACTTGTACTTCATGTCTCTGTATACAGTCTGCTAATGCTGAGTGAAACTGAGTGCCATTTACCATTTACTGGCAAATAACTAAACTGAATATAGGCTGATAAGGAGAATAACTACAACTTGTTTTTCCGAAATGGCACATCCTTGAAAAATGAAGCTCTAGCATAAGTTTTGCCGTGAAGACTCAATTGTTACGTCACTCATTACCTTCTCATCTATCCAATCGCATTCTTTTTTTTTTTTTTTGTCATTTTCTTTTTTATTTTATTTACTTTTTCACATATAAACATTACACTTCAATCAGATGTACATCAGAAACTATATCAAGTATCCTCATGTCGAAAACATACAAACACAGCATACAAATATATGTCCATACATACACCATACAGTCGTGTTTGCTGTACATCTATTCATCAGAAATGTAAACTGTTTTTTTTTTTTTAAACAAAACCACAACAAAAAAAAGAGAAAAGAACTTTGTACATATAGGGAGTAGTTTTCCTGGGCATTCTGTATATTAACTAGAAAATAAAGTCAGGTCTTTGAGATGTTGCATATTTGGTCCATTTTTCCCAGCACAAAGCAAATTGTTCCGGTTTATGGTTTAAAAATGCTGTTATCTTCTCCAATTTGTAAATGTCCATTGTAATTTCCATCCATCCGTTTAGGGTAGGGCTCTCATATGATAACCATTTTTGGTAAAGCTCTTCTTTACAGCCACCAGCAATATATTCATTAAATATTTATCTCTTCTTAACCATTCTTGAGGTATATATCCAAAATATAAGGTTGCACTATCAAATGGTACTACACATTTAAAAATATATTGTAAAGCATTATGTATTCCTCTCCAATAATCCTTAATAACTGAACAATCCCAGAAGACATGGTAATGGTTTGCATTTTGGTTTCCACAGTTTCTCCAGCATATAGAAGCATTATGATATGATTTCTGAGGGGGTGTAATAAAATATCTTATCAAATTTTTCCAACCAAACTCCCTCCAATTCTGTGACCTGGAGCATTTCCATTGATACCTCCATATTATTGTCCATTCTTCCTCAGATATACTTATTCCTCCCTCCTTCTCCCATTTTGTTTTAATATAGGAAGTCGAGTGTGTTTTAAGATTTAACAGACATTTATATATGCATGAAATAATTCTACCAAACAAATCTGAGTTGTATGCTTTTCTGAACAATTCTATTATAACTTTGCCTGTCTCAGCCACATTCTTCATCTTCATATTTACAAAATATCGCATCTGTAAATATCGGTAGAAGTCTTGTGTTTCTAATGAGTTTCTCTCTTCGAGTGTTTCAAAACTAGTTATTGTATCACCTTTTATTATATTACATAAAACTGTTAATCCTTTATCCGTCCAGTCCTTAAATCTAGTATCAAATCTATTTGGTGTAAACTCTGAGTCGTATGCACACCATTTAAGAGGCACAATATCCTTCTTTAATTTATATTCTATTATAATAGTTTTCCATACATTAAGAGTGCATTTTACCCACGGGTTGTCAATAACATGTATGTGACCTTGTAAATTGTTATCAGCAAGGGTTGCCTGTATAGGGATGGGGGATAGTTTCTCCTCTATATTTTTCCATTGAGCTTCATAAGATGGGTTGCACCAACATATCACCGCTCTCATCTGTGCTGCAAAATAATAATCTCTTAAAGAAGGTAATCCCCAACCCCCCTTTTCTTTAGCTAGCTGTAACGTTTTAAAACGAACCCTAGGTCTTTTACCCTGCCATATATATCTTGACAACATCTTTTCCCATTCATTAAATTGATTTCGGTTAATCATTATTGGTAAGGTCTGAAATAGGTATAATAATCTAGGTAAAATATTCATTTTAATAGCAATCCTTGAACTCAGACTAAAGAAAGGAATTAAGTTCCATCTTCCTATATCTTCCTTAATTTTTTTACATATAGGTAAATAATTACATTCAAATAGTTTCGCGAGATCCTTTGGCATATTGATGCCTAGATACTTAAAAGATTCAGTTTGCCATACCAAGGGGTAATTGTTTTTAATTTCACATTCTAATACTTGTGGTATAAAAGGTTTACACATGTCTGAGTTCGCAGATGCTGACACTTCTATGTACCTACATCCTCCCCACCACCACCAAGATGGTTCCTTCCCCTCCATCCTCCCCACCACCACCAGGATATTCCCTTCCCGTACCTCACAGGGGGTCGGCTGCGCCCCTGCCTTCGTCTTCAGGCAGGAAATGCAGAGTCTATACTCTCAGATTGCGACCTACGCCAAAGAACTTTATATAATAATATTGCTTGCTAGGCTGTTAAATGGTTAATTGTTACAGTATTATTCTCCCGAGTCTTTCTGGTAGAACTGTCTATTTGTAGAAGCTTGACTTGACTGCTAGGAACAGCAGAGATATTTTGAACACTGAGTAGTTTTCCAATCCTAATACGGTAATATGGTATGTGCATATCTAAGACCCCGCAATAGGAAACTTATGGGTAATGATATTCAATTTGACATGTAATATGCAAAATGGCAATGTATTTCAAATGTACATTTTCCATTCCAAATGTGCAACGTTGGAACAAAATGCTCATTCAAATTCCATAATATAATTCACATTTTCTATTCCCTACACTAGTTTTAACATAGGGCCTATAATTTAAACATATTTTAACAATTTATGTTGCAAGATTAAAATGAAAATGTATTACAGAAATGATTAGATATGTTTAACATGTTCAAGCTTTCATTATATGTCCCACAATGAATTGCATATAATTGTCAATAGTTGCATTAAGGCAGGGTCAGTTGTTGGAAACACCAAACCAAATGAAAACCAAAATCAGTCCTCTCCATCCTGACCCCTCAGAAGGGGAGTCAGCAATCCTAGTATGGATTGCAAAAGTACTCAGTGTTCAAAGTTCACTTGTGTTCCTAGCCGTCAAGTCTAGCTTCTCCAAAAGGATTTCAATACGTGCAGCTTTGCATACAGTTTTAAAAAAAAGTTGTTGTAACTTCTCCTTATCACCTATATTCAGTTATTTGCCAGTAAATCAGCATTAGCAGACTGCATACAGAGGCACAAATCACATATAAAATAAAGAGAAAAAAATGCTAAAAAAATATTTGTTCCACAACACATACAATGTGTTTTTTCCCCCAATTATTCTGTTGACAAAGGAACTTTCTAGCACTCCTTGCTCAGTATAAGGGAGAAATCAATTGTTTTGATTAAAAAAAGAATGTGTGAGTTCTGTACCTGCATCAGCAAAGTTCACATTAAAGGTTCTCTAAGCGATCCTGGGTGACGTCACTTCTTGTTGACGTTCGAACTATTGTCAAACAAAACGGAGGCTAGCTAGACCCTCCCTCCTCCTCATCCGCGCACTAACCCTCAAACCCACCCCCAAACCATTCTTGTCGGTTATTGGCTGGAACAGTTTGTTATGTTTCTTAGAGCGGGTCGCTAGAGTTTGTTTTTGTAGCCGTTTGTGGAGCCTGGGGTGTCTGCAGAGACCGCGTTTTTTGTTCAGGGGACAGGCAGCTAGCGGATCGTGAGTAGATGTTTGCTGTATGTGACAAAAAATGTTTTGGCCATAAAAACGCGTGACATCGCTTAGAGCACCTTTAACTATTTGAGCAAACAATTATTGGAACATCGACATATTGATTACACATGTATGCATGCTAGGTTAAGAACAAAGTAGGGGAAATTTAAATGTACAATCAAAGGCCATCCTTTTTACATTTTTGTTCCACAGAAACGTAACTATATTATATGCAGCAAGTAGCCTATATAAGCTATATAAGCCTATATAAATAAGCAAAAGAAACACATTTGTATGGGAAATCTTTTTTAATCAACAATAAAATCCAACCCACAGCAACTCCTCTGCACTACATAAAATATTGTATGTAGCTCTGCCATGCACGCTATGGCGTTGTTGCAGGTTCATCAGGCCAAGGCACTGAAGGACCTGCACGAGGGTTGTCATGATCCACAAGTTCTCCAAGAACTTCGTGCTGCAACGGACCTCGCGCTTCGTGCGACGAAGGTCATTGCACGGTCAGTGGGTCGTGCGATGTCCACACTAGTGGTCCAGGAACGCCATCTCTGGCTGTGTCTGGCTGACATGCGGGTGACCGACAAGATCAGGTTCCTTAACTCCCCCGTGTCCCAGACCGGCCTCTTCGGCGACGCGGTTGAGAACTTCACCCAGCAGTTCTCGGCTGTACAGAAGCAGACTGAGGCCATCAGTCACATCCTGCCGCGGCGGTCAGCTGCTGCCTCCATCCCACCGCCTGCGGCTCCTCGGTCTGCTCGTCGCCGTGGGCGTCCTCCTACGTCTTCCCCTGCTCCCGCATTGCAGCAGCAGCCTCCATCTTAACGGCGCTGTGGAGCCAGTCGCAGGCAGGGCGCCCCACCCGTCCAGGCCCCCGCCAAGAGGGGCGGCAAAGCCAAGGGTAAGCGGCCCTAGGACGGGCAACCCAGAGATGGAAGGGACTGCTCTCCAGGAGACGATGACTGCATCGCTCCCTCCCCCGGAAGAGGGCCCGGGTGGTAAATCCTTTGTTTCATTTTGTTTGTGTTTCGCCGCTGGCCTTAAAACCAGCGGTACCCAAATTTTCAATAAAAGTGAAGTTTCTATCATCTCTGGGTCCGAAGAAGACCCGGAGAGCAGTGTGGGGGGGGGGGGGGGGGGGGGTGGAATCCTCACCACTCTCATCCGCCTCTTCTATCGCCAGCCGGCAGCTGTGTACGGTCCGAGAACGCCACCGAGCCGACTCCAGACCCCGCTACGGGCCGCCTCCCAGAGAGAGCCTGCCGAGCCTCGCCCCTGTGTTCCACCTCGCTGCCCAACTCCGGGTACACCTACGGTCCCTTTGGTCCCGCTTATACGGTCTCTGTGAGCCTGGTTAGCGGTCCCCAGTCCGTCTCGCTGGCTCATTCGAACCATCAGGCTCGGTTATGCGATTCAGTTCGCCCGGCGTCCCCCCAAGTTTCAGGCCATCCACTCCACTACAGTGAGAGCAGCCGATGCCCATGTCTTGCGTGCGGAGATCGCAGTCCTACTGGCGAAGGATGCGATAGAGCCGGTCCCTCCAGCCGATATGAGGTCAGGGCACTACAGTCCCTACTTCATTGTACCCAAGAAAGGTGGTGGGTTACGACCGATGTTGGATCTGCGAGTTTTGAATCAGAGCCTCCACAAGCTACCGTTCAAAAGGCTCACGCAGAGACGCATTTTCGAATGCATCCGTCCCCGAGATTGGTTTGCAGCGATCGACCTGAAGGACGCGTATTTTCGTGTCTCGATTCTTCCTCGACAAAGGCCGTTCCTGCGCTTTGCGTTCGAGGGTCGAGCATATCAGTACAAAGTCCTACCCTTCGGTCTGTCCCTGTCCCCCAGTGTCTTCACGAAAGTCACGGAGGGGGCCCTTGTTCCCATGAGAGAACAGGGTGTTCGCATCCTCAACTATCTCGATGACTGGCTCACACTAGCACACTCTCGAGATCAGCTTTGCGAACACAGGGACCTCGTGCTCAGGCACCTCAGCCAGTTGGGTCTTCAGGTCAACTGGGAAAAGAGCAAACTCTCCCCTGTGCAGAGGATCTCTTATCTCGGTATGGAGTTGGATTCGGTCGCTCAGACAGCGCGCCTCACAGAGCAGCGTGCTCAGTCGGTGCTGAACTGCTTGAACACGTTCAAAGGCAGGACGGCGGTCCCACTGAAATTCTTTCAGAGGCTCCTGGGGCATATGGCAGCAGCAGCAGCGGTAACCCCGCTCGGCCTGCTTCATATGAGACCGCTTCAGCACTGGCTTCACAGCCGAGTCCCGAGATGGGCGTGGCATCACGCCACTCACCGGGTGGCAATCACACCGGTGTGCCGCCAGACCTTCAGCCCGTGTTCAGACCTCTTGTTCACGCGGGCAGGAGTCCCCTTGGAACAGGTGTCCAGGCATGCTGTGGTATTCACAGATGCCTCTGCCACCGGCTGGGGTGCCACGTACAACGGGCATGCAGTGTCAGTGGTGTGGACGGACCCCCAACTGCATTGGCAAATCAATTGCCTCGAGTTGCTAGCAGTACATCTCGCTCTGAGCCGCTTGAAAAGGCCGCTACAGGGCAGGGACGTGCTGGTCCGTACGGTCAACACTGCGACCGTTGCGTACATCAACCGACAAAGTGGTCTACGCTCCCGTCGCATGTCACAACTCGCCCGCCATCTCCTCCTCTGGAGTCAGAAGCCTCTGAGGTCGCTTCGAGCCATGTATGTCCCCGGTGTGCTCAACCGTGTGGCCGACGAGCTATCACGAGCTGTGCACTTCACTTCACTTCACACATCACTTCAGCACGGGCGCCGTCCACGAGACGTGCTTACGCCCTGAAGTGGAACCTGTTCATCGAGTGCTGTTCTTCTCGCCGAGAAGACCCCCGAAGATGTTCGATAGGGTCTGTGCTTTCCTTCTTGCAGCAAGGGTTGGATCGAAGGCTGTCTCCCTCCACCCTCAAAGTGCATGCTGCCGCTATTTCAGCTTATCACGACCACATAGATGGCAAAACAGTTGGAAGGCACGACCTGGTCGTCAGGTTTCTTAGGGGGGCGAGACGATTAAATCCTCCTCGACCCCCCTCCATACCCTCTTGGGATCTTTCCCTGGTGCTTCGAGCACTTCAGGATGTTCCCTTTGAGCCTCTCCAGTCAGTAGACTTAAAGCTTCTTTCCATGAAGACTTTGCTGCTGGTTGCACTGGCCTCTGTCAAGAGGGTAGGAGACCTGCACACATTTTCGGTCGACGAATCGTGCCTGGAGTTCGGGCCGGATGACAACCATGTGGTACTAAGACCCCGGCCTGGCTATGTGCCCTAGGTTCCTACCACTCCCTTCACCAGGTAGTGAACCTGCAAGTGCTGCCTTTGGAGGAGTCAGACCCTGCCCTGGCTTTGCTCTGTCCCGTTCGGGCTCTGCGTATGTACGTGGACAGAACTCAAAGCATCAGGACCTCAGACCAGCTCTTTGTCTGTTTGTCTGCCAGCAGAAGGGAAAGGCTGTCTCCAAGCAGAGGATGGCCCACTGGATAGTGGAGGCCATCGCCTTGGCTTACCAAACACAAGGCGTGCCCTGCCCGCTCAGGTTGCATGCACACTCCACGAGAGGCGTTGCATCCTCCTGGGCGCTGGCACGTGGCTCCTCGCTAACAGATATCTGTAGAGCTGCGGGCTGGGCGACACCTAACACGTTCGCTAGATATTATAGCCTATGTGTAGAGCCGGTCTCCTCCCGTGTTCTCACCCTAGATGGTAGAAGCACTGAGAGGTCTGGCTCTGTCGGCTTGCTGCACCCTACTGTGCACCCTTATTGCTCCAGAGTAAAAACCTGTCGAGTCCTCCAAAACCCCTCGGCCCGGTCTTGGCGGAGCGTCTGGCGCCAGGCCCTTATCCGCTGAATCCTTGAGAACCGGATCTGGGCTGGGTTCCATATGTGTGACCCTACGGGGATCCCATATGTGTATATTCTCCACGGTTGCTCCTATCGGAAGCCTGTGTCTTTCCCTTGGGCTAAGTCACCCATTATTTCATATGCAGTACAGCCTTCGGGCTAGTCCATATGTATTTCCACATAACTCTTTGAAGAAGTGGCTTCCGCAGCGTTCCTTCCTAAACAGAAAGGGCACGCTTCCCAGTGTTATCCAATATCTCACTGTATGGGTTATCACGGAACAACAGTGTCAGACTCACTCTGTGTAAGCCTCCTCCTATCGTCCTTCCAGGCAAGAAGGTGTAGAGGCTTGCACAGAGGCGCTGGATGGGGTGCAGCAGCTGTGGCGCTTTGGTAGGGATTCCTATTGGTCAGTCATGACCTACGTTGTAGTGACTGACCGATAGGGAACGTCTCGGTTACATATGGTAACCCTCGTTCCCTGAGGGAGGGAACGGAGACGTAGGTCCCGTCGCCACATCTGCTGCCGCCCGCCGGGGCGGCCAGCTTTCTCAGGCTTGGCTCCTCAGCAAAAAACTAACTCTGCAATCGCACCAGCTGCTTGTTAAATACCCGCGCTGCGAGGCTGCACAGCTGTTGCAAATGATTGCACGCCAATGTGTATTGGCTTGTTTTAGTTTCACTCGAAGTAGATTGGCCTCTCTAGCGAGATTCCTATTGGTCAGTCATGACCTACGTCTCCGTTCCCTCCCTCAGGGAACGAGGGTTGCCATATGTAACCGAGACGTTCAGTCAAGTTTGGCGTAGTCGAACGTACTGTACTGATTGGGATCACACTTAGGGAGCCTGTCATCTTCGAGTATTGTTTAAAACGAGCCAATTCACAGGTATAGATACGGAAGTGGATGCATGCACCAGTTGTCTTTCGCTTTGGAGCTGATCGGTGTCGATGTCTCTGAAGAGTGTTGTTGTGTACAGTGAGCGAATGTGTCGGTGTTCTTCTGGAAGACTCTCCCAGTGTTAGTGGTTTCTACAGCGCGAGTGCAGCAGTGATCGCAAGCTTCTGAGCTCTCAACAGCATAAAATGTCTGTGTTTGTTGTCGGTTGGTTAGAGGGCGAAGAAGTGAGTGCTTCACGTTTACAGTCTCACTGTCAGTGTTGCCGTTGTCATTCCCCTGTGTGCTCCGAGCAACACGGGTGCGTTTGCGTCTTTTTCAAGATGCCATTCCACCCGTGGGTTTCTGGGTGTGGTAGGGCTCTGTCCTCCTCTGACTGTCACAATAGTTGCATCACGTGTTAGGGCTTAAAGCACGCTGAAGCAGCTTTTGTTGATTGCTCATGTTCCCATTGTGGGAATATGACCATCTCAGTGTTGAGATCGAGAATCAACTTCACCCGTGAAGGTGGAGTCCCCATTCCCATGCCCCGCTGTAGTGTTTCTTCTGGGCCAACTTCCCAGAAGGCGGCTAAAGTGCCTTGTAGGTTTGGTGATCTGAAGAGCACAGTGAGGGGTTCCCCACCCGGCAAAGCCCCGTGGGTCCCTCACTCCTCCTTCGCACCGCAGCTGGTAGAGCTCCCCAATGAGCACGCTGGTCCCTCTGTAGTGGACCGACCAGCCGTTTTGTTTGGGGCCCCTCCAGAGGACAGGATGTCCATCGCAGCATCAGAGGGTGAGCTGGGCTCTGGAGATGATGACTCGGCTGCGTTACCTCCCTCTGGCAGAGTAGCGTTGCCTGAGCCAGATCCAGAGATGGCAGCTATGCTAAAAAGGGCTGCTGAGGCAATCGGGCGTGGCAATTTGGTTTCTCTGGACAGGGTGAAACCTGTGCTAGGCTGTGTCCATATGCTGTGATCCCTACAGTCATCCCATATATGTATTCTTCCACGGTAAGGCTTCCTGTGGCGAGATGACACTCGAAGATGACAGGCTCCCTAAGCGTGATCCCAATCAGTACGGTATGTCAAACTACGTCTCGTTCCCTCCTGCAGGGAACAAGGGTTACATAAGTAACCCTCATGTTCTGTTAAAGCATGTCCTGTTATTTAACCGGTTGTCAGCAACTGACAGTTGCAGAAAAGGTAGTTTTCCTAATTGAAAAAGGCATACCCCAATAGAACAATACAAAACAAACAAAAAGGAGAGAGAGGAATATGATCGGACCTCGGATTCAAACTTCTGTCACTAAAAGCAAAGCTGTAGTACTGCCTCGAAAGCAATACACTACGCTACAGAAGCGCTTTCAACTGAAAACTGCTACATTTCACAAGCATCAATGTACACAAAAGATAATAAAATTGTACCATTTTATGCACATATGATAAAGGAATGCATAAGCATTTTCCCAATGCAAAAATACAAATATCACAAGATGAAAGGTCAAACATTAATCGCAATACCATTAAAGACAGGACCCGTGAGTTAGATCACCATTCAGATCGATATTCTGCTACACAGGTCAAACCACCTACTTCATTAATGGGCTGGGCTATGTAGTAAAAGGAGGGGCTGGTTTTAATATTATAGAACATGCTGCTTTTTTATGCCGTCTTTGTCAGACTGAGTACTATGGATGGTCAAATGGCGAAAGTAATGGCATTTTGGATTTTAATTTACGCCGCTGGTACTACAGAACGCCATATTTTGCTGCATCTTTTCATCTAAAGCGCCATAAAAACGGCACCAGAGGCCTCATTTATAAAACGTTGCGTAGAAAGCGTCCTACATTTGATCATAAGATACTTTCTTAAATGTCCAGTGTAGACTGGATCTCTTAAAAGTGTACTGGCAAGTGCCATTAGCAACAAGTGCCCAAGAGTTAACCACTTTTATTACGCCATCAGGGTTATACTCATATTCTGTTATGAGTTTTGGGTTGCGAAATGCACCGGCAACTTTTCAGAGAGGAATGAATCAGGTGGTTTTGGGTTTGGAGGGATGCACTGTTTATTTGGATAATGTTATTATTTTTAGTGATACGTGGGAGTAGCATCTTCAGTGTCTACGGTCATGTTTTGGGAGGAGCATCTTCAGTGTTTATGGGCATTGTTTGATCGTCTGGTTGAAGCGTGCCTTACAGTCAACCTGTAAAAATGTAAATTTGCCAAGGCCACAGTGAAGTACTTGGTTAAGGAGGTAGGACAGGTCGTAGTAATTCCTCTCCGAGCTAAAGTTTCGGCTATTGAAGGTTTTCCTCCTCCATTGACCAAAAGGGACCTTATGCGTCGCTGACTAATATGTTGAAAGGTTCTATTAAGGTTGAATGGACATCTAATTGTCAGAGGGAAGGCTTTTGACAACACTAAATTGTTACTGACGACAGCTCCAGTCCTCGTGACACCCAAGTTTGATCAGCCTTTTGTTTTGTTACAATCGGATAAAGAGGGAATGGACCATCCATTATGTTTCTTTTCTCAACAATGTAATATACATCAAAGAAATTATTCCGTTATCAAGAAAGAAGCTTTGGGTATGCTCTGGGCGCCCAAGCATTTTGATGTTTATGTTGGACTGTGCGCAGAGATGTTGGTGTACTCGGATCATAATCCTCTGACATTTTCGCATTTTCACTGCAAAGTCCTAATCAACATTAGATGCAGTTGGTTTTGTTTTTACAACCTTGTAATTTGAATATTCAACAAATCAGAGGGGTTGATAACATTAAGGCTGATGCATTATTTCGTACTTTTAATATGGTTGAGTAATGGTTGATTTATATGCCTATTCCAATGCTCTCTACCATTTTTCTCTATCTCCTTAAATTGCTTTCAGGATCCGGATTGCTGGGGATGTAGATGATGGGTAGGTAAGGTGAAAGTGTTAGTGGGAGGAGTTAGTTTTCACAATCATAGGTCCAGTACTTTACTTTATTGTACTACAATACTTGTACTTCATGTCTCTGTATACAGTCTGCTAATGCTGAGTGAAACTGAGTGCCATTTACCATTTACTGGCAAATAACTAAACTGAATATAGGCTGATAAGGAGAATAACTACAACTTGTTTTTCCGAAATGGCACATCCTTGAAAAATGAAGCTCTAGCATAAGTTTTGCCGTGAAGACTCAATTGTTACGTCACTCATTACCTTCTCATCTATCCAATCGCATTCTTTTTTTCTTTTTTTTGTCATTTTCTTTTTTATTTTATTTACTTTTTCACATATAAACATTACACTTCAATCAGATGTACATCAGAAACTATATCAAGTATCCTCATGTCGAAAACATACAAACACAGCATACAAATATATGTCCATACATACACCATACAGTCGTGTTTGCTGTACATCTATTCATCAGAAATGTAAACTGTTTTTTTTTTTTTTAAACAAAACCACAACAAAAAAAAGAGAAAAGAACTTTGTACATATAGGGAGTAGTTTTCCTGGGCATTCTGTATATTAACTAGAAAATAAAGTCAGGTCTTTGAGATGTTGCATATTTGGTCCATTTTTCCCAGCACAAAGCAAATTGTTCCGGTTTATGGTTTAAAAATGCTGTTATCTTCTCCAATTTGTAAATGTCCATTGTAATTTCCATCCATCCGTTTAGGGTAGGGCTCTCATATGATAACCATTTTTGGTAAAGCTCTTCTTTACAGCCACCAGCAATATATTCATTAAATATTTATCTCTTCTTAACCATTCTTGAGGTATATATCCAAAATATAAGGTTTCACTATCAAATGGTACTACACATTTAAAAATATATTGTAAAGCATTATGTATTCCTCTCCAATAATCCTTAATAACTGAACAATCCCAGAAGACATGGTAATGGTTTGCATTTTGGTTTCCACAGTTTCTCCAGCATATAGAAGCATTATGATATGATTTCTGAGGGGGTGTAATAAAATATCTTATCAAATTTTTCCAACCAAACTCCCTCCAATTCTGTGACCTGGAGCATTTCCATTGATACCTCCATATTATTGTCCATTCTTCCTCAGATATACTTATTCCTCCCTCCTTCTCCCATTTTGTTTTAATATAGGAAGTCGAGTGTGTTTTAAGATTTAACAGACATTTATATATGCATGAAATAATTCTACCAAACAAATCTGAGTTGTATGCTTTTCTGAACAATTCTATTATAACTTTGCCTGTCTCAGCCACATTCTTCATCTTCATATTTACAAAATATCGCATCTGTAAATATCGGTAGAAGTCTTGTGTTTCTAATGAGTTTCTCTCTTCGAGTGTTTCAAAACTAGTTATTGTATCACCTTTTATTATATTACATAAAACTGTTAATCCTTTATCCGTCCAGTCCTTAAATCTAGTATCAAATCTATTTGGTGTAAACTCTGAGTCGTATGCACACCATTTAAGAGGCACAATATCCTTCTTTAATTTATATTCTATTATAATAGTTTTCCATACATTAAGAGTGCATTTTACCCACGGGTTGTCAATAACATGTATGTGACCTTGTAAATTGTTATCAGCAAGGGTTGCCTGTATAGGGATGGGGGATAGTTTCTCCTCTATATTTTTCCATTGAGCTTCATAAGATGGGTTGCACCAACATATCACCGCTCTCATCTGTGCTGCAAAATAATAATCTCTTAAAGAAGGTAATCCCCAACCCCCCTTTTCTTTAGCTAGCTGTAACGTTTTAAAACGAACCCTAGGTCTTTTACCCTGCCATATATATCTTGACAACATCTTTTCCCATTCATTAAATTGATTTCGGTTAATCATTATTGGTAAGGTCTGAAATAGGTATAATAATCTAGGTAAAATATTCATTTTAATAGCAATCCTTGAACTCAGACTAAAGAAAGGAATTAAGTTCCATCTTCCTATATCTTCCTTAATTTTTTTACATATAGGTAAATAATTACATTCAAATAGTTTCGCGAGATCCTTTGGCATATTGATGCCTAGATACTTAAAAGATTCAGTTTGCCATACCAAGGGGTAATTGTTTTTAATTTCACATTCTAATACTTGTGGTATAAAAGGTTTACACATGTCTGAGTTCGCAGATGCTGACACTTCTATGTACCTACATCCTCCCCACCACCACCAAGATGGTTCCTTCCCCTCCATCCTCCCCACCACCACCAGGATATTCCCTTCCCGTACCTCACAGGGGGTCGGCTGCGCCCCTGCCTTCGTCTTCAGGCAGGAAATGCAGAGTCTATACTCTCAGATTGCGACCTACGCCAAAGAACTTTATATAATAATATTGCTTGCTAGGCTGTTAAATGGTTAATTGTTACAGTATTATTCTCCCGAGTCTTTCTGGTAGAACTGTCTATTTGTAGAAGCTTGACTTGACTGCTAGGAACAGCAGAGATATTTTGAACACTGAGTAGTTTTCCAATCCTAATACGGTAATATGGTATGTGCATATCTAAGACCCCGCAATAGGAAACTTATGGGTAATGATATTCAATTTGACATGTAATATGCAAAATGGCAATGTATTTCAAATGTACATTTTCCATTCCAAATGTGCAACGTTGGAACAAAATGCTCATTCAAATTCCATAATATAATTCACATTTTCTATTCCCTACACTAGTTTTAACATAGGGCCTATAATTTAAACATATTTTAACAATTTATGTTGCAAGATTAAAATGAAAATGTATTACAGAAATGATTAGATATGTTTAACATGTTCAAGCTTTCATTATATGTCCCACAATGAATTGCATATAATTGTCAATAGTTGCATTAAGGCAGGGTCAGTTGTTGGAAACACCAAACCAAATGAAAACCAAAATCAGTCCTCTCCATCCTGACCCCTCAGAAGGGGAGTCAGCAATCCTAGTATGGATTGCAAAAGTACTCAGTGTTCAAAGTTCACTTGTGTTCCTAGCCGTCAAGTCTAGCTTCTCCAAAAGGATTTCAATACGTGCAGCTTTGCATACAGTTTTAAAAAAAAGTTGTTGTAACTTCTCCTTATCACCTATATTCAGTTATTTGCCAGTAAATCAGCATTAGCAGACTGCATACAGAGGCACAAATCACATATAAAATAAAGAGAAAAAAATGCTAAAAAAATATTTGTTCCACAACACATACAATGTGTTTTTTCCCCCAATTATTCTGTTGACAAAGGAACTTTCTAGCACTCCTTGCTCAGTATAAGGGAGAAATCAATTGTTTTGATTAAAAAAAGAATGTGTGAGTTCTGTACCTGCATCAGCAAAGTTCACATTAAAGGTTCTCTAAGCGATCCTGGGTGACGTCACTTCTTGTTGACGTTCGAACTATTGTCAAACAAAACGGAGGCTAGCTAGACCCTCCCTCCTCCTCATCCGCGCACTAACCCCTCAAACCCACCCCCAAACCATTCTTGTCGGTTATTGGCTGGAACAGTTTGTTATGTTTCTTAGAGCGGGTCGCTAGAGTTTGTTTTTGTAGCCGTTTGTGGAGCCTGGGGTGTCTGCAGAGACCGCGTTTTTTTGTTCAGGGGACAGGCAGCTAGCGGATCGTGAGTAGATGTTTGCTGTATGTGACAAAAAATGTTTTGGCCATAAAAACGCGTGACATCGCTTAGAGCACCTTTAACTATTTGAGCAAACAATTATTGGAACATCGACATATTGATTACACATGTATGCATGCTAGGTTAAGAACAAAGTAGGGGAAATTTAAATGTATAATCAAAGGCCATCCTTTTTACATTTTTGTTCCACAGAAACGTAACTATATTATATGCAGCAAGTAGCCTATATAAGCTATATAAGCCTATATAAATAAGCAAAAGAAACACATTTGTATGGGAAATCTTTTTTAATCAACAATAAAATCCAACCCACAGCAACTCCTCTGCACTACATAAAATATTGTATGTAGCTCTGCCATGCACGCTATGGCGTTGTTGCAGGTTCATCAGGCCAAGGCACTGAAGGACCTGCACGAGGGTTGTCATGATCCACAAGTTCTCCAAGAACTTCGTGCTGCAACGGACCTCGCGCTTCGTGCGACGAAGGTCATTGCACGGTCAGTGGGTCGTGCGATGTCCACACTAGTGGTCCAGGAACGCCATCTCTGGCTGTGTCTGGCTGACATGCGGGTGACCGACAAGATCAGGTTCCTTAACTCCCCCGTGTCCCAGACCGGCCTCTTCGGCGACGCGGTTGAGAACTTCACCCAGCAGTTCTCGGCTGTACAGAAGCAGACTGAGGCCATCAGTCACATCCTGCCGCGGCGGTCAGCTGCTGCCTCCATCCCACCGCCTGCGGCTCCTCGGTCTGCTAGTCGCCGTGGGCGTCCTCCTACGTCTTCCCCTGCTCCCGCATTGCAGCAGCAGCCTCCATCTTAACGGCGCTGTGGAGCCAGTCGCAGGCAGGGCGCCCCACCCGTCCAGGCCCCCGCCAAGAGGGGCGGCAAAGCCAAGGGTAAGCGGCCCTAGGACGGGCAACCCAGAGATGGAAGGGACTGCTCTCCAGGAGACGATGACTGCATCGCTCCCTCCCCCGGAAGAGGGCCGGGTGGTAAATCCTTTGTTTCATTTTGTTTGTGTTTCGCCGCTGGCCTTAAAACCAGCGGTACCCAAATTTTCAATAAAAGTGAAGTTTCTATCATCTCTGGGTCCGAAGAAGACCCGGAGAGCAGTGTGGGGGGGGGGGGGGGGGGGGATCCTCACCACTCTCATCCGCCTCTTCTATCGCCAGCCGGCAGCTGTGTACGGTCCGAGAACGCCACCGAGCCGACTCCAGACCCCGCTACGGGCCGCCTCCCAGAGAGAGCCTGCCGAGCCTCGCCCCTGTGTTCCACCTCGCTGCCCAACTCCGGGTACACCTACGGTCCCTTTGGTCCCGCTTATACGGTCTCTGTGAGCCTGGTTAGCGGTCCCCAGTCCGTCTCGCTGGCTCATTCGAACCATCAGGCTCGGTTATGCGATTCAGTTCGCCCGGCGTCCCCCCAAGTTTCAGGCCATCCACTCCACTACAGTGAGAGCAGCCGATGCCCATGTCTTGCGTGCGGAGATCGCAGTCCTACTGGCGAAGGATGCGATAGAGCCGGTCCCTCCAGCCGATATGAGGTCAGGGCACTACAGTCCCTACTTCATTGTACCCAAGAAAGGTGGTGGGTTACGACCGATGTTGGATCTGCGAGTTTTGAATCAGAGCCTCCACAAGCTACCGTTCAAAAGGCTCACGCAGAGACGCATTTTCGAATGCATCCGTCCCCGAGATTGGTTTGCAGCGATCGACCTGAAGGACGCGTATTTTCGTGTCTCGATTCTTCCTCGACAAAGGCCGTTCCTGCGCTTTGCGTTCGAGGGTCGAGCATATCAGTACAAAGTCCTACCCTTCGGTCTGTCCCTGTCCCCCAGTGTCTTCACGAAAGTCACGGAGGGGGCCTTTGTTCCCATGAGAGAACAGGGTGTTCGCATCCTCAACTATCTCGATGACTGGCTCACACTAGCACACTCTCGAGATCAGCTTTGCGAACACAGGGACCTCGTGCTCAGGCACCTCAGCCAGTTGGGTCTTCAGGTCAACTGGGAAAAGAGCAAACTCTCCCCTGTGCAGAGGATCTCTTATCTCGGTATGGAGTTGGATTCGGTCGCTCAGACAGCGCGCCTCACAGAGCAGCGTGCTCAGTCGGTGCTGAACTGCTTGAACACGTTCAAAGGCAGGACGGCGGTCCCACTGAAATTCTTTCAGAGGCTCCTGGGGCATATGGCAGCAGCAGCAGCGGTAACCCCGCTCGGCCTGCTTCATATGAGACCGCTTCAGCACTGGCTTCACAGCCGAGTCCCGAGATGGGCGTGGCATCACGCCACTCACCGGGTGGCAATCACACCGGTGTGCCGCCAGACCTTCAGCCCGTGTTCAGACCTCTTGTTCACGCGGGCAGGAGTCCCCTTGGAACAGGTGTCCAGGCATGCTGTGGTATTCACAGATGCCTCTGCCACCGGCTGGGGTGCCACGTACAACGGGCATGCAGTGTCAGTGGTGTGGACGGACCCCCAACTGCATTGGCAAATCAATTGCCTCGAGTTGCTAGCAGTACATCTCGCTCTGAGCCGCTTGAAAAGGCCGCTACAGGGCAGGGACGTGCTGGTCCGTACGGTCAACACTGCGACCGTTGCGTACATCAACCGACAAAGTGGTCTACGCTCCCGTCGCATGTCACAACTCGCCCGCCATCTCCTCCTCTGGAGTCAGAAGCCTCTGAGGTCGCTTCGAGCCATGTATGTCCCCGGTGTGCTCAACCGTGTGGCCGACGAGCTATCACGAGCTGTGCACTTCACTTCACTTCACACATCACTTCAGCACGGGCGCCGTCCACGAGACGTGCTTACGCCCTGAAGTGGAACCTGTTCATCGAGTGCTGTTCTTCTCGCCGAGAAGACCCCCGAAGATGTTCGATAGGGTCTGTGCTTTCCTTCTTGCAGCAAGGGTTGGATCGAAGGCTGTCTCCCTCCACCCTCAAAGTGCATGCTGCCGCTATTTCAGCTTATCACGACCACATAGATGGCAAAACAGTTGGAAGGCACGACCTGGTCGTCAGGTTTCTTAGGGGGGCGAGACGATTAAATCCTCCTCGACCCCCCTCCATACCCTCTTGGGATCTTTCCCTGGTGCTTCGAGCACTTCAGGATGTTCCCTTTGAGCCTCTCCAGTCAGTAGACTTAAAGCTTCTTTCCATGAAGACTTTGCTGCTGGTTGCACTGGCCTCTGTCAAGAGGGTAGGAGACCTGCACACATTTTCGGTCGACGAATCGTGCCTGGAGTTCGGGCCGGATGACAACCATGTGGTACTAAGACCCCGGCCTGGCTATGTGCCCTAGGTTCCTACCACTCCCTTCACCAGGTAGTGAACCTGCAAGTGCTGCCTTTGGAGGAGGCAGACCCTGCCCTGGCTTTGCTCTGTCCCGTTCGGGCTCTGCGTATGTACGTGGACAGAACTCAAAGCATCAGGACCTCAGACCAGCTCTTTGTCTGTTTGTCTGCCAGCAGAAGGGAAAGGCTGTCTCCAAGCAGAGGATGGCCCACTGGATAGTGGAGGCCATCGCCTTGGCTTACCAAACACAAGGCGTGCCCTGCCCGCTCAGGTTGCATGCACACTCCACGAGAGGCGTTGCATCCTCCTGGGCGCTGGCACGTGGCTCCTCGCTAACAGATATCTGTAGAGCTGCGGGCTGGGCGACACCTAACACGTTCGCTAGATATTATAGCCTATGTGTAGAGCCGGTCTCCTCCCGTGTTCTCACCCTAGATGGTAGAAGCACTGAGAGGTCTGGCTCTGTCGGCTTGCTGCACCATACTGTGCACCCTTATTGCTCCAGAGTAAAAACCTGTCGAGTCCTCCAAAACCCCTCGGCCCGGTCTTGGCGGAGCGTCTGGCGCCAGGCCCTTATCCGCTGAATCCTTGAGAACCGGATCTGGGCTGGGTTCCATATGTGTGACCCTACGGGGATCCCATATGTGTATATTCTCCACGGTTGCTCCTATCGGAAGCCTGTGTCTTTCCCTTGGGCTAAGTCACCCATTATTTCATATGCAGTACAGCCTTCGGGCTAGTCCATATGTATTTCCACATAACTCTTTGAAGAAGTGGCTTCCGCAGCGTTCCTTCCTAAACAGAAAGGGCACGCTTCCCAGTGTTATCCAATATCTCACTGTATGGGTTATCACGGAACAACAGTGTCAGACTCACTCTGTGTAAGCCTCCTCCTATCGTCCTTCCAGGCAAGAAGGTGTAGAGGCTTGCACAGAGGCGCTGGATGGGGTGCAGCAGCTGTGGCGCTTTGGTAGGGATTCCTATTGGTCAGTCATGACCTACGTTGTAGTGACTGACCGATAGGGAACGTCTCGGTTACATATGGTAACCCTCGTTCCCTGAGGGAGGGAACGGAGACGTAGGTCCCGTCGCCACATCTGCTGCCGCCCGCCGGGGCGGCCAGCTTTCTCAGGCTTGGCTCCTCAGCAAAAAACTAACTCTGCAATCGCACCAGCTGCTTGTTAAATACCCGCGCTGCGAGGCTGCACAGCTGTTGCAAATGATTGCACGCCAATGTGTATTGGCTTGTTTTAGTTTCACTCGAAGTAGATTGGCCTCTCTAGCGAGATTCCTATTGGTCAGTCATGACCTACGTCTCCGTTCCCTCCCTCAGGGAACGAGGGTTGCCATATGTAACCGAGACGTTCAGTCAAGTTTGGCGTAGTCGAACGTACCGTACTGATTGGGATCACACTTAGGGAGCCTGTCATCTTCGAGTATTGTTAAAACGAGCCAATTCACAGGTATAGATACGGAAGTGGATGCATGCACCAGTTGTCTTTCGCTTTGGAGCTGATCGGTGTCGATGTCTCTGAAGAGTGTTGTTGTGTACAGTGAGCGAATGTGTCGGTGTTCTTCTGGAAGACTCTCCCAGTGTTAGTGGTTTCTACAGCGCGAGTGCAGCAGTGATCGCAAGCTTCTGAGCTCTCAACAGCATAAAATGTCTGTGTTTGTTGTCGGTTGGTTAGAGGGCGAAGAAGTGAGTGCTTCACGTTTACAGTCTCACTGTCAGTGTTGCCGTTGTCATTCCCCTGTGTGCTCCGAGCAACACGGGTGCGTTTGCGTCTTTTTCAAGATGCCATTCCACCCGTGGGTTTCTGGGTGTGGTAGGGCTCTGTCCTCCTCTGACTGTCACAATAGTTGCATCACGTGTTAGGGCTTAAAGCACGCTGAAGCAGCTTTTGTTGATTGCTCATGTTCCCATTGTGGGAATATGACCATCTCAGTGTTGAGATCGAGAATCAACTTCACCCGTGAAGGTGGAGTCCCCATTCCCATGCCCCGCTGTAGTGTTTCTTCTGGGCCAACTTCCCAGAAGGCGGCTAAAGTGCCTTGTAGGTTTGGTGATCTGAAGAGCACAGTGAGGGGTTCCCCACCCGGCAAAGCCCCGTGGGTCCCTCACTCCTCCTTCGCACCGCAGCTGGTAGAGCTCCCCAATGAGCACGCTGGTCCCTCTGTAGTGGACCGACCAGCCGTTTTGTTTGGGGCCCCTCCAGAGGACAGGATGTCCATCGCAGCATCAGAGGGTGAGCTGGGCTCTGGAGATGATGACTCGGCTGCGTTACCTCCCTCTGGCAGAGTAGCGTTGCCTGAGCCAGATCCAGAGATGGCAGCTATGCTAAAAAGGGCTGCTGAGGCAATCGGGCGTGGCAATTTGGTTTCTCTGGACAGGGTGAAACCTGTGCTAGGCTGTGTCCATATGCTGTAAACCCTACAGTCATCCCATATATGTATTCTTCCACGGTAAGGCTTCCTGTGGCGAGATGACACTCGAAGATGACAGGCTCCCTAAGCGTGATCCCAATCAGTACGGTATGTCAAACTACGTCTCGTTCCCTCCTGCAGGGAACAAGGGTTACATAAGTAACCCTCATGTTCTGTTAAAGCATGTCCTGTTATTTAACCGGTTGTCAGCAACTGACAGTTGCAGAAAAGGTAGTTTTCCTAATTGAAAAAGGCATACCCCAATAGAACAATACAAAACAAACAAAAAGGAGAGAGAGGAATATGATCGGACCTCGGATTCAAACTTCTGTCACTAAAAGCAAAGCTGTAGTACTGCCTCGAAAGCAATACACTACGCTACAGAAGCGCTTTCAACTGAAAACTGCTACATTTCACAAGCATCAATGTACACAAAAGATAATAAAATTGTACCATTTTATGCACATATGATAAAGGAATGCATAAGCATTTTCCCAATGCAAAAATACAAATATCACAAGATGAAAGGTCAAACATTAATCGCAATACCATTAAAGACAGGACCCGTGAGTTAGATCACCATTCAGATCGATATTCTACTACACAGGTCAAACCACCTACTTCATTAATGGGCTGGGCTATGTAGTAAAAGGAGGGGCTGGTTTTAATATTATAGAACATGCTGCTTTTTTATGCCGTCTTTGTCAGACTGAGTACTATGGATGGTCAAATGGCGAAAGTAATGGCATTTTGGATTTTAATTTACGCCGCTGGTACTACAGAACGCCATATTTTGCTGCATCTTTTCATCTAAAGCGCCATAAAAACGGCACCAGAGGCCTCATTTATAAAACGTTGCGTAGAAAGCGTCCTACATTTGATCATAAGATACTTTCTTAAATGTCCAGTGTAGACTGGATCTCTTAAAAGTGTACTGGCAAGTGCCATTAGCAACAAGTGCCCAAGAGTTAACCACTTTTATTACGCCATCAGGGTTATACTCATATTCTGTTATGAGTTTTGGGTTGCGAAATGCACCGGCAACTTTTCAGAGAGGAATGAATCAGGTGGTTTTGGGTTTGGAGGGATGCACTGTTTATTTGGATAATGTTATTATTTTTAGTGATACGTGGGAGTAGCATCTTCAGTGTCTACGGTCATTGTTTGGGAGGAGCATCTTCAGTGTTTATGGGCATTGTTTGATCGTCTGGTTGAAGCGTGCCTTACAGTCAACCTGTAAAAATGTAAATTTGCCAAGGCCACAGTGAAGTACTTGGTTAAGGAGGTAGGACAGGTCGTAGTAATTCCTCTCCGAGCTAAAGTTTCGGCTATTGAAGGTTTTCCTCCTCCATTGACCAAAAGGGACCTTATGCGTCGCTGACTAATATGTTGAAAGGTTCTATTAAGGTTGAATGGACATCTAATTGTCAGAGGGAAGGCTTTTGACAACACTAAATTGTTACTGACGACAGCTCCAGTCCTCGTGACACCCAAGTTTGATCAGCCTTTTGTTTTGTTACAATCGGATAAAGAGGGAATGGACCATCCATTATGTTTCTTTTCTCAACAATGTAATATACATCAAAGAAATTATTCCGTTATCAAGAAAGAAGCTTTGGGTATGCTCTGGGCGCCCAAGCATTTTGATGTTTATGTTGGACTGTGCGCAGAGATGTTGGTGTACTCGGATCATAATCCTCTGACATTTTCGCATTTTCACTGCAAAGTCCTAATCAACATTAGATGCAGTTGGTTTTGTTTTTACAACCTTGTAATTTGAATATTCAACAAATCAGAGGGGTTGATAACATTAAGGCTGATGCATTATTTCGTACTTTTAATATGGTTGAGTAATGGTTGATTTATATGCCTATTCCAATGCTCTCTACCATTTTTCTCTATCTCCTTAAATTGCTTTCAGGATCCGGATTGCTGGGGATGTAGATGATGGGTAGGTAAGGTGAAAGTGTTAGTGGGAGGAGTTAGTTTTCACAATCATAGGTCCAGTACTTTACTTTATTGTACTACAATACTTGTACTTCATGTCTCTGTATACAGTCTGCTAATGCTGAGTGAAACTGAGTGCCATTTACCATTTACTGGCAAATAACTAAACTGAATATAGGCTGATAAGGAGAATAACTACAACTTGTTTTTCCGAAATGGCACATCCTTGAAAAATGAAGCTCTAGCATAAGTTTTGCCGTGAAGACTCAATTGTTACGTCACTCATTACCTTCTCATCTATCCAATCGCATTCTTTTTTTCTTTTTTTGTCATTTTCTTTTTTATTTTATTTACTTTTTCACATATAAACATTACACTTCAATCAGATGTACATCAGAAACTATATCAAGTATCCTCATGTCGAAAACATACAAACACAGCATACAAAATATATGTCCATACATACACCATACAGTCGTGTTTGCTGTACATCTATTCATCAGAAATGTAAACTGTTTTTTTTTTTTTAAACAAAACCACAACAAAAAAAAGAGAAAAGAACTTTGTACATATAGGGAGTAGTTTTCCTGGGCATTCTGTATATTAACTAGAAAATAAAGTCAGGTCTTTGAGATGTTGCATATTTGGTCCATTTTTCCCAGCACAAAGCAAATTGTTCCGGTTTATGGTTTAAAAATGCTGTTATCTTCTCCAATTTGTAAATGTCCATTGTAATTTCCATCCATCCGTTTAGGGTAGGGCTCTCATATGATAACCATTTTTGGTAAAGCTCTTCTTTACAGCCACCAGCAATATATTCATTAAATATTTATCTCTTCTTAACCATTCTTGAGGTATATATCCAAAATATAAGGTTTCACTATCAAATGGTACTACACATTTAAAAATATATTGTAAAGCATTATGTATTCCTCTCCAATAATCCTTAATAACTGAACAATCCCAGAAGACATGGTAATGGTTTGCATTTTGGTTTCCACAGTTTCTCCAGCATATAGAAGCATTATGATATGATTTCTGAGGGGGTGTAATAAAATATCTTATCAAATTTTTCCAACCAAACTCCCTCCAATTCTGTGACCTGGAGCATTTCCATTGATACCTCCATATTATTGTCCATTCTTCCTCAGATATACTTATTCCTCCCTCCTTCTCCCATTTTGTTTTAATATAGGAAGTCGAGTGTGTTTTAAGATTTAACAGACATTTATATATGCATGAAATAATTCTACCAAACAAATCTGAGTTGTATGCTTTTCTGAACAATTCTATTATAACTTTGCCTGTCTCAGCCACATTCTTCATCTTCATATTTACAAAATATCGCATCTGTAAATATCGGTAGAAGTCTTGTGTTTCTAATGAGTTTCTCTCTTCGAGTGTTTCAAAACTAGTTATTGTATCACCTTTTATTATATTACATAAAACTGTTAATCCTTTATCCGTCCAGTCCTTAAATCTAGTATCAAATCTATTTGGTGTAAACTCTGAGTCGTATGCACACCATTTAAGAGGCACAATATCCTTCTTTAATTTATATTCTATTATAATAGTTTTCCATACATTAAGAGTGCATTTTACCCACGGGTTGTCAATAACATGTATGTGACCTTGTAAATTGTTATCAGCAAGGGTTGCCTGTATAGGGATGGGGGATAGTTTCTCCTCTATATTTTTCCATTGAGCTTCATAAGATGGGTTGCACCAACATATCACCGCTCTCATCTGTGCTGCAAAATAATAATCTCTTAAAGAAGGTAATCCCCAACCCCCTTTTCTTTAGCTAGCTGTAACGTTTTAAAACGAACCCTAGGTCTTTTACCCTGCCATATATATCTTGACAACATCTTTTCCCATTCATTAAATTGATTTCGGTTAATCATTATTGGTAAGGTCTGAAATAGGTATAATAATCTAGGTAAAATATTCATTTTAATAGCAATCCTTGAACTCAGACTAAAGAAAGGAATTAAGTTCCATCTTCCTATATCTTCCTTAATTTTTTTACATATAGGTAAATAATTACATTCAAATAGTTTCGCGAGATCCTTTGGCATATTGATGCCTAGATACTTAAAAGATTCAGTTTGCCATACCAAGGGGTAATTGTTTTTAATTTCACATTCTAATACTTGTGGTATAAAAGGTTTACACATGTCTGAGTTCGCAGATGCTGACACTTCTATGTACCTACATCCTCCCCACCACCACCAAGATGGTTCCTTCCCCTCCATCCTCCCCACCACCACCAGGATATTCCCTTCCCGTACCTCACAGGGGGTCGGCTGCGCCCCTGCCTTCGTCTTCAGGCAGGAAATGCAGAGTCTATACTCTCAGATTGCGACCTACGCCAAAGAACTTTATATAATAATATTGCTTGCTAGGCTGTTAAATGGTTAATTGTTACAGTATTATTCTCCCGAGTCTTTCTGGTAGAACTGTCTATTTGTAGAAGCTTGACTTGACTGCTAGGAACAGCAGAGATATTTTGAACACTGAGTAGTTTTCCAATCCTAATACGGTAATATGGTATGTGCATATCTAAGACCCCGCAATAGGAAACTTATGGGTAATGATATTCAATTTGACATGTAATATGCAAAATGGCAATGTATTTCAAATGTACATTTTCCATTCCAAATGTGCAACGTTGGAACAAAATGCTCATTCAAATTCCATAATATAATTCACATTTTCTATTCCCTACACTAGTTTTAACATAGGGCCTATAATTTAAACATATTTTAACAATTTATGTTGCAAGATTAAAATGAAAATGTATTACAGAAATGATTAGATATGTTTAACATGTTCAAGCTTTCATTATATGTCCCACAATGAATTGCATATAATTGTCAATAGTTGCATTAAGGCAGGGTCAGTTGTTGGAAACACCAAACCAAATGAAAACCAAAATCAGTCCTCTCCATCCTGACCCCTCAGAAGGGGAGTCACCAATCCTAGTATGGATTGCAAAAGTACTCAGTGTTCAAAGTTCACTTGTGTTCCTAGCCGTCAAGTCTAGCTTCTCCAAAAGGATTTCAATACGTGCAGCTTTGCATACAGTTTTAAAAAAAAGTTGTTGTAACTTCTCCTTATCACCTATATTCAGTTATTTGCCAGTAAATCAGCATTAGCAGACTGCATACAGAGGCACAAATCACATATAAAATAAAGAGAAAAAAATGCTAAAAAAATATTTGTTCCACAACACATACAATGTGTTTTTTCCCCCAATTATTCTGTTGACAAAGGAACTTTCTAGCACTCCTTGCTCAGTATAAGGGAGAAATCAATTGTTTTGATTAAAAAAAGAATGTGTGAGTTCTGTACCTGCATCAGCAAAGTTCACATTAAAGGTTCTCTAAGCGATCCTGGGTGACGTCACTTCTTGTTGACGTTCGAACTATTGTCAAACAAAACGGAGGCTAGCTAGACCCTCCCTCCTCCTCATCCGCGCACTAACCCCTCAAACCCACCCCCAAACCATTCTTGTCGGTTATTGGCTGGAACAGTTTGTTATGTTTCTTAGAGCGGGTCGCTAGAGTTTGTTTTTGTAGCCGTTTGTGGAGCCTGGGGTGTCTGCAGAGACCGCGTTTTTTGTTCAGGGGACAGGCAGCTAGCGGATCGTGAGTAGATGTTTGCTGTATGTGACAAAAAATGTTTTGGCCATAAAAACGCGTGACATCGCTTAGAGCACCTTTAACTATTTGAGCAAACAATTATTGGAACATCGACATATTGATTACACATGTATGCATGCTAGGTTAAGAACAAAGTAGGGGAAATTTAAATGTACAATCAAAGGCCATCCTTTTTACATTTTTGTTCCACAGAAACGTAACTATATTATATGCAGCAAGTAGCCTATATAAGCTATATAAGCCTATATAAATAAGCAAAAGAAACACATTTGTATGGGAAATCTTTTTTAATCAACAATAAAATCCAACCCACAGCAACTCCTCTGCACTACATAAAATATTGTATGTAGCTCTGCCATGCACGCTATGGCGTTGTTGCAGGTTCATCAGGCCAAGGCACTGAAGGACCTGCACGAGGGTTGTCATGATCCACAAGTTCTCCAAGAACTTCGTGCTGCAACGGACCTCGCGCTTCGTGCGACGAAGGTCATTGCACGGTCAGTGGGTCGTGCGATGTCCACACTAGTGGTCCAGGAACGCCATCTCTGGCTGTGTCTGGCTGACATGCGGGTGACCGACAAGATCAGGTTCCTTAACTCCCCCGTGTCCCAGACCGGCCTCTTCGGCGACGCGGTTGAGAACTTCACCCAGCAGTTCTCGGCTGTACAGAAGCAGACTGAGGCCATCAGTCACATCCTGCCGCGGCGGTCAGCTGCTGCCTCCATCCCACCGCCTGCGGCTCCTCGGTCTGCTCGTCGCCGTGGGCGTCCTCCTACGTCTTCCCCTGCTCCCGCATTGCAGCAGCAGCCTCCATCTTAACGGCGCTGTGGAGCCAGTCGCAGGCAGGGCGCCCCACCCGTCCAGGCCCCCGCCAAGAGGGGCGGCAAAGCCAGGGTAAGCGGCCCTAGGACGGGCAACCCAGAGATGGAAGGGACTGCTCTCCAGGAGACGATGACTGCATCGCTCCCTCCCCCGGAAGAGGGCCGGGTGGTAAATCCTTTGTTTCATTTTGTTTGTGTTTCGCCGCTGGCCTTAAAACCAGCGGTACCCAAATTTTCAATAAAAGTGAAGTTTCTATCATCTCTGGGTCCGAAGAAGACCCGGAGAGCAGTGTGGGGGGGGGGGGGGGGGGGGGGGGAATCCTCACCACTCTCATCCGCCTCTTCTATCGCCAGCCGGCAGCTGTGTACGGTCCGAGAACGCCACCGAGCCGACTCCAGACCCCGCTACGGGCCGCCTCCCAGAGAGAGCCTGCCGAGCCTCGCCCCTGTGTTCCACCTCGCTGCCCAACTCCGGGTACACCTACGGTCCCTTTGGTCCCGCTTATACGGTCTCTGTGAGCCTGGTTAGCGGTCCCCAGTCCGTCTCGCTGGCTCATTCGAACCATCAGGCTCGGTTATGCGATTCAGTTCGCCCGGCGTCCCCCCAAGTTTCAGGCCATCCACTCCACTACAGTGAGAGCAGCCGATGCCCATGTCTTGCGTGCGGAGATCGCAGTCCTACTGGCGAAGGATGCGATAGAGCCGGTCCCTCCAGCCGATATGAGGTCAGGGCACTACAGTCCCTACTTCATTGTACCCAAGAAAGGTGGTGGGTTACGACCGATGTTGGATCTGCGAGTTTTGAATCAGAGCCTCCACAAGCTACCGTTCAAAAGGCTCACGCAGAGACGCATTTTCGAATGCATCCGTCCCCGAGATTGGTTTGCAGCGATCGACCTGAAGGACGCGTATTTTCGTGTCTCGATTCTTCCTCGACAAAGGCCGTTCCTGCGCTTTGCGTTCGAGGGTCGAGCATATCAGTACAAAGTCCTACCCTTCGGTCTGTCCCTGTCCCCAGTGTCTTCACGAAAGTCACGGAGGGGGCCCTTGTTCCCATGAGAGAACAGGGTGTTCGCATCCTCAACTATCTCGATGACTGGCTCACACTAGCACACTCTCGAGATCAGCTTTGCGAACACAGGGACCTCGTGCTCAGGCACCTCAGCCAGTTGGGTCTTCAGGTCAACTGGGAAAAGAGCAAACTCTCCCCTGTGCAGAGGATCTCTTATCTCGGTATGGAGTTGGATTCGGTCGCTCAGACAGCGCGCCTCACAGAGCAGCGTGCTCAGTCGGTGCTGAAATGCTTGAACACGTTCAAAGGCAGGACGGCGGTCCCACTGAAATTCTTTCAGAGGCTCCTGGGGCATATGGCAGCAGCAGCAGCGGTAACCCCGCTCGGCCTGCTTCATATGAGACCGCTTCAGCACTGGCTTCACAGCCGAGTCCCGAGATGGGCGTGGCATCACGCCACTCACCGGGTGGCAATCACACCGGTGTGCCGCCAGACCTTCAGCCCGTGTTCAGACCTCTTGTTCACGCGGGCAGGAGTCCCCTTGGAACAGGTGTCCAGGCATGCTGTGGTATTCACAGATGCCTCTGCCACCGGCTGGGGTGCCACGTACAACGGGCATGCAGTGTCAGTGGTGTGGACGGACCCCCAACTGCATTGGCAAATCAATTGCCTCGAGTTGCTAGCAGTACATCTCGCTCTGAGCCGCTTGAAAAGGCCGCTACAGGGCAGGGACGTGCTGGTCCGTACGGTCAACACTGCGACCGTTGCGTACATCAACCGACAAAGTGGTCTACGCTCCCGTCGCATGTCACAACTCGCCCGCCATCTCCTCCTCAGGAGTCAGAAGCCTCTGAGGTCGCTTCGAGCCATGTATGTCCCCGGTGTGCTCAACCGTGTGGCCGACGAGCTATCACGAGCTGTGCACTTCACTTCACTTCACACATCACTTCAGCACGGGCGCCGTCCACGAGACGTGCTTACGCCCTGAAGTGGAACCTGTTCATCGAGTGCTGTTCTTCTCGCCGAGAAGACCCCCGAAGATGTTCGATAGGGTCTGTGCTTTCCTTCTTGCAGCAAGGGTTGGATCGAAGGCTGTCTCCCTCCACCCTCAAAGTACATGCTGCCGCTATTTCAGCTTATCACGACCACATAGATGGCAAAACAGTTGGAAGGCACGACCTGGTCGTCAGGTTTCTTAGGGGGGCGAGACGATTAAATCCTCCTCGACCCCCCTCCATACCCTCTTGGGATCTTTCCCTGGTGCTTCGAGCACTTCAGGATGTTCCCTTTGAGCCTCTCCAGTCAGTAGACTTAAAGCTTCTTTCCATGAAGACTTTGCTGCTGGTTGCACTGGCCTCTGTCAAGAGGGTAGGAGACCTGCACACATTTTCGGTCGACGAATCGTGCCTGGAGTTCGGGCCGGATGACAACCATGTGGTACTAAGACCCCGGCCTGGCTATGTGCCCTAGGTTCCTACCACTCCCTTCACCAGGTAGTGAACCTGCAAGTGCTGCCTTTGGAGGAGGCAGACCCTGCCCTGGCTTTGCTCTGTCCCGTTCGGGCTCTGCGTATGTACGTGGACAGAACTCAAAGCATCAGGACCTCAGACCAGCTCTTTGTCTGTTTGTCTGCCAGCAGAAGGGAAAGGCTGTCTCCAAGCAGAGGATGGCCCACTGGATAGTGGAGGCCATCGCCTTGGCTTACCAAACACAAGGCGTGCCCTGCCCGCTCAGGTTGCATGCACACTCCACGAGAGGCGTTGCATCCTCCTGGGCGCTGGCACGTGGCTCCTCGCTAACAGATATCTGTAGAGCTGCGGGTTGGGCGACACCTAACACGTTCGCTAGATATTATAGCCTATGTGTAGAGCCGGTCTCTTCCCGTGTTCTCACCCTAGATGGTAGAAGCACTGAGAGATCTGGCTCTGTCGGCTTGCTGCACCCTACTGTGCACCCTTATTGCTCCAGAGTAAAAACCTGTCGAGTCCTCCAAAACCCCTCGGCCCGGTCTTGGCGGAGCGTCTGGCGCCAGGCCCTTATCCGCTGAATCCTTGAGAACCGGATCTGGGCTGGGTTCCATATGTGTGACCCTACGGGGATCCCATATGTGTATATTCTCCCCGGTTGCTCCTATCGGAAGCCTGTGTCTTTCCCTTGGGCTAAGTCACCCATTATTTCATATGCAGTACAGCCTTCGGGCTAGTCCATATGTATTTCCACATAACTCTTTGAAGAAGTGGCTTCCGCAGCGTTCCTTCCTAAACAGAAAGGGCACGCTTCCCAGTGTTATCCAATATCTCACTGTATGGGTTATCACGAAACAACAGTGTCAGACTCACTATGTGTAAGCCTCCTCCTATCGTCCTTCCAGGCAAGAAGGTGTAGAGGCTTGCACAGAGGCGCTGGATGGGGTGCAGCAGCTGTGGCGCTTTGGTAGGGATTCCTATTGGTCAGTCATGACCTACGTTGTAGTGACTGACCGATAGGGAATGTCTCGGTTACATATGGTAACCCTCGTTCCCTGAGGGAGGGAACGGAGACGTAGGTCCCGTCGCCACATCTGCACACCAGCTTTCTCAGGCTTGGCTCCTCAGCAAAAAACTAACTCTGCAATCGCACCAGCTGCTTGTTAAATACCCGCGCTGCGAGGCTGCACAGCTGTTGCAAATGATTGCACGCCAATGTGTATTGGCTTGTTTTAGTTTCACTCGAAGTAGATTGGCCTCTCTAGCGAGATTCCTATTGGTCAGTCATGACCTACGTCTCCGTTCCCTCCCTCAGGGAACGAGGGTTGCCATATGTAACCGAGACGTTCAGTCAAGTTTGGCGTAGTCGAACGTACTGTACTGATTGGGATCACACTTAGGGAGCCTGTCATCTTCGAGTATTGTTAAAACGAGCCAATTCACAGGTATAGATACGGAAGTGGATGCATGCACCAGTTGTCTTTCGCTTTGGAGCTGATCGGTGTCGATGTCTCTGAAGAGTGTTGTTGTGTACAGTGAGCGAATGTGTCGGTGTTCTTCTGGAAGACTCTCCCAGTGTTAGTGGTTTCTACAGCGCGAGTGCAGCAGTGATCGCAAGCTTCTGAGCTCTCAACAGCATAAAATGTCTGTGTTTGTTGTCGGTTGGTTAGACGGCGAAGAAGTGAGTGCTTCACGTTTACAGTCTCACTGTCAGTGTTGCCGTTGTCATTCCCGTGTGCTCCGAGCAACACGGCTGCGTTTGCGTCTTTTTCAAGATGCCATTCCACCCGTGCGTTTCTGGGTGTGGTAGGGCTCTGTCCTCCTCTGACGGTCACAATAGTTGCATCACGTGTTAGGGCTTAAAGCACGCTGAAGCAGCTTTTGTTGATTGCTCATGTTCCCATTGTGGGAATATGACCATCTCAGTGTTGAGATCGAGAATCAACTTCACCCGTGAAGGTGGAGTCCCCATTCCCATGCCCCGCTCTAGTGTTTCTTCTGGGCCAAAATCCCAGAAGGTGGCTAAAGTGGTGTTTTTGGGTTGGGTGATCTGAGGATCACAGTGAGGGGTTCCCAGCCTGGCAGAGCCCTGTGGGCCCCTCACTCCTTCGCACCGCAGCCGGTGGAGCTCCCCAATGAGCATGCTGGTCCCTCTGTAGTGGACTGACCAGCCATTTTGTTTGGGGCCCTTCCAGAAGACAGGATGTCCATCATGGATCGGAGGGTGAGCTCGGCTCTGGAGATGAATACTCGGCTGCGCTACCTCCCTCTGGGAGAGTAGAGTTGCTCGAGCCAGATCCAGAGATGGCAGCAATGCTAAAAAGCATGGAATCCTCCACCGTGTCCCGAACCGTCTCGGCCTGCCGCACCAGCGGCATTCTGCCATGAAGTGCATGAGGAGCTCTCGTAAGCTCCTTTGGACGGTGATTGCTACCTCATGGAAGGGGGATCCTCGTCTCCCCTCTAAGGTGTGTAAGTTCTCGCCCATCCTAATGGGCAAGGCTTACAAAGCCTGTGGGCAAGCCTCTTCCTCTCTGCATGCCATGGCGCTGCCTGAGGTCCACCAGGCACCGGCACTCGTGAGCATGCAACAACGGTAGCCCAGACCGTGAGCTCCACACTGCAACCGACCTCGCCCTCCGGGCATCAAGGTTGCAGCTCGCGTGATCGGTCTGGCGATGTCTACGTTAGTGGTCCAGGAGCGCCATCTCTGGCTCAACCTGGTAGACATGAGGGATGCGGACAAGGTTCGGTTCCTGGACTCCCCCATATCACAGGTCCCCCATATCTCATTACCAAACCTGTGTCTTTGTCAGACTGAGTACTATGGATGGCAAAATACCAAAAGTAATGGCATTTTGGATTTTACGCCGCTTGTACTACAGAACACCATATTTTACTGCACCTTTTTATCTAAAACGCCAGAAAAAACGGCACCAGAGGCCTCATTTATAAAACGTTGCGTAGAAAGTGTCCTACATTTGATCATAAGATAATGTCCAGTGTAAACTGGATCTCTTAAAAGGGTACTGGCAAGTGCCGTTAACAACACGTGCCCAAGAGTTAACCACTTTTATTACGCCATCAGGGTTATACTCATATTCTGTTATGATTTTTTGGTTGTGAAATGCGCCGGCAACTTTTCAGAGATGAATGGATCGGGTGGTTTTGGGTTTGGATGGATGCACTTTGTAAGCCAATGAACAATGGCTTGATTCCTCACGTACACTTATCTAGAGTAACGAAATTAAGACAGAGGTAGAATAGACGTTCCTGAAATTTAGGTTGATCAAGCAGTGCGTGCTTAGCCTGGCTCCGCCCTCCTACAAACTTCCGCTCAATTTCATTTTCCTTCAGTACTACGTCTGGGATTGTGCTGTAGACTTCGGTTTCCAGAAATCAATTTTTTACCGGGCCAATCAGCGAACAGAGGGAGTGGCTGAGAACGATGACGTTGATGTCGACTCGTGCGTTATTTTGAGTTGTAGTTCAGTAATGGCAGAGGAGAAAGACGCGAGCGAAGCCATAATATCAAGAAGTTAAAGCCGGAGCAAGAATAATCTTTGCTTATTTTTGTGTTTATGGCCATCCTCCCACGGGGTTCGGGAAAAGACATATGTCACGACCAAACGTTAGCGATTGGTTATGGCAGATAGAGTGACTCTGGGCAGATCCAATAGTTTTAGACAATAGAATACCCGCCTACAAGGAAGTAAACGCTTGTCAATGGAGCGGTGCCAGACTCTTTGTACAAATGAAATGTACGATAGTCTGGTAGAACCAGGCTAGCGTGTGCTGCCCTAAACGGAAAAAACCCGTCACTGCAAAAACAAGTACACTTGAACTAGTGACAAAATATTAGCTGTCGCTAATCTGGCGCAAACTTGCGGGAGCATACGAATCCAGTTAATCTACTTTGGAGAACAAATTTAGAGTTAGTCAGAATAAAATCAAACGTTTACAATTTATTAACCAGGTAATGAAGCAATAATTCAAATCCAATTCATGAAATCATCAGTTAATCATATCATAACAACAATTCAGAAATCGAGGAATCTGGAGAAATTATTACCTGGCAACGAAAATTACACACAGCGGTTGTGTGGGCAGTCAACCTACAGACTCTAAGGAACTTTTCTGCACCTTTTCCTTATAAATCCAGATATTCAATACTATTTAGCAAATGGTCTTGTCTGTCATTATAATTAGATTTTGGTTTCCTATAGAGGGATTCACAGCTGTGGGATCAGAATTTGTACTTGAATGGGTTCTTTTTTTACATACAGGAGGTAGTATGAATGGGGGATCTAAGGGAGAGAACACCTTTAAGGGACATATCACTTTTCTCATATTTTATAACTTCCTTTAGCTTTTCATTATAATTGGGAGGATGAGACCATTTGGCGCACTGAGACACTTTAAATCAGGGGTGCCCAACCTTTTTTGACCCAAGATCTACTTTTCAAGAAGCCAACCTCCCGAGATCTACCAGTCCAGTGTCAACATCACAAACCCACACACATCATTTCCAGCCTGCAGTAACTCACCTCACAACACTTTTTCCTAATAATAATAATAAGTTTCTTTTTTATAGTGCCTTTCAAGAACCCAAGGTTGCTTCACAAAAATAATACAAACAGTTGACAGACAAAGAGACAAGCAATCTGCTTATTATAAGAATTAAACAAGCATAAAAGCAGATGGAGACAACCAATAAAAACAAATAATTAACATAAGTTATATAATCAAAGTTAAATAATAAAATCTCTCTCTCACACACACACACACACACCCACACACTCTCTCTCTCACACTCACACACTCTTTCTCACACACACTCTCTCACACACACACACACACACACACACACAACACACACACACACACAATATCGCGGTTATTGAATGGCTTCTTGTATTTAGCAAGGACGTGACTGACGCGATAGGAAACAGTTGCGGCTTTTTGAGACAACTCAAGGTATCGCACGCCGGACGCGCACTTTGTCAGTTTATGGCCAGCAATATTGTTATGTTTAAGGACATTATGGAATTACAGTATTTCTGAATTGCTAAAACACATTTTTTTAATGTTTCTCTCGCTTTCTCAAAACCTTAAACACAAATCACCAAACTTAAGCTACACTGTCAAAACCTTTGACTTGTCTTGCTATATCAAACAATTGCTTCAGAACTATGTTATCTTTACCCAAAACCAAACACTGTTTTCAGATAACACACACATCCAGCTAATGCATAAACACTACACAGCAGTCATTACACACTACAGAGATAAATGCAAAACACTGCACTCAGGGCAGAGCAGGGGGAAAATTATATTTATTATGAAGTACTTGCACAATCCTGCACACATACAAATGTAGTCACAAACAAAATATGCAGCAGATCGATAGCAAGCAATATCTTGGAATCATTCTGCCTCAGCATCATGCCTCTGGGCATGGTCAGGCCACAGGACCTCATCAACGTCACAGGCAATCCTGTCCCTTGCTAAACAACGGGGAAAGAATCCTTTAGCATGCCGAATCCAACCTTGAATCGCTTCCACTCCAATGTTGTCACATGCTGCATCCATTGACTGAATGAGATTTTCCTGTGCATAAGGATTTCTGTCATAGACCTTCCACCTACATGCAGAAAAAAATTCTTCAATGGGATTAAGGAAGGGCGAGTATGGTGGGAGGCACACATTTATAAAACGTGGGTTATTTTCAAACCACTCACGAACTCTAGGACCACGGTGAAAGTTCACATTGTCCCAGATTACCACATACATGGGATGCTCTGCCTGCTCATCACCTCTCTCTTCACGTCTCAGTATTGCTTCCTGTAGAGCATCCAGAAACGTTATAAGATGGGCAGTGTTGTAAGGCCCTAAAGTCACATGGCGGTGAATAACCCCGTAGCTGCTGATGGCAGCACATATGGTCACGTTGCCACCACGCTGCCCTCGCAACTCTACAATGGCACGTTGACCAATAATGTTGCGGCCTCTCTTTCTCCTCTTGGTGAGATTAAAGCCAGCTTCATCCAAGAAGATGCACTCATGAGGCCTCTCCATGGAATCCAGTTGAAACATTCTCTATAGAAATGAACAAAAATAATTTTTTGAAGTAACGTAAATGATATAGCATTCCAGGCTTCATGCCTCTGTATACATGTGCTGCATTACATTCAACACAGTAAAGATGTACAGTAACTCAAAAGTGCTGAATAATCTCTGGACATGATTACTTACTTGCACATATTGATATCGTAGCTCTTTTACCCTTTCAGAATTTCTCTCAAATGGTACTCTGTAGGCTTGTTTGAGACTTATCAGGTTGCGTTTCAGGACACGGTCAATTGTGGAGAGACTCACACTGTTGATTCCTTTAAAGTTCACGTTGTCTTCCTCAACTCGCTGTTGTATTTCACGCAGACGAATGAGATTATTTTGAAGGACCATATTGACAATAATGGTCTCCTGTTGTTGTGAGAACATACCTCTCCTTCCACCGGCATGTGGCAGTCTTTCAATTCTAGCAAATAAAACCTCTTGTTAAAATTGTACAGACAGGCCTAGTGCATTGAAATGTCACCAAATATGTACAATACATAAAAAAACTATTATTTGTAATACTACTATTAGTTTTACTGTAATACTCCAAGAAAAGGGCCAATTATTAGAGATATGTTACAGTCATTTTCTGAGATATTCCACAACTGTACATACTGTACTGTAAGTTTGAGGGACCACAAATGATAGTACACTTACCTGTTCTCTTCTCTGAATGTCCTGACAATGGAGGCCACAGAGAACCTGCTTATATTTGGTTGAACACGTAGTCCTGCTTCCCTCATACTCATTCCATGAACCAGAACATGGTGTATGATTGTTGCTCTAATTTCATTGGAAATGATGGCTCTTGTTCTTCCTCCTCCTCTTTCTCCTCTTCCTCTGTTTCTTCTTCCTCTTCTGTCTCCTCCTCCTCTTCCTCCTCCTCCTCCTCCTCTGTCTCCTCCTCCTCCTCCTCTTCCCCTCCTCTGTCTCTTCCTCCTCCTGTCTCTTCCTCCTCTTCTGTCTCCTCCTCCTCCTCTTCCTCCTCTGTCTCCTCCTCCTCCTCCTCCTCTGTCTCTTCCTCCTCTTCTGTCTCCTCCTCCTCCGTCTCTTCCTCCTCCGTCTCCTCCTCCTCCTCCTCCTCTTCCACTTCCTCTTCCTCTTCTTTCTCTCCTGCCCTCCATTGTGAAAATCACACATGCCATTTGGATTTGACATGGCTTTATATCCTGATTACTGATTAGGTGCAACACATTACTGATTTGAAACAGATGTATTCAATTTTGAGCGCTTGTGTGTTGCCGATGACAACAGTGTGTTGCTTGTGTTTCACTTTTGGGGGCTGAAGTTACCATTCTGAGTTGAAGTGCACCACAATGCTACATGTGCTTTGTGAATGACAATGTGTTTACAGTTTTGCACAAAGAGTGATTCTGATTTGCTAGTTGTGTCTAACCACATGAGAAGTGTTTAAAGTTCTGCAAACTGTGTGATTCAATCAATAAAGTGGTTTGTACACTTGCAACTTTGGTTTTGCAAATGGATTTTAGTGTTTTAGCAATTCAGAAATACTGTAAGATAATGTCTGTACGATGTTATGATTGTACTGTACCATCGTTGCTTAGTCTGCATTCACTTTACCTCAGAGTGTCCATTAACAGAATTAATTGAGAATATCACCTGAAAATCCGATAACACCAGCAATTACTTATTTACTTAGAATTTACTATGGATCTTCGGTTTGATGAAGATTGACTGCCGCGCTGCAAGCTGTGCTTTCAATCCCGCACTTTTGTGGCACGTAAAGGCGTTTTTGGAGGGAAATCCCTCTTTTTCTCTTTTTTTAAATAATTTTTTTTTGTGGACGTGTTGGCAAGGACTCAAGATATAGGCTGTAGTGTACATTTAATACAAAATATAACACACATAAAAAAAAACTTTCATTTTTTTCTACACTCATCGCGATCGACTTGGGATCAGTCCGCAGTCTACCAGTCGGTTGGGCACTCCTGCTTTTTGTAGATTGTCATAGTGGGGTGTGAGGTGTGCTGTTGCGCTGTGTGCATCTCGGATGATGCTGTTACCTAATTATGCAAGGGAGGGTTCAAATGTTAATTCTCAGGAGAGCCTTTAGTTCTCTTGAGGGGTAGCCCAGACTTTCTGGCATCCGCCTTACACACTGTTTATTTGGATAATGTTATTATTTTTAGTGATACGTGGGAGCAGCATCTTCATTGTTTATGGGCACTGTTGATCGTCTGATTGAAGTGTGCCTTACAGTCAACCTGTAAAAATGTGAATTTGCCAAGGCCACAGTGAAGTACTTGGGTAAGGAGGCGGACAGGTCGAAGTACGTCCTCTCAGAGCTAAAGTTTCGGCTATTGAAGGTTTTCCTCCTCCAGTGACCAAAAAGGAGCTCACGCATTTCTAGGGGCTTGTTGGTTACTATAGAAGCTTTTGTCCTAATATTTCCACTGTTGTTTCTCCATTGAGTTGTTGACTGATATGTTGAAAGGCTCTATTAAGTTTGAGTGGACATCTAACTGTCAGAGGGCTTTTGACAATATTAAATTGTTACTGACGACAGCTCCAGTCCTCGTGGCACCCAAGTTTGATCAGCCTTTTAAAATTCATGTTTTGTTACAATCGAATAACGATGGAATTAACTATCCAGTATGTTTCTTTCCTCGAAAATGTAATAAAGAAATTATTCCGTTATCAAGAAAGAAGCTTTGGGTATGCTCTGGGTATGCTCTGGGCGCCCAAGCATTTTGATGTTTATGTTGGACTGTGCGCAGAGATGTTGGTGTACTCGGATCATAATCCTTTGACATTTTTGCATTCATTGCAAAGTCCTAATCAAAATTAGATGCAGTTGGTTTTGTTTTTACAACCTTATAATTTGAATATTCAACAAATCAGAGGGGTTGATAACATTAAGGCTGATGCATTATCTCGTACTTTTAATATGGTCGAGTAATGGTTGATTTATATGCCTATTCCAATGCTCTCTACCATTTTTCTCTATCTCCTTAAATTGCTTTCATGATCCAGATTGCTGGGGATGTAGATAATGGGTAGGTAAGGTGAAAGTGTTAAGGCCTGTTCACACCGGGACGAATTTTGCGCGCGTTATTCGCCGACGTTTAACGCCTCGTGACTAAACAAAGGGCGCCAATGTGAGTGTTCACACCGACGCGTAAAACGCCACGCGTAAAAGCGTCATTTTTAAAAAAACGCCTCGGGTTCGTTTTTTTAGTTTGACGCGCCGCGTCAAAAACTATCCGACCAATGAGATCGGCGCTTTTGCTCACGTGTCTGGAGCTTCTGAAGTTACAGTAAAACACAACTTGGGGGCGCTCAAACACAAAACAGTCTTGGCGAGCACACATACGTAATGGCAAAGAAGATACACAGCGTCCGTCTACTACTACACTCTGCCTGGAAGAAATAAGACGAGGAAGATGCAAGGCCAGATGAATGTAGAGCTGCTGGTCTTGTTGGTGTCAATATAAAGAGACACAAATGAGAATAAAGAACTGTATGACAAACGCGACAAACTTGCTCTCTTCTTCTGAGTGACAAGCGAGTGTCAGAAGCACTTTGTGGACCGGGGTATTTCTGTACATTAAGCGCCATCTAATGTCAGGGAATGAATTTGCATGTTCACTCGGCTCATCGTCAGCGAAAAACGCTTGGGTGTGAACACAAAAAACGCGTTGAAAAACGCTGACGAATAACGCGAGCCGATATTCGTCCCGGTGTGTACGAGCCTTTAGTGGGACGAGTTTTCTCAATCATAGGTCCAGTACTTTACTTTATTGTACTTTACAATACTCATATGATTCATGTCTCTGTATGCAGTCTGCTAATGCTGAGTGGTGATTTACTGGCAAATTACTAAACTGGATATAGGCTGATAAGGAGAAGTACTACAACTTGTTTTTCAGAAACTGCACATCCTTAAAAACTGTCTATTTGTAGAAGCTAGACTTGACTGCTAGGAACAGAAAAGAAATTTTGAACACTTTGAGTACTTTTCCAATCCTAATAAGGTAATATGGTATGTGCGTATCTAAGACCTGTTCAAGCTTTCATTTTATGTCCCGCAATGAATGAAGCAAAATTCAATGTGGAATTGGAAATGCCCTGTCAATCATTGCATCAAAGCAGGGTCCGTTGTTGTAAACACCAAACCTAATACAAGTTTCACATTTTCCTTTACTGAATCAGTCCTCTCCATCCTGACCCTCAGAAGGGAGGCTAGCAATCCTAATATGGATTGCAAAATTACTCGGTGTTCAAAGTCTCACTTCTGATAGCAGTCAAGTCTAGCTTCTCAAAAAATGAGTTTCTTGAATGCTACTGTTAAATAGACCTACTGTAGCTGCTTTTTTGTGCTTATTTTTGATAAAGATAAAATAAAACATCTATATGGTAATTATAAAATTACATTTAAAAATATTAAATTACTCGTATCATGAAATAAGATTTTAGTCATCCAACCCCTATCCCAACCTGGTTAGAATGGTGAAAGGTTAGCGAATGTTAACATGATTGATAATAATGTGTTTGTTGCAAACATCTCTGTTAGGACGTTCACACTAGCTTGTCATTTTTTATCCAATAAAGAGGAGGGAACGATCAAAAAGCAGGGTAGGAACATTTTTTTTAATTAATTTATAGAACAGTGAATTGTAAGTTCTGTCATATTATTCAATTACTTTTACTGGTAGTTTTTTTTGTCATGGTATCGATATGGTATTTTTGTCAGGTATCATATCGAAGTCATCTTTTTGGTATCACGGCAAAACTAGTTTACAAAGGACTTTGAGACACCATATATCCTAATGAGATTCTTCTGATGATATACCAGTTGGAGTGACATTGGACAATTAAGGATTCCATTTCTTTGATGGCATTTTAATATGTGAGTTCATGTGAATGGGATGTGACTTGTTCCCTGCCCAATCACAGAGTTGCAAGGAGTGGCCCTGATTAACTCTATAAAATCACAGTGTTTAGATGTAACTTAACTGTGTCTAAACCTGAAGGGGACAAATCATCCTGGAGTAATATAGTGGGAGAAAAAGGTATGTTGCTTAAATTAAAATAAATTTGGTCAATTCTGTCCTCCAAACCAAAATAACATATATAATGAACATTTTAACCACACCATCGAACTGTGTTCCCGGGACACCAGTATTTTTCATAAATGTGAGGTCAGCCCAAGCTGTCAGGTGTGTTTTAAATGCTGTAATGCACAATTAAATGAAATACATTATCTGTTGACCAAAACAAAAGATTCATATTTCATAGTGTGCTTCATAACTGTATTGCAGATGATACAAGAAGTTAATACACATATGCTGTGAAAGATATATATATATATATATATATATATATACATATATATGTGATAATTTATATTTCAAACAAGGTATTGTTCTCAAATAATTGTTAATTGACAGCAGTTTCCTACAACTTTCCCCATAATGTGACTGTGCCTTAGTAGATGTCAACTGTATCAAATAAGCTGTATTTTTTCCTTGGCCTTTTGAGCAGGGAATTTTTCTGTCATGGGAAAAATGCTCAAATGCTTTGAAAAGTGTGTATATTGAAATACACAAAGTGATCACTTTCAAAAAGGTACACCTTTGTATCTTTTTACCCCTTAAGAGTGCATTTATGTAGGGTAAAACGTGTCTGAAGGCACACCTTAAGAAAAAAATGTGCTTTTCACTATTCCATAGTGTATGATTGCAGACATTTTTTTTGTGTGTTGAATATTTATGGAGCAACAGATTTTGTGTGAAAATAAATAAAATGTTAATTTTGTTTAAAAATCTTATAAATGTATGAGGTGGCAAGATAAGGGTAAAAGGCTCACCAGCATGGGGCAAAAGGCATTTATAAATACTTCAGCTAAAATAATATGTTTCTAATAATGTCCAAGTTAATAGTCTTTCAAAATAATCACTTTAGCAAAGTTTGCACAATTTTCTGTTTATTTTGAGAAATACAAGAATTTGTTTTTGTTCAATAAATATACTGTCATTAAAATATATTTTAAAAATACATACATTTATTTTAAAAGGTAAAGATTATGAAAACATTTAATTAAATCCTGTTATAATTTAATATAGATGTACATTGGTAACATTAAATCATATTTTAATATATATGATTAATATATATTTTATAATATGATGGTTTCATTTTGTATGGTATCTCTATAAGGTGCACCAACTTGATATATAACATTTATCACCTGAATCTAACCATGTCATGTTAACAATGGAAAGTCTGCCAGCAATTTTTCATCATGTATACATGCACTTTTGCCTTTTTATGGAGCCCCTAAAGGATTGGTGGTGGAATAAATGTAGGATTTTCTTTTTTCCCAAATCTTTTGCATTCCCCTGAGCAACTTTGCGTTCCTTCGAGAAACTTTGCGTTCCCTCGAGAAATTTTGCGTTCTCTTGCAAAGATATTTTCTGTTTCCACTCAAAACTTTTACGTTCCCTCACAAAGATATTTGTTGTTCCCAAAATTATTTTTTTTTTTTCTTTTGGGTTCCCTCGCAAAACCTGTTGTGAGCTCGGACAGACACTTCCTGTTTAATGTCCCGCTGGCAGTGCTTCAGAGATCGGTACGTTAATGGAGTGTTTGAAGTTGGTTGGACTCAAATATAAAGAAATGCTGTCAGTGCTTAACTCAAGGAGTTCAGTGAAGTTGGCAAGACTCACATAGGCTATTTGAAGTTCTCGGATATCCGCGAGCTAAACGTTGTTAAAACACAAACAACACCTATTTACAATCACAGTAAACAACGAGCTACAACCCAATTTTCCTCAAAACGAGCTTTATAATATAAATTTGTCTCTAAACAGCCGATTGAGTGACAAGTCCAAATAAGGGGCCGTCTGCAAAGTGCAAATCCCAAAACCGTTCTGCACATTTGATATTATTAAACATATTGAATAGCTTCACTGTACTGTCACCAAATTCAGTTCACACATCACTGCTTTCCTGCTGGTTATAGGCCTACAATACTTAATCATAAAAATTATGCATTTTTATCTAACTATTTATTATGAAACAAAATCAACAACTTCACCCTTTTTAGAATTTTATTTTTAATAACTTCACACTGTTATACAGTGTAATACCATCAAATTCAGTAAGGAAATATAATGCAAAAGCTATGGTTGTAACTATTAGGTTAGCTGCGTACTGTACCAATATAAATTTGTGTAGGCATTTTATGTGCAATTACTTCCCAAACTAAGTGTTGTATAACCAACATTAGAGCAGTGATGTGTGAACTAAATTTGGTGTTACAGTGAAATTATTGAAAATTTTTCACAATATAAAATGTGCAAAAAGCAGTGTAGTATGATGACCAGTGGGACACCATTGATGTGTAAACTTAATAGGCTACGTGCACAAGCGTAGTAACGAACTTCCGCTATTGTCAGAAGTCGGCATAACAGTTTCCGGTTTACTACTGTTCATCCGCATCCGCTAATATGAGTGCTGCTGTTGTACGAAAAAAGAGTTCTTAAACACATTAAAGGCCCCATTTACACTGCATGGTTCAAGTGACCCAAATCCGATTTTTTCCTCTCATGTGGCACAGATCGGATATGACCCATGAACGTGTAAGCAGGAAAAAAACGCATGGATTCCGATTTTCTCAGATCGGATTCAGGCCTCACTCATATGTGGTAATAAATCAGATATGAATCGGATACGTGCATTTGCGTGTGCCATGTAAGCAGACAAATCGGATATTCCCCAGTAAATGCGAGTCGTACGTCATTAAAAAAGTGACGTCAACTCAGGTGGACACCACCAACTGCGCGATCACATTCTTATTATAGGCGCGAGGGAGGACGAAGGATACACACAGTGGAGCAATGCGGAGGTTTCATGTCTTGAGTGTTTGGGGCGAAGAGACAGTGCAGGCAAAAATGCAGGGTTGTTACAGAAATAAATCCGTGTTTGAACACATTTCACAAGATATGGGGAGGCACAATTTTAAGCGCTGCTGGCTACGTAGTGCCACCGTAAGATAAAAAGCTTAAAAAACAAATATACAAAACGAAAGCCAAACACTGGATAATTTTATTCGCATCTGCATCCATTATATTTCGTGCTGTTTTACTTCCTTTTCCGGGTCAGAACGTCTACATTTGGTAGTTTCAGCAGTGTATAGAGTAAATGCAAAAATCGGATACGGGTCACTTTTAAAAGATGATGTAAGCGAGTCGTCAAAAAATCGGATATGGTCAGAAAATCGGATTTGGGCATCACAACCTGCAGTGTAAATGCAGCCTGAGTTTCTAAGAACTGTGGATCTAACGTCCGTTTCACATATAACCCGTTTGCAGTTCGTGTTGCGGTGCAGGAGCAACGCGTGCTATAGTGCTTATGATGCGTTTGCAGTGAATGACTGATCCGCGGCTGTACCACAAACACATACATACTATTTTTATTTAAAATCCAGAAGTTGTGCTGCAACTTTTTTTTATTTTAAAAAAGTTGTGTCAGCATTGCGATTCTTTGTACACATATACACTCTTTAATAATTTACACAATTTCTAAACACAATAAACAACGTAAGTTAGGGCTATTATTCCATGTATTACCTATATTACAGTTTTTCTCGATTGCTTAAACACATTTCTTGAAACTATACCTCGTATTCTCAAAACAGTAAACACAAATCCATAACGTCTCACCCAATTTCCCAAACATCCTATTTTCGGGTCAAAATGAAGCTCTACACTCAAAACCATTCACTCTTGCTGAAAAACCAAACTTTGCCCTCAGACAGGACACACAAGCCCTCAAAATCACACACACTACAACAGTCTAACACACTGGTGCAATAAATTTAAAACAACATTTCCAAAACTGGTAAGTTATGTTGCTTGTGGTTCCCCCCCTTCACAAACCTTTTCACATGATGAACAGACATAACCAATGGATTTGTACTTTTTTTACTCTCTCCTCTAAAATTTTTTTTATATTTACTTACGTAAAATGTGTATGACCATCATATGACAGTAAAAGAGCACACACAAACCTATGGAGTTGTATTGGAATGGTAAAGAGTGTTGGTACGTGACAGGAGGGCCTCCACTCAAGGATGCAATATGATGAACAAGTCTAAGAATGTTCCACATATGGTTGAAATACCATCATTGGCCTAGAAAGATAACATTCTGGGACTCAAGACTGTAGTAGTTCCACTGAAGTAGAAAGGATGCCCTCCTTCACTGTCACACTCTGCAGCCACTCTGTGTGACTGTACAACAGCTGGCCTTTTCCTGCAAGAAAATAAACCTCATCAAAGACAATTGGAAATGTTTGTCTCTTATTCAGTGATAGAATTTTCTTTGCCACCACACCTCCCTGAAGGTTCTGATGATGGAGGCGACAGTGAAGCACTCAAATCTGGCCTTACTTGTAGCCCGGCCTTCCTCAGTCATAACATTGACAAAGACATGGTCAACTAAAGTGGCTTGAATTTCATCCGAGACTGCTTGTCTTCTTGTCCTTCCCCTTGCCCTTCCTCCTCCTCCTCCTCTTCCTTCTCCTCCTCCTCTTCCTCCTCCTCTTCCTCCTCCTCTTCCTCTTCCTCCTCCTCCTCCTCTCCTCTTCCTCCTCCTCCTCCTCCTCCTCCATGTCTTTCTGGATCCATTGTTCCAAAACTCAAACTGATTCGGGCCCTTTTTTCTATTGAAAGATCTGATTGATGTGTTTTAAATTTTGACTCTTAGTGTTTTCACCTGGGTAATTGTGTGCTGACTGAGCTGAAGCTGTGCTGACTTGAGTGAACAATATTGAATACTAGTGCTTTCTAAATGACCAAATGGTCTAGGCAATGAGAAATGAAGGGATTTGTGTGTAGAGTTTTGCAGTGACAGTTCAACAATTCTGACTCATGTGTCAAAACAGGGAATAGTGTTTATGGTTTAGTGAATTGGGTGTGCTTTTTGATAAATGGCATTATGGTTTTGAAATTTTAGTTCAAAAGCCTGGTTATAGTGTTTAAGCAATCGAGAAAAACTGTAAGTTGCTCAAGCAAGTAAGATCCACTCAAGCCGCGGATCAGTTATTCACTGCAAACGCATCATATGTGAAAGCACTATAGCACGCGTTGCTCCTGCATCTGCAACACACTCTGCTAATGGGGTATGTGTGAAACGGGCGTTTGATCCAACTACAGTTCTTAGAAACTTAGATGTGTGTTCATGAACTCTTTTTTCATACAACAGCAGCATTTATCTTGTTTGTTTATTAGCGGATGCGGATGAACAGTCGTAAACCGGAAACTGATATGCCGACTTTTGACAATAGCGGAAGTTCGTTACTACGCTTGTGCACGTAGCCTATTGGGTGGCACTACAGTTTGTAACATTGAAGTTGATGACTTGTCTCTCAGCCGCCTGCTCATAGAGATCAATTTAGCCTATATTATAAAGCTTGTTATAGGAAAATTTGCTCTGTTACTGTGTAGTAAATAAGCATAATTTGTTTTTTAACAACGTTTGATCCAAGAAGTTCGAATCTGTGAATATTATATATATATATATATATATATCTGGGAACTTCGAATAGCCTATGTGAATATATTGCCAACTTCACTGAACTCCTTGAGTTAAGCACTGACAGCATTTCTTTATATTTGAGTCCAAGTTCAAACACTATGAAACGCTCCATTAACGTACCGATCTCTGAAGCACTGCCAGCGGGGCATTAAACAGGAAGTGTCTGTCCAAGCTCACAACATGTTTTGCGTGGGAACCCAAAAGATAAAAAAAAAAAAAAAGTTGCACCACCACGTCCCTTAGTCTTTAGGGCTCCGTAGTCTTTTATCCCAAATTTTATACTTTTACATATTCTTCCATTATTGAAAAAACTGTTGCGTTAATTGACCCTTCGCATGGAGCTTGATTGACAGGTGTTCTGACCAATCATCAGTTCTGACTTCGTCATCCGCCATTTTGTCCGACAAAGCAGTCAGGAGAGTTAGTAGATTAACATGGGAGGATTTGAACTTGAAAAACTGAATATACTGGCGCCTTTCCGCAGTTAAAACAACATTCCTTCTTATGTTATTTGATGCTATAAATGAACTAGAAGGAAGAGATGATCGGATCACGAGCAGTTTAACTGATGCTCTACAGCAGTGGTTCCCAACCCTGCTCCTGGAGTACCCCCAACACTGCACGTTTTCTTTGTCTCCCTAATCAAACACACCTGATTCAACTCATCAGCTCATTAAGCCATGTGATAATGAGCTGATGAGTTGAATCAGGTGTGTTTGATTAGGGAGACAAAGAAAACGTGCAGTGTTGGGGGTACTCCAGGAGCAGGGTTGGGAACCACTGCTCTACAGCGATCTGTCACGACACATTAAAGAGCCACAAAACGGTATTTATTGTTTAAATTTCTTTCAAAAAATGACCATATTTGAAAGGTGAGACTTTGTTTAATATGCTTAATATCAAAAGTAACCGAAAAGTAACCTGGTCTGTCCTGTCTGTCCGCGTGTTGTCAGTCTCCTCTCTGCTCCGCGATGTATTTTTCACTGCGTGAGAACATGGTGAGAGCGTGAGAGCGGCGTAGCTTGTCGGACATAGCGACAGTAACTAAGGGGGGCGGGTCTTTGCGAAGGGTCAATTAGTTTGGACAAAACTGAAAATAGTTAAGATAAATATCAGACTACATACAATAATTTTAGAAGTGATGCTCCGATTGATCGGCCGCTATTGGCTAAAAATAGCTTTATCGGCGATCCCCAAAAGCGCAGATCAAAAAAGCCGATCACGTGACAAATTACTCGCGCGACTTTTTCCACCTGCATGCGCGGCGCACGGGCACACAACAGCAGAGCGGAGCTTGTCAGTGGCAACATGAGTTCTCCCAGAGAATGTCTAATAGAAGAGAATTGGCACTGTCTGGTTACTTTCGGTTTCTGGACTGGCTACAGTAACAGGTCTCTGTCCATGCGGAGATGTGATGTGAGCAACCTAGTAGCTGCGCCAGCCGAAATCTGAATCATTCCCTTACGAATCTTGCAGAGCCGGAGATCATGAGTAGGAGCTGTCCATGAGCTAGCAGCAGGAGCAACTTTATGACTCTCTATGGGCTTCTCCCTTGACTATATGCCTCCACGTCCCCCCGATTGCTCGCCAGCTTCTCCTCCTGTCTATACGGTAATTTCTCTTGTGTGCTACAGAGAGTCACGGGGTTATGACGCAATCGTTAGCCTATATTTACAAAAACGGCTTCTAAATCGGCCATAACGTAAGATACAAAGTAATGGAGCCTTTTATACATTGTGGTGTTTCTTTAGAAATAAATAATGGACAAATCGAGTCTTTGGACGTCTCCGATGTAAAGTTATTCGCTGTCAAAGTGACGCCAAAATGAATGGGAGTCAATGGAATGCAATGGAATGGAACAGCAGGTGATGGTCTTCTTCTTTCGGTCGGTAGACTGTAATCGAAACTAGGAATCGAAATTTAAACTTTTGAACGATTCCGGGAAAATCGCAAAGCTAGTCCCGGTTCCAATCGATACTCGATATCCAAGCCTACCGGTGGTACCGAATTACCGGGTTAATCCGGTTCTTGATGCGCTGTCCAAAAGGTGCACAGTTGCGTCCTCTTCATAAAAACACTGAGACATGGTTCGTGTCTGAGACACGAAAGGAGGAAAGAGCTAGCCTGGCTCTGCCCTCCTTCGTATTTCCGCTCAATTTTCATTTTCCTTCAGTACTACGTCTGGGATTCTGCTGTAGACTTTGGTTTTCTCCGATCAATTTTTACCAGGCCAATCAGCGAACAGAGGGAGTGGCTGAGAACGATGACGTTGATGTTGACTCGTGGGTTATTTTGAGTTGTAGTTCAGTAATGGCAGCGGAGAAAGATGCGAACGAATCCATTCGGTCGTTTCTGCGTTGAACGCTGCCGAATATCCAGAAGTTAAAGCCGGAGCAAGAACAATCTTTGCTTAGTTTTGTTGGTGGCCATCCTCCCCACGGGGTTCGGGAAAATACATACAGTGGGTAGCCAACCAGAATGCCTATTGCCGCCGCGACTCGTACCGCGGCAAATTCACCGCGGTAAAAATAAACCTGCCGCATTTTAAAGTTGTTCGTGAAATGACCGCCAGGTGGCGCAAAGGGGCATTTAGCAAAACAGCCGCAATTGCCGCATTTTTAAACGTTAGTGCGGGGCTATGTATATTAACAGTACGGATGAAATACTACAACTATGGCAATTTCCAAAGCAACAAACATGAAAAATTAAAACAAGAGCTATTTGCATTTTCTGTAGGCTACAATAATGAATCAAACAAAGATTTGGTGAAGTTGAAACTGCATGTTAAAGTAATAATTTTATTATTAATTAAAGACAGATAATTTTGTTAATGTTATTTACACAAACGATCATACAATTTATAGTATAGTAGTAGCCTATATACATATATAGACGTTTATTTGTACGAACTATTAGGCTATATATCTCTGTTTGTATCTGTTTATTAAAAAACAGCACAATGTATTGTAAAAAAAAAAACAAGAATGAGACTGATTGAATATGTAAAAAATAAAATAAAAATAAACAAACGAAACAGAATAGAACAAACTTTTAGAACAAAAAATAATAAACAAATATAGCTGCGAGCAGCGATTACGGGCCCAAGCCGGTGGCACCGCAACCCCGGTTCCTTTAGTTACCTAAAGGCACCGGGGTGGCGGTGCCGCCGGCTTTGGCCCTTCATCGCTGCTCGCAGCTATATTTATATAAATTAAGATTGTATGTTTGGTAATTGAACCTAAATTTTACATATTCAATCAGTCTCATTCTTGTTTTTTTTTTTACAATACATTGTGCTGTTTTTTAATAAACAGATACAAACAGAGATATATAGCCTAATGGTTGGCTATATATATATATATATATATATATATATATATATATATATATATATATATATATATATATATATATATATATATATATATATATATATAAAAAAAAAGCCGGTGGCATCGCCACCCTGGTGCCTTTAGGGTTATTGTGCACGACGTGACACAAAATATCAAAATATCTGCTCGCTATCTGCCGAACGGCTCTGGTAGTTCCGCTTCAGCACTGATGATGTTGTAGAATAGTGCGCTCTGGTTGGTCTGGATTATTCGGGATTTTTTATTTTATACAGAAATAATTTATTTATAATTCAGATGAGAATAAAGTTAGTGTTGATTAAAATGAAGGAAAACAAATATATTGATCTGAAATATAGCACATTCATTTTAAATTTATTTAGGTTCAATTACCAAACATACAATCTTAATTTAATTAAAAGCAAACAATGCATTTAAAATATATGGGTTGTAATATGCACATTTTCTTTTTAATAAAAAAAAGATATATATCCAAAAAGACAAGGCCTTAAAGGGTTAAACTCTTGTAACAGACACAATCTCTCTCTCTCTCTCACACACACACACACACACACACACACACACACACACACACACACACACACACACACACACACACACACACACACACACACACACACACACACACACACACACACACACACACACACACACACACTGTTTAAAAGCAAGAAATATTTATCTAACCTGTTGAAAACAGTCTGCCGGTGCCATCTTTTAAACATTCATCATATTGCATTTGTTTTAATTTCTTGACCTCAAACAGAGCACTAATCTGTTTATTTTTAAGTTATTGATTAAAAAAGAAAAGATCACAAATGCGTTTTTAGTCATATAGTATTATTTTATACAGAAATAAATTATTTGTAATTCAGATGAGAATAATTTTAAGGAAAACAAATATATTGATCTGAATTGACCCTTCGCAAAGACCCGCCCTCCTTAGTTACTGTCGCTATGTTCCGACAAGCTATGCTGCTCTCATGCTCTCACCATGTTCTCACGCAGTGAAAAATACATCGCGGAGCAGAGAGGAGACTGACAACACGCGGACAGACAGGACAGACCAGGTTACTTTTCGGTTACTTTTGATATTAAACATATTAAACAAAGTCTCAGCTTTCAAATGTGGTCATTTTTTGAAAGAAATTCAAACAATAAATACCGTTTTGGGGCTCTTTAATGTGCCGTGACAGATCGCTGTAGAGCATCCGTTAAAGCTGCTCGTGATCCGATCATCTCTTCCTTCTAGTTCATTTATAGCATCAAATAAACATGAACGAACATAAGAAGTAATGTTGTTTTAACTGCGGAAAGGCGTCAGTATATTCATTTTACCAAGTTAAAATCCTCCTAACTCTACTGGCTGCTTTTTCGGACAAAATGGCGGATGGCGAAGTATGATTGGTCAGAACACCTGTCAATCAAGCTCCACGCGAAGGGTCAATTATAGCACATGTTTTTGTAAAATAAATTCAAGCAATATTCAGGCAGTTTAGTGTTATGTTTATAAGTAGCCTAGTATACTTCTTTCCACTGTTTCTTATTTGTACATTTAAATCAATTTCATAACATTATTTTATGCAATTGTAATTTTTCAGTGTAAATGATTTAATTTGATCAGCCCTACCTAGGGTAACAGTAGCCAATGCTTCATCTTTCATTTTAAATTCCTAAATTTGATCAATAAATTCAAATATTTGTTGTTTTTGTTTTATATATATAATATATATATATATATATATATATATATATATATATATATATATATATATATATATATATATATATATATATATATATATATATATATATATATATATATATAAAACAGTCTGTTTCATTTTGAGCCTTGAATTGGACTCTCAAGGGTTGGCTTTCTAAATATGTATGTGTTATTATGTGTCTATTCAGAATGACTTATGAGCAGCAACCTTTTTATTTTGGATATGTCAGAAATGCATCACTAGCCAAAATTGGGGATGTCTAGAAAGGGTAAATAAGCTTTAAAATCAAGAGAACAATAGGACACAATTTGACACAAGAGGGCAGTATAGCCCTATTTATGATTTTGAGTTAAAATTATCACCCGAAGAGATTCTAAAAGAATGGTAAAGTTTTATGCGTTGCCACGGCAACAGTTTCAAAGATATCAAGAATCCATTCACAGGTCTTCATCTGCCGTGTATTAACATTATACAGATGAAGTTTGAAGCAAATTGGGTAAAAATAAGAGGGTGATTTCAAAGCATTTTGAAAGTGACACACTTCCTGCTGCCAGTTGGTGGCGCTATAACTGACTCACAATAGTCACATCCATGTGATCGGACACTTACAACGAACACACTGCTGAAGTTTCATCAAGATCAGTTAATGTATGCAGAAGTTATAACACACTTCCTGTTTCCATTATTCGCCATAAATTCGTTTCCTCGCCACGGCCAAACCGTTCGAGATATCAAAAATCAAAATTGGCAATTTTTCATCCTCAATGTCTTGACTTCATGCTGACTGAGTTTCGTGGCGATTGGTTAAATTCTCTAGAAGTAGTATATCGTATTCCAGGGGCATACGCTTTCAAACAAACCATAATAGCCGACTTCCTGTTGGGCTGGGGTAAAAAGTAAAAGTACAAAGGATATATGAATCGATGAGATCTATATGTGTACCAAGTTTCATATTATTACATGCAAGCGTGTTTGATTTATGGACCAAGTTTTCGGACCCCGTTCCAGGGGGCGCTGTCGAGCCCCCCTGCCACGCCCGGGTACCAGCTTCAGCCCGGCCCTGATGGCCGCGGGTTCTGACCCGTGTGCAAAGATTCAAGAGTTTTTGAGCACGTTAAGGGCCCCAAAGGTGCGCTGAGAGTCTCAAAAGTATCCAAAAAGAATATTAAAGTTTGATGCATTGTCACGGCAACAGCATCTAAGATATCAACAATCCTTTCACAGGTCTACATCTGGCGTGTGTCTACATTATACACATCAAGTTTGAAGCAAATCGGGTAAAGCCTGTTTGATTTATGGACCAAGTTTTCGGACCCCGTTCCAGGGGGCGCTGACGAGCCCCCCTGCCACGCCCGGGTACCAGCTTCAGCCCGGCCCTGATGGCCGCGGTTTCTGACCCGTGTGCAAAGTTTCAAGAGTTTTTGAGCATGTTAAGGGCCCCAAAAGTGCGCTAAGAATCTCAAAAGTATCCAAAAAGAATATTAAAGTTTGATGCGTTGTCACGGCAACAGCATCTAAGATATCAACAATCCTTTCACAGGTCTACATCTGGCTTGTGTCTACATTACACACATCAAGTTTGAAGCAAATAGGGTAAAGCGTGTTGGATATATGGACCAAATTGTCGGACCCGTTCAAGGGGGCGCTGTCGAGCCCCCCTGCCACGCCCGGGTACCAGCTTCAGCCTGGCCCTGATGGCCGCGGGTTTTGTCCTGTGTGCAAAGTTTCAAGAGTTTTCGAGCACGTTAAGAACCCCAAAAGTGCCCGAAAGCATAAAAAAGCATGAAAAAGCTTAAAAAAAGGAATATTAATGTTTGATGCATTGCCATGGCAACAGTGCCTAAGATATCAATAATCCTTTCACAGGTCTACATCTGGCATGTGTCTACATTATGCACATGAAGTTTCAAGCAAATCGGGTAAAAATAAGAGGGTGATTTAAAAGCATTTTGAAAGTGACACACTTCCTGCTGCCAGTTGGTGGCGCTATAACTTTGACTCACAATAGTCACATCCATGTGATCGGGCTCTTACAACGAACACACTGCTGAAGTTTCATCAAGATTAGTTAATGTATGCAGAAGTTATAATCACACTTCCTGTTTCACGTTTCTCGCCATAATTTCGTTTCCTCGCCACGGCCAAACCGTTCGAGATATCAAAAATCCCCTGGCAATTTTTCATCCTCAGTGTCTTGACTTCATGCACACCGAGTTTCGTGCCGTGTGTTTGAATTCTCTAGGAGGAGTGTTTCACATTCCATTGCATGCGTTTTCCAAACAACCCTTAATAGCCGACTTCCTGTTGGGCTGGGGTAAAAAGTTAGAGTGCGAAGTATATATGAAACGATGAGATCTACATGTGTACCGAGTTTCATATTACATGCAAGCGTGTTTGTATTTATGGACCATGTTTTCGGACCCCGTTCCAGGGGGGAACGGGGTTCCATGTTAAGGCCTCCAAAAGTGTCCAAAAGGTAGTAAAATAATAATAATAATAATAATAAATAATCCTTAGGAAAACAATAGGGCCTTCGCCCTTTGGGCTTGGGCCCTAATTAAGTAAAAGTACATTTAAACAGAACATAATCTTTTAGAGCAGAACATTTTATGAATCAAAAGTTAAAATAGGCCTCTCTCGCAGTCAGTGGAAATAAATTAGGTGCAATAACGCTAAACTATTGAGGAATGAGAGGATTGAAGAGCGCCTCTCTCATGTGCGCGCACACTGACTGATGAACAACCCAAGTTCAGGGCAATTCTCAGTGAGAAAAGTTGTGGTCGAGTGGTAGATCTTAAGTGCTTTCTATAATTTAGATGACGGGTTCAAATCCCGAATAAACGCGGGCTATTTATAAAATACAATTTCCATTTTACACAAAGGAACAAATATTATCCAACAGATTGACTGAATTTATATCAATCTGTATAATAATTCCAATCGTAATTTCAAAAGCAGTTCTGTTAAAAAATAGAAAAAAAACCTTCATAGGGTTGCAAAGAGTTTTTAAAAACATGGTTGTGTAACAAGGTGCGATTTGCTGGTGGGGGATTCCCCCCCTTCACAGTAATCAATGCTATAGCCTAATTCACCAATAGACCATATATCAAATATATTATATATTTTTAAAAATATGCAACACGCACGTTTAAACAACAAACAATACAATCTGAACCGGCACTTCTGCTCCTGCATTGAGAGATAACATGCAGCGCGTTTCTGTTACCCTACGATCCTGGTTCCAGTGGCCTTAATACATTCACGGCTTTTCAAAATGTCACAAAGCGTTTTGAGATGTTTTTGAACGAAATATTGATGTTTATAATTAAGTGTTTTGGCACACCGAGTGGCGCTACGCATTGTTCTAAAATTGGGTTTTATTCTGGCATGTTGAACTAGAGTTCGACAAGCGGCGGCGCTTTCACTTGAATTTATTTTTTTTCATAACAGCTAAAAGAACTTAAAAGGCTAGCCTACTCCGTAATTTTTGGTCATACAGATAATAGGTCATCTTTTAAAACTGTAAAAGGTCTACAATATGCTAACGATAAAACGTTTTCTCGCTCATGTGAACAAACACACTGGAGAAACGTTTTGGTCGTTTACAAAGAGTAAATTCATGGCCGAGTGGTAGAACTTACGTTCGATCATTTAGATGACAAGGGTTCAAATCCCGAACAAACTTTAGTACATTTTGTATTAGCCTATTAAAGGTCCCGTTCTTCGCGATCCCATGTTTCAAACTTAAGTTAGTGTGTAATGTTGTTGTTAGAGTATAAATAATATCTGTAAAATTATAAAGCTCAAAGTTCAATGCCAAGCGAGATATTTTATTTAACAGAAGTCGCCTACAGCGAACGGCCGGTTTGGACTACATCCCTCTACTTCCTTCTTTAATGACGTCAGTAGAACAGTTCTCTGACTAACCTCCGCCCACAGGAATGCTCCCTCAATCGCGCGCTTCTTATAACTTACTGTTTACTCAGCTCTTACGGTAACTTACTGTTTACTCGCTCTTACGGTGATTTTCTGAAGTAAAACTGACGCTTCATCTTTTGTGTGATGTACAATAAACTTTATTAAACTCATCAGTATATTTTTGATCATCATTCGGACCTGGTCCGACACAGCAGACTTGTAGGCTATTAATAAATAATGGATACATACAGGCAGATGACAAATACGTTATAATAACCGTAATTAAACTACTAAACTATACCTGTTCCATCTTTATACACCCCTCTGACTCTGTAGGCATTATGTCCGACTCGAAATGAACACCGTTACTGAGAGTTTCTGATGTTATCATTATTCCATGAGATGAAATTGTCCTAAGAGTCTGAGTGCGAGCTCTTGAAGCTCCGCCCCTATGTCGTGCAGCAGCAGCTCATTTGCATTTAAAGGGCACACACTAAAACAGAGCGTTTTTCTGAGTCCTCAAAAAAGACAATTTAAACATGCTGTAAAAAAGATCTGTTGGGTATTTTGAGCTGAAACTTCACAGACACACTCTGGGGACATCAGAGACTTATTTTATATCTTGTAAAAAGGGGCATAGAATGGGACCTTTAATGCATTTTATTTCCTATTATTAATGAAGAGAGATTTGTCTAGTTCTAAAACTGTGTTACAGCATAGTTTTTGCTTATATTTATAAAACAAAATTGCCAAGCATTTCCATTTTACACTGGAACAAAATGTGGGTGGGATTAAAAATATTTTTTTTTATAAATAGGCCTATAGAACAAAAGATAGAATCAATTTTAGAAATGAAAAATAGTTAAAAATCAAAAGAATCAAAAGTTAAAAATAGAGATAACAATAAGCTTAGCCTATTCCTATGGAGACCAGCGCAATAACAAACAAACAAAAAGTAGGTAGGCTACACCAAAAAACGTCATATCTTCTGCAGTCAGTGAAAATAAAGTAGGTGCAATAACGCTGAATATTTGTAGCCTATCTATTGAGGAATGAAACGAATGAAGAGCGCTTCTCTCTCGTGAGCGATATCATTTCATAGTAGCCTATAAAGGCTTCTTATAGCCCACTTTGTTATCATATCATGTTAATCATGAAAAGCAGTGTTGTGCCTGAATATAGTTCATGAACGCGTTCATATTTTGGGCGAACGTGAACTGAACGTACTACTGCCTGATGAACGTTACTGTGAACGCATGAATTCTGGTGTCTGTGAACGCACGCTCTCTCAGTTTAGCCTCGTACAATAGGGTGCCAGATTTGTATATAGCCTTCCAGACGAAAACCCGGCTAAAACACATGTAAACAGTCCTTATATGTACCGAAAAACACCCAATCTGGCAACACCAGCGCGGCCGCCGTCGACAAAGCAGCGAGCGTGGAGGCCGGCGTCGTATGATCATACGGGTTTCATGACGAGGTCGGTGAGATGGGAAAAATCTTACATTTATGTGCAAACTGCCCGTCGATAAAATAATTGTCTGTGGTGGCAATAATAATAATTTAAAAAAAGCTCGCAACATATGGAAAAAAAGAACTATAAATGAACTAGTTCATTTTTTTGAAGAATGAACTATGAACTGAACTATTTTTTTTTTTTTTTGCTGTTGATAGTTTTCTAGTTTTTTTTTTATTGAGAAAACGCTAAAGGGAAATACAGAGACATTTGAATCCTTGAAACAAAACAAAAATCACAATTCTGCATCTTATTTCACATATCAATCATCTTTCTAATACATTAAGTATCCTTTTCAACAGTTTTGATGTCTTTAGAGCTTTACGGTTGTTTTGTATTGAAGTTAGAGAGTCATAAAACATCTTAAAATCAGTGGAAAATAGTCTAACATTTGGCACAGTGGATATACATTTTGCTTTATGTATCTATAAACTGAACTAGTTCATTTTAAAATGTGTGAACTGAACTTTGAACTAGTTCGTGTAGAAAGTGAACTTTCCCAACACTGATGAAAAGTGTTAGCCTACCGTTGCCGCTCGTCTAAAATCACAACACCATATAGAATTATTGATCTTTACCTTTGCTACACACACGTTAAAACAAACACACATTTTCGCCATTTAATGTAACACTTTAGGAAACAAGACTTTGGAAAAATGTACGTTAATATTAATATGAGCATATAGAGATCGATCCTCCATTCGTGTGCCTTCACATTAATGCTTGAGGCTTGGGAGCTCAGTTGTGAGCCGGGGAAAAAACCAACATATTGCCAGCCTCATCTCAGGAGCTGGCTTGAGTTAGTGGGGGAGGGCGCATATTTTGCATTTGAATGGTGTGTGACATTCTAAAACATTTAACGCGTGACACGAACACACAACTAGTCAATGTTTATAAGATAGGCTAAATGTCTCTCAACCATTAAAGAAAAACGTTAGACGGACTTGACAAAACTGAGAAACATTTTTATCTGATCATAAACATTGACTAGTTAATGTTTATGATAAGATAAAAATGTTTCTCAGTTGTGTTTGTGTGCGTCACGCTTTAAATGTGTTAGAATGTCACACAACATTCAAATGCAAAATACAATATGCGCCCTCGCCCTCCGACTTTAGATGCAAAAGCCTCTAACTAAGTCCGTCTAACGTTTTTCTTTAATATTAACATTTTTTTCAGGCTCCTATTTATAGGTTTCTACCAAAGAACTGGCATGGGCTGAGGCTGGGATTTAGTGAGTTTAAAGTCAAAGTATTGAGAGCATGCATTCAATATAACTATTTCATTTTTGGCTTTTAGAGGCTTTTGCATCGGTTGGGTCTTATTATATATATATAATATATATGCCATAAATAAATGAAGTAGCCATATAAGGAAAGACAATTTTTACTTTAATAAAAATAGTAACCCAGCATTTGTGCCCTAAAAATGTAAGGAATGGAACTTTATAACAACTTCAATTGCCCAGAGATTCCCCCGCAGTGACAGCAAGCGGATCAAGGACAGGGTGAACGAATTTCTACGCTCACCGAGAAACACTTGCCCACCGACATCTACAATATTAGATATTGCAGAGCTCTATTTTAAATTTTCAACTCTATTTTTGAGCTCTAGTTTCAACTCTATTTACTTTTGTTCTAAAAGTTTTTTTCTATTCAGTTTAAAATGTATTTGTACATTTAAATTTTGCTTTCGTTAAATGTAGCAAATTATTTTGTAGCAACTATTTTAATTTATTATTTTCTCTGTTTTAAAATTATTTTGTTATATTGTTTTTTGTTTGTTTATTTTTTAACGTCTGGCTATTTACTCGTCTTGTTCTTGTCATTATCGTCTTGTTCTTATTATTATTATTTATTATGCAGATGTAAATTCGGTCATTTTGTTGGATAAAAATGGTCCCTAATGTAATGCATGGTAATTTTATTTTATAAATATAAAATATAGGCTAGGCAAAAAAAAAAAAAAAAAAAAAAAAGGGGGGTAAAAAAGTTTTAGAACTATTGACAAATCTCTCTGCATTAATAATAAAAAAGTAGACCATGTTTGTTCGGGATTCAAACTTAATCAATTTTAGTGTTCTTTTACATTTTCATTTGTTTTTATATTTAAAGTAATACTATTTAGTAAGTCTGTCAAGTCAACAAAATCAGTCTTTTCTGATTTGTTCAGTATGGATCCGTTTTGAAAAAATTATCCCGTTGCTATGGCCAGGTATCACTGTCAGTCAACTCAATTTCGTGAATGATTCACAAAACAATAATTTAGCAGATTAAAGACAAGCATCATTATTTTCATTTTCATTTTTTGACGCGATCAGTTTTCTTTTTTTATTTATTTTCATTTCCCTCATCAGTGTGGTCGTGTGGTCGCATCAGTGCAGCGGCTCTACATCGAATGTAGCAAATTTACGTTAAAGGGATAGTTCACTTTGGAATTAATTTTTGATATGTTTTAGCTTACCTTAAGGGCATCCAAGATGTAGGTGTCTTTGTGGCCGCAGTATTTTCAATTTTGATATTTTTAGGTCAACCCGTTCTTGTCTGTCAGTCATATAATGCAGGCAATAGGGGTTCCCCTAAAAAGCATACACAGAGAAGTCCAAATTAAACATGATTTATTGACTCGTAAACGTAAGTACACATTGATGACCCAAGACACAAAACGAGTGGTTTTTGTGAGAAAACGAACAGTATTTATATAGTTTTTACCTCTTGTAAACACAAGCACGTCCAAGTGATCTGAGATCGCGAGCGCTTCGGTCTTTTCCGGAAAGCACCGGAAGTGAAACCTCGCGCGTGTACGTCACTCATACAATTGTTTTATTTTTTAATTTTTTTGTAATTGTTTTCATTTACGACAGGTTAAACATCCCGGATAAGCGCAAATTAGTACCCTTTTAATTAGCAGTCTTACCTACAATCTCTGTTCTGTGTAAACAATGAGTGACGTACACGCAAGGTTTCACTTCCGGTGCTTTCCGGAAAAGAACGAAGCGCTCGCGATCTCAGATCACTTGGACGTGGCTGTGTTTACAAGAGGTAAAAACTATATAAATACTGTTCGTTTTCTCACAAAAACCACTCGTTTCGTGTCTTAGGTCATCAATGTGTACTTACGTTTACGAGTCATTAAATCATGTTTAATTTTGACTTCTCTGTGTATGCTTTCTAAGGTGAACCCCTATTGCCTGCATTATATGACTGACAGACAAGAACGGTTTGACCTAAAAATATCAAAATTGAAAATACTGTGGCCACAAAGACACCTACATCTTGGATGCCCTTGAGGTAAGCTAAAACATATCAAAAATTAATTTCAAAGTGAACTATCCCTTTAATGTGGTATTGATAATTAAACAAAACGCTTGACATTAAATAAATAAACAGTTAGTGAACTCGCCAATAAACAGTTACCTATTTAAGCATCAAGAACGGTAAAACATAAATGAAGTCGGCCAATAGGGCATTTCAGAATGTTTGTAAACAATAGGCAAAAGATACTTCCGGGTGGCAGAACGCGAGCGGCTTCTACTGACTTACTGAAGAGATCCAGCCGACTACTGTAACAGTTACTTAGTTAAAAACATTGTTGTTGATAAAAGTTGAAACGATGATGAAAACGTGTTGTGTTTTGGGTTATTTTGCGTAGAAAAAAAGAGCTAGAGTGTATTTTGCTAATTATGTGTAGGTCTACTATATTACATATTTAATATATTTTTTACTTATATCATTAAACAGAGTTGTTATTATGATAAAAAACGCATTATATTTAATTACATTTTTTATTTTTATTACATTTTTACTGTCGACAGTTGGTTTCCCTTCCAAGCAATTTACTAGCGTTGCCATAGGAACGCTTCAGCTTTTGCCACCCGGAAGAACGTCTGTTACTGTTGTGACGTCATGGTGAATTGTCGTATAGAATGTTGGCAACAGTGAGATTCGATCTCGGATCATCTAAAGCACAGTGAGACTCATGTAGTTGCGTTACCCACTGAGCTACCGTCTGAACGCTATTTAATTTCGTCTTATGCTCTTCCTTAGTACCATTGATAGCCTAAAATATATCCTGTTGCAGTGTTTTATGTTGTAATGTTTTCACTATTTATTTAATTTCAGTATTGTGATTATGAATTCGTTTATGTTTCACTTGAATTCATCTGCTACCAGCTTTCAATCGCTCTGAATGAGCCGCGGCGCGGCGTTAGACTACGCAATAGAGAGAATAAACGGACACCTTTCAAAGTCTGTGATTGTAGCGCCTCTTAGCGGTAAAAGGCAGCAAATACAGATCCGAATTTCACCGCCGCGGGAGCGACGGCGGTGAAAGTATTATTCTGGTTGAGTAACCACTGTATGTCACGACCAAACGTTAGCGATTGGTTATGGCAGATACAGAGTGACTCTGGGCAGATCCAATAGTTTTAGACTTCAATAGAGTTCCCGCCTACAAGGAAGTTAACGCTTGTCAATGGAGCGGTGCCAGACTCTATATACAAATGAAATTAAATGTACGAGAGTCTGGTGGGACCAGGCTAGGAAAGAGCCACATACTGTATGGAAATAGTTTGGATTAGGCTAATGTCATGTTGCCATAGGGGGCCGTTCACATGCAAATTCGCAATTTCAAATGTAGGCGAGCGGCAAGCGCACTGACAATAAAAGCGACACGGCTCTGTTCATGGTTGCATAGCAACGACAGACGCCGCGGGAGAGCAAGCGCTTGTGGAAATAATTTTTTCAACCACGTTTGTTAATGATGTCACGCAGGTGTTGGAGTAATAACTTTTTAATGAAACGGTTTGAGGTCGAATCAAAGCTAGATGTTTTTATATAAATTACAAATATGGAATCTGAGGACTATTTCTAATTTTTCTTAGTTATTTTGCTTTATTTCCAGATTCAATCATAGGCCCGTTCTTACATAGTAGAGCACGTTTGCACATCCGCAGTCTTCAAAAACGGTGCTTTACATCTCTTGACAAACTGAAAAGATGTAAATGACATTAGTATGTAGCCTATTCTAAATAAAAGACACCGGTTGTAGGCTACTGATTGTCAGCTTGCTTATTTTGCTCAAGATACAGATTTATCATGTCCACATATCATGCAAACTAGAAACTATGCTACTATAAACCACAGGTCAAGAGCTGTTCTTCCAACCTCACAAATTTGGGATGCTGTTTGCGAATGTTCGTCGGATTGATGGTTTCGGGAAACCAACAAAAATTAGTTTGTGCCCACGCTCTACCATATATAGGCAGCACTGTTCCCAAACTGATCAGATACCTTCAGGTTCATACATAGATTAGTTATGGTTATTATTTATTGGTAAATTGGCCAAAGGATTAATCAAATATTCAGAAAATAAACAATAGATTAACTGAGAAAATAATTGTTAGATTATACGATTAAATGTTTGCAACAAAAATCATTCCGACATTCCGAACAGGCTAGGATAGGCGCAGGAACACCAAAATCTTATTTCATACAATTAATAAAAAAAATAATGTAAATGTCATTTTATAATTAGCTACAATATAGATATTTTATTTTAGCTTTTTTATTTAAAATAAGTTAAGTTAATCGACTGAAAAAAAATCTAAATCATGCTGTTTTGTTGCTAATGCAATATTTTTTCAGTCATATGTTGTATATCTTTTTGTTTAACATTTACAAAAAAATTATAATACAAGACTTTTTCTCTAGAAAGATGACTGACTCTGAAACCATTGAATTGGCTTGTCTTGGCCGACCTTTTCAGTTGGGAATGCTTTATGACTGCCGAAGAGATGTCCTTATTCCAGGTAATAAAAAGCACATGAACACACTGGGGAGGAAACAAATCTAAATGGTCAAATGTATTACTTTGTAAGACTTTATGCTTTACCTTTGGGGTAACTAACTATTAATATATACAATTTTCCCAAGGAATAACTCTTTGGGATGCTGAGATGCTGCAAAGAAATGTCAATGTACGGCCACAGCCAAACACTGACTTCAAAATCATTGCCTCAGATTCAAGTGAAGACAAAGTAGAAGCTTTGAATATTTCTGCATCTCTTGAAGCCAGCTTTCTGGGTGGATTAGTTAGTGTGAAAGGGTCAGCTAGCTTTTTAAATGACAAGAAGAAGTCCAAACATCAATCTCGAGTCACCTTTACAGTATCGGACAACGGCACGTTTTGAGCAGTTAACTATGGAGCATCTTGGAGCAGGGAACATAAAGCATAGCAATGTATTTGAGGAGGGCTCGGCCACACATGTTGTTACGGCTCTATTGTATGGAGCTCAAGCGTTCTTTATTTTTGACCGTGAAGTTTCATCCAATGAAAATCATCAAGAGATACAAGGAAACCTCCAAGCATCAATCAAAAATATACCTTTAATATCAGTTGAAGGTAAAGCATCTTTGAAAATGAGTGAATCGGAAAAAGAGAAAATGAACAAATTCAGCTGCACTTTTCATGGAGATTTTGCTCTTGAAAACAATCCAGTTTCCTATGTAGATGCCATCAAGGTGTACTCAGAGCTGCCCAAACTGTTGGGAGAACATGGAGAGAATGCTGTGCCAATGACCGTGTGGCTGTACCCTTTGAAAAAACTAGATTCAACAGCTGCTCAGTTAGTCAGGGAGATCAGTGTAAGCCTAGTACGACGTGCCCAACGGATCATGGATGAACTGGATAATTGTGACATTCAATGTCAAGACCTGATGAGGGACAATGTCGCCATTCAATTCCCTGAAATCAAAACTAAAATCAGAAAATTTAAGGACCTCTGCTCAGAGTACAAAATAGTTTTTCAAAAACATCTCTGCAGGCTTCTTCCATCCATAAGGGGTGGAGGAAAAGAAGAACAAGAGCTTGTTGATGCTCTTAATGGCAAAGAAAGATCCCCGTTTCAGGGTGCTCTGGTAAACAAGTATCTCAATGAGCGAGAGCGAGAGATGAATGTCATTAGATCTTACCTCGAAATCATGAAAGAAGTTCCTGTTCTTTCATCCAGCAATGACTTGGACAAGGTTGTCTTGAAAGCATCCAATGACTATGTGATAGCTTTTGCACTTTCCTCCTTAGATGAAAAGGAACTGTACTTTTCAGACCTGGAGAATTACCTGAAAAAACAATCATGTAACAATGGAGAGCAAGTAAGTTATGATCAAAATTCCTCAAAAAAGACAGATAAATGGTTTTCCTCAGGAAATGTAACTACACTTACCAGGGAAAACATACAGGCCTTCCTAGATTTCAAAGAAGCCAATAAAGGAAGAAAGAACATTGAATTCTGCATTGCATCAATCCCGGATGAACTCATCACTGCCTCTTCAATTCATGTTTATGAAAGGGGGAGACTCATGAGCACACAGTACGAGCTCCCCTCAAAACCCCCAAAACCAGTCGTCTTGAGTGCTGAGCATGACTGCATACATCTGCAAATCAAACCTCCTGACCACGGTGTTAGTTGTGTTAAGTCGTACTGTATTTCATATCAGACTGTGCAGAGCCCTGAATGGACAGAGGTGTTTACTGATGGGATTTCTGATCAAGTCACTGTCAAGCAATTACAACCACATGAAGAATATCGTTTCAACTGTAAGGCAGTGTGTCGTCCAGGAGTAAGTCTGACTAGTGACAGTACATCATTCTTCAAGACTCGTCCATGTGCTCCTCCTGGAGCTCCTATAGTGAAACGAGTAGAATCCGAGTCTGCAACTGTAGTCTGGGATGTTCCTAAATCTGTGGGAGAAGATGTTCTGGTCACTGGATACGTGTTGGAATTCAGAGAATGCAGAAAGGATCAGGACAGTGAAATGCCATGGAAGTCTGTGAAATCTACAAACAGGGAGAGCACTCTTCAGGGACTGAAAGAAGACACAGATTACGCAATCCGAGTTTTTGCAAACTGTGGAAATGATGGAGAGAGTCTCTCCGGCCCTGAAACTGTGTTTTCAGCCAGTTTTAAGGGGAAACAATCAAATAAGGATGGGAGTGGGTTGTTCTTGAATCAATCTTCAAAAATAAAAAAGGGCAATCCATCAATACATACACTGACACTACACAAAAAATTGGCAGAGACTGTTAGTTTTAATCAGTATGTCTTTGGAAGAAAGGTTGAGGATGTGAAAAACAAAGTTATCCTACTTTTGGGATCAACAGGTGCAGGAAAAACCACGCTGGTTAATGTGATGGTCAATTACATACTGGGTGTAAAGTGGCAGATTCATATCGCTTCAAACTAATCCATGAAGTGACCAATCGCTCACAGGCTGAGAGTCAGACATATAATGTCTCATCTTTTGAGCTGTACAATCAGCCTGGCTTTCAAGTTCCCTATTCCCTCACAATCGTAGATACACCCGGATTTGGGGATACAAGAGGGATGGCACATGATAAACTGATTACAGAGCAGGTCAAAAGCTTTCTTTGTAACCCTTTGGGAATCGATCACATTGATGCCGTCTGCTTTGTTGTCCAGGCGTCTCTTGCCCGCCTGAGTGTCAATCAGAGGTACATCTTTGACTCAATACTGTCCATTTTTGGCAAAGACATTGCAGAGAACATCATAATTTTGGTGACATTTGCAGATGGTAAAAGCATCCCAGTTCTAGAGGCCATCAAAGCAGCAGATCTGCCCTGTCAAAAGAATAAAAATGGACAACCCACCCATTTCAGTTTCAACAATTCAGCTGTGTATGCAGACAAAAAAGTAGAAGAGCCTACAACCTCTGACAATGATTCAGATGACGATGACGATGAAGATGAAGATGAAAAACTGACCAAGCTTGTCTGGGACAAAACCTTTAAACAGATGAAGGCTTTTTTCAAGACACTGGGGGCCATTGAAAGTAAAGATCTGACGATGACTATAAAGGTCTTGGAGGAACGAGAGCGCCTTGAGAAAGCCATGACAAGTCTGACCCCTCAAATAACTGCAGGTCTCTCTAAAATGAGTGAGATAAAAAAATTCAAACAATGTTTGGAAAATGAGAGTGACACATGAAGCAAAACGAGGATTTTGAGCAAGATGTAGAAGTGATGAAACCAATCAGAACCCCTGTAAACGGTTTTACCATGAATTGCAACAACTGCTTCTTCACATGTCACTCCAACTGTTTCCTCCCTGCGGAAGACTCTTTGCAAACTTGTGCGTGATGAAGGATGGACACTGCGTTATCTGCCCTGAAAACTGCCCTTACTCTGATCATTTAGGGAAAATTTCATGTGGACGTATGAAACAAAAATAGAGAAAAAAACTATTAAAGAGCTGAAAGAAAACTTCATGAAGGCAAAAGGAAAGTTTATGGACTCTAAGCAAATACTTGATGAACTTAACGAGCAACTCTATATAATTCAGGAAAAACTAAAGAAGTTGATCATAACTGTCCTCTGATTGCCTAAGAAGACTGGATGAAATTGCATTGAATCCAAAATCTCTCTCCGCAGCCGAATATTTTGAAATCCTGATCAAAACCGAGAAAGAAAAGAAAAGTCCTGGCTTTGAGGACGGTTGTGGACTCGAGAAAATGAAACAAGAAACTCTTATTCTGGAAAAGATTGCTAAAGGAGAAAATTTGCTTGAAACAGAGCGCCGCATTATGGAGGAGAGAGAGAAGCGAATGCAAACTGTTGCCCTGAAAATGATGAAAATTAAGAAAGCTTTTAGTGCCTTTCAGTCACAGAGCAAACAGAAAACATCTGATCAAAAGGAAGAAAGTGCTTCCCTTGAAGGACAGGAGATGTCCTAAACAAAATAAAAGGCTGATTAGTTTAAAAAGATTTAGGAAAATTGAAAATTTGCTTAACATGATGTTACTTAACAAACATCAATGCTTCTTTCACTTATAAATCAATAATCATTTAACATCAAGAATACTGAATTTAAGAGTTATTTCATGCTTTTAATATTTGTGTTTTCAACAATGATGCATGTCAAACTTCTCAAGAATCCACAACAATCATGTTCTGTAGCTCAACTGCAGAGCATAGTGCTAGCAACACAGCCACACAAAGGCTCCAGAGAATGCATGGAATAATCATTTTATAAATTATTTTTTTTCATAGCTCTTTAAGCTACTTTGGATAAAAGCTTCTGAAAAAAGCATAAATGTAAAATTAAATCTTAATTTTTGTGTTTAGTCTTGTGAAATCATGCAAACATTTTGATAATGTAAAATACTATGAAATACAATAAAAACAATGAATGATTTCAAGCACTTTTTTATGTTTCAAGAAATTATGAGTAAGTTGTATTAGTATGTCATACAACATTTTGAAATTAAGAAATATGGCTTTTTCTTATGGTAGAGCTTATACTGTATTGCCGCAATGCTTGTCAGCATGTGAAATTTTCCCAATTCCCTGACAATTTACTACTGTTCAAAAGTTATAAGCAATTCTATTATAATTAATTATACCTATGGACTTTAAAATGATCATAATTATTTTTATTAGTTGTAATATTGTTTTTAAAAGTAATCTTCTCAACTCTGTGAATTAATGAATAGAACTTAAAGGGCTGGTAAAATGCCATTTTCACAAGATGTAAAATAAATCTCTGATGTCCCCAGAGTGTGTGTGTGTGAAGTTTTAGCACAAAATACCCCACAGACATTTTTATATAGCATGTTAAAGTTGTCACTTTTTGAGGGATTGCAAAAACGCACCGTTATTAAATTAGCTTCTGCAGAGGGCGGGGTTTCAAGAGCTTGTGTGTGTTAGCAGCTGCGATCAACTCATGCAGACACACTAAAATGACAGAAACTGTTCTGCCTTTAATGTTAAAACTGAGAAAGATGGAGAGACTCAAGTAGAAGTGACAACATGTAGAATGCAACAGGACGTCTCTGAATGGTTAGTTGATGAATTTATGTTGCTGATGTGGAGTTAACTATCTTCAATTAGCATATTCTGCCATGGTAATCTATAAATCGCTCGTAGAAACTGTTGTGAGATACACACAGAGTGACTTTCTATTGCATGCAAAAAGATGGATGCTAAAGTTTTAGCTGACTTTTCCTCTTCTCAACATGGACTGTGTGTTCCCGGTGGTGGGGTTTATGTACATTTTAGGGTTGATGTCACTAACCTGGGAGGAATGTCGTATAGTCCATACCAGCAGTTTGTTGTAGTCCTTTTCTTTAAAAGCAAATATCTTCCTTTGCTTTGAACTTTGAGCATTGCAACTTTTCAGAGGTTGTTTATGCTCAAACGGCAACATTTCACACTAACTAAAGTTAGAAAAGTGAAATCATATTTAACCACCCCTTTAAATGTTTAACTTAACTGTCAATTCATGATTTTACTTTTTTAAACTTTGTAAACCTTTGTGAAGTTTAAATTTGTCTGAAGCCTGTTTTGCTAAATCCAGGTGCTGAACATGGACTGCGACTTGTAAACAATGTCCTAAATTATTGCCATTTAAGCATTATGACAACGAGAAGATCACTTTTGTAGCTTAAACAAAGATTAATAATATTTAATTTATACAGCCAATACTACAGTGTTATTTAACATTTGATTTCCTGAATAATTCATCGATTTTTTTTTTATTGCAATATATAATTCCATAAAAACTAAATATTGCAATGTTGTGCAGCCCGGAATGAAATGGTATACCTCTGTATAATGATCTAGGAAATAAAAACAAATATAAAAAATAAAAATAGACTATAGCAAAACCTTTACAACTCTCTATGTCAGATTGACAGGTAATGAATGATATTCTGTAGCCTACCCTCTATAGTGAATTAATTAAATGCATAATTATTATAAAGAAATGAACAAATAAATCTAATAAAAGGTACACTGACATAAAAGAATTAGAAAAAGAACATCAAAAACATGCAAAGACCTAAAATACATTGTGATATGAAATGTTAACATTATGGTGTGTGATTATATATTATACAACTACTCATAAGCTCAGTACGAGCTCCCTTTCCCCTCCTCAATGAAATGTATAACCTCAAGCACACCGGCAGATGGCGACAAACTGCTATCAAAAAGCTAAAAATCCAAAACAAGCACCTGTTCACACACTGAGCAAATTCCAAACAGCATTACAAGCCCTTGAAGAGCTTTATAGATTTGTGACTCGAAGAGATGTTGCACAACAAAACTGTGCATCTGAAGTAATGTTAGTGAGGTTATGATGGTAACTGCAAATGTGCCATTTATGATCACATGATCGTGCATCTAGACTATTTTAAACACAGCAGTGAGAAAACCTATTTAAATAATAATACATATGTTTGTTTTTTACTAAATAGTGTGGGAATAATTGAAATAAAAAGTCAGTTTAAATCAAAAACGCAAGGTGACAGATTTGGCCATAGACTTTTGTTTGCTACTACAACCTTAACAGTTATAGCTAAGTATGAACTGTTCAGGTAAGATTTAAGTGTAACAAATAGATTAATAAATTAAGTTATCTAAGAGAAAATGCAGTTACCTTCTTCAGTGTCATCAAAAAAGGAATTCAAATAACTGACAGAAAGCTATATAAAAATAATAATTATTATTATTGTGGTGTATTATTGTCATAGTTGGTGTGAACGGGCGATAACTAAGATAGCTATAACAATATTGGCATCTACTGTTTATTATATGCACACGCTGCAGTTTGTCGTCTGCCACTTTAAATGTTTGAGCTCTTTAAAGAGGGTGGATTGTGATTTGCTTTCAATGTTTTTATCGTTCATCAGCCGGAAAAAAAATAGTTGAAAGCAACTCCAGCGATGACGTTTCTCTTATCGTTATTTCCGTGGTGTGGACTCGGAGTGCGGTTCTTTTAAATTTAGGACAATTTTTAAAACTAAATCTTTATCGTTATTATCCTGATGTGAATGGGCCTTAACCCTTATACTTGCTCTGTCAGGATCTATCATTTTATAGTAGCAACTATTTAATCTATTAAATCAGATAACATGAATAGTGAAAGGTTGGTTACTTGACATTTTCATAAATTGCAGAGGCAGAATTCTTGAAGCAACATGGGGTAAAGTGTCTTGCTCTGGGGTACGATGGTCAGGAAGTAGGACTGCATTTCCCGCAGCTCTCTGGTTCCTGGCCATGCAAGGACCCGCTGAAGAACCTCAGATGGAAAAAGAGACATGCAAGTTATTAGTTAACTGATTTGACATTATGTGATGGGCTTTTGACAGAGAGGTTTTCCATTAAACTCCTGTGTTTCTAGTGCACACTAAGGCTTTGATGGTGCCTTATTAGATTTTTTAGCTCCAAGTACGGCATGTGCAGCCACTCAATCACTTCAGTTTAACAAACATGACCACCAAACATACAATATAAACTCACTCATTACCATGCCAACAGGAAAACCAGGCAGGAAATGTGTCATGAAGCTAATTTCCAGTCAATTAGGAAAGTCTGGCTGATCTGGCTTATTGATGTAAAGATGTTTAATTTTGTCTAATTTTGTCAAATGATCATTAATAATTATAGCAATGAACACAAGTGAAACCGCTTGAGCAACGAGTTTCAGGAATGTACGTGACAGGACGGCGGCTGCTTTTTCAGAGGAGAGGAACAATTCCACCGGATACGTCAGAGATGGAATTCAAAATAAATGAAAACAAACGGATGTAAAACTCAGTGAATTGAAAACCCCAAATGGAGAGATTTGATGTGTATATTTGTTTGGGAAATTTGAGGGATTATTTGTTTTGGTTTGTTCAGGTCACATCACATGTTGTCTGTCTTCCTGTTAGCTGTGTTTCCTGAGGTGTTCACGGAGTCAAAGCATTTCTAGTCCAAACAGAGAATTGGAAAATGTCCAGAACAGAGAGAGATGCCTTGTGCAGTCACGTTGTTCACTCTTGCACGCTTCATATAATCTCTCTTTATAGGATTTGTGTCTGCAAGCATGCATTTACAAAATCTCCAAATTACAAATAAACTACAATGAGTGGAGTGAAATTTGATTAAAATAATGTCACAAAAAACTAGGCTACATTAAATTGAATGGCCCTAAAATAGGTTTCATTTTCTGCATTCATTTCATTTTCTAAATTCTACTAATTTTTTTGGAGTGAAATATGACTCAAACGTGTTTTTGTAAGCATCATCCAAAAATGTAAGAACAATAAGAAACCACCTGCAGAAACTCGATTTATATTAGACTGATGTAGAGGCTGTATCTATCATGGTGTATGGCATTTTCCACCAAGAGGCTTCGATCCCACCGTCCAGATAATCAGCAGGTGAGTGTGTGCTGCAAGACTGCATATCTGTCCCTTCTCCATCCAAATCTCCCGTCACATATTTCAATCTTTCTCTCACTATCTTTCAAACTGCATAGGGAATCTCAGAGCATTTTGAATCCAGCAGGAGAAGGAAGATATGCAGTCAGCTGTGAAACGGCTCTTAGGTGGCAGTTTTTAAAAAGATGATAATCTGGTGCAGATGTGCCGTGGAGATTTGTCAAATGTCATCTCTCAGGTTTGGTGGAGCAGACTGGTGCAGCAAATTATTTCAGTTTAGGATGAGCAGTGGACTGGGAACATTTAGCATCCTGTAAAACCTAACAAATGTCCTAACTAATACTTTTTATTTGACTTAACAGTTTGATTTTAATTTAATATGTACAAAAATAGATAAGTAGATTTTATTAAGCAGAATTAGTTACAGCAGCTCCCAAGCATGCTTTAGGAGTAAATATTAAGGCATATCTAAAAGGAATATAATATCTTAAAGAAAGTATAAAAATCATTTAAATATTTTAATGCATAAATGTTTTTTTATAAAATACTTGTCTCGATTATTTCTCCCAGGCAGCAATGATAAGCAACAGAAAAAATGTCCCCTGCTTTTCAGATATTTCTCCTGAGAAAAAAACACCGTAATCCCAGGTTTCTTTTTTAGAGTTCAGAAGAAATCTCAATGAATTAAACTGTGCTCAAATTTGCCAAGATACCAACGTCTGCAATCAAAATCCATTTATAACAAACTGAAACATATCTCATTAAATTATCCCAAGGCCAAATGATCTGAACTAAGCCATCCAAATTACTTTCACAGCTCAAACTATACGAGCATTGAGAAGTGTATATATAGAGTGCAAATGATATGATGGTAAAAGATGATCTTGAAGAGTGTGTGAGAGATACAGATTCATGACATTAGAGTGAGAAGTAAACGATATCTAGGAGCCAAAGAACTGAACCAACCTGCACATCTAACACCAGATACATGAAAACACACATACATTATGAAGCAATGCAAACATAGGGTGTGTGTGTGTGTGTGTGTGTGTGTGTGTGTGTGTGTGTGTGTGTGTGTGTGTGTGTGTGTGTGTGTGTGTGTTGGTTTATGTGACTTATGAGGACAAATTTGTATAATGACATGTGTATTACACTGGTATTACAACTTATGGGTGGTTTATGAGGACATTTCAAAAGTCCTCATAAATCAAATGGCTTAAAAAACATAAAAAACAATGTTTTATTAAAAAATTAAAAATGCAGCATGTCTCCTGTGATGGGTAGGTTTAGGGATAGGGGCAGTGTAGGGGGATAGAATATATAGTTTGTCCAGTATAAAAACCATTACGCCTATGGAGAGTCCTCATAATGCTGTTGCACCAACGTGTGTGTGTGTTGTGTGTGTTGTGTGTGTGTGTGTGTGTGTGTGTGTGTGTGTGTGTGTGTGTGTGTGTGTGTGTGTGTGTGTGTGTGTGTGTGTGTGTGTGTGTGTGTGTGTGTGTGTGTGTGTGTGTGTGTGTGTGTGTGTGTGTGTGTGTGTGTGTGTGGGTTTCAGAAGAGTAAAACGATTCGCGGGACTCCCGCAAAATATAAATCTATAAATTGAACATCTTAAAATGAATAAATTGTTATTCATCTGTTGCACAAAAGCAACAAGAACAACTAAAACAAAATAGAAACGATTTACAGGCCAGAGTCTCTATAACGTGTTTGTTTGCAGCATTGAACAATGTAGCCAATCACAGACATGTGTGTTGATTTCTTGAACGCAATGGCCAATCAGATGCATTTAAGATAGAATCCCTCACCGCTCAAAATTGACATTTTGTTCAGTGCTGAATTCTGCATACTGGCAAATCATCTGATTATAGCAAACAAAGTGTATTATGAAAGATTCATTGTGCAGTCAGTTTCATTAATAATAACAGAGATTTGTGAGATCATGACGAACTGGCCCACATGACCGCCGGATTTACCGATAGCATTCTGATATGCAGAATTTTTGTTAGATTATCTGCCTTTTTTTCTTTTTTTTTTATCTGTTACTTGAACTGAGTGAATTTATTCTTCAAATTAGTAACAACTTTTTTTGCACCGTTTAGGTTGGGCAGTATTTATGTTAGACTTTGCTCCCTTAAACTACTTGTATTAATGCCTTCATATTAATGTATTTTTTTTGCACAGTGTTCGGCAGTCTGCCACTTTATTTTTTATAGTGGGAAATTTTAAAGTATTTTCCAGAAAATGAATTAAGAAAAGTTTGAAATTCTAATGGTAGAAGTTGTACTTATATATTGGAAAGTTTGCCAATGGATAAATCAGTTAATCCAAAAATAATCATTAGAATAATCGGGAAAAATAATCGTTAGATTAGCCGACTAATCGAAGAAATAATCGATAGATTAATCGACAACAAAAATAATCGTTAGATGCAGCCCTACTTCAAACTAATCAATGAAGTGACCAATCGCTCACAGGCTGAGAGTCAGACATATAATGTCTCATCTTTTGAGCTCTACAATCAGCCTGGCTTTCAAGTTCCCTATTCCCTCACAATCATAGATACACCCGGATTTGGGGATACAAGAGGGATCGCACATGATAAACTGATTACAGAGCAGGTCAAAAGCTTTCTTTGTTGCCAATCAGAAGTACACCTTTGACTCAATTCTGTCCATTTTTGGCAAAGACATTGCAGAGAACATCATAATTTAGTGACATTTGCAGATGGTTAAAACATCCCAGTTCTAGAGGCCATCAAAGCAGCAGATCTGCCCTGTCAAAAGAATAAAAAGGGACAACCCACCCATTTCAGTTTCAACAATTCAGCTGTGTATGCAGACAAAAAAGTAGAAGAGCCTACAACCTCTGACAATGATTCAGATGACAATGACGATGAAGATGAAGATGAAAAACTGACCAAGCTTGCCTGGGACAAAACCTTTAAACAGATGAAGGCTTTTTTCAAGGCATTGGGGACCATTGAAAGTAAAGATCTGACGATGACTATAAAGGTCTTGGAGGAACGAGAGCGCCTTGAGAAAGCCATGGCAAGTCTGACCCCTAAGATTCTGTGCAAACTTGTGCTGTGATGGAGGCTGGATACTGCGTTATCTGCCCTGAAAACTGCCTGCTCATTCTAAGGAAAATTTCATGGTTGACGTATGAAACAAAAATAGAGAAAAAAACTATTAAAGAGCTGAAAGAAAACTTTATGAAGGCAAAAGGAAAGTTTATGGACACAAAGCAAATACTTGATGCACTTGAAAAAGAACTCAGTGGAATTGAGGACAAACTAAGGAAGTTGATCAAACTGTCCTCTAATTGCTTGAGAAGACTCGATGAAATTGCACTGAAGCCAAAATCTCTCTCCACAGCTGAATATTTTGAAATCCTGATCAAAACCGAGAAAGAGAAGAGAAAAGTCCTGGCTTTGAGGATCAGGTTGTTGGACTCAAGAAAATGAAACAAGAAGCTCTTATCCTGGAAAAGATTGCTAAAGGACAAGATTTGTTTAAAACAGAAGCGAATGAAGACTGTTGTCCTGAAAATTATAAAAATAAAGAAAGCTGTTAGTTCCTTCCAGAAACAAAGCAATCAGAAAACATGCAATCAAAAGGAGAGACAGGAGATTTCCTAAAAAAAAAGTTTGGAAAATTTATAATTTGCTTAAAGGGCACCTATTATGGAATTTTGAAAATTACCTTTCATGTAGTGTGTAACATAGATCTAAGTGAACGAAAGCATCCTGCAAAGTTTTAAATATGAAAGTTCACTGTATACAAAGTTATTGTCTCTCGAAAGTAAGAGTCGACTCTGAGTCGCTGATATGAATCGATAGACGAACGATGCTTTTTCTCTATATATATATATATGACGTCACCTCGACAATTTATTTGAATAAGATACGCCCACTCATGCGCTTGTAGACGCCAGGGAATCATGTCGACGAGACGCTTTGTTCTGAAGTGCGAATCAAAAGCGAACTTTTTTTTTTACTGCCCAGGGACAAGCATGTGAAGAATCAGTGGCTAGAGTTTATATTTACAACTGTACCCGAACCTTGTGCTGTGTTCACGTCATTTTAATGACGATTCCTTTACAAACATAAATGCTTTCAAGAGCGGATTCGCGAGCCGGTTAATACTGAAGGAAGGTTAAGTACCACGTTTATTTGGATCGGCTTCCTCCTCAGAATCACAACCTGTAAGTACTATTAATAATTGTTGCTTTTATGGGTTTTGTAGCATGCTCAATAAATGTGTGTGTGTTGTGTAAGTTACGCTCAGCGCAGCTTCTAGGTCTCCAATGTAGATCAATTTTTTTTTGAAATATGTAAAATGTTTGTCGTTGTTATTGGAGTTGTATTAAAGAATAGAGCGTAGTACTGCAGTGCTTTATCAATATGTTTATGCCTTGGGCTAACGCAAAAAATAACTGACTGGGTCATCTGACCAATCACCGCCGATTAGCGTCACGTAAAGGAGGGGTTTGGAAAAATGAGTCGTCGAACGAATCATTAGGGAGTCGGTGAGCAAATCAGGTAAAAATAAATGCATATTATAAGACAACAAAAGTGTTTTTTGTCATTGCATGCATGTAAAACTGTTGTTGGGGACTCCCAGAACAATATTAGGAACATTTTAAATGCCATAATAGGTACCCTTTAACATGATGTTCCTTAACAAACATTAATGCTTCATTCAGGAATGGATCAAACATCATTTAATATCAAGAATACTGAGTTAAAATTTAATGAGTCATTTCATTATTGTATTTGTGTCAACCATAGACTGTAAAAAAAAAAAAAAAAATTGGATGACGCACCTCTACTCTCTTCCATTGCAGAAAAGTGAAGCCAGCAATGTCCCAATATGGCGCTGACATCTTGTGCTGATTCAAGGACCTGAGTCCGCGCAAAAGTGAACTCAGGACCCGAATTTGCGCATAGTGAGAAGTGCAGCCGTGTGCTATCAAGGCCCCGCCCACACTCCCACAGAATCATTTAATACAGTTTACTGCAGAACAACTCATGTCGGTGTGAAATAAACAGTTATGGAAATTAGGGATGGGACTTAAAACTATATCACAATATTTTCGGGTATTTATTGCGATAACTATATCAATGACGATATATAGTACCATTCACCACTGTTTTAGGCTACAAGTGATAGCTGCATGCATTCTTGAGAACCTCAGAAACACACACATTGATCTAATGTAAAACGTACCCATCATCAAATTTTTACAATACAGATTGTTTCAAAGCAGCTTTACAGAGATAACAGGAAAATAATGCAAAAAACTTTGTTTCCAGAAGAAAATAGCATCACAGTCCAGCTTAAGTAAATTCAGTGATGTTTCATTTTTTTTATTTTTTTTATTACAATAATAATTCAAATAAAGTACAAGTTTGACATGTAAAAAAAAAACTAACAATACTTAGCTACTACTACTGTGAATTATACTAATAATAACCATATAAACCGCACTAAGGATTGATGAGCTACTGGGTTCATGAATATTAATCACGTCTGCGTTTGCACATTAGTTTCTGCTTGCTCATAAAGGTTAAATAATTCCAAATGAACTTATTTTTAATGGAAAATACAACAAATAATATTGTTTACATTTAGCCCGTCAATTCTGCGTGCTACTGTATGTAAGGCTCGCTCGCTCTCTCTTTGAGTGTGTGAGACAAAACAACGGCGAGTCGTGTGCCTCACACTAGTGTTTACTGTGCGTCAAATGCACTGTACATTCATTGGGATGAACTGAAATAGTGCGCTTTACGGAGAGCGAAACTCAAGCGCTCAGTCAGTGTTGGCGAGTGAAATCTGTGTACCAGATCCGGATTGTAGGGGCAGCTCCTCGTTTAGCGATAAACTCTGCCTCAGCTTCACGTCTGCCTTCCGCCATAGTTGTTTTCGGTCTCCATGTGAGTTATGAATGTGAGTTGTGAATTTCTTACTAACTTATTTAAGAAAACGAATACTTGAACTTAAATCAGTGTGATAAAAACTACATAAATTGACAGAAACCATCTTTGGAAAAAAATTCATTGTGTGTTCACACTTGGCATGTTTGCCTCATTTAAAACGAACCCTGGTGCGATTGCTCTGTTAGTGTGGTTCATTTGAACATGCGTGTACCTGAACACATCTGAACCCTGGTGGTCACCAAACAAGCGGGCCGAGACTGTTGAAAAGATGGGTCTCGCTCCGCTTCCAAACAAACTCAAATGATATATGAACGCAACACGGACCAAAGACATGTAAACAAACTAAAAACAGATTTTCTAAGCTCTCTACGAGTTTTCAGCTGGTCAAAATCATAGACTGTAAAAAATATGGACAAAGCGTCTGTGACGTCACCCATAGACTTTCTGAAGAACGGTTTTGAGGCCGTTTATGGGGGGTATGGGCGGTGCCATCTTGGAAAATCTTACGATATTTCAATACAAGTTCAGAAAGGATACAGAGGTGGTATTATGTGTTGTGTCAGATCATGGCCGAGAGACGTCAATTCCTCTCGGCTTAGCCCGTTATCAGCTGTCAATCAAAGTTAACCACGCGCTTATTTGTCATACATTTTATATCTAAATACGATCTAAACTAACGAGTTAGAAAAAAATCCACCCCCCTCACAGTTGTCAGGCACTCGGAACCTATCGAAAAATGCAATAAAAGTCCATGGGACCAACCTGTAAAAGCATGAATTTATGCTGTGAAAACGGACATTTTAACATGGGGGTCTATGGACATTTGCTCCCTTTTGGGACCTGCCCCTAGCAGATTTTAGATGTATTGCAATTTTTCGCACTTCCGGGTAGGCTTCATATTTCAGATTAGAATGTTGCCGCTTGGTCAAAATACTATCAAATGCAGGCTACGCATACACAATGAGCGCATTTAGTCCACCACACAGCATTGTTTTGGATGTTCGGTAAGTTCAGTGTCAAAATAGGCAATACGTCATCGCAATCATGTTGTGAACATATCCATATGCCTTTTGGTATTTTTGGTATATTTTGGTTCGGTGCTAAAAATGCCAATCTGAACGCTAATCGGACCAGGACTAAATGTTTTTTTTTTTTTTTTGGTCAGGACCAAACGAACCAAACTACATGTGTGTGAACACCCTTAATTGTTTCGTTTGTCTCACATCTCATTATTAAATTACATAGAGAGGGCAGCGTTTGACCTATACTGTGACCTACCACCAGGGGGTGAACGAGACACTTTGGGTCCACGTTTCAGGACTTGTGCTGCACATTTGGGGTGCTTCTCAATATCCCTCCTCGTTTCCTCGCTCCTCAGTCCTCCATCCTATGATCATAGACAGTAAAAGAAATGGACACAGTCAGCGACCCCATTGATTTCAACGGAGAAGACTGAAGCCCGATTATTGCACTTCCCGTCTGATGGCTGAGCAACTGTGCAGGCTCAAACTGAGCGTGACGATAGTCTGACAGTTGTAAATCTTCTAGTAGCGGTGGCAAGACAAATCTGAATCACTTAATTCCTCAAAAACGTTGTTGAAATATTTCTATTTCTTTCTATCTATGGGCTTCTCCCTTGACTTTATTCCTCTATGTCCCCCCGATTGCCTCATTGACAGTAAAAGATTGCATTCGAGCTTCTCCTCTTGTCTATACGGTAATGTCTCTATTGTGCCCCAGAAAGTCGCGTGGTTATGAGGCAATCGTTATTTTTTACAAAAACGGCTTCTACGGGCCCATAACGTAAGATACAAAGTAATGGAGCCTTTTATACATTGTCGTGTTTCTTTAGAAATAAATAATGGACAAATGAAGTCTTTGGACGTCTCAGATGTAAAGTTATTCGCTGTCAAAGTGACGCCAAAATGAATGGGAGTCAATGGAATGCTAACAGCAGGTGAAGCTGAGGAGCTGAGACTCGAGGAAAGGAAGCGAGGATACACAAATAAGAATTGAGAAGCCACCCATTGTGCCAAATTTCCCAATTAATCTACAACAAACTATTAAAAAAAACAAAAAAAAACTTATACTGTAGCTCAACTGGTAGTAGGGTGACCACATGAGATTGGCTGAAATTCGGGACGGGAGGGGATGGGGTAGGCCTACTATGATACTACATAGCCTAAAAGATAAATAATTTCAAACCTGAACCAAACTTTTTTTTATTCAAAGATCAACAGTCTGTCATTAGTATTTAGTCTGCCACAGAAAAACAACAACATTATATTTCATCAACTCAAATGTCATTGTGATTCGGGACAACAGGTTAGAATTTTCGGGACGTCCGGTCACCCTCACTGGTAGAGCATAGTGCTAGCAACACAATTACCTATGGCTCCAGGGAATGCATGAAACGATCAAGTTTTTCATTTTAGCTTAAATGCTCTTCAGGCTTAATTTTTTTTCATCTTGGTGTTTAGTCTTACGAAATCATGTAAACATTTAGATACTGTAAAATATGAAATATAAAAACAATGTTTGATTTCAAGCCCTTGAGCATAATTATTTAATAGTAATAATAATATTGTTTTAAAAGTAATTTTCTCTACTCTGTGAATTAATAAATAGAACTTAAATGTTTAACTTAATTGTCAGTTTATGATTATACTTTTTTTTTAACTTTGTAAACCAGTTTGTGAAGTTTAAATTTGTCTGAAACCTGTTTTGCTAAATCCAGGTCCTAAACATGGACTTGGACTTGTAAACAATATCCTAAATTATTGCCATTTAAGCATTATGACTGTCTGTCATTCGTGTTAATCAAACAACAAAATACAATGAGATCATCACTTTTGTTGCTTTAACAAAGATTAATAATATTTAATTTATACAGCAAAGACTTTGCAGTTATTTTACATTTCATTATTCAATTTCACTGAATATTTTAGATCTACACTGTAAAAAAAAAAACGGTAATTTTCTGGCAGCAGGGGCGCCAGAAAATGTCTGTTAAAAAACGGAAAAATACTGTCTGGAAAAAAACTGTAAAAAACTGTAAAAAAAATGGTAATTTCTTATTCTATAATTATGGTTTATTACTGTTATTCTACACAAAAATATCTTTCATTATCTGATATAATGTTAATTTACTGACCTATTGAAGTATTAATATCTGTTTTGTACCATTGTAACACTGACAACCACAGTGATGAAGTGAGTCACATGATCATTCAAAGATCATTACAAGCAGCTTTTCCACAAGAGAGTTAATACTAATATATAGAAACTGCACAGTGTCATTCGCAGAAACATTAAACACCATCATGGTAACACATGAAATTTTAAAAATGCAATAAACATTATTATTTTAACAACATTAAATGTAACATAAAACCCTAATATACATAACTGATTTGAAAAAACTAAGAAAACTATGAAGAAACAGTTATTTCAACAAAAACACAACAAATGTGAAGGGAATTGTGGGAATGTCAATTTACAGTTTTTCACTGTAAATTATACAATGAGTTGTTCTTTTTCACTTTCAAAACCTGTAAATTTAATGGTATTTAGTACGGAAATACTATTATTTAACCTTAAAACTCACTTTAACATCCACATGCTTAATGATCTTCAAGGAAAACATGTTAAATGACTGCTGATTTCTGCAGTTATACCTTCTTTTCTGTGTTTTCTAATTTAACAGAAAAATCTGTAAAATATTACGGAATATGTTATGTAAAATTACACACAACCCTGTAAAAATACAGACAATTTCCTTTAAAAAAACGTAAAATAGATGTAAAACCAAAATACAAGCTATTGCCTGTAAATTGAATAGTGGACCTTTAAATTAGAGCAAATATCTGTAAAATAACAGGCATTCACTGTATAATGACAAAACGGCAAAATTCTGTAAAAAAATACAGACCATTACCTGTAAATTTACTTTTTTTTTTACAGTGTACCTGTAAAACAAAGCACTGCATATTTAATTTGCACTCCCCTGCAAAATCACCCAGTTATTCTAGAATGATGAATTCTTTCCAAATGTCATTCAAGTCATCTGGTGAAATTGTTTTTTATATACGTGTATATATATAAAAAAACAAATATCACAATGTACGTTTTTTTCTAATATCGTGCAGCCCTGAATGAAATGGTATACTTTCAGTACAATGATCAAGGAAATAAAAACAAATAGGCTATGATAAATAGAAAGAATAGACTATGACAAAAACTTTACAACTCTCAAATGAAACTTGCCGGATGTTTAAATGGTGCAAAGTCCTCTTAAACATAAGGCAAATTTGGCAAATAAGGCAAGTCTGTTCTCCATTCTCACTGAAAGCAGTCTCTGGCCCCATTTACACTGCATGGTTCAAGTGACCCAAATCCGTTTTTTTCCTCTCATGTGGCACAGATCGGATATGACCCATGAACGTGTAAGCAGGAAAAAACCGCATGGAGTCCATTTTTCTCAGATCGGATTCAGGCCTCACTTATATGTGGTAATAAATCGGATATGAATCGGATACGTGCATTTGCGTGTGCCATGTAAGCAGACAAATCGGATATTCCCCAGTAAATGCGAGTCGTAGGCTACGTCATTAAAAAAGTGACGTCAACTTACTCAGGTGGACACCTAGGCCTGTCGCGATAGTCGATAAATCGATTAATGGCACGATAAAAAAAATGACCTCGATAATTTTTCCGGCCGCGATAACTTCATTTGCATACCGTATATTCCGCACTATAAGGCGCACTTAAAAGCCTTTAATTTTCTCAAAAAACGACAGTGCGCGTTATAATCCGGAGCGCCTTATATGGATGGTGAACACATGTTCACCAAGACGAGAAGAAAGCGCCGGGCGACTTACGCCACTATCTGCCAATGGATCGTGGATGCCTGGGCTGATATATCAGTCTCAACTGAGATCCGAGCTTTCACGAAGGCAGGAGAATAATCTCTTTATTCAGCCAGCTCACATACCCGTATTTACTTCCTGTTTTCGGTCGAAGTCCACAGTAGTCGATTGTTGAGCTCGCGCGCGCGCGATCAAACCTCCTCCGTGTGTTCAACATCTGATTCGGATGAACTATCCATTTGAGCTGATATTCTCAGAACACCGAACAGCACCGTCATCAGCTGACAGTCTGAGTCTCTCTCCACTGTTGTTTAGTTACCAATGATCACGCGCGCACACTCGACAATCGCCTACTGTGGACTTAGACCGAAAACAGGAAAAAAATACGGGTATGTGAGCTGGCTGAATAAACATAATTTTTATTCATATCTTTCACATTTACTGCAGTCAGATTCATCGTGTTCACTCACATGGCTGTGCACTTGTAATGACACGTTAAGGTGCACATTTTAAAAAGAGGATAACACGGTGTAGGCAACACCGGTTTTTGTCATTGTTATCTGTACTGACAGCACTCCAAATTTACCACGGGAGTGAGTTGTCAGAACGCTTAATAAAGTTAGACTTTATCTGACCGTTTTGTTGACATTCCCTTTAGCACATCCAGTGGATACATAACGCAAACCCAGTCAGAGACTGAGAGTCCATTGCTTTTATTGTTTTTGGTTGTTTTGTTCATTGTTATTGTGGATATTTAAAATGTTTTTAATGCACTGCCATTTTCAGTGTTAAATAGTCTTTGGAAATAAACGTTTATCGAATTTTGAAAGGTGTATGTGCATTATTATGCCATTATCATTATTCTTGATGAAAATGGTCTCAGATCGACAATATTATCGTTTATCGCGATAATTTCTTGGACAATTTATCGTCCAGCAAAATTTGTTATCGTGACAGGCCTATGGACACCACCAACTGCGCGATCACATTATTATGGCGCGATGGAGGACGAAGGATACACACAGTGGAGCAATGCGGAGGTTTCATGTCTTTTGAGTATTTGGGGCGAAGAGACAGTGCAGGCAAAAATGCAGGGTTGTTACAGAAATAAATCCGCGTTTGAAGACATTTCACGAGATATGGGGAGGCACGGTTTTAAAGGGGCCATGTGTAATAATTGAGGTAAAAATATTCTAAAAATGAGCTACACGCATCAAAAGAATGAGAAGAAATAAGGGCGATGATGTCATTAAAAAAACTGAAAAGTTATAGTATTGCAGAGATATCAACCTAAATTAGCATTAGCATTACTAGCCCCGGCCCGACAGGTGTTGTAATACCAGTTTCGGCCATGGGAGGCGGTATGCGGGCAACATACATAACCACCAGCCAAACTGCAACACACGAATAACTCGCACTGCTTGTATCTCTTTAATCTCTAAAAATCTCCAAATGCTCCACGTGAAACTGCGGTCTTACTATCGTGTCAATTGATTTGATTAATATGCGTGAGGGAGAGAGAGCAGGACCGCGCTCCTGTTGTTTGAAGACGTGAGAGTGCGCGCGCGCGGCCGGGGCTCGCTCTCGCTCTCTCTCTGCTCGTAACGCGCCCTGTCAAGCGCAGCGGCAGCAGTCATTCTATTCTACATCCCTCACCGATCAAAATAGGCTTTGGCGGGACAAAGCGGACTATTTGACGGTTTTAGAAGATTAACAACCTGAAACTAAAAAACAGACTAGAGTAGGCCAACTTTCTGGAGGTATACTGCCCCCATCTGGTATGGAATATGTGGAGTATGAATTAATTTTTTGACATAAGGCACCTTTAAGCGCTCGATCGTGGCTACAGAGCCAATGTAAGAAAAAAAGCTTTAAAAACAAATACAAAGCGAAAGCAAAACACTAGATAATTTTATTCGCATCTGCATCCATTGCATTTCGTGCTGTTTTACTTCCTTTTCCGGGTCAGAACGTCTACATTTGGTAGTTTCAGCAGTGTAGTGTAAATGCAAAAATCGGATACGGGTCACTTTTAAAAGATGATGTAAGCGGGTCGTCAAAAAAATCGGATATAGTCAGAAAATCGGATTTGGGCATCAAGACCTGCAGTGTAAATGCAGCCTCTGTTGCCTTGTTCTGACATCCATAAAAGGTTACATTTACAAGTGTAGACCGGGTACCCCACACAACAAACACAAACACAGCCAGAATGAATTCCTCTCAAAAGACTGACTTCACCCTCACCTTGAAAGCAATTGTGTCGTGGAGTTCACAATAGCTTTCAATGGATCTCAGAACTGAAAGTGAGAACACATTTGTGTATGACTTATAAATCCTTTCTTTTTTGACAGTTTTTTCAAAAATTTAGGAAATAGATGTATTTTGGAAAGCACTCATAAATCATCAAACGGGTTATTTTCAAATCACCTGCCAGTGACCGCTGGACAGAGCCACCAGCCCAAGAATTTTTTTCTAAAATTGTACTTTTATGAATGCTCCCTCTATCTATCACTCCCTTGCCATGTTGTCCCTCATAATTCAAGACAAGGCTTAGATTAGATTACAGGATTATATCATTTGTGAGGTTTGAAAATACATGTGACCTAAGACCTTTATATGGTACAATGGTCATTGCAAAGACTGGAAGTGTATCCCTCACAGCTTTGTTTTCATGAAATGTCATGAAAATAATGTCACAAACAGCAAACCAAAAAAATCATGAAACACATTTAGGCCTTTAGTGAATGGGTAACATTACTTGAAAGTGTAATTTAGTAGACTTAATCAGAAATGTGAAGCTGGTATTGTCATAAAACAAATAGCCTAACTGAAATATAAATTAAAATATTTCAGAGAAACATTCCACTGCAACCTTTTTCAACAAATAAATCCTCTTGAGTGTTTTTTGTGTGTGTGTGTTTGTGTTAGACAAGGGCTAGATAAAGCTTGTCTGTCTCTTTAGTTAACATTAGTCCTAATAACCACCACAATAGCTTTACAAATACACAAACATCTGCTGACAATTAGTGTGAGGTGGTTGTCAAACAGTGATTATCAGCCTCATTAAAGGGGAGGCGAATCTCATTATGTGTGTTTAGAGTCCTGACGACATAGATTAGTGTTGGGCAGTGTGAATCAACCCTCGCCCCACAAACACAGACCACACAGAGTCTTGAATACACAACTCACTTGACCAATACATCTCCTGAAAGCTTCATTCAATCAAACTCTTAAACAAACTCCAATACCCTGCCAATGACCTGATAGGCTAATTTCATTATTCTAATGTATTTTTAAATGCTTTCCAGTTTGTGTAATTGTTATGGACATTTGGTAGTTTAAATGTACAAGATATATTTTAGGTCTTGTCTTGTAACTTGTCACCATTCCTCTAAAAGTTTTCCACATCATTGGTTTTTATATTAAACAGTCCTGCAGTGTAACATGTGATTTTTTAACAAATTTTCCCTGTAGTCTCTCAATTAGTTTAAGCTTTTAAAACCTGCATACATAATAACAACTATAGAAGACAATCCAGTTTAAAATAGTCCGGGCTTTAACATCACACTGCAAGACTTGTCAAGTTCACAAATGAATTTCATAATCAATTAGGCCTACACATTGTAAAAGTGATTCAATAAAAAAAATGTAAATAAGACATTAAAAATGTAAAGAATGTAGCCTAGATTCTATAGGTTTGATCAGTGATTGGATGTGTGCATTATTTATTGTAAAAACCCTACTGTACTGTACTGATTTCACTAACGTTAGTTTAATTTATAATCTGCATTCTGCATAACTGTAGCCTAATTTAAACATTTTCCTCTAACGTTCACCTTATTGAGGTTGACTCACCAAACAGAAAATAGATTAATTGCTTTTTACACATTAGCAGAAGCATACACATTAGCATACAATTACATTTAGTGAGGTATGTAGCTGGCCTACCCCACTAAGTTACATTTATTAATAGCTTATTTAGCGACATTTGACCTCTTAAATTTACGTTAAGTTACTTGAAGTTTCTCAAAATAATATTTTCAAAAAGTAGCTGTATGGTGATGGTATTGAATGGTAACATGATGGTACAAAGGTTGTTTTGGAACTTAAAGTGCTTTTGTGTACTGTATTGATGGTTTATGTTAGCCTACCTTCGGTGAGTCGTTCAGACGCGCTGCACGTGCATGGTGTTCAACCTTAAAAAAGACTTTCTTCAACCCTGCTATCAAACGATAGAAGATATTTGTAGAGTTTTGTTTCAGCTGACTGTAGGTAAACATCCATTTCATTATTCAATATTTTTCTTTCTGTGTTCTGAAGTGTCCAGTTTCTGTTTAACAGACTGAATAACCGCTTCAATGCTGTCGATAACCTTTCGATAGCCGTTTGTTAGCACGTTTTAAAGATTCAATAAGAAGAACCGATTCAAATGAGTGACTCATTCACGAACCCGACACCTGGTTATAATTAATCGACAAAAAAAGCCACATAGGCCTACTATATTTTTAAAATATCGTCTGGGGAAAATAGTTTGGTCAATATCCCTCATCAGTCAAATATTTTTGTAATTTTACTTCCCAGATGCCTATTCAACTACTTCTATAGCTCCTATAGGCCTACTATAGGCCAGAATTCCTGCTGTTAATTCTCTATTTAATACATGCCCCGAAAATGTATTTGGACCTGGACACCTATGCCACTTTTTAATTTGAAAACAAATACCAACCCCCAACTTTTCCACTTTTTAAGCAAAGTAGGCTATTTGTGGAAAATTTTGAAAACAATAACCCATTGTTGAGGAAAACGATTTTCGGAGAATTCAGCAGGCTTTCATGGACATACAATTTCAATTAATTAATTTAAAATGTTAGCTATAATACACAGGACGATGTGTTGACCAATGTTGAGTTATAGCCTGTGAGAAAAATTTAAATTTGGCATGGAGAAGGTTGCAACCAAACATTTATGGACATGTTGAACATATCAGTCCAAGTAATTGTTGAAATATGTTAGAAATTGAGGTTGAGGATTTCATAGCCTATCCATTAAAAAAGCCTTATATTGCACAATCAAAATTAGGCCTAATTGAAAAAAAATGGATAGTTCTAAAAACAATGAAACATTTTAAGTGAAATAAATGCTAACATTTTAAGTGAAATAAATGACAGTAATATATATATATATAAGGCCATCGAACTCATTCAGACATGCGGGACTCCAGCTAGAGAAGTTGAATGCTCTGTCGCGCGCTGCGAGTTCTTGTTCACCAGTTAATTGCGTCGTTGTTTCGTCTCGTTGATGTTCCGGATAGTGACTCAGCGGGTGCGCGCAGCGGGGAACAATTACTGTAGGCTATCCCGGGACAAGCTGGGTGGTGAATACTCGGATGCTTTGGTTTCCTGTGTGACAGACTGCGTACAAACACACCTCGTTCATTCAAGTCTGCTAATAGTTGATGCAAGTCCAAAACAAATAATTATTTATTGATAGAAGTAAGGACTGGTTACTAAATTACACTTTTTTTTTCCTATTTTTTTTTTTTTTTTGCTCCATCTTCGATGCAGTGAATATTTCTCAGCGTCAGTTTATTTTGAAAGTCAATTTTTGCAAAGACACAAAACTTAAACATTTGGTTACGAAAAAAAGAGAAAGAATTCACCGGAGTGCAGCATCATTTTGTAGGCCTATGTAAGGATGATAAAAAATGATGTAATATTAAAATATACTTAATATGGTTCATAAAAGTTAAACATCTTTATTTTATATATTCATTTTAAAAAGTTAACATTCTTTAAGTCATTGCATTGCTGCACTGTTTGGTTAAGAAATATTTAATTCATTACTGTACAAAACAGGAGAAAGAAAATACACTTGTGGTCGGTGGATCGGTAATCCATTGCTTTTTCTGTAAAAGAGGCTGAAGTGATTTAATAGGATAAAAAGACGATCTGTGTTTAAAATGCTGTCTTATTTAACTTCTATTACATTTTGGTCTTTGTTTGTTTACATAAGTTTCACTTTCGTAAGTTCAAGTACCAGTTTGTGATTGGAGGATCGGTTAACGATTGCTAATGCCTCGTTCAGCCTGCGTACGGAACCTGTGTGGCTTACGCTCGTCCATTACAACATTGGACTTGACTGAAGCTACATCGTGTCCGTGTTTTACTTTTCTATTTCCCTTTTTACAGGTAAGAAAGTGGGCTGTAGTATGTCTGAATGATTCATATGTGTTTAATACAATAAGGAACATCCGGGGAGTAAATGTCAGTGATTGTAGTCATTTATATATGCAGCACATTTATCAGGCTGACCGTGAAGTGTTGCTCCAGTGTAGCCTGTATGCTAACGTTAACTATGTCATGCGGACTGAGGTTAAAGCGTGGTGGTAAAGTAACACTGCCGGCGCCGCCATTTTCTGTGTATTTGTTTTATATCGTAGGAAAAAGGTAAAAGTGTTATTGTTTAAGTTTATAGGAAAAATAGTGTTTAATGTGAAGAGGGAATATACTTTGTTTAAATGCAATGATACTACTGAGGTTGAAATGTTAAGTGTATTCTGAATGAATAATTACAAAACAGCTGTATTTAGCATTACAGAATATTCTCTATTGTGCTGTTTATTTTTCCAAACTAATTTACAGGGTTAAGTAAAATCTCTTTTTGTTTAAATAGTCTGTTTTATTAAATGTACATTTTCAAGATTATTTGCCAATGCTGGTTTAAAGATGCTGCTAACATGATATTTTCGGTAACTCAATTTAAATGTCAACTCAGATATTTTGTAATATGGAGTTATAACTGACCAGCTGATATTTTTGTCTATTGTCTAGTTCTTAGAGGGACATTATTATGTCATGTAAAGGGAAAATTACATGTTTAATTGTGATATTGAGTAAACATGTTATTATGCTGTTCATGGTAAATGCATTACAACATTGGACTTGACTGAAGCTACATCGTGTCCGTGTTTTACTTTTCTATTTCCCTTTTTACAGGGGCGTAACATTTGGAGGCACCGCTGGGATAGTGTGCAGCGAGGTTCAGCATCTACAAGAGATGTCCCCAGCCGTCACACATCCCTTTTAAATAACCCAGAACATCAGAAGCAGGTGGCGAATCAGCGACAGTGGGATTCCGCTCGTCTTGGGCAGCTTGTATGTGATCTGAGGTATTTCTGCATACCAGGGGAGCTGCTACTACTACCACCCAAAGATTGAAAGGTACCACTTCACTGCTAGCACACACTCAGCTGGAAAGATGGAGTCGACAGGGTTAGAGGAGTTACAGCTTGAAGTAATAAGGGCATTGTGTCTGTTGCCCCGAGAAAGTTTGGTGGAGTTGTGTGACTATCTAATCATCGCCGGAGCAGAGTTTGAACATGTTATCAACAAGGGCCGAACTGCTCTCATCACACTAATTTCAAACCACATCCAGAGAGAGGAGCTAGACGAGCTTGAGGATAAAGGTATGGCTGACTTACTCCATCTTCAAGACAAAATGTCTGAGATCCAGATAGCTGGTAAAGCTGGCACATCAACACAAGTAGGCGAACAACAAGAAGGGGAGGAAAAAAAAATACTGGAGGGAATTGAGGCCTTGCAGCTTCAGTCAGCAAGCGCACAGAAACAGAATGAGAACAGTAAGCCTGAGACAAGAGGAATTAAAATCACCAGGCAGTCACCACAGAGTGTAGTTCACAGTCTTGCACCTCACCCATGGCACAAGGACTTTAAGATAGCTGGCCAAATCGGTGAGCTTGGTCAGAAAGACAAGCTGACTTTTTCAAGCTTAGCACGTCAAATTGAACATGGCTCAAGCAAGGGGTTCCCTGAACTTGAGATAGTAGATGCAGTGGTAAGAGCGATATCCCCAGGCATGCAACTTCGCAGCTATTTAGAGGGCAAAACCAACTTGACTTTACCCACACTGAGGCGAATACTCAGATGTCATTATCAAGAGAAAAGTGCAACCGAACTGTATAAGCAGTTGACATCAGAGGTGCAGGGCATCAAAGAAACCCCACAGAACTTCCTTATTCGCACTTTCGACCTGAGACAAAAGATTTTGTTCGCTTCGCAGGAATCTGAGTCAGGTCTCCAATATGACCCTGGACTGGTGCAGAGGATGTTTCTACATACTGTGTTGACTGGCCTGCAGAATGACAACATCAGGCGGGATCTTCAGCCTTATCTGGAGCAAGCTGACATCTCTGATGAACTGTTGCTTGAGCGAATGAATACAGCATGTGCTTATGAGACCGAGAGGCAGAACAAGAAAAAATTGTCAGGACAACAAAGACCTGTTACCGTCCATTCAGCTCAGTCCATCGATGCTCCTACCGAAAAGAATGATAACCCACCGATTCAACAAAAGTCTAAAGTTTCCCCAGCTGTTCTTTCCCAGCTTGAGGAAATTAAATCTGAGATGGCTCTGTTGAAAGATCTTAAAGCAGAAGTGTCTCACATTAGGGAGTCCATGCAACAGCCCCAGCACATGCCTAGACAGCCACCGCCAGCAGGGGGGGCCGATGGTGCATCAGGATTGCAATTTTCAGGTCAGCAGATGCAGGATCCGGCACAGGGATACTGGTTTACCACGGACCCCAGACACAGAGGGGGAACTGCTCAGTATCAGCAAAGGTTTGTCCCACAGCACAGCTTCCCCCAATCAAATCGTGGCCAAAGAAGAAAATGTTTTGGTTGTCAACAGAATGGAGCTGAAGATTATTGCACACATTGTTATAGGTGTGGCAGTAGCGAGCACTTTCTGGCTGGTTGTCGAGCAAGAGGACAGAGACAGTTTGGAAGTGAGTCTTTAAATGGGGGAAGGTCGCTCGCACGGGACAGGGAGTGACTAGTAACACAGCAATGTCCCAGAAATGTGTGCATTGTGGACAGAAGGGTAAAGGACCAATCCTGAAGCAATGTGCATCCTGTAAGAAAGCGCTTTACTGTTCTAGACCATGTCAAGTTGATAACTGGGCAGCACACAGAAGAGAATGTGAAGCACTATCGTGTATGACTACAAGCACCACTCCAAAAAGGGCGCCATTGGTAGGGGAAAAGCACATGGTTGATTGCTTCATCCAAGGCCAAAGTGTTCGGGCTTTGTGGGACTCAGGCTCCCAAGTGACCATAATTGATGAGCTATGGAAAGAAGCGCACCTGCCAGACGCAAAACTAAGAGACATAATAGAACTTCTGGACATAACACAGACTTTTGACATACAGGCAGCAAATGGGGAGAGCATGCCATACACAGGTTGGGTCGAGGTAACTTTTAGATTAGCTTCAGGGGCTGCATCCAACACAGAAGTAATTGTCCCCACACTTGTGATGAAGGGTGGTGAGCTTGTTCAACCCATCATTGGGTCTAATGTGATTGGGATTATCATAGACAGTGAACTGAAACAGTCAAACACTACTGACAGGGAAGGGTTAAGTAGAACAGTAAGGGCAGCATTTCCAGGCCGAGCAGCGGCTTTTGTAGAGCAGGTAGCGGCTGTGGTAGAGCAAGTTGGCACCACACCGGTGGATGAGTATATAGTAAAGACAAGGAGGGAGAGGGTTAACATACCAAAACGTACAGCAGTCAGAGTTGAGTGTTATGTAAATATGGATTCCCCACATAAAGACAACACACTTCTCTTCGAGCCGGATGTGAACCCACGCTGGACAGAGGGACTCGAACTATGTGACATGCTCGTAAAAGTAAATAAGGGCAGAAAAAAACCCTCTATTACTGTAAGCGTGCAGAATATTACAGATCATGACATAGTGTTAGCAGGGAAAACTGTAATGGGAACTGTCCAGCAGGTCCAAGCAGTCTACCCAGCCTCCATGCTAGAGGGGTCCCGCCCTCCACCTTCAGCTACAACAAATCACATCAGAGCTGAAAAGGATCAGACTACAGGAAATGTGTGGGATCCACCTGTGGATCTGGGCCACCTCAATGAGCCAGAACGAGAGGTAGTTCATAAGATGTTGCGAGAGGAGTGTGCCTCCTTTTCAAGAACAGATGATGATATTGGTTGTATAGAAAAACTTCAACTCAGCATCTCCTTGAAAGACACCGAGCCTGTAGCAAAAGCATACCTCTCTGTGCCTAAGCCACTTTATCGGGAGATGAAGGACTACTTGAGGGACCTCATTGCTCAGGGTTGGGTGGAGAAGTCTAACTCACCGTACGCATCACCAGTTGTTTGCGTTCGAAAAAAAGATGGGAGTCTCCGACTGTGTATAGATTTCCGTGAAGTGAACAAAAAGACCCTCCCTGACCGCCAGCCTATCCCCAGAGTGCAAGAGATAATGGATGGCCTAGGAGGAAACTCGTGGTTCTCTCTTTTGGATCAAGGGAAAGCATACCATCAGGGCTTTATGGCAAAGGAGAGCAGGCCCATAACCGCTTTCGTCACACCATGGGGTCTCTATGAGTGGATCAGAATCCCCTTCGGCCTGATGAATGCTCCGGCCGCCTTTCAGCGCTGTATGGAAGACTGCTTGGAGGGGCTGAGGGATGAGATCTGTATCCCATATTTAGACGACACCCTGGTCTTCAGTAGAACCTTCGAGGATCACGTTGAGAATGTGAGAACAGTACTACAGCGGCTACGGAGGCACGGGATAAAGTTGAAACCAAGTAAGTGTGAAGTGTTCAAGCGTGAGGTCCGCTACTTAGGGCGCATCGTGTCTGCTGAGGGCAGTAAGATGGATCCAGCTGATACTGTGGCTGTTAGGGCTTTAAAGGAGAAGAGGCCACGGACTGTGGGAGAATTGAGAGCAGTCATGGGGCTACTGAGCTATTACCGGCAGTATATTAGGGACTTCTTTTCCCGCATTGCCAACCCTCTTTATGCCCTAATGGAATTAGACCCTGGCCCAGATAAGCAGAAGGACCGGAACGTAAGGACAAAAAGAGTGAAAGGAAAGTATAAAGGGACACCATCACACAAGCCAATCACATGGACTGAAAAACATCAACACATATTGGAGAGATTGATTGATTGTCTGGTTGAGCCGCCGATACTTGGATTCCCAGAATTCAACAAATCGTTCATCCTACACACAGACGCTTCACAGCAAGGCCTGGGTGCAGTGCTATATCAAGAGCAGGAGGGGAAGCTTCGTGTAATAGCCTATGCATCTCGCACACTGACCAAAGCAGAAAAAAACTACCATCTACATTCAGGGAAACTTGAATTTCTGGCTTTGAAGTGGGCCGTTACAGAGCGCTTTCGAGACTACCTAATCAGCTCATCTTGCACTGTATATACGGACAACAATCCACTAACCTACGTGCTATCGACGGCCAAGCTGAACGCAACAGGACATAGGTGGGTTGCTGAATTAGCAGACTTTGACCTAACAATAAAATATCGCCCGGGCCGAGAGAACTCTGATGCTGATGGCCTTTCAAGAATGCCCTGTGACATAGGGACGATGATTGAAGAATGTTCAGAGGAAATGTCCTCCCCTTCTGTGCAAACTACAGTACAAGCTGTGGAAATGAATGTTTCAACCACTGCGTGGTCCATTATGGCTACTGGGTGTGCGGAAACGGACGAGGATGTGCCTACGCCCATTTCAAGAGCAGCTCTCCGTCAAGCTCAAAAAGATGATCAAGATATTGGCCCCATCATCGCCTGTAAACAGTCAAATGAGAGACCTGTAGGACAGCAGTTAAAATCATTCAGTGCACGGACTAGGTGTCTCCTCCGTGACTGGGAGAAACTCAGTTTTGATGGAGATGGGATACTTTGCAGAAAGACTGCAACCAGGACACAACTCGTTCTCCCTGAAATATACAAGTCAACAGTTTTGAGACAGCTCCACAATGACATGGGACACCAAGGTGTCGAACGCACAACATCACTTGTTCGGGATCGCTTCATCTGGCCACACATGCAGAGAGAGATTGAACACTATGTCACTCAAAACTGTACCTGCCTCAAACAAAAAAAACCCTGTCGAGAAACAAAAGCTCCACTCACACCGATTGTCACCACTCAGCCATTCGAGCTTGTATCCATTGACTTTCTGCATCTTGACAAGTGTAAAGGTGGATATGAATACATATTGGTAATCGTAGATCATTACACACGCTTTGCACAAGCCTACCCCACCACATCGAAATCTGCCAAAACTGTAGCTGATAAGATATTTAATGATTATGCAATGAAATTTGGGTTCCCCCTGAGGATCCATCATGATCAGGGAGGGGAATTCGAAAACCAGTTGTTTGCACAGCTGAAGAAGAACTGTGGAGTGATGGGCTCAAGAACGACACCGTACCACCCCCAAGGTAATGGGCAGGTGGAGCGCCTAAATAGAACACTACTGCAAATGCTGAGAACGCTTACAGAGAGGCAGAAGTCAGATTGGAGAGAATCGTTGCCCAAGCTTATCTACGCATACAACAGCACTCGATGTGAGGTCACAGGTTTCTCCCCCTTCTACCTCCTGTTTGGAAGATCACCAAGATTACCGGTGGACTTATTGTTTGGCTTGACACCAGAGGCTGGGACTGCTGACCATCAGGCGTATATGAGAAGGTGGAAAGAACAGATGCAAGAGGCATATGAGATCACAACTGCAAATGCCAAAAAATCTGCTGAAAAGAGTAAGAGAAACTATGACAGCAAAGTGAGGAGTTCTGTATTGCACGAGGGTGCCCGTGTTCTCGTCAGGAATTTGACACCCAGGGGCGGAACAGGGAAGCTCCGAAATCACTGGGAAGATTGCATTCACAAAGTCATCCGTCAGGTGGGAAAAGACATGCCCATATATGAAGTCATACCAGAACAAGGCAAAGCGAGAGGACGTAGGATACTGCATCGTAACCTGCTGTTGCCGTGTGATAATTTGCCACTGGACATACAATTGAAACCAGCTAAAGCAAAAAGACAAATCACAACAGGGACCCGCAAAGGAAGGGAGCAACAACACCAAGAAACAGACGTTGAGGATAGTGATGAAGATGACTATGGATACTCTCCGCCCAGGGATCTGTTTCTCCCTGTGATACAGTCCGAAGTAGACACAGACAGTCAGGATGCTGACAAGGAATTTGAACAACTTTCACAGGATTCTGAGCCTCAGCAACAGGACATTTGCCAGCTGGAGCAGGATAGTGGAGATACACTGACGGAGAGGGACACATCAGGACAACAGGAGATTACTGCTCAAGAGGACACTGCTCGGGAGGAGAGAACATTTGTAGTGCAGTCACCTGTTCAGAGTGGAACCCACGGTGGACATGAACAGCGATACCAGCGACCAGTAAGAGAGAGACGGCCTCCAAGAGTCTTCACATATGACCAGTTGGGCAATCCTGGTTGTTATAGCACTGGACTCACAAGTAACACCATGCAGTGGTACCCACCAGCACCTTATAGAACCATGCAAGCGGCAAGTGCATGGATGGCTCCAGTACAGCGCTTTGACTACCAGCCTGTTGTTGTACCTGGTACTGAATGTGGAACGCACACACACACACAACCTCATTATACACTCACGAATGGACTGTTGAACAATCTGAGTGTTAATGCACTCACACTCACATACATCACACACTCACGAATGGACTGTTGAACAATCTGTGTTAACACACTCAAATGCACATACATCACACACTCATGGATGGACTGTTGAACGTACTGAGTGTTAACAATACACACACACATTCATTCTTCACTCAGTGATGGACTGATGGACAAGCCGAGTGCTGACATATACACTACACACACTCCTAGACTTTTGAATAAGCTGAGTGCTTGTATATGAACTGTTGCAAAGGTGATCTGGAGACATCATATGTACTGTTTAACTGCATTCATCATTACCCATCTGTTGGTTGGGATGTCGAGGACGACATCTGTGTTGAAGGGGAGTATGTAAGGATGATAAAAAATGATGTAATATTAAAATATACTTAATATGGTTCATAAAAGTTAAACATCTTTATTTTATATATTCATTTTAAAAAGTTAACATTCTTTAAGTCATTGCATTGCTGCACTGTTTGGTTAAGAAATATTTAATTCATTACTGTACAAAACAGGAGAAAGAAAATACACTTGTGGTCGGTGGATCGGTAATCCATTGCTTTTTCTGTAAAAGAGGCTGAAGTGATTTAATAGGATAAAAAGACGATCTGTGTTTAAAATGCTGTCTTATTTAACTTCTATTACATTTTGGTCTTTGTTTGTTTACATAAGTTTCACTTTCGTAAGTTCAAGTACCAGTTTGTGATTGGAGGATCGGTTAACGATTGCTAATGCCTCGTTCAGCCTGCGTACGGAACCTGTGTGGCTTACGCTCGTCCATTACAACATTGGACTTGACTGAAGCTACATCGTGTCCGTGTTTTACTTTTCTATTTCCCTTTTTACAGGTAAGAAAGTGGGCTGTAGTATGTCTGAATGATTCATATGTGTTTAATACAATAAGGAACATCCGGGGAGTAAATGTCAGTGATTGTAGTCATTTATATATGCAGCACATTTATCAGGCTGACCGTGAAGTGTTGCTCCAGTGTAGCCTGTATGCTAACGTTAACTATGTCATGCGGACTGAGGTTAAAGCGTGGTGGTAAAGTAACACTGCCGGCGCCGCCATTTTCTGTGTATTTGTTTTATATCGTAGGAAAAAGGTAAAAGTGTTATTGTTTAAGTTTATAGGAAAAATAGTGTTTAATGTGAAGAGGGAATATACTTTGTTTAAATGCAATGATACTACTGAGGTTGAAATGTTAAGTGTATTCTGAATGAATAATTACAAAACAGCTGTATTTAGCATTACAGAATATTCTCTATTGTGCTGTTTATTTTTCCAAACTAATTTACAGGGTTAAGTAAAATCTCTTTTTGTTTAAATAGTCTGTTTTATTAAATGTACATTTTCAAGATTATTTGCCAATGCTGGTTTAAAGATGCTGCTAACATGATATTTTCGGTAACTCAATTTAAATGTCAACTCAGATATTTTGTAATATGGAGTTATAACTGACCAGCTGATATTTTTGTCTATTGTCTAGTTCTTAGAGGGACATTATTATGTCATGTAAAGGGAAAATTACATGTTTAATTGTGATATTGAGTAAACATGTTATTATGCTGTTCATGGTAAATGCATTACAACATTGGACTTGACTGAAGCTACATCGTGTCCGTGTTTTACTTTTCTATTTCCCTTTTTACAGGGGCGTAACACCAACACTAAAGTTAGCTTCCTGGTTTAATGCAGCCAATGTTTCCATTGGCTTTTGGAATAGGCCTACTGGAGAAAGTAAGCTCTGTGACCAACAAAAGTTTATGATTCTTACACATATTCATCAAGATAATCTTCACAAATTAATAAAACTTTTATGAATTCTGAAGTTTAAATACAATCAGTAAAAAGCTAAACAAACTGTACCACGGTCACATAACTTCAATGCACTAAGCTTCTTAAAAATCTTTAATCTTTATTTGAAATCTAAAAGATAAGGTCCAATTAGAATAGTTTGCAGGTGGGCTATATAAACATAACAAGGCAAAGACTAGTGAGTAGATGCTTTATCTTGGTGTGATGACATTAATGTCCCTTGACAACCTCTAGTCCTATCAAGACACTTGTTAGCAACCCCCTTTTCAAGATATCTAAAAGCTTAGAAATTCATAAGTGGAGTATATTGATGCATTTTGTGCCGTACAATAAAACGTGAAAATGTCTTGAGCTTTAAAACCCATACAAACGTAAAACACGTTTTCCTAAACTGACTATTAAATATCATATCAAGGGCTTTTATGCTAAATTTAAAACATCTATGAAACGCATAATGCTTCATGACAGAGCAAAAATGTACAGTAAAAGATAACAGGAAAATATCAAATTGTTTTTCCAGCAGAAATAGCTATCACAATTAATACATTGTGTAAAATGCACCATTTAAAACACATGTGACATACTTGTCTGACATTTATTAACACCTTAGACCTGAGAACACAGTTAAACCTTTCAGTATTATATATTTACTATTATTACTATAACCAATGTGGTTTTATTGTGTTCATTTTTGATGCACTTGTTGCCATGTAGCCTTAAAGGGTTTAATGGTGGTTAGTAGTTAGTGGTTATTTTATTTCGTCCCATGCAGCTCTCATTTTCCCTCTTTGATCAGCTAAATGAACTGATTTTGAAGCTCTTCGCAGTTCTAAATCAACATATTTAATGCTCACGAATATCTAATTCCAATCCAGAAGATTTCCGTTTGTGTCTGTAGCTCCAGGCAGTGTGAGACAGAGAGAGAGAGAGAGAGTGAGTGTGTGTCTTTGTCTTATTGTGTGTAGCGTAGCTGAGCCTGTATTTATTGACACTGATGTAGGCTCTAAGTCTGGCCACCAACTTTTCCTCTTCTCTTTCTTTCTCCATGCAGATAATATTACCTTGAGTCTGGATACACACTGCCTCCACAATTCCATTCCACAAATGACATTGCATTCAATTTCTCTCCCTCTAAAATGTGTCTGTGACAATTGTTGATTTAAGAAATGACAATTCATTTATTCATTCATCCATGTGTTGTACATAATGAAATTTACAATGTGAGTGAGAACTATGTGTTGTGTAAACATGATATAGCCATTGATTGGCTGAACAAACAACACAATCTTATGGTAACTTATGGTAATCTGGTAAACTAGTTTATGTTTTGGCGAACTGGTGGCTAATCCGTATGAATTCCTACAAGGTAAATGTGATTTCATCAAGTACAACATGTTCCTGGATCAAAATCTTTGATGATCCTGCAACATTCCGATCATCCAATCAGATTTGAGGGACAAGTTTATAATTTATGTCAAGTTTAGTCTTACAAACAGGGTTAGATGCTTCTACATCAGTGTTATTAACCATAATTTCCCTCTGATTTAAGGATAAGTTGTGGGTATATGGATACGGTAGGGACAACATTTTCAGGCATGAATGTGCAGGATCAACAAAAACGTTGATCCAAGAACATGTCTTTCTTGGCAAAATCACGGTAACTGGACTTCATGCTTACTTTTTTCTACGAATTTTGCATTTTCAATTGATTCACAACGTAATGTAATCGCCACCTCATAAAATAGTTGCGTTCTCCTGTAAGATTGGGTTGGAATTGCTCAGAAAAATACAAGAAACAGAGACCATAAATTTCACACACACTCAAACTTTGGCTCAATTCCACATTGAACAGCAGTGATCCACTGTTATATTTGCTCCTGTCAGAGTCTTACATCTTCTCTGTCCTTTTCCCCTTTCCACCTTTCATCAAATGCATTCACCAGATTCCTCACCATGGCAACAAGCCTACCCAGACGGCACCTGGCAGTCTAGTCTGAGACACACTGTTATGGGCTTTCCAAACAGAAAAATGCAATACATTGACATCTCCATCCTAATATGAGGGAGATAACTGGTGTGTACTATATACATATCTCATACCACTTTTATTTGTCCTTTTGCAGCGTGTCAGGCCCAGTCCTTTTATATCATTTTTTTATAGGCAAGGATAATTCTCTGGATATGCTTAAAAAAAATCAACTTTTTGTGTTCCACTGAAGAAAGTAGAATGACATGAGGGTGAGTAAATAATGGACAGAAATCCCACTTCACCTTTAACCACAGTGATTCTGCTGTGTTATGTTTGTCTCAGTTGGGATACTTATTTTACACCTGCAGAACTGGAGCTGTGAATCCAGACTGAACTCTGTGAACCAGGTGCCCAATCCATCCTCGACCCACGAAAGCATGAGGGTCCACTCATGAAAGTCTGAAGAGAGAAACATTATCAGCCTAAACAATGCAGTTGTAGCCCTTTATGTCAAAAGAGAAAATTAGAGGCTGTGTTTGGAATGGAATACTAGTTATTGAATACTTTTTTATTAGTATAGTATGCTACATTGTTATTTTAATCCAGTATTTGTCGTTTATTGACATTCTTTCCTCTTTAGAAGACACACACACACACACACACACACACACACACCACACACACACACACACACAACACACACACACACACACACACACACACACACACACACACACAACACACCACACACACACACACCACACACACACACACACAACACAAATTTGGGAGTATAAAAGTCACAGCTGAAATTGTGGTGCATTTCTCCCATTTAACACTGGAAATGGATTCTCAAATCAAGCCCATTGTATCATGGGATGTATTTCACAAAATGTGTTCTGTTGAATACTGCGTTTTTTGGCCAATGTAGATGGACATCCAGAAATTCTATGCAGGAAATCTGCCTGATGTACACAGCAGATTGCAGAAATATAGAACGTTTTTCTGAACGTATCCAAAGACTGATTTTTCTCTGAAGAAATCAGAGGTTAGTAAATCTGTGATTAATTTGATTAATATTCATCACACAAATGACAGCAATGCGAATAATCGCATGTCAGTTGTATAGTAGGAAAAAATTTGAAATGAGCTTAGACATGTTCAAAACATATGCATAATGCTAAATCCTAAATTAATAATAAATAATCTGAAATAAAACAAATGTAAATACATTTTAAATAAATGTTGCTTTAATCTCTGAATGAGACGTGTGTGTGTGCGTGTGTGTGTGTGTGTGTGTGTGTGTGTGTGTGTGTGTGTGTGTGTGTGTGTGTGTGTGTGTGTGTGTGTGTGTGTTGTGTGTGTGTGTGTGTGTGTGTGTGTGTGTGTGTGTGTGTGTGTGTGAGAGTTGGTTTATGTGATTTATGAGGACACAAATTTGTATAATGACATGTGTTACACTGGTATTACAACTTATGGGTGGTTTATGAGGACATTTCAAAAGTCCTCATAAATCAAATGGCTTAAAAAACATAAAAAACAATGTTTTATTAAAAAAAATAAAAATGCAGCATGTCTCCTGTGATGGGTAGGTTTATGGATAGGGGCAGTGTAGGGGATAGAATATATAGTTTGTGCGGTATAAAAACCATTACGCCTATGGAGAGTCCTCATAATGCTGTTGCACCAACGCGCGGGTGTGTGTGTGTGTGTGTGTGTGTGTGTGTGTGTGTGTGTGTGTGTGTGTGTGTGTGTGTGTGTGTGTGTGTGTGTGTGTGTGTGTGTGTGTGTGTGTGTGTGTGTGTGTGTGTGTGTTCTTAGCCATTAAGTCTCTTGTATACAGTCCTCACTTCATAATAGAAAGACTGACTGAATGTATTGCTCTTGTTTTTCTTTTGTGTATCTAGTGTTCTTTCCTTCCTCTCAATGGCTTTTCTTTTTCTATTTGTCTGTCCTGCCCTCCCCAACTCTCTCTCTCTCTCCTCTCTCTCTCTCCTCTCTCTCTCTCTCTTCTCTCTCTCTCTCTCTCTCTCTCTCTCTCTCTCTCTCTCTCTCTCTCTCTCTCTCTCTCTCTCTCTCTCTCTCCTCTCTCTCTCTCTCTCATTCTTATGTTTAGTTTGTCTTCTTCCATTCATCTGTGGCTTAAGCCCTCTGCTCTCAGACTCCTCCAGGCACTCACATCTCTCCTCCCCCTCTATTCTGTTTCGCCCTTTTCCTCATCCTGCTTTTCCCCTTCTTCATTCACTCCTTCCCCTCTCCTCTTGTCCTGGTCTCAAAGGACATAATTAGGCAGCATTTTCAGACAGACACATTTATGTCTCCACAATAGCCTTCTCTCCATCCCTCGCTCTCTTTCTAAAGCCTGTTAAATGGCATAGAAAAATAATCGGTGAATGCGTCTGCTTAATTAGAGCAATAAACATTCACTTCATTATTAACTCCCATGAGAGCAGAGACAGACAATCTATCCATCATCCATCCATCCATCCATCCATCTCCATCCATCCATCCATCCATCCATCCATCCATCCATCCATCCATCCATCCATCCATCCATCCATCCATCTATCTATCTATCTATCTATCTATCTATCTATCTATCTATCTATCTATCTATCTATCTATCTATCTATCTATCTATCTATCTATCTATCTATCTATCTGATGAAGAACATTTGCATCCATTCACTTTCTGTTGCACAAAAGGTTAGTGGGAAGATAGCTTATTAAATAAAAGAGATAGATTAAATAATTGATGTATTATTAAAATGTTCTGCACACTAATACATAGTTATTTTAAAAACTGTTTACTGATAGTTTTTTGGGGACACAAAAAAGGTTAATCTATATATAAACTTTTTTTTGGTAAATAGTTATACATAATAAGATGGATATTGTGCACTGGTCTTTAAAATATAAAAAATATGCACACAAAAAAAACCCTTCAGTGTAATGCTTTACCCCGAGTTGCTGTATATTATTGTTTACATATTGTTATGGTGAATTACATTGTTGTGTCTGTTCAAATAATGTAATAAACAAATCTGAGCTGAAGCTTGATGTTTGGATGAATCACGTCCCTCATCACAGTGGTTGATCAATACAGTTTAAAAAAAATTGTTTTACATTTAAGTCTTATTTTGTTACATCCTTTATGGAAATGCAAGTGTATATTACATTGTGGGTTTAATAAAATTTGTTAGCAAACGTAGAACATCGACCTTGGCCTGAAAGAGGGTATTGATTGCTCTGGATGTGGACTCATGAGAAATCATTTAGATTGACTGATTGATCTTTTTTTCGCCTTTTGATTTATGTCAGTATATAATTTGGACATGGTGTTGAGTCAGTTCCCTAATGATTAAAAAAAAAAAAACAGTAAAACATGGTGTAAAACTGGGTGATAAAACAAGCTGGCAAATATGTTGATGCTGTTAAGTTTTTTTGGATAAAATCATTTGTCAAATGCAAATGTTGGCAACCCCAACAGTTAATGTAAATTCTGTCTTGGGCTTTATTGATTTCAAACAAACAGTCATTTGAGGGTTTAACAAGCATTGGGTTGTTTTTTGGCCCGCATGTCAATAGCTTCTCACTGGCACTCTGCCCAGACACACACATTAAGACCCTGTCTGTTTTACTTAAGTGCTATATATGTTTAGTATAACTTTAATAAACATATGCTTTTTTTAATATGTGTCGTATATAGGCTGATGTATATGTCTAATTTGTCATCAAAATGTATGTTTGATATGTAATCAAACTCATTTTAGTCAGTTTGTTAATCTGAGAATGTGCTTTCAACCACTGCTAACACGACTTCATTATGTGATGAAGGTATAATGAGATTGGGAATTACCAGTAAAGAGGAACATTTTGACTACATCAGGGTGTGTGTGTCCTCAGTTGAACAAGGTAATTTTGTAATGTTTTGAGGAAAACTAAACATCAAAAGGTCAGTCAAAACAACCTTACCACACACATATACAAAAAAACTTGTAAACATGTTGAATGACTCTGTTTTTTTCTATCAGTATTATGCCATATGATAACTGTGGTTCATTCTCAACACAACAAGAGATACTTCTTAAAATAAATGTAGGCTAGTTTATTAAATAAGATTAATTTTAAAAAAAGTATTAAATATAAATGAATTGCCACAAAACAAATGTAAACAAAATACAATGTCAAATGTCAAGAATGTCACCAAGCCAGCCACGTCGCTAAACTTTTATTTAGGCTACTGTATTGTATACTGGGACGACAACTACATTTAATATTCAGTATGTGTCTCTTGTGGCTCGTTGGTACATCGCTTGCTTTTTAGTCTCCCTTTAAATATTATTAATGTAGACATAATGTGAGCTCATCTGCAATAATTACATTTTCCAGAGGATACACATTCTGGAGAGATTGGGAACAACCTAAACGTGCCGCGAGACTTGTTTACAACTACAAATCCCGTGTTTAGACATAGGGTGGGATGTAAACACGGGTGAAATAATTTAAGACATACAAACCGTAGGCAGCGCAAACATTTACTCAAAACTTCAGGGGATGCTTGATTAAATTACAATTAGGCCCCGCCCCTGGAGTCCTATGATTGGGCGCTGAGATAAGGGGGCTGTACTTTGTATAAATAGACACGCGCTACACATATTTGACAGTCAAAACAAACGTAGTAGCCTACGGAATTGCACTTGATGTCAGCCTGTAGACACAGCATGTTATTCTATAGTGTTAAGTTATATATTTTTTATTATTAGAATTAAGTGACCAGACGACCATTGCGCACATGCAAGTCCATAGAAGACAGGAAGACATCCTAGAAGTGACCGAGGATGTATTCGTCTATGCAGGGTTCCTTCTGGATCCCCCTCGCGCTCTGCGCTCTGCTATTGTGGAGCTCCGTGTGTGCTCGTGAGCCGATCTGTCAGGAGATTTCTGTGCCATTGTGTAGAGGTATTGGCTATAACTACACCTACATGCCGAACCAATTCAACCACGACACCCAGGATGAAGCCGGACTTGAGGTGCACCAGTTCTGGCCCCTCGTGGAGATCCAGTGTTCCCCCGACCTGCGCTTCTTTCTTTGCAGTCTGTACACGCCCATTTGCCTTGAGGACTACAAGAAGCCTTTGCCGCCGTGCAGGAGTGTGTGCGAACGGGCGAAAGCGGGTTGCGCGCCGCTGATGAGGCAATATGGTTTCCCGTGGCCGGACCGTATGAGGTGCGATCTTCTACCCGTGCAGGGGGATTCAAACACTCTGTGCATGGACTACAACAGAACTGATGCTACAGCATCACCTGCTGCTGCAAAACCAACTAGCCGCCCGGGGAAACCATACAACCGCAAAAATAAAAGCAGTCATGGATCTTCTTCATGTGAACCGGAGTGTCACTGTCGCGCGCCTATGGTGACCGTGAGCAATGACCGCCATCCCTTGTATAACTGGGTCAAGACGGGCCAGATCCCCAATTGCGCCATGCCGTGCCACAACCCATATCTTTCTCAGGAGGAAAGGACCTTTGCCACATTTTGGATTGGGATTTGGTCGGTTTTGTGTTTTCTGTCAACGTTCGCCACCGTTGCCACTTTCCTTATTGACATTGAGAGGTTTAAATACCCCGAGCGCCCGATTATATTCCTGTCCGCCTGCTATATGTTCGTGTCAGTGGGATACATGATCAGACTCATCGCGGGGCACGAAAGGGTCGCGTGCAACCAGGATCATGAGGTGGACCTTATCCACTATGAAACTAGGGGTCCCGCGCTTTGCACGCTTGTGTTTCTACTCATCTATTTTTTTGGGATGGCGAGCGCCATCTGGTGGGTGATTCTGACGTTTACGTGGTTCCTCGCGGCAGGAATGAAGTGGGGAAATGAAGCAATCGCGCGATTCTCGCAGTATTTTCACTTGGCCGCTTGGCTCATTCCGAGCGTGAAATCTATCGCCGTGCTCGCGCTGAGTTCGGTGGACGGAGACTCGGTTGCGGGAATCTGCTACGTGGGCAACCAGAACTTGGATAACCTGCGAGGATTCGTGCTCGCGCCACTGGTGATTTATCTTTTTATCGGAACGATATTTTTGTTCGCGGGCTTCGTGTCTATGTTTCGGATACGGAGCGTCATTAAACAAGGAGGAACGAAAACGGACAAACTCGAGAGATTGATGGTCCGTATCGGGGTGTTTACAGTGCTGTATACGGTCGTTGCCATGGTGATTGTGGCTTGTTACGTTTACGAACAGCACAACCGTGAAGCGTGGGAAAGAGCGCACGCGTGTAACTGCTCGTCGGATAAAAAAGCTGCGAAACCTGATTACGCCGTGTTTATGCTCAAATACTTCATGTGCCTTGTGGTCGGGATCACGTCAGGCGCGTGGACCTGGTCCGGTAAAACTGTGGACTCTTGGCGAGTGCTGTGCACGTGTGACAAGTGGTATGTGACATTATAGTTCATAACTCATTATTGCATAAAATAGTCTGTTATAAAACGCGTATTAAGTTTTGTTTATATTAATGGTTATATTATAATACGTATTAAGTTTTGCCACTGTTTAAAATTAGAGTAATATTAATAAGTTGAATGCAGATAATGCTGATCTTCGTCTGTATGGTTTTATTATTCATCGATCGGTTGGTAATGCCTTGGGGTTTCAGTAGGGGGATTCCGGCGCGCTTCTCTTCCTCATTCAATACAGACGAGTGAAGGCGAGAGCTGCGTGTGCGTGATTTCTTCATCTTTCTCATTATCTTTCCCCTTTTTAAGGTAATGAACACTCTCAAAGTAATGTGGATTTTAGCACATGTTGATAGTAGACTACATTTCGTTATGTTACTGTGGTTTTACATGAGTAAAAGAGACGTTTTACATGCGTGTAGCATTAAAGAGTAAATGCTAACTGAGAAGATGTGTGTAACGTTAGCAGCTATACTAGCAGCCGGAGACCTCGTGGCTCCGTCGTGTCCGAGTCCCGCTATATACGAGTGTTAACTTTATCCTTGGTGTTTAAGCTAGCTACTGATGTCCATATATGTTTGTTGTAAGATTTATTGTGAATGTATAACTATAAGGGTGAGTTTGTGTCATGCTGAGACAATGAATCCTGTTAAAAGTATAATTCCTTTTAGTGCTTTGTGAGAATTAATGTAAAATTGAGTATTAATGTGATTTGATAACTTTGTTTAAAACAATTTACATGTCATATGGTAATTTAGTTAAAAAGATCATTTAAAATACATTGAGAAAATACTTGTGACTGTGGTCCTGAACCTGATGAGTGCACTAATCTTGAAATGTATGTTTTCTTGTATACATTGTTCAAACTCATTCAATACAGACGAGTGAAGGCGAGAGCTGCGTGTGCGTGATTTCTTCATCTTTCTCATTATCTTTCCCCTTTTTAAGGGCACAACATTTGGAGGCCCCGCTGGGATGTTTGGCTTGAGGATCACCCCTGAGCTGTGAATGGAGTCCTTGCGTCGATCATCCCTTTAACCAACCCAGGTATCAGAGAAAAGAGTTCAGCAAGACGGAAGTGGTCTTCAGACGAACCTGGCACCTTGTATCCTGAAGTGAGCAAAACTGACCACTAGGGAGCAGTAAAAAGCCAATTAAGTCAGATTAACCCTTTCTACTGCTTGTTTCCTTTCTGATAAAATGGAGTCCGAATTGGAGAATCTGCAACTGGAGATTAAAGGAGCGTTGTACAAACTGACTGTTGAACAGCTGATTAAAGTATGCGATGCACTGCATCTTTCAGGACCAGGGAAAGAACATGTAATTGGTAAAACTCGCAGTCAAGTGATTTCACATGTAATAAAGTATCTTGAACGGGAAGAAGTGGCCGACCTAGAGGATGAGGGTATGTCAGAACTCCTTAGTGTACATGACATTATAGACAAAATCGATACGGCAACAAACGTAAGTGAATTTGAAATCTCCAGTCAAACCGAGATAAAGGAAAACCTCCAGAAACAAGTAGAGGCGCTAAGGCTGTCGTTGAAAGAAAAAGAGAACGAAATGTATGACCTAATGAAAACAAGCATGAACCCCCCTGCCAGTTCCAGTAAGCCAGAAAAGAATATGGCCCCAGCACCCCCTAGTGGCTCCATGTGGCGCAAAGATTTTAAGATATCTGGCCAGATAGGCGAGCCAGGGCAAAAAGATAAGCTAACATTTTCTAGTCTGGCCAAACAAATTGAAAGTGGTCTCAGCAAAGGCTATCCAGAGTCAGAGATAATTGATGCTGTAATCCGTGCTATCACACCAGGCCTGCAGTTACGAAGTTACCTTGAAGGGAAAGACAAACTAACACTGCCTGCCCTTCGTAGGATCCTCAGGTGTCATTACCAGGAGAGAGGCGCCACAGAGTTATATAAACAACTCACTTCTGAGGTTCAAAACAGTAAAGAGGCCCCTCAAAACTTCTTGATAAGGGCAATGGACCTAAGACAAAAAATCCTGTTTGCTTCTCAGGAAGCTGATTCAAGCCTAAAATATGACCCAGTACTAGTCCAGAGTCTGTTTATGCATACAGTTCTAACTGGCCTCCAGAGTGACAATATTAAAGGTGACCTGCAGCCCTACCTCCTCCAGACGGATACCTCAGATGAGCTGCTGTTGGAGAAACTGAACATTTCCTCTACTAATGAAAAAGAGAGGCAGGACAAAAAGAAACATGCTGCCCCATCACGTGTAACTAATATGAATACAGTCCAGTCAAGTGAAGCTCCAGTGGAAAAGAAAAGTGCCACCTCACAAAGTCCAGTTACACTTTCCCCCGATCTGCTCGCTGAAATCAAAGAAATGCGCTCTGACATGGTGTTATTGAAAGACTTGAAAGCGGAGATCTGCCAAATCAGGGAAACCATCCAAAGACCCACACCTGCACCACCACAGTACCTCCCAGTAAGCAGAGAACCAGCAACTGTGCCCTCCCCTTACCCAGTGTTTTCACCCTCACAATCCTCACCTTACAAGACTGAGTCAAATGACATGTCATTTTACCACCAGCAGTTACCAACAGCAGTGCAGGAATATCGACCAGCATTCAGCCGTGGGCGGATGAGAGAGACGGCCCAGTTTCAGCAGAGGTTTGCACCACAGAGGTTCTACCCGGCGCGACGCCCTCAGCCAAGATGTTTCTCATGTACTCAAGCAGGTGAGGAGTACTGTCAACATTGCTTTAGGTGTGGAAGCAGTGAACACTTCAGAGCAGGTTGTAAAGCACAGAGACAAGTAGAGCCCGCTCAGAGAATCCCTTTAAACTAAAAGGGGTTGCTCCCACGGGACATGGAGCAACCAGTGATATTGATAAGTCCCAATTTTGTGCAGGTTGTGAAGAAGAGAAAGGAAGTGAGGAATTAAAATGTTGTTCAGTTTGTAAAATCACTTTATACTGCTCAAAGGAGTGTCAGGGAAACCATTGGCCCTTACACAAAAGACTTTGTAAGCCATATGCATGTTCAGCTATCAAGAAGCAGGCGACTCCGTCACGTGTTAAAGTCAAGTGCAAGGAAAATGGTGCCCCAGAGAAAACACGTACTGTAAGTGAGTTAGTAGGAAAGAAGTGTGTAATCAGGTGTTTCCTGCACAAACGGAAAACCCAGGCTCTTTGGGATACAGGTTCACAAGTTTGTGCTATAGATGAGGTGTGGAAAAAAAGCCATTTACCTGATGTTCCTCTCAGAGATGTATCAGAGCTAGTTGACCCACTTGACCCTTTGCAACTCGAAGCAGCCAATGGAACAGAAATGCCATATGTCGGATGGCTCGAAGTGTCCTTTAAACTTACTGCTGATGATGATGAGCTGCTAATACCCATGTTAGTGCTAAAAGGCAAACAGCAACAATGTCCTATTATTGGCTTTAATGTCATTGAGCGCCTTGTTCTAGATAGCCTGCAAGACAAAACAAAGCATGCGGATAGAGACAAACTTGTGAATGCAGTAAAAATGGCTTTTCCTCACCTCAGGAAAAACAAAGCAAAAACCTTTATTAATGCAGTGAGTGTAGGACAGACATGTGACCATAATGTGAGGACAGCAAATGAGAGAGTCAGTGTGCCTAAACTTACCGCCATCCAAATCGAGTGTCGAATACAGGCCCCACCTTTCAGAGAGGACGAGACTCTTATCTTTGGACCTGACGAGAACCCACATTGGCCTGAAGGACTAGAGTTTTGCGACACTCTTGTGTCGGTGAAGGCAGGGATGACCCCAAAGATTATTGTCAGTGTGCAAAATCCTACAAGTCATGACATTATGCTGCCAGGAAGGACTGTTATTGGAACTGTACAGTCAGTCAGATCAGTGTATCCTGCCAACATATTTAAAACAGATCACTTACCAACTGCATCCATTCACCATGTCCGGGCTCAGAACGCTAGTGGAAGCACCCCTACCCAAGAACAATGGGAACCTCCTGTTGACTTGACTCACCTTAATGAACACCAGAGGCAGACAGTCAGTCGGATGTTAAGAGAAGAGTCAGAGTCATTCTCCAGGTCTGATAATGACATAGGCTGTGTGGAAAGCCTGCAAATGGACATTTCACTAAAAGATGGTGAGCCAGTGTCAAAAACGTACCTCTCTGTTCCAAAACCTTTATACAGAGAGATGAAAGACTATTTACAGGACTTGATAGCACAAGGGTGGGTTGAAAAGTCGACCTCTTCCTACTCCTCTCCAGTTGTTTGTGTGAGAAAAAAAGACAGTACCCTGCGCTTATGCATTGACTACAGGGAGCTCAACAAGAAAACTCATCCAGATCGCCACCCCATCCCCAGGGTGCAGGACATTATGGACACCCTGGGAGGAAACACCCTCTTTTCACTGCTGGACCAGGGTAAGGCGTACCACCAGGGATTCATGGCAACGGGAAGTAGACATTTGACAGCTTTTGTGACCCCATGGGGCCTATATGAGTGGGTCCGGATCCCGTTTGGGCTCATGAATGCTCCTGCAGCATTTCAGCGTTGCATGGAACAGTGCTTAGAAGGCTTAAGAGATGAAATATGTGTGCCATATCTCGATGATGTTCTCGTGTTTAGCAGAACGTTTGAGGATCATGTCAATGACGTCAGAAAGGTGCTGCAACGACTGAGGGAGCATGGGATAAAACTGAAACCCAGAAAATGTGACCTGTTTAAGACAGAAGTGCGGTACCTTGGAAGAATTGTGTCTGCTGAGGGGAACAGAATGGACCCTGCCGATACTGCTGCGGTAAGAGCCCTGAAAGACAAGCAGCCAGGTACTGTTGGTGAGTTGAGAGCAATTTTAGGACTGTTGAGTTATTATCGGCAGTATATCAAGGATTTTTCACGTATTGCCAGCCCATTGTATGATCTGTTTAAAGCCCCTGTCGAGACTGAGACCCTGCAACACAAAAAGAGAAAGTGGCAAACAAAACGAAACGGTAGAGGAGTTCCATCCAACACACCCATTGAGTGGCATGACGTGCATCAGACAATATTGGAACGGTTGATAGACTGTCTCATTCAGCCTCCTGTTCTGGGTTTCCCAGAGTTTTCACAGCCCTTCATCCTCCATACGGATGCTTCAAACCAGGGGTTAGGCGCGGTATTATATCAAAGACAGAATGGAAAACTACGTGTGATTGCTTATGGCTCCCGTACGTTGACTGCAGCAGAAAAGAATTACCACTTGCACTCAGGCAAGTTAGAGTTTCTAGCCCTTAAGTGGGCAATCACTGAGAAATTTCGTGATTACCTATACTATGCCCCATTCTTCACTGTCTACAGTGACAATAACCCACTTACCTACGTGCTCTCCACTGCTAAATTGAATGCAACAGGTTTCCGCTGGGTGGCAGAACTGGCAGATTTCCATTTCACAATAAAATACCGCCCTGGCAAAGAAAATATTGATGCAGACAGTCTGTCCAGAATGCCTTTGGATGTGGAGACGTTTATGGAAGAGTGTTCAGAGGAAATGTCATATGATGTGATTGGAGCAGCGACACAAGCAGTGGAAAACCAGGATGTGTCCAGCGTATCTTGGTCCATGGGTATCTCAGCTGAATGTGCAACGTTAGCTACAGACACATTACTCATCCCATTAACAACAGGACAAGTTAAACATGACCAGAGGAATGACCCCACTGTTGGACCCGTGGTTCGGTTCAAAATGGCAGGAGATAAACCATCAGGTCACGAACTAAGACAGCTCAGCCCACAGATCACATGCCTCCTTAGAGAGTGGGACAGGCTGGAAATAAATGAAAGTGGAGTATTGTACAGGAAAACCTCAAGCAGAAAGCAACTGGTTCTTCCAGAAAAACATAAAAGTACTGTGCTAAAGGAGCTTCACGATGAAATGGGCCACCAAGGGGTAGACAGGACTACGTCACTGATACGGGACCGGTTTTACTGGCCCTATATGCAGCGAGAGATAGAAGATTATGTAGCAAGAAAGTGTGTATGCCTCAAACACAAGAAACCAAGTCATGAGACAAGAGCCCCGCTGACGAGCATCGTCACCACTCAACCGTTCGAACTTGTCTCAGTGGATTTCTTGCACCTTGACAAGTGTCAAGGTGGCTATGAATATATTCTTGTAATCATTGACCACTTTACACGTTTTGCCCAGGCATACGCCACAACTTCAAAATCAGGAAAAACAGCTGCGGACAAAATCTTTAACGACTATGCACTGAGGTTTGGCTTCCCAACAAGAATACACCACGATCAGGGTGGTGAGTTTGAAAACCAACTGTTCACACAACTGAAAAAGTATTGTGGAGTTGCTGGGTCGAGAACTACTCCCTACCACCCCCAAGGGAACGGGCAGGTAGAGCGGTTTAACCGAACACTTCTTCAGATGTTAAAGACGCTCACAGAGAGACAAAAGAGTAACTGGAAAGACTCACTAAGCAAACTGACCTATGCATACAATTGTACTCGCAGCGAAGTTACTGGGTTTTCCCCCTTCCATTTGCTGTACGGACGCTCCCCACGGTTACCAGTAGACATGTTATTCAACTTGCCCACAGAGCAAGGTAACAGTAATCACCATCACTACATGGAAAAGTGGAAGCAGGGCATGGAAGAAGCCTATGAGATCACAAGAGAGAATGCTCACAAAGCTACAATCAGAAGTAAGAGACATTATGACCGTAAAGTTAAAAGCTCTGTGTTGCAGCCTGGAGATCGTGTCTTAATCAGGAACATGACACCCCGTGGGGGTCCAGGAAAACTGAGAAACCACTGGGAGGATACTATCCACACAGTTGTGCGTCAAGTGAGTCTTGATATTCCTGTTTACGAACTCAGACCCGAGAGAGGAAAAGGGAGATCAAGGATTTTACATCGTAATCTTCTCCTTCCATGTGATCACCTGCCACTTGAAACGTCAATGCAGCCACGAGCAAGGAAAAGAAATGTGGAGCAAATTGAGGAGGCAGAGCAGTCAGAAGAAGAGGACGATGGAGATGAGTATTATCCAGTGCCACTCCAGCAGCAATCTGAACCCGGCCCACCTGAGACAATGAACCCTGTGTGTAGTACACCTCCGGAGTTCGAATGCATACAGTCTGAGGAAAACATGCTACCTGAGCCAGATAGAGAAACAGGAGCGACAAACCAACTGGGAAACTCACTGGAGAGAGAGGACAGTTCTGTCGAGGATATGCCTCTGGAGGAAGCTATCCCCTTGCTTGTTTCAAGTGACCCTAGTGGTGAGGAGCTTCAGCGGTCCAGACGACAGCACAGACGGCCCAAGGTTTTCACTTATGATAGGCTTGGCTCACCAGTTTGCCACAACATTAGGACATTACAACAACAAAACTGGATGGTGCCATGGACATACACTGTGCAGCCACATCACTTCCAATACTTCCGGCACTAAGGACATGAAAGGTAGAGACTGAACTGAGTAAATGCATACACATTACACTCAAAATGGAGTGTTCAGCACAAAATGCACATTCAAATGGACTGTTGAACATACAATGGACTGTGGTTACACTGTACATACGCACATTCAAATGGACTGTTGAACATACAATGGACTGTGGTTACACTGTACATACACATATATATGACACTGTTGCGGTAAATCACACCACACTCATGGACCTTTGTTAAAGGAGAGTGAAATTGACTTGAGTATGTTGCACGAACAGAACTGTTAACAAGGCAGTTATGTATCTAAGTGGATACAAAACAAAGACCAAAAGAATAAACAAAGACATTTAAGGATATTGGGTTTTTACCTGTGCTTGAACAAATGTATGAAAAGAGTTCCAGTCTGTAATACTGCATTATATAGGATAAAATGTAGCAGAAGTGTTGATCTGAAATAACGGTGCATTGTGCGTTGATTAATAGTGTATGGTTTAACCCCTTATTTGCACTAAAGGTCAAAGGTTACATTAGGATGTTGGGGACAACATCTATTTTGAGGGGGAGTATGTGACAAGTGGTATGTGACATTATAGTTCATAACTCATTATTGCATAAAATAGTCTGTTATAAAACGCGTATTAAGTTTTGTTTATATTAATGGTTATATTATAATACGTATTAAGTTTTGCCACTGTTTAAAATTAGAGTAATATTAATAAGTTGAATGCAGATAATGCTGATCTTCGTCTGTATGGTTTTATTATTCATCGATCGGTTGGTAATGCCTTGGGGTTTCAGTAGGGGGATTCCGGCGCGCTTCTCTTCCTCATTCAATACAGACGAGTGAAGGCGAGAGCTGCGTGTGCGTGATTTCTTCATCTTTCTCATTATCTTTCCCCTTTTTAAGGTAATGAACACTCTCAAAGTAATGTGGATTTTAGCACATGTTGATAGTAGACTACATTTCGTTATGTTACTGTGGTTTTACATGAGTAAAAGAGACGTTTTACATGCGTGTAGCATTAAAGAGTAAATGCTAACTGAGAAGATGTGTGTAACGTTAGCAGCTATACTAGCAGCCGGAGACCTCGTGGCTCCGTCGTGTCCGAGTCCCGCTATATACGAGTGTTAACTTTATCCTTGGTGTTTAAGCTAGCTACTGATGTCCATATATGTTTGTTGTAAGATTTATTGTGAATGTATAACTATAAGGGTGAGTTTGTGTCATGCTGAGACAATGAATCCTGTTAAAAGTATAATTCCTTTTAGTGCTTTGTGAGAATTAATGTAAAATTGAGTATTAATGTGATTTGATAACTTTGTTTAAAACAATTTACATGTCATATGGTAATTTAGTTAAAAAGATCATTTAAAATACATTGAGAAAATACTTGTGACTGTGGTCCTGAACCTGATGAGTGCACTAATCTTGAAATGTATGTTTTCTTGTATACATTGTTCAAACTCATTCAATACAGACGAGTGAAGGCGAGAGCTGCGTGTGCGTGATTTCTTCATCTTTCTCATTATCTTTCCCCTTTTTAAGGGCACAACACACGCGCTGCTGCTGCAGTTGGTGTAGTAAAGGCACGAGCGGGTCAGTTTACAGTGACGCGAGCACGGGACTGACGTGGAGATCCGGCACAGCAAGTTCGGTTTTGTGCCCTCCAAAACAAATGCCCCTGTCTCGAGTGTGATGATGACTACGACATAGGAAATGCAGAACATCTCAAAAAGACTTAGCAAATTCAACACTACAAATTGAACACTAGGCTACTTTGAGAAATATTCACTGGACTGGAGTAAAAAGTGTGACGGATATCGCTTCAATTAAACTAATAGCCTATCAGTTATTAAACCTGTGTAACAGGTTATTACGAATGTGCCTTTAAAAGTGTTATACGGGTTTTTATATTTTTCTTATGTATTTATATTAAGATGTTATTGTTAAAACTGCATAGAATGTTTAACATTTATATGAGATTGTGTCTATTTATCATTTACTTTGACAGAAAACTATTTTGACAATAAAACACTGTGTGGAATATTACTAAAGCATTTTTTATTATGTGTAATTCATGTTTACAGAGAACTCTCTCACACTCACAAACACCTTGTCATGATGATGACCAGCACTGTACCAGTGGGCGTCACCACTGTGAGGTGAAAACCAAACTTATAGACTGTAAAAAAAGAAAGAAAAAAAAAGGGTCTAAACTCACAGCTAGAAGGACACTACCATCTTTTGGTCATGAGAAATTATTTCCCAGCACAATTTCCCAGCAAATTATTATTTTTTTTTTTTACAAAATCACATTTGTATGAAATGGAGAATTTAAGGTACTTTTGATATGTTATGTTACATGATTTATGGAAACATGCATGTGCTGATATAATTTATCTATAGGACTAAAGTAAAAAAAAAAAAAAAAATAATACAAAGTTGATATGGCACAATGGTTTCTAAAAAAAAAAAAAAATGGCACTTTTCAACTAGGTTCAACCCTTGGACCATAGTACAGATTTACTGATTAAAAAGTAAGTGTACTATGACAAAGTCAGAATTATTTCAGAACTTATCTTGTCACTTATTTCGACAGTTTCACTGATGATCCCTGATATAACAAAATAGAGCGGCTGAGCGAATGTGGTCTGGACTTTGAATGAGGGTCATTGTGTCAGAAACGCTGTAGAAGTACAGCATTTCTGCACTGTGATCTACATACACTCCTAGAAGATTTGGACCTTACATTGAGTTTAGTATTTTTGTTTTTACAGAATAGGTATTTGGAGCAAGAGCAGAACAATCTCCAGGACTGATCATTACATCCAAATCCCTTCCTGCTGATGCTCTTATATTACACTGATATTCCCACCACACCCCCACTCCACTCCACCTCCCAGTAACAGCGTCTTTTTTACACTACAAATTAATATTTGTATACTACAATCCATTAACTGACTCGATAAGAGACTAACTGCCATATGATTGTGATAATTTAACAAAGCTTACGTATATCATCTACACTTCTAGATGACACAGTTTCACTGATGATTCCTGATTCACGCCAAACCCCGGATAGAGCGGCTGAGTGAATGTGGTCAGGACTCTGTGGATGAGGGTCACTGTGTCAGAGACGCTGTAAAATGACAGAATTCCTGCACTGTGATCCACATACACTCCTATTCTAGAGACGCTGGGGATTACAGGGAGTCCAGATTTGTTGTTATTGTGACTAAATATGTATCCAGAGCGAAAGCAAAATAATCTCCAGGACTGATTGTTACTGCCAAATTTACACTCATCACCCCGTCCCTTCTGCTGATGCTGTTATATGACACTGATATTCCCACCGCACTCCCACTCCACTCCACCTCCCAGTAACAGCGTCCACACACACTCTCTCTACACAACACCTGAGGCCAAACATCAAATCTGTCCGGATGATCGGGATACAGTTGGATTGTGGCAGTGCAAGTAGCCATTCTGTTTTCCTCAGACAGCTGGAGGCGTTTATGCACCGACTCAGAATCCAGAGTAAACTGATGGAAATCTGATGGAGATAAAACACAGATTGTATTTATTGAAATACCTCAAAGCATTAAGTGAGGCAACAATCAAATATATAAATGTAGAAACAAGATCACTGATGTATTTTCAAGTAAAATTATTTGATTAGAAGTTTAGTTAAAAAGTGTAAATTGTATTTTTTTTGGCCACTAGTGGAACAGAATTGCTAAATAATGACTGCTTTCATAAACACTCCTCCGGTCTGCCGTTGTTTGGAGTATCTGCTGGAAGAGGTGTTAGAGAGGCCAGCAGCGGGTGCTATCCCTGTGGTCTGTGTGGGTCCTAACACCCCAGTATAGTGATGGGGACACTATAAGAGCACCGTCCTTCGGATGAGACGTTAAACCGAGGCCCTGACTCTCTGTGGTCACAAAAAATCCCAGGATGTCTTTCGAAAGAGTAGGGGTGTAACCCCGGCATCCTGGCCCAATTTGCCCCTTGGCCTCTGTCCATCATGGCCTCCTAATCATCCCCATATACTGATTGGCTTCATCACTGTCTCCTCTCCACCAGTAAGCTGGTGTGTGGTGAGCGTTCTGGCGCAATATGGCTGCCGTCGCATCATCCAAGTGGATGCTGCACATTGGTGGTGGTTGAGGAGATTTCCCCCTTCTATGTAAAGCGCTTTGAGTGTCCAGAAAAGCGCTATATATATATGTAATAAATTATTATTATTAAATAATCTAAACCCCAAACTCAAGCTGCTATGTCGGACCACTGCAATACTGTTTGGTGCGGATAGTGACAGAAATTAAACACTTCACCTGTAATGTATATTGGTCTGTGTTTGCTTTATTTATATTAATATTTATAGCACTTACAGTGTAAGAAGTCTTCCCTTGTTCTGGGTTCAGTGATTTTGATGTATTTCGCTACAGAAACAAACAAACAGATATTTAAAGTGAAACAAATAGATATTTGAAGTGTGATTTCTGCTGATAAACGTATCCATAATATGTATTTATTTAATAACAGTAATGTATTAATTATTATTAACAACAATTTATTGTTATAAATAATTATTGTTTTATTGACATCTACACAATATTTATTTGTACATTTTGTCGTACTCTGTTTTATGAGATGAGTCTGTACTTTACCTCTCCCAGATAACTTTTCTATCTCCTCTTTGCAGAAATTCTCAAATTTACTTCTTAACAGAGATACAGATCTTCTCGCATCATCATAAGTCAAGACAGAAGGGACATTGGTGCAGTCTACAGATGCAGGAGGGACGGACACAGACTGGAATCTCTACATATACAAAAAGACAACAGACATACCGGTAAATATGAATAACACAGTGTAAAGATTAAAGGTACAATATGTAGGAATTTTGCAGTAAAATATCCAAAAACCACTAGGCTATATATTTTGTTTAGTTGATTACTTAAAATATCCCAAATGTTTCCAACTATTTGTAAATCGGGAGAAAATTGTGATTTTAAACCAAAGAAACAAGGCGTGTGAGCAGGGCTGAGGAGTCGCCAGTCAATGGCTTCATTTCCGCGTTACCCCCGGTTTCCGCTCGTGCTGCCATAGTAACCATGGCGACAGAAGTTGACAACTGGGTTATGCCCGTTATGCCTAGCAGGACGCTCACGCTGTTGTTGTTTTGTTCAAACATTATGGACATGGCAAGCAGACTTTGAGACAAAAATAGGGTTAAAACGGAGATCAACATCTTTCGAGATGCCGAGAGCTCCACGTCCGCGACTAACTTCGATTTGACAGAGACGCTAGTGTTGCATGTTACTTTATTAGACAGGTGAGCAAATGTACATAAAACTAATCAATGTTATTTAGTTCAACATGATGAAATATCAGAGTATGATCTAGATGTTATTCTAATGTTGATCTAGCTTACTTAGTCTCATATAGCCAACAAACAACCCAACTAACAACATTCAACACACTCAATAACCGTTTAGTGTGATAGTGTAACTGTTAGAGCGAGTGAAACAGCGCTGCGTTACCTCAAGTTTCATTCGTCTAATAAACTGACCTGTGTGAGTATTATTTCAGCACTTGCATGTAGTTCGGTAGAATGAAATGTCCTTAAAGGGTTAGTTCACCCAAAAATGAAAATTCTATCATAGTTTACTTACCCTCAAGTTGTTCCAAACCTCTATGTGTTTATTTGTTCTGCTGAACACAAAGGAAGATATCTGGAAGAAAACAGATTTCATTCCCCATTGACTACCATAGTATGTATTTTTTCCTACTATGGTAGTCAATGGGGAATGAGATCTGTTTTCTTCCAAATATCTTCCTTTGTGTTCAGCAGAACAAATAAACACATAGAGGTTTGGAACAACTTGAGGGTAAGTAAACTATGATAGAATTTTCATTTTTGGGTGAACTAACCCTTTAATGCTTTATATCCGCCGGACTCGCGTTGTGTGTGGCGCTGGTATACGTCTAGTAATCGCGCCGTGCGTCATAGCACAGTCATGTTAAAAACATCACTGTATTCACTCATCCATAAAACATCCATCAGCTTGACGACAAGATCCATAATTCAGCTTAATGCGGAATATACGTCATCAATATACGCCTTTGTTATTGTAAGAGGTTAGCAACCCCTGGTGGCGAAAAATCCTGCATATTGTACCTTTAAGTATTTTATTTGCTTACTTCCATGTCATGTGACCATCAACAGACACAGAGAACCATGAACATGTGATTATGATGTTAAATTATTGAAATATTAATTTAAAACCTTCAAGTCTTCAAGTCAATATTTAAGTTCCAGGGTTCAGCTGACAGATAAGTTTGGGAATACCCGAAATTTAATACAATCTTCACTACATTCACACTGATCAGAACAACTGGCAGTTGTTCTCAGATTCATTACATGAATGCGACTATTCATCTCATATCAAATGTCAATTAAAGACTCAGCTGTAATAAGCAGAAATAATAAAATAATTCTAAACCTTTAGGAAATGTATGTGATCATCTGTGTGTGAAAGCTGCTTCAGTTCAGCTTCTCTCCTCCTCAGATCATCAATCTCCTGCTCCAGTCGCTTCACGAGTCCTTCAGCTCGACTCACTGCATCCTTTTCCTGATCTCTGATCATCCGTGTCATCTCAGATCGGCTTTTCTTAATGGAGCGGATCAGTTCAGTAAAGATCCTCTCACTGTCCTCCACTGCTGACTGTGCAGAGCGCTGTTAGGACACACACACACACACAGACAGAGAACCACTAGAATCAGTCCATTCAATCTAACAGTTATTTTTCTCCTCTTTTCAAAACTCACCCTGTGAGTCTGCACAGACTCTCTGAGCTCCTGGAGCTTCGTTTGCCTCTCTTGAATTCTCTTCTGTAATATTATTACTGTCTCTCCAACCCATTTCTGTGAGGATGAACAAATAATTGTAAACATTAGCAAACGTCAGTTTTCTCTCAATAGGACTTTGAAGATTTCACATACTACCTATATATTTCTTTACTGGAATGTATCTATTACATTCAATATTTTTATGAAAAAATTACATTTGCTCACCTTTCCATTGCTCTGATAAAGACTTCACATAAAGAAAGAAAATAAAGTTCTAAAAAAAAAAATAGGCTACTATACTAAGGCTACAAACAGAGATGGAAGCTTGAGTCTGCGACCTGATTGCCGATTTCGTTCTCTGGTCTTGACGGCATGTAACACAACACTTTACCATTCATTCATTCCCTATCAATATGAGGTGCAGCAACACAAATTACAACAATTGATCTCTAATCACACCAAGCCAGCATTAGGCGCGTGTGTTAATCACCCATTGGATAAGTGCTGTCATAAATGAACAATGGCAAAAACAGTATAGTCAAGTCTTTAAAGGTCTGTCATAATCTCCATGTCATTTAATTTAAAACACAATCAATTAATCAAAAGAGAAGCTGTGGTTGCACATCTGTCAGATACTTGCTGTCTATTTTCATGAAGTACAAGTTTCAATGTCCTTTTAATATTTAATTTTTTACCTTTTCATGTTTTTTTATGTAATAGCTACCACATGCAAATAATATCCAAGTTTACCATCTAGAAGGCCAGAAAGAGCTGCAGTTAGCGCGCCTGCCTCCCATGTCGGAGACCCTGCTTGGAGCGGGGTGATTAAGAGTGGTTACTTTTGGTGCCGTGACCCGGATGGGAGTGAGGTTTAGTTGGGTGAGTGTAACAGACGTAGGCCAGTAAGAGCTGTGCATGTAAACCTCTCCCACTCCCCTGGATGCGTTCTTTACCGTCCTTGTTAGCCCGCCTCCCACGCTGGAGCCGATTCTAATCCACTCGGAGTGGGTTGAGTAGGACCGGTTACACCTAATGGACGGACACTTCCATACGCATTTCCCTGTCTGACTCATTTCCACAGATCGGTTTGTTGAGTCGGGGTGTGTTATTTAATCGACTTAACATAAACATCACATAGATAGGAATGTTATTTTTGGTGTTGTTTACTGTAACGCTTGTCTATACACGGGGTCTCAAGTCAAATAGGTCAAAATACTTAGCACTTTTATTTTTCTCACAGTGGCTGTCTGCGTTCCAAATGATGTAATGTCGATTTTAAGTATTATCCTTCATACTTTTGAATAAATGAACAAGACCTTCTATATAGAAGTAATTAGTTTTAATATTTTGATACTTCAAAATTGGTTTCGCCTCATACACTGCTAATTATAAATTTAGCTGAAATAACTATTGCTTAAAATAGAACAAAAACTTGAGACTATACAGGGACTTGTGAACATGTCTGGATACTAATAATAATTTACAATGATAGGCTACAATATATATAATATAGCCTACTGAAAGGTCTATATAATGCAGTTTTACAAATGATTTTTTTATATTTAGCATAACAGCAAACATAAGTTATATGCAATTTCAGTTCATACCTGTTTCTCTGTTCTCTCTGCTTCAGCTGAAACAGTATCGTGATTTTTGTGGTCATCCATCATACACATCAAACAAATACAGCGCTGGTCAGTACGACAGTAAACCTCCATCAGTCTGTCGTGTTTAGAGCAGATCATCTCCTGCAGTCGTCCAGTGGCATCAGTCACTTTGTGTCGTTTCTTTAAAGGAGATTTTTCATGACACTCAAAGTGGCTTTGACAGTATGATTCCAGACACATCGTACAGGACTTTACAGCTTTGCGTTTCCTTTCAGTACAGACGTCACACTCCACATCTACAGGTCCAGGATAACTGAGAGCAGGACGAGCTTGGACTTTTGTTTTCATCAGTGTTTCCACCATTTCAGCCAGCATCACATTCTTGTTTAAAGCAGGTCTTGGAGTGAAGGTCTGTCTGCACCGAGGGCAGCTGTAAACTCTCTTCTGATCATCTTTATTAAAGTAGTCTGTAATGCAGCTCATACAGTAACTGTGTCCACAGGGGATCGTCACTGGATCCTTCAGTGGATCCAGACAGATTGAACAGCTGAACTGATCATCTTCGGCCACTGAAATACTGGATTCTGCCATTTCACTGCACGAACACAGGATACAGCCAGACAACGGCTCAACATCTAGTTTCGATTTCTCTCAACTGAGCAGTGTTTCCTGTCTCGAGACGTGTGCAAAAGAGGTGTGTTTGTATGGTGTGAGTCACCTTTTGATCATAAAGACATGGGAGTCTGGCTGCTGTTTTTTCTCAGATCATTCACTTGGGTTGCAATATAGCTAAATATAGGCTAGGCTACTTATGCAAGTTATAGGCAGCCTATCAACCTAAATTCAATGCAAGAACAAGCAGATCCACAAACAGCTGGGCCTTGAGCCACTTAAATATTCACTTCCAATAAGTCCTTAGGTTTCTCTGATACCAAAGGGTTCTATCTATTTGATACCTTCTGCGTTTGAGAAATTGAAAGTAGCTCATCAGTCAGTGCGAGAAAATACACAGCCTAAACGGAACAGTAGATGGCGCTACAACGCAGGGTTGTTTAATGCCAGTGGCAGTATTTACATATTGCCTAGCCCTAGGGGATGTCAGTATTTTTTTAATCGAATATAATATCATAAATTAAAACAACAAAATTGTTTAATTGTGATCCATTTAACTACTGTATGGTAAAAAAAACACACACACACACACACACACACACACACACACACACACACACACACACACACACACACACACACACACACACACACACACACACACACACACACACACACACACACACACACACACACACACACACACACACACACACACACACATTTCCAACATGTTTTTTGTGTGGTTATCTCACTATCTTGAAAAAAAAAAAACAATACAATAGCAAATGTGTTGATATTTTTTATTAGATAAGGCTAAGTTCACTTTATTCGTTTTTTGTTATACATGTAGGCTTACGTTTGAGCTTTATTGCGTCATTATGCAACATTTTGGTGCTGGTTTCTGATTAGCCAACTACAGAAATCCAGTCAATCCAGGTCCGGCGCGTGCACTTATGCCGCTCTAGGCGAAAAGCAATGGGCTCTATTTCCGGTGAAGGGTTACGGATGCTCGATAACTTCCGCCGATCGTAGAGTCCAATGCAATACCAAGAATTTATATTGAATTTTATACTCCATGGTTATACTAAAGAAACGTTAGTCACAAAAACAGACAAAACAGACACCCCTCGTTGTGTTTATGCTTCTTTTTAAAATTATATTAAATAAACATAACTATATATAAAATTACATCTAAACATATGAAAGTTTCGTTTCAAAGACGAGAGAACAGTACATTTTGAAGACTCTGCCATAATCCTGTTTTCCTCGGTTTTCCTTCGCTTTAATCTCCCCAACCGGAAACGGAAGAGCATCCTTGCGTCAAATGCGGAACTTATGCGTGCATATAGCCTATTGTGCCGCCCCTCTATTTGCAACGTACCAGCAACAACACACAAAGACCAATATGCCATATGCCTATACATATAACGCAAAACCAGCAACAACACACAAAGATCAATAAGCCATAGGCCTATACATATAACGCAAAACCAGCAACAACACACAAAGACCAATAAGCCATACATATAACGCAAAACCAGCAACAACACACAAAGACCAATAAGCCATACATATAACGCAAATAGTGCGCAACGCGCGTATGCCCAAAATGTCAACAAAATTATAGTTTATGCTGGAGGCAAATGCCTGCTGGCATTTTTCTTTAAGCAGTCATGACAGGACTTTTCCAAATAATCACATTTCACCTCCTCAAATTACTGTTGCTTGCACATCTCTTTACACCACTTTATTATGTGCGTATTCAAATGAAATGTCACATTATATCATCAGCAGGTTCAGCATCTTAAATAACGACTAAAGAGCAAATGAAGCTTAACTTACGTTTCAGAAACGCGCACAGCGGCCCTTCATCGCAGCAAAGCTCTTAACATCCTCTATTTCGATTCTCTAAACCAGTTCTTGTTCTATGGAGATTACCATTAAGTCTGTCTTGTTTCAATGTAGGCTACTGCGAAGGTAGTTTTTTATTAGTTTCAACTTTTCCTTTATAAGTCGTCTCTTTTTATATTCGCAACCAGATAATTTATTTCGTTTCGACATCCTGCATTAGTCCCTGATAGGTGATTAATGAACGATCTGTTCATTGCATAGACAGTATAAGAAATGGACAGAGTCATCTCATTGGAACTCCGTTGAGACAGTTGAAGCCCACTTTTAGCGATTTTCTAGCACTTCCGTTCCTGACGCGCAGACTCAAACCGACTCAAACTAAGCTTGATGACGTGAGCAACCCGTCTGACAGACGTACATCTTCTAGTAGCTGTGCGTGAAAACTGCCAACGTTAATCTTGCAGAGACTGCGAGCTTGAGCAAAGAGTTATTTGGTGTGAGTGAGCAGGACTAAGTATTTTTTATAGTTTTTATTTTAAAATGTAACGCCAGTACGCCATATTAAGTTAATGCACTGATTGCCTGCGAGCTTCTCCTCCTATCTTTACGGTCGCGCGACAGAGAGTCGAGTGGTTATGACGCAGTCGTTAGCCTATTTTTACAAAAACTGTTTCTACGGGGCCATAATGTAACATAGAAGGTAATGGAGCCCTTTATACGTTGTCGTGTGTCTTTAGAAATAAATAATGGACAAATTGAGTCTTTAAACGCCTCAGATGTAAAGTTATTTGCTGTCAAAGTGACGCCAAAATGAATAAGAGTCAATGGGAATGCTAACGCAAGTGAAGTTCTGCTACAAGATGGCGGCTCCCGCGAGGCTTCAACTTCCGGTCGATGGATTACCCCCTTGGTTCATTGCGTATGTCACGTGACACAATGAACAGATCACCCAAATGAACATATGACTCGGAACTCGGAAGTAAAGTAATTATTTATGTTCCCTGTAAATAATTGTTTACTGCATTATGATTTCTTAATTCAGAATATGATCAACATTGCGTAGGTGGATGTGATCGGGGAATTTGGCTGTTAAAAGTATCAAATTTAAAGCCACTTAAATAAACGAAATGACTCGAATGACTCAATAGAATCAGTAAAATGATCCGAACTTCCCATCACCCAGTCATGACTCGTGCGAGCAGGGGCGCGCCCTCGCTGGCGCTGCTGGGCGGCGGAAGCTCAGTAGATCAGTCATGACTCGTGCGAGCAGGGGCGCGCCCGCGATGCGGGGCGGCGGCAGCTCAGTAAATCATACAAATAACCTATTTTGTGAATTGTTCATTCCCGGTTGGCACAAATTTTGCCGCCCTTACAAAACTGCCGCTCTAGGCAATTGCCTAGTTCGCCTATATGGACGCGCCGGCCCTGAGTCAATCACATTTATTAAAATAACGTTTTAATGAAAACCAAATGTCCTTGGTATCAAAGCAATTTCGCAAGAGTCTATTTTATCTCGTCAAAGCATTCTGTAAAATACTGTAATATTTTCAAGGTCTGTTGTCAGTAGTAGTTTAATTTTATTTAACAAATTCTAAAAGCATATGAGTTAATTGCAGATGTTAAACATAATAGTTCAGTGATTTGAAGTACATACTGTAGTTGTGGATATTAGCAGCAAAGCAATCCATTTATATTAATAATACTTTTTTTTTAAAACAAAAAAAACTCTTGGGGTTTCCAGCAGTCTGTAATGCAGCGCATACAGTTATGGAGTCCACAGGGGACGGTCACTGGATCCTTCAATAGATCCATAGGGCAGTTTTTATTTATTTATTGATTGATTGGCATCAGACACAGATTAACCTGTACATTTTTGTGGTAAATCAGTGTCCGGATTCATCTGTATTTAGGATTGTCACTAGAATGATGTGAGAGAGGACAATGCTAACTACATATACCAATCCCTTTTATCATGATTAAACCTGTAATATGACATAGAATCTCTTAAGATGACAGTTTCAGTGTTGATCCTAAATTGACCCCAAACCCCGGATAGAGCGGCTGAGTGAATGTGGTCTGGATTCTGTGGATGAGGGTCATTGTGTCAGAGACGCTGTAGAAGGACAGAATTCCTGCACTGTGATCCACATACACTCCTATGGAAGATGTGGACCTTACATTGAGTTTAGTCTTTTTGTATAGGTATTTGGAGCAAGAGCAGAACAATCTCCAGGACTGATCATTACATCCAATGATCATCACCCCGTCCCTTCCTGCTGATGCTCTTATATGAAACTGATATACCCACCACACCCCCACTCCACTCCACTCCACTCCACCAGTTACAGTGTCCACACACACTCTCTCTACACAACACCTGAGAAAAAAACATCAAATCTGTCTGGATGATCGGGATACGCCCGGACTGTGTGCTTGCGAGGTTCCACTCTGTTTCTCCTAGAAAGGCTGAGTTTTTTATTCACTGTGTTTGGATCCTGAGTGGTCAAAAGATATAGCCAAAAACAGTTCAAAATAATATAGATTTAATTTTGTTCATATTTATTACAACATGTCACAGTGCAGGTACAGTGCCTAAAATGTTTAGTCAACTCAGCAATTCATAGTAAATTAAATCTAGAGATTTGCATTCAAAATGTTCATGTTTTTTGATAATTGTTTTTGATTAGGTTTTGTCTAAGTGCAATGTAGGAAAGTCATCTATCAATCGAAAAAGTAGCCTATAACGTGAATGATTTAAAATCTTTCATAAAGCTAAAGTAAAATGGAGAATTTAAGTTACTTGTGATATTTAATGTTAAAATAAAACTGCAAAATAATACAGTATACAGTATATACACTACAAATTAATATGTATACACTACAATCAATTAACTGACTCGATAAGAGACTAACTGCCATATGGTTGTGATAATTTGAAGAAGCTTATATCATCTATACCCCTAGATGACACAGTTTCACTGATGATTCCTGATTTACAACAAACCCCGGATAGAGCGGCTGAGTGAATGTGGTCAGGACTCTGTGGATGAGGGTCATTGTGTCAGAGACGCTGTAGAAGGACAGAATTCCTGCACTGTGATCCACATACACTCCTATTCTAGAGACGCTGGGGATTAGTGCAGATTTGTTGTTATTGTGACTAAATAAGTATCCAGAGCGAAAGCAAAATAATCTCCAGGACTGATTGTTACTGCCAAATTTACACTCATTACCCTGTCCCTTTCTGCTGATGCTGTTATATGACACTGATATTCCCACCGCACCCCCACTCCACTCCACCTCCCAGTAACAGCGTCCACACACACTCTCTCTACACAACACCTGAGGCCAATAATCAAATCTGTCCGGATGATCGGGATACAGTTGGATTGTGGCAGTGCCAGTAGCCATTCTGTTTTCCTCAGACAGCTGGAGGCGTTTATGCACCGACTCAGAATCCAGAGTAAACTGATGGGAATCTGATGGAAATTAAACACAGATTGCATTTGTTGAAATATTCAAAGCATTAAGTGAGGCAACAATCAAATATATAAAGGTAGAAACAAGATCACTGATGTAGGCCTATTTCACAAGTTTTTAAGTAAAATGATTTGATTAGAAGTTTAGTTAAAAAGTGTAAATTGTAATTTTTTGGCCACTATGGAACAGAATTGCTAAATAATGACTGCTTTCATAAACACTCCTCCGGTCTGCTAGCCTAGAAATCTAGACGCACCCTAGCGGCAGTGAAAATTATTTCGCAGCCAGTGTGGTCTAGCAAATCTCCATAGGCTTTTGAGCTGGAAAAACCAAAAACTGGTCAGGCCAATCACATCGTGTATAGAGTCGGCGGGCGGGCTTAACACAATGACGGCAGCGTTCATGACGCGTGATTTCCATAGGGGATTTCCCTGCTCCTTGAAAACAATGAAGATGCAGCGGTCTTTCGAATCGGCTTTGGCCGCGACTCTGGAGGACTTGGAGTTAAGAGAACGTCACTTAAGTCATTCTTAAAAAAGGAAGATGTGTTCTGAGTTTTGCCGACCTGATACGGCAAAAGTTTAATATATCAATAAGCTCCGCTGGAGGCAAAACGCATGGGACTCACTCATCCACAACCGTTAGTTGCTCTGGTTAGTTGTAGCGTTATCCTATTGCGTGCCGCGGGATTTTGAAAGGTAACCGTTTATCCCGCCCCTCGGATTGAGGCATGTCAATGGAGAGTTCCCAGACCTAACATCTTGATGTAGGTCTGGCATGCGATATCCGGTCTGCCGTTGTTTGGAGTAGATCATCTAAACCCCAAACTTAAGTTGCTATGTTGGACCACTGATATACTGTTTGCTGCGGATAGTGACACAGAAATTAAACACTTCACCTTTAAAGGTGCTCTAAGCGATGTCACGTGGTTTTTAGGCCAAAACATTTTTTGTCACATACAGCAAACATCTCCTCAGTATCCGCTGGCTGCCTGTCCCCTGAACACACTGTAAAAAGACACGGTCTCTGCACACCCCCCAGGCTCCACAAACAGCAACAAAAACAAACTGTAGCAACCCGCTCTACGAAACAAACAAAACGAAGGCTAGCCTCCCTCCTCCTCATCCATGCACTAACCCCCCAAACCCCACCCCCAAATCGTTCTTGTCGGTTATTGGCTGGAACAGTTTGTTATGACAATACTTTGAACGTAAACAAGAAGTGATGTCACCCGACATTGCTTAGAGCACCTTTAAGTAGTCTGTGTTTGCTTTATTTATATTAATATTTATAACACTTACACTGTAAGAAGTCTTCCCTTGTTCTGGGTTCAGTGATTTTGATGTATTTCGCTACAGAAACAAACAAAAACTATTTGAAGTATGATTTGTGCTGATAAAAGGATCCATAATATGTATGTATTTAATAACAACGATGTGTTAATTATTATTGTTATTAACAATGATTTATTGTTATTAATGATTATTATTGTTATTGGGATCCACACAATATTTATTTGTACATTTTGTCATACTCTGTTTTATGAGATGAGTCCGTACTTTACCTCTCCCAGATAACTTTTCTATCTCCTCTTTGCAGAAATTCTCAAATTTACTTCTTAACAGAGATACAGATCTTCTCGCATCATCATAAGTCAAGACAGAAGGGACATTGGTGCAGTCTATAGATGCAGGAGGGACGGACACAGACTGGAATCTCTACATATACAAAAAGACAACAGACATACAGGTAAATATGAATCACACAGTGTAAAGATGAAGTAGCCTATTGGGGTACTTCGGTCATTTCTGACTGGAATTTTTTTAAATAAAAAATTGTTAAAAATCGTAGCTTCATCGGAATAATACGAAACTTGGTGACTTTTATGGTACTTGGTATATGAACACACAAAAAAATTGGGGACATGATTTGAAAAGTCTAAGTGGTCGTAAAAAAATAGTCACACTCGGGACCTTCGGGTCAAAAATGACCGCCATAGGAAATGAATGGGAAATTGGCAAAAATATGAAAATACACAGTTTTTTGTGCATACAATCTACAAATCAGCCACGATGCAGAAAAAAAGCACACAACAGTGAAGGGGTGAATCTCTAAAACATCAAGAGTGCAAAACTAGGGTGACCAACTGTCCTGTTTTCCCAGGACATGTCCTGTTTTCATATAACAATATAACAAATTTCTATCCATACAGAGGAGGCATAACCTACTTTAAATGTATTGAAATTAATAAGGTATCTTTGAGTAAACTTTGAGTATCATTTGAGTAGGCCTATCTGTTTGCCGGGCCGAGTGTCCTGTTTTTTGGTAATCAAAATATGGTCACCCTATACGCAAAACAGACAAACACACTCTCACACACACGTACTTGTACACACAAAAACACACACACACACACACACACACACAAATGAACGTGTGTCATTGCAAAAGCTAATTTTGGGAAATGTGTGAAATAAAAGCAATTATTCATCAATGTAAGGAATAAAAAGCGCACAGCAATGAAAGCATGAGACTGTAAGCCATCAATTTTGCAAAATAGACAGACACACACACACACATACACACACAGGGAAATTTGAGACTGGTGAAACTGTAACAGAGAAATGTGAGAATATGTGAAGTGAGAATATGTGAAATAAAATACAGTTACAGTTAGTAACAAATACAGTTGGTATGTAAATATGTAAATATATTTAGAGAAATAAAAAAAGTGTTTTAAATATCATCCCAACTATATTTACATATTATGTGTATATTATTTACATATTCAATGAACAGTAACTCTTATTCAAAAGGCAACCGCAATTATGAACAAAAAACTAAAATAACAGCAAAAGTATAATAATTGTCAAACAGTAAATGGAAAATAGAGAAATAAAAAAGTGTTTTAAATATCCTCCTATTTTCCATTTACTGTTTGATAATTATTATAATTTTGCTGTTATTTTAGTTTTTTGTTCATAATTGCTGTTGCCAATTTTGAATAAGATTTACTGTTCATTGAATTGTACAAAAATAATTTTAAACCAAACAAACAAACAAACAAAAAACTTGACAAAAATAAAAAAGTCTTTGAGAATCTCTTATCATATATTAAAATCCACAACCTGAAAAAAATAGGCAAATATGTTCAAAACAACTAGAATTCACAAGCCTTTCTACAGAGCTGTAAATCCATCTAGTTGTTATAATATGATATTGCATGATAATTATGCTCACTACTTCCACCAGATGGCACCAATCTGATTTAAAAAAAAATAAATCTATAGACCTAGTCTCTAATTTAACCTGAAATAATAGCATTAATTAAAAAATAAAAATAAAATATATATATATATATATAAATCATAAAAAAATCATAATTATTACATAAATATTAATTATTAACATAAAATTCTCAAAAAACTTGACAAAAATAGTCTTTGAGAATCTCTTATTATATATTAAAATCCACAACATGAAAAAATAGGCAAATATATTCAAAACAACTACAATTCCCTACAGAGAGCTGTAAATCCATCTAGTGGTTACAATATGATATTGCATGATAATTATGCTCACTACTTCCAACAGATGGCACCAATCTGCTTTCAACATTTTTTTTCTATAGGCCTAGTCGCTACTTTAATCTGAAATACAGCATTAATTAAAAAATAATAAAAATTAGTATATATATATAAATTGACTATTATATTCAATGGGAAAAATTTGATCACAATTATTGCATAAATATTAATTATTATTATAGAATTCTCTCAAAACACCAAAGAAAAAAAGAAAAATATTATTGAACAAAAATACATTTCATTGATTTTACTAAAAAAAAAAATAGATTTCAGGGGTCACTTCTGACCGCGAAGGCCCCAAGTGTGACAAAACGAAGAACCCCAGAGGTTAACTGCATGTCATGTGACCATCAGCAGACACAGAGAATCATATATGTGATTATGCTGTTAAACTATTGAAATATTAACTTAAATCTTTCAAGTCTTCAAGTCAATATTTTAGGTTACGGGGTTCAGCTGACAAAAAAGTTTGGGAATACCAGATCTAATACAATCTTGACAACATTCACAATGATCAGAACAACTGGCAGTTCTCAGATTGAAATGATTGCGATTATTCATCTCAAAACAAATGTAACTCTGCAACTGATCCAGAATGCTGCAGCTAGAGTGATCTTTAATGAGCCAAAGAGAGCACTCACCACACAAAATTGCACTGGTTGCCAGTTGCCGCTCGCATTACATTCAAGTCACTGACGTTCCCTTTTACCTAAACTAATTACTTCAGACTTATGTGCCATCCAGAAACTTGCGCTCTGCAAGCGACCGTCGTCTTGTGGTACCATCACAAAGAGCCACAAAATCTCTTTCTCAGCCCTTTACCTTGACTGTTCCCTGCTGGTGGAATGATCTTCCTAACTCAACCAGAGCTGCTGAGTCCATTCTGAAGACGCATCTCTTTCGGCACTGTGGAGTAATGGGTTTTATTATGAAAGGGGGTTTTATTATGAAGCGTCCAACAGGAAGTACCGGAACTACTAGGTGCTCGGGGGTTCATGTGGGCAATGTGAGTTTGGAATGTTGCATGAATAAATGCTGTTCAGTTGCTCTACAATGTGTCGCTTGAATCTATGCCCAATAATACGACAGGCACTGGCAGCACTTGATCCAGTAATACAAACACTTTCTCTTTTTAAAAAAACCTGCGTTAGATTAAACTGGGAAGGGTCATAGCACTTTTATTGTTATTGTTGTCCTACTGTTAGTTTTGTTCTCATTTGCAAGTCGCTTTGGATAAAAGTGTCTGCTAAATGAATAAATGAAAATGTAAATGTAAATGAAAGAGTCTGCTGTAATAAGCCGTAATAAATAAAACCATTCTAAACCTGAAGGAAATGTATGTGATCATCTGTGTGTGAAAGCTGCTCCAGTTCAGCTTCTCTTCTCCTCAGATCATCAATCTGTTGTTCCAGTCGCTTCAAGAATCCTTCAGCTCGACTCACTGCGTCCTTTTCCTGATCTCTGATCATCCGTGTCATGTCAGATTGGCTTTTCACAATGGAGCGGATCAGTTCAGTAAAGATCCTCTCACTGTCCTCCACTGCAGACTGTGCAGAGCGCTGTTAGGACACACACACACAGACAGAGAACCACTAGAATCAGTCCATTCAATCTGACAGTTATTTTTCTCCTCTTTTCAAAACTCACCCTGTGAGTCTGCACAGACTCTCTGAGCTCCTGGAGCTTTGTTTGCGTCTCTTGAATTCTCTTCTGTAATATTATTACTGTCTCTCCAACACGTTTCTGTGAGGATGAACAAATAATTGTAAACATTAGAAAACGTCAGTTTCCTCTCAATAAGACTTTGAAGATTTCACGTACTATATATTTCTTTACTGGAATGTATCTATTACATTCATATATTTTTATGAAACAGTTACATTTGTTCACCTTTCCATTGCTCTTAAAAGACTTCACAAAAAAATAAACACACAGCAAATGACCCAGAGCCAGAACTAAAGTTATAATAAAATACTACAATGGCTACAAACAGAGATGGAAGCTTGAGTCTGTGACCTGATTCCCGATTTCGTTCTCTGGTCTTGACAGCATGAAACACAACATTTTACCATTTATTCATTAATTCATTGCCTATCAATATGAGGTGCAGCAACACAAATTACAACAATTGATCTCTAATCACACCTAGCCAGCATTTTAAGCCGCGTGTGTTAATCACCCATTGGATAAGTGCTGTTATAAATGAACAATGGCAAAAACAGTATAGTCAAGTCTTAACAGTCTTAAAGGGCACCTATTATGCAAAATTCACTTTTACATGGTGTTTGAACATAAATGTGTGTTGGCAGTGTGTGAGCAAAACCACCCTAGAATGATAAAAATCCACCCAGTGGTTTTTTACAATTTCAATAAATCATAAGCACTTTCTCAGAACGAGGTGTTCTCAGATTCGGCGCTTTGTGACGTAGAATTGCGCAAGCCCCACCGACGTGGTTTGATTGACACTGTGGTTTTGGCATAGACCCCGCCCTCGGTGATCAGTACATCCTCCATTGTTTCAACTACAGCCGGTAATGTCTCCTAAGAAACATACGTGTTCTGTTGTGGGATGTAATAATGTACATAGTAGTTTTCACTTGCTTCCGACATCAGAGCCACTGAAAACGCAGTGGATGGATTTTATTTACGAAGGAAAGGCGCCACTTAAACTTCCAAAATATGTTTATGTTTGCGCAAATCATTTTCTGACTGACTGTTTTGTGAACGAGGGTCAATTCAAAGCAGGTCTTGCTTCAAAGTTAATCCTCAAGTGTGGATCGTTGCCTACTGTTCGCAGTATCAAAATGATTAACGTGCAAGCACACTTATCAATGAACTTGATACATGTTGCAGAAATGTTTTATCCATTCCTTTCAACTTGCATGTGCAAAATTCAAAATTGAATGAATGTGAAGCAATTTGTACAAATAGAGACATTTTTGTGAATACAAATGTTTTCCTTTGTATTAGTGTATCATAATTTGCACATGCAACACAGAAGATGTGCATGTGTGGATCAGGTGACGCACATTTTTCTTTATAATATGCTCTATGGGAGGAAAACTATAGCCTACAGAAAAGAAACTAGGCCTACATGAACGCAACGCACAGCGTTTCAAGTTAATATCATTTCCCTTCCCGAGCCTGTTAAAAAGAAAAAGCTTAACATGAAATTCTACAGTTGCGTTTAACTTTGCATGTGAATGGGAGAGTACCGGTCCGAGAACGCAGTGAAGTAGGCTAAGTTTTAGGTTTGATATTCGCCACATTTTATAAAGGGACCCTTTGCAAATTCCACTCACAGTCAAAAAAAATATAAACGTCCAGTCGTTCATTCAAATGAACATACTTCCAAGGTTATATTATAACCTTGCTTGGAAGTCTAGTGGGCAGACTGACTTAGCCTACTGTTACTGTATGTCCAGTCCAGCAATATCTCGATTGAACAGTAGCCTACAATTTACTGTAAATTGTTTTTCTATTCATGTTCCAAAGGTTGTGGTACGTTCCTAGTGATAAGTCAGGTGAAATTTTACATTATTCACCTTTAAGTAAGTCACCAAAACCTGTGTGGTTAATTACAGTAATTTTTATATAAAATAATAATTGTTTACTAGGCTTAAATAGGCTACATGAAGGGAGGTATTGGGACAATTTCACCTGTAGTAAGCCAGTCTAGTCACTAGCAACATACTACAACCATTTTGAACATCAAAAAACCCTTTTGGTGAATTACAGTATTTTCCTGCAGAATACAGCTGGCTACATGAAGGGAAGTATTGTCCAAATTTTACTTGTAAGTCAGTCTTACAGAAACCTTCTACGAGCTTTGAAAATGTCTGTTATCAAATTTTAAAAGTAATTTGAATTAAAACAAATTATACGTTTTAACCACTGATCTATCTAGAATAACATTATAGATCAGTGGTTTTCACGCAGTTAGTGGAATTGGCAGACGTTCCCTTGTGCATCATGAGCTGTGGTTAGCGTTCTCATGTAGAAATATTCAGCTACAGGCCCGCTACGCCCATAGACATAATATAATACATAGACGCCCTATTGGCCGCTGGAGCGCACGTCAACGGCGCCGCCATATTGGGGATGGCAACTTTCCCATACCTCTCATACTGGGAATGAGAAAAATGCCTGTTTTGTGCGCTGCTTGGGGCTGTACAAATCGCCACACAATTGAAAAAAAGTTTTCGAGGAATTATCTTTCACAGGCAAGACTGAACGTTTGTTTTTGGTTGTATTTGGTCATTATTTAATTAGTAATAGTAACGTTCAGAGGATAAATTAAAAAATACTACTGTTATTGTGTCACGAAATGTAGTTTTAATAGTTTTTCAGTCGACAATGTAGTTGTTTAAAGCTTAAATATGTGGTTTGTTTATAAAGATAGCGCCTATTTAAAAATTTGATCTGACGGTTTCGGAGTTGTACGACGCGATCACCGGGCGCTCGGCGCTCATTAAGCCCGCAGAGGACAGCCTTACCTCGGCCAGAGCGTCTGAAGTTTGCCGCCGGCTCGGATGTCTCTAGTCTAGTGATTAAACATGAGATATTATTCGTCTTGTGTATATCTAACGGGCGATCTTTGGTCTCATTAATCTATAAATGGTTCCCTGGTAAATCGTTTTGGCTGAGGGCAAAGTGAAGTTTCATAACTTTATATTTAGGCTTTTTTAACGTTGTATCCTGCTGTATGTTTGACTGAAGCTACTTCTGCTATTACTGATCAATAAAACTGAAATTTAACAAAAAGAGTTAAATATTAAATATAAGTCACTATTTAACTTATTTTTTATTGTGTATATTCTGTAATTGATATTTCTTATTCTATTGCTATTATTATAGTATTATTAATAAACCATATGCTATTATCAATATTTTTTTGATTGTATTATTGTATGATATTATATAATTATACTATTCATTACTATTTTATTTGCTGTATACTATTTGTTTATGTTATTGACTAAACTATTTACTATTACTTCTCACAAATGTTAGTTGTACCATAACATATGTATTAGCATGGATCCATCAGTTATCTTTGTTATTGCTCAAATCTGGTCAATCACAGAAAATGCTTTTTCCACAATAAGAAAACTTAAATTATATCTCAGTATGGGGGTCTTCATCATTCTTATCCAAGAATAAAAAGCCAGATACATGACAAGTCTGAGCTTTGACCATTCTTTATTAAAACAAATATTTTACAAGTGTAACTATTGAGATTTTAAATAACTAGAGATGGAACTTTTTGTACACCACATACAAACCACTGAAATCGGTTGATAAATATAAAAACAGTTTTTGTTTTTATCCAGAAAAAAACGCAGCTCACCCTTGATTACAGTGCAGTCTTGCCCTCCGCAAAATGGCGGACCCGTTGACGTATCGCAGCAACGTTCCAAAGCGGCCAATAGGGCGTCTATGTATTATATTATGTCTATGGCTACGCCAGTTGATTTTCAATTAATATTTCATGTCGATATAAAATGGTTGCATATTGTTAAAACTCATCGTGCTATATAGTAAGACTATAGCCTATAACAGTGGCTTAAGGGTCAAGGGAAAACAAATGTACTGCGAAAATCGTCTTTAATATTTAAAAACAGACATTTTCAAATTCCAAAGCTTGTATACTATGTATACAATGTCTAGTCAGATAAAAATAAGCATATAATATGAACGCAACTGCGAAATTTCACCCTTTTTTTAACATGAATGAAAATGTTATTGACTTGAAACGCTGTGCGTTGCGTTCATGTAGGCCTAGTCTCTTTTCTGTAGGCTATATAGTTTTCCTCCCATAGAGCATATTATAAAGAAAAAGCTTAACGTCAATGCAGTAAGACGGTGATATTTAAACTCAGTAGCCAATACACCTTCCTGAACATGTACGCGCGATTGCACGTGAAGCGTTTTATAATGGTTTTCTATGGGTGTTGTTCATAATCTGATGTAATGTTTGCCTCTATAAAGTATGCTTTATTAATAGGGTAGGCCTATATTATTGTGTACTAAATTTGGTGCTTCAATATCACTCTCATTAAGCGTCTTAAATGCGGAAGAGCGCTTGATTACGCTGCCGTTGTCTGTTTTAGCAGAATACTGCCATCTAGTGGTAGCAGGTTTTCTCAGACAGCTGTGTGTGCATCTCCAGTAGCACCTCATTGCAGTACACGAGATCCGGGGGGCGGAGTCGGATCCAGATTAAGGGGTGGGGTTGGGTAGGTTTAGGGGTGGGTTTAGGGATAAGGGGTGGAGCTGGGTAGGTTTAGGGGTGGGTTTAGGGATAAGGGTGGAACTGGGTAGGTTTAGGTATGTAAGGTGGGAGGAGTTGGATCTAGATCCGACTCCTCCCCGTGGATTTCATGTTCTGCAGTGAGGACCATCTCGTGGATCGTGCCAGGCGAAACCCGCGAAATGAAAGTGTCAAAATCCAAATGAATCAAATAGGATCGACTCAGAAACGAGTCAATGAATGCACGCGTGTCACCTGCTCCACAAATGCACATCTTACTTGTTGCATGCACAAATTCTGGCCTACATTAATACAAAATCTAGGTTTTGTATTAACAACTATGTCTCTATTTGTACAAAATGCTGCACATTCATGTGATTTTGGATTTTGCACACACAAGTTGTATTGTATTAGTTTAAATGTAGTGACGCACATTTGTGAATTTTTCAAATAGATGGGTAGTTGTGCACACATTAATAATTAGCACCAGGCCTATTCATTTGTAGTTGTTTGTGTGTGGGTTGTGAAATGCTTAAAAACCGCGAAAAGAAAGTCTCAAAATCCAAATGAATCAAATGAGATCGACAAAGAAAAGACGTCAATGAATGCACGCGCGTCACCTGATCCACACATGCACATCTTCTGTGTTGCATGTGCAAATTATGATACACTAATACAAAGGAAAACATTTGTATTCACAAAAATGTCTCTATTTGTACAAATTGCTTCACATTCATTCAATTTTGAATTTTGCACATGCAAGTTGAAAGGAATGGATAAAACATTTCTGCAACATGTATCAAGTTCATTGATAAATGTGCTTGCACGTGTTAATCATTTTGATACTATAATCATCCCATAATCCAACGTCACCTCCAGAAGAAATGTGTATTTTATGATTTTTGAGCAAACAGTCATTTCAGTCGATATCAGCCAATTCAACAACAAATGCATCTAAAGTTGTTTTCGTCGTCGTAGGATGTCTGTGTATATAATTTAAACCTTGTTTGTATAGTGTGTAACCCACGTTTATAAATATATTTTTAAAGATATTGTATTAAAAACTGTGTAATGTTCTGTAGCCATATTCTCATTTGCCATAAGCACCTGTACGACAAGTAATGTAAACATGACGCAAGGTCCCTCGCATAAATTTAATTTCGTTTGTATGTAGCAAACGTTATCACAGTATTTGTGTTTGTAGTTTCAAAAATTGCACCAACGTCATCACAGTTTGTGTGTGTCTGTGTGTGTGCTGCACATCCATAATTGCAAAGGGGACGCAATTACAACTCTATAAGTACATAAATGTATCAAAAAACCATTCCGAGACGTCCTGGTCCGATCTCATTTGTGTTTCTTCTGCTGGAGTCTCTTAATCATCTGGGTCTGATTCAAACATGTATGGCTGAATGCCATTCAAAACAGCGGGTCTTTCACTCACTCTCAGCTTCTGCTTTTACCGACTGTTTATTGCCATAGGTATCAAGTTACGCCCTCATCCAAAGGCAGGGCGGGGATATGCAGCTCTTTTACATTTAAGGTGATACACACCAAAACAGCTCTTTTTAAAACAGGCCCCAAAATTACATTTTCAAATGGTTATAATAAATTAACTGTGGGGTATTTTGTGCTGAAACTTCAAAAATACATTCTGGGGAGACCCAGAGACCAATATTAGGCTACATCTTGTAAAAAGGGGCATAATTAGGTGCCCTTTAAAGGAGAACTCCGATCAATTTTAACATTGAGCTTATTTTTTTGTACATTTGGAGTGCTGTCAGTACACACAAAAACGACAAAAATCGGTGTTACCTACACAGTGTTATCCTCTTTTTAAAATTCGCACCCTGTTGACTTCAATGGAGCAAGTTCTAATCCTGCTTTTAGCCTCTTAACATCCTTGATTTGTCATTACAAGTGCACAGCCATGCGAGTGGTGCTATTAAGAGTGACCACGGTCTATCTGACTGCAGTGTATGTGAAAGATATGAATAAAAATTATGTTATTTCAGCCAGCTCACATACCTGTATTTTCTTCCTGTTTTCGGTCGAAGTCCATGGTAGTCAATTGTCGAGTTCGTGCGCACGCGATCATTGGTAACTAGATAACTAAGGATCACGCACGCAACTCGACAATCGATTACTGTGGACTTCGACCGAAAACAGGAAGTAAATACAGGTATGTGAACTGGCTAAAATAACATCATTTTTATTCATATCTTTCACATCTACTGCAGTCAGATTCACAGTGTTCACTCTTAATAACACCACTCACATGTGCACTTGTAATGACAAATCAAGGATGTTAAGAGGCAAAAAGCAGGTTCAAAACTTGCCCCGTTTAAGTCATCAGGGTGTAAATTTTAAAAAGAGGATAACACGGTGTAGGAAACACCGATTTTTGTCGTTGTTCTCTGTACTGACAGCACTGCAAATTTACAAAAAAATGAGCTCAATGTTAAAATTGACCGGAGTTCTCCTTTAACATGTGATAAGCTTGATGTCATTTAATATGAAAAGCAATAAATTAATCAAAGCTGTGGTTGCACATCTGTCAGAGACTTGCTGTCGATTTCAAGTTCATGTTTCAATGTCCTTTTTTATATATTTTTTAATGTATTTGCTACCATATGCACAGAGTACCATCTGGTCTGTGTAAGGGTGGAAGGCCAGAAAGAGCTTCCAGTTAGCGCTCCTGCCTCCCACGCCGGAGATCCGGTTCGAATCCTGCTTGGAGCGGGTGAGTAGTGGTTACTTTTGGTGCCGTGACCTGGATGGGAATGAGGTTTAGTGGGGTGAGTGAGTCTAACAGAAGTAGGCCAGTAAGAGCTGTGCATGTTAGCGAGCCCGCCTCCCACGCCGGAGAAGCTGGTTCGAATCCTGCTCGGAGTGGGTTGAGTAGGACTGGTTGCAACTGTAATGGACGGACACTTCCATACGCATTTCCCTGTCTGACTCATTTCCACAGATCAGTTTGTTGAGTCAGGGTGTGTTATTATATTGACTTAACATAAACGACACAGATACTGCGTTTACTGTAACGCTTGTCTATACACGGGTGTTTTGTTACCACTGGCGGCGCTCACTGTAAGACATAGGCTAGTAGGCTACCCATTGTTTGAGAACAACAGCAAGCGGCAAGTCAAATAGCTCAAAATACACAGCACATTTTTTTCTTCTCGCTGTGACTGTCTCTGCATTCCAAATGATATAATGTCAATTTTAAGTATTAGCCTTCATACTTTTGAATAAATGAACAAGACCTTCTATAGAAATAGTAATTAGTTTTAATATTTTGATACTTCACATTTTATTTAGCCTCATAGGCTACACTGCTATTTATATATTTAGCTGAAAGAACTATTGCTTAAAATAGAACAAATACTTGAGACTTTAGGGACTTGTGAAGATGTCTGGCTACTAATAATAATTTACAATGATACAATAGGCTACTGATTACAATACACAATTAAATGACAGCAAATTAAATGTAGCCTATTAGGTTTAGCATAACAGCAAACATAAGTTATATGCAATTTCAGTTCATACCTGTTTCTCTGTTCTCTCTGCTTCAGCTGAAACAGTATCGTGATTTTTGTGGTCATCCATCATACACATCAAACAAATACAGCACTGGTCAGTACGACAGTAAACCTCCATCAGTCTGTCGTGTTTAGAGCAGATCATCTCCTGCAGTCGTCCAGTGGCATCAGTCACTTTGTGTCTTTTCTTTAAAGGAGATTTTTCATGACACTCAAAGTGGCTTTGACAGTATGATTCCAGACACATCGTACAGGACTTTACAGCTTTGCGTTTCCTTCCAGTACAGAAGTCACACTCCACATCTCCAGGTCCAGGATAACTGAGAGCAGGACGAGCTGTTTGGACTTTTGCCTCCTTTAGGTTGTCCACCATTTCAGCCAGCATCACATTCTTGTTTAAAGCAGGTCTTGGAGTGAAGGTCTGTCTGCACTGAGGGCAGCTGTAAACTCTCTTCTGATCATCTTTATTAAAGTAGTCTGTAATGCAGCTCATACAGTAACTGTGTCCACAGGGGATCGTCACTGGATCCTTTAGTAGATCCAAACAGATTGAACAGCTGAACTGATCTTCTACCACTGAAATACAGGTTTCTGCCATTTCACTGCATGAATACACATACAGCAGCATCTGAACCACACTTAAGTTTCAATTTCTCTCAACTGAGAAGTATTTCCTGTCTCGAGACGTGTGCAAAAGAGGTGTGTTTGTAGGTGTGACCAAAGTCTTTTTCAAGGATCCATTTATTTATTGTAAGCTATGGTAAAAATACAGTCATGGTCAAAATTAATGGCACCCCTGGTAAATATGATCAAAACTGGCTGTAAAAAATAAATCTGCATTGTTTATCCTTTTGATCTTCCATTCAAAACATTGGCAAAATTCTAACCTTTCATTGAAGTAAAATAATTGAAAGTGGGGGTAAATAACATTATGAAATAAATGTTTTTCTCCAAAACACGCTGGCCATAATTATTGGCACCCCTAGAATTTTTTATGAGAAAAATATCTCTGAAGTACATTTCCATTAATATTTAAATTTTTTAAGCACACCAGGGTGACTAGGAACATGAAACTGTCCAGCTATGACATCTTGTTTCACAGGAGTTTAAATATGAGGATGCACAAAGGCCAAATTCCCTTAATCATTCATCACAATGAGTAAAACCAGAGAATATTTCTGATGTGCAGCAAAAGATTGTTGACCATCAAAAGATACAAAGTGGCTGTAAGAAAATATCTAAAGAATTTAAAATCCCCATTTTGACCATCAGGGCAATAATTAAGAAATTATAATCAACTAAAGATGTTACGAATCTGCCAGGAAGAGGACGTGTGTCTATATTGCCTTAATGGATGGTGAGGGTGAAAGTTTGAGTAGCCAAAGACTCTTCAAGTATCACAGATGGAGAATTGCAGAGATTAGTTGAGTCTTGGGGTCAGAAAGCCTAAAATTATCAAACAACCTACATCACCACATGTTGTTTGGGAGGGTTTCAAGAAAAATCCTCCTCGCTCCTCCAAAAACAAACTCTTGCATATTCAGGTGTCAGACACGAGTGGATCTTCAAACGGCACAGGCTTCTGTGGTCAGATGAAACTAAAAAAAGGGCTTTTTGGCAGCAAACCCAGCAGATGTGTTTGGTGCAAACAGGGATGAAGAGTACCCCATGCCTACGGTTAAATATACTGCTGGATCTTATATGTTGTGGACCTATTTATTTGCTGGAGGTCCTGGACATCTTGTTCAGATACATGATTGTACATTATGGATTCTATCAAATACAAACAGATAAAAAATCAAAACCTGACGGCCTCTGCTAGAAATCTTATAATGGGTCGTGGTTGGATCTTCCATCAGGACAACGGTCCAAAACAAACATCAAAGTCAACACAAAATGTGTAACTGAGCACAAAATGAAGCTTCTGCCATGACCGTCACAGTTCCCTGACCTGATGAGTGGGCTGAACTGAAGAGGAGAAGCACAAACATGAATCTTGTGAATCTGAAGGATCTGGAGAGATTCTGTATGGAGGAATGGTCTCTGATCTCTTGTCAGTTGTTCTCCAAACTCATCAGGCATTATAGGAGAAGACTCAGAGCTGGTATCTTGGCAAAAGGAGGTTGCAAAAAGTATTTAATAACAGGGTGCAGATAATTATGGCCAGCGTGTTTTGGAGAAAAACATTTATTTCATAATGTGATTTACCCCCACTTTCAATTCTTTTACTTCAATGAAAGGTTAGATTTTTGTGATTTTTTTTTAATGAAAGATCAGAAGGATAAACAATGCAGATTTATTTTTTTACAGCCAGTTTTGATCATATTTACCAGGGGTGCCATTAATTTTGACCATGACTGTATGCAACTAAGACAAACATGCTATTTTGTAGCTAACCTCATTCAATAGACACAGACAGACTGGACAGCTGAGCTGATCCCAAGCCACTGACATTTTAGCTTTTGCCATTTTACTCAGATAGAAAGAAATATACAGCCACTTATCTACACTATGCGTAGGAAAAGGTTTTGTTTTTTCTCTAATGAAACCGTTTCCTGGTGTTTAAACGACGTATGCAAAACGTGTGTGACTCATCTGTATTTTATACACAGATGAAAAAGAACATGATTATGTGTCAATCTAACAATAAAACCAGGGCTGGATCATGAACTGGTAGTGATATGACACTGAAGCTTCAAAGCTTGTATCGAGTACGCAGCGTCTGTTTGTACAAGAATAAAGTTCAACATAAGCCCATAGGCTATACTATCAAAGTGGGGTCTATGTTTTTTTTTTATCAGTTTTGTAAACATGACAACATTAAAAGAGCTTTTACTGTTATATAAACAGATTTGTGAGCATTAGCCGGGTTCTTCTAACTGACTTAAAATCACACAAAGTTATTGTATGACAGAAGATTTTGTGTCATTTTGGCCAGAGAAATAAGCATGATTTAGTTCTTTTCACTATTATTATACGGAAAATAACGTCTAGGATATTTTTACAAATATTTTGTGATATAAAGTCATACATGTTTGAAAAAACATTAGGGTAAGTAAATGATGACATATTTTTATTTTATTTTGGGAGAACTATTCCTTTAAGGAGGATTGTTGAAGTTTGCATTCAAAGAAAAGTTCCTGCAGAGAATTCAGGAAAGAGAGAAGGAGCTTCGGGTGAGTTTAATTTTTAATGTGAAATGTTTCTAGTTCTGTCAGAACTTCAGTCGTTACATCATTAGCCGCGCTTTCACTGTCACTCCTGGGGCTTCCTAATTTGTTGAATCCAATAGGCTAACTGAAATAAAACTGCATAGCCTAAATGTATCTGTGGACTAACAGTTTTTTTTTGTATATCCTGGTGTGATTGTTCATTTTGTAAAGCTAAATAACAAAGCTGCAGTCAGCAAGTCTGGCAGATTGAGGGGACTTGCTGTGCAAGTCTCATGCCCCTCCCCCACTATCACCGAGCACCCTCCCATTGAGTTCGCGCTTGTCTCTTCAGCACTGCTTGATCAGCATCGATCTTTCACCTTCATTTTTACAGGTGTTTTCTTATCCTTGGTTGTTTTGGACGTCCTAGCTCTGGTTGTTAACCGAGGAATTGGAAGCTTGTTTGTAGATTTTCTCTCCGCCATCACGCTTCGTACAATCCAACGCACCTGCTAACTTCAGCCATGTTGCATGTGGTAACCATAGACTGTAAAGGTTGTAACGTGCGCGAGGGGGGATCTGTGGCGTGTGCACGAACTGTGATTGACAGTCAGATCACACACAGCCCTGCGCTGATTGGACCAGAAGAACCGGATCCTCTCACTGACCTGCACCGCAGCCTGTGCAGAGCGCTGTTGGAACCAAGGGGGTAATCCATCGACCAGAAGTTGAAGCCTCGCGGGAGCCGCCATCTTGTAGCAGAACTTCACTTGCGTTAGCATTCCCATTGACTCACATTCATTTTGGCGTCACTTTGACAGCAAATAACTTTACATCTGAGGCGTTTAAAGACTCCATTTGTCCATTATTTATTTCTAAAGACCAGTGTTGGGAGTAACGCGTTACAAAAGTAATGCATTACAGTAACATATTACTTTTTGCTGTAACGCAGTAGTGTAAGGCACTACTAATCAATTTTCAGTAATATTTTACTCGGTACATGTTCAGTAAGGCTTGCGTTACAAGTTACAACAGACTTTTAGTTTTACTTGTAAAAAAACAAACAAAACAAAAACAGCAAGACTGCGAGACATTAACAAATGAAAAATGCAAGTAGGCTAAATTACCTGTTCGTGGTCAGTCAATAGCCGCGTGTGGTGTCCAAGTCTGTTAATAAAAAATATATGGCAGCGTCTGATATATTTGTAGGCTATAGCAATTTATTTTTTACAGGAGTGCCGTGAGGTAGGCTATGATTTCGGCCTCTGTGCTCGCGCTGGCCAGTGGAGAAGCGGCTAATGGTGAAGATGGCATGAAGAAGACTGTACATTCGCGAGATGGACATATGCGCATTAGGCTATTCGTTCTGTGTTTTCTTTCTAAACAGTTAGGCTATGTTTATGTGGTACTTTTTCATATTTTCATCACGCAATCATGTTTTTGATGCGGTGGTGACGCGTTCATGTAAGGGCGGTGCGGTGCTCCCGATAAAGCACCTAAAAGCTGTCACAAAGAACAGGCAAAAGCAATGATTATGAATATGTCAAATATAGCAAGGAGATATTTTAATTGTTTATTAATAAAGTCAAGATGAAGTTGACGATGCTGACTCGCGATCTTCGCAGTAGGCTAGTGAATGCACCAGAGAGAAATGCACATTTCATTTCATAAGCAGAGAGCAGTCTGTTTTCTTTCATTTTGAATTGTTCTGTTTTACAAGTAGACATTTCAATATAGATATATTTTTCAGGTCCGTGAATAACCTTATACGCTGAGTTTCGGTTCATTTATGAGTGAATTGTCCTCCGTGTCGTGGTTATTTATAATTGTCTGCTATATTTAGCCTACTTCTTATTTATAAAATCCTGCAATTGGTTGATGAAACATTGATTAAAATTAAGATACAATTAATACAAAACGAAATTCACTTTAAAGAAAGGCTTTGTGTCTTCTGTGTAAGGTCTCTGTGAAAGTTTTAAAGCATCTTTTAGTGCCGCTTCAGAGCGGTCGCGTCTGTAACGGAGAACTGTCACGTCTGTAACATTATTTTTTCCTCATAAATGCGAACACGAAAAATAAAATAAAATGAATATTTTATGTTCTGTGGAGAGCCAACCCTTCTTCATCCGATTTGCGCAGTGTAATTCACAAAATTACAACAACAAAAATCGTTGCCTCCTAAAAGTTAAAGATTTTTTTTGACACGCATGACTGTCTATTTCCCTAATATTAAATATAAAATGCATGTGTAGCAAAGGTCCATGTAGATGCCGCCCCCATGGCCCTCTCAGGGTACCTACTAGCAAAGGTCCATGTAGACGCAGCCCCCATGGCCCTCACAGGGTACCTCCTGCCCCCCCCCCAAAAAAAATACTTGGGAAAATCCACGGGAGGAAGATGCTTGAAGGGCGCCGGCAGGGCGAGGCGCAGAGGCGGGGCCGGCAGGGCGAGGAGTCCGGGAACGCCCTCCGGAGTCCGGCGAGCCAAGCGAGTCCTCCCTCTCTTCCTTCTGCGACGGCGCTTCACTGAGCTTGATTCACTACTGGACGTACTTGACTCAGTAGACTCACTTGACAACGTAGACTCGGTAGACTCACTTGACAACGTAGACTCGGTAGACTCATTTGACACAGTAGACTCGGTAGACTCACTTGACACAGTAGACTCGGTAGACTCACTTGACACAGTAGACTCGGTAGACTCACTTGACACAGTAGACTCGGTAGACTCACTTGACACAGTAACGGCGCCTGACTCGGCACTGCAGTGAAGAGCGGGCTCGGCAAAGTTGGACCGGACCAGCGGCAGACTCACTTGACACAGTAACGGCACCTGACTCGGCGCTGCAGTGAAGAGCGGGCTCGGCAAAGTTGGACCGGACCAGCGGCGGAGACAACGAGGGCTTCGCGGGTAATGTGCACTCGGGAGGTGTCGAGTAAAACAAGCCTGTGATGGAGAAGAGGTCTTCCAAGGAACAAGCCTGAGCGATATACCGGTCAAGAGTCCAGTTGGTAAGGTCCCGCGGCATCCATCGAGCGATCTCATAATTCAGCCCGTTCCAAAACAGGTCCATGAGCTGGATATCATCTAGCGCTCCCAGATGGCAAATGGACAGAAAATCCTTTGCGTACCTTTGGACAGACTTGCCCTCTTGCGATAACGTCGACAGGTAGTCTCCCAGAGCCCGGTTGCTGACAACTGGATTCATTTCGCGGTGAGTTGTTCTGTAATCTGCTGGATCCTGGTTTGGTGAAGTATTCTGTAACCAAGAGGCTGAAGCGGTCGGATCCATTCGCAGATATTTATTAAAGGAGATGACAAACTGAGAACAAGCAGACAAAAACTTAAAAGATATCAAGGGCAATCCAGAATCGTAGTCAAACACGCAATGGTCAGAGGCAGGCAGCAAAGGTTCACAAAACGATATCAGAGTCCAAGTTTAAACACAGAAGATCAAGTCCAAACACTGAGAAACAAGAGGAACAAACTGAGACAGAGTTTGGGTAAAACAATACTTCACAAAATGGGCACAGAACAGAACAGTCCAGATAAAGGGTAGCTGAGGGTGCACAGGTGAGACTGATGAAACCATAATTAAACATAATGAGTCCATGGTGGAACATAACGCAGGAAGAGAGTGCCCTCCAGTGGCTCATCCGGGCACTCCAGCCGCTGATTGTCACACAGTAGAACTGGAAACTCGTCTAACACTGAGCTCTAACTTGTTAGTGTACTTGGGTAGTCTGAGTCTCACCTTAGTCTATATAGCCTCTCTGAGCTCCTGAAGCTTCTTCAGTCTCTCTTGGATTCTGTGTATCCCTTGTATCTCTCCAATCTTTTTATGAGGAAAGAAAAATAATTGTAATCCTCCTCAATGGGCTCAGTACAAATGAATGAATTATTAATATTAAAATGTTGATTATTGTGTGAAAATGTCATATAGTTAATAAAGTTAAAGTTATAAAGTTAATTGGCATAACTTCAATAATCAACAGTTAATTTATGTGTTCTCTCTCTGCCTCAGCTGAAACAGTATCATGATTTTTGTGTTCTTCCATCACACACCTGTAACAAATACATTTCTGGTCAGTACGACAGTAAACCTCCATCAGTCCGTCGTGTTTAGAGCAGATCATCTCCTGCAGTCGTCCATTGGCATCAGTCACCTTGTGTCGTTTCCTTGAACGAGATGCTAACGCATTGCTCTACCAAATGAGCTATAGGAATTCACAGAAATATAATAATATACACTGATTTTTCTTATTTGTCTGGAACAAAATGTAACAGTGTTTACTCACAAGCTGTGGCACCCCAAGAAAAGGAAACTGCTCCATTACTTCAGCTGCAGGCCTGTCCATAATCTGTACTCTTTTGAAAAGAGTTGTCACGGTGTGGGTTTTGTGTCTTGTCATGTTCAGTGGTTCCCTTTCTTGTCTATTAGTTATCCCAGGTGTTTCCTATTAACCACGCCCCTTGTTATCTTGTCTAGCTCATTTGTCCCTTGTATTTAAGCCCTGTGTTTCAGCCTTGTCTTTGTGAGTTCTTGTTTTATTGTTTACGCTTATGTTGTTTGAACCTGTTCTTGAATCCTATTCCTGAGTCCGGTTTCCTGTCTAAGTTTGTATAGTTTGTAGTCTATTGAAAAAAGTGTGCTGCAGATGGATCCTGCCTCATCTCTGCTTCAACCATGCAAGTCGTAACAAGGGTGCGCTTCATCCGGTTCTTGACCTCAGAGTAACTGGGGTTGCTTTAACGCAAAAACAAAATCTTAAAAACTGATGTATCACTTAAGGAACACTAAACCAAATACCTCCTGTGAACAAGCAGAATCATTATATGCCATTATAAGTGATGTGTTGTTCGCGAACGAGCCTCTAAGAGCTGATTCTTTGCAGCGAACGAGAAGAGCCGACTCCCATCGGGGAGAGCCAAATCTTTATTTGGGTGCGACTTTATCTGGATGGGCACATCATGCTGCCAATCACATGGAAGGACAGGCTAGGATCATACCATTATGTGAAAGGAAGGGGGACACAGCTCCGAAGATTGCGTGTGTACTGGTAAAGAGGCAAAGAAGGGCGGGGGAGCCGAATTTAAATGCTAATGTTTAGACTTTTGCCTTTTATTTATTTGATTTGTTTGCTGCGGTTCTGTGTTCAATTAAATTTTTATCAAAATGTTAAATAATAATAACTGTATTTTTTTGGTAACGAAAAAAATGCATAAAAAAATAAGGCTTTTATGAAAACACTGTATTAAAAATGTTTAACTTTAAAAGTTAAACTTACCAACACACATAATCACAAATCATTCACAATTGCTAAATTGGGCTAAAATAGAAAGCTCCGACTGATAATAATAATAATAATAATAAATTTTATTTATAATGCGCTTTTCTCAAACCCAAAGCGCGTACAATGAAATAAACAAACACAGCAAGAGCAATAAAAACAATTAAGAAAAAGTAGCCTTGAACAAATGTGTCTTAAGCAACCCTTTGAAATGTCCCAGAGTTGGTGCACTTTTGATTGTAGAAGGAAGTAGATTCCATAGCTTGGGGGCTTTGCAGGAAAAAGCTCTTTCACCCATGGTCTTGAGCTTACACAAAGGCTGATGTAATAAGAGAGAATTCGCAGAGCGGAGAGAACGTGAAGGAGTATAAGGGCTAATAAGATCACGTAGGTACGCTGGAGCGATCCCATGTAGTGCCTTATATGTTAGAATGAGAATTTTAAAATCAATTCTCACCTTTACGGGAAGCCAGTGCAATTGTGAAAAGGACCGGTGTAATGTGCTCACGAGGAGAGGTACAAGTGAGCACACGAGCAGCAGAGTTCTGTATATACTGTAGCCTGTTTAATGATTTTGCTGGAAGACCAGAGAACAGGGCATTACAATAGTCTAGCCTTGTTGTAATGAAGGCGTGTATGAGCCTTTCCGTGTCTGCGAAGGAGAGAAATGGTCTCAGTCGTGCAATATTTCTCAGATGGTAAAAAGCAGTTCTAGAGACCTGTTTTATGTGTGCTTCAAAACTCAACTGTGAGTCAAAAATTACACCAAGATTCCGCACCTGTGGAGTGGGAGTTACCCTGCTAGAATCAACAATCAGACTAACATGCTCAGCCTTACGAATAGCCACCACTGTACCAATCAACATCAGTTCCGTTTTAGAGCCATTTAGCTTCAGGAAGTTGATACTAAATGAAGAGCCATTTGGGAGCCATAAGAGCCGGCTCTTCTAAGAGAGCCGAGCCAAATCTTTAAAAAGAGCCGGACTTCCCATCACTAGCCATTATATCCAATGTTTCTCTTCTACATTTTGCACTCTGAAATAATTGTCAACATTTCATGTTAAGACTAATTTAATCTACCTTAAAAACCAAATTTATTGAACTGAACTTACCAGCACACTTCCTTTTGATCCCATAGTTCCCTTTCGTCCTGGGAACTCCGACGTGTCGTCGGGGGAGTTCCCTGACGAATTGGGATCACGCTAGGGAGACCAATCGACTTCGAGTGAACTAAAACGAGCCAATGAATATTGGCATGCAAGATTTGCATTCCGCGACCCGCCTGCCAGTGCGGGTATAAAGAGCGGAAGCAAACGCATACACAATGCTTTTTGCTTCGGAGCCGACCAGTTGTGTCCTCTTGAGTGAATGAGACAACGAGTCTCTGTTTTCCGAGACCTCTCTGTGTTGGCGTGACGGCGCTTCAGTGATCTTCGCGAGCTCCCGGGCGCTGGCTGTTACTGCACGCGATCTACATCTTTAAACAAAAAGCTGTTCTCACAGCTGGTATTCGGTTGAGTGCACACAGCGGGCTTGCAGTTTCCCCGCTGTGTTGCCGCGTTGATCCCTGTGTGCTTCAGCACAATAAGAGAGTGTTTCTGTAAAAGAGCAACACGGTTGAAGATCGCGTCCTTTTCAGGATGACGTTTCACTTGTGTGTTTCTGGATGCGGTCGTTTCCTGTCCTCATTTGACGGCCACGATCACTGTTTCACATGCCTGGGCTTAAGCGTGTTGAGACTGCGTTCGTGGGTGGTTCATGTTCTCTCATCAGAGCATGACCACGTCGGCGCGTTGTTCGTCTCCCCTTTCTCGTAAAGGCTTGAGCCGTTCAGCGTGCCGTGTGCCGTCGAGCCGCCGGCTGACAGCGCGAGTTCACGGCAACCCAGCGCGCGTTATTCGGCGCGCTAGATGCGCGGTCGAGACTCAAGTGCCTCAAACGAGGTGGAGTCCCTTTGCATATTCCCCGATCTAGTTCCTCTTCTGCACCAGAAGAGGCCTACTTTGGCTAATAGCATTGGTGATCTGAGGACTACAGTGAGGGAACCCCTCACTCCTCTAGCGCATCGCAAACATGCTGAAACTGTGTTCGTGGGTGGTTTATGCTCTCTTATGAGAGCATGACCACGTCGGCGCGTTGTTTGTCTTGAAAAAGCGTTCACCGTGCCGTGTGTCATCAAGCTTGATGGCCACGTTCACTGTTTTTTGCATGCCTGGCAGCTTTACAGATGGAATTACTGGTGGTTCTTATGAGGAAGTGTTTCATTCGGGGCTCCAGGGGAGGATCAGATGTCGATCGCTGCATCGGAGAGAGGGCTGTTACACTCTGGTTATGGTGATACTGAGTTACCACTGTAATGGTGTGTGCGCTCATGCTATCAGGTCCAGACTTGACAGCCACACTTCCCGGGCTACTCTGGGGGCGCAGTGCAACGCGTGTCGCCTTGCCCCGCCCCCGTGCTTGCCTGGATGTGTATGAAGAACTTTTTGCAGTATGGAGGCATGTTGTTGCCAAAATCTGTGAAAGTTTTTCCTCTCTCACTACCCTTGATGGTGGGTTTGCTAATGGCAGACCACCTCTTCCCTGCATGTGATGGTCAGTATAGGCCAAAAACACGCAGTGAACAAGGGTAGTTCTGAGTCGGGGTTGAGCTGTGCATAGTGACTACCGTGATTTTAGTCACAGCACTGGCCCTCGGTCAGACGATGTCCACACTGTGGTCCAGAAGTTTCCCAGGGCTAACCTTGTAGACGTTCGAGACATCGCCAAAGTTTTCTTTCTCGATGCTACTATTTCTCAAGGTTTCCCCTGTTTCGGTGACACTGTTGGAGACTGTGCCCAGCGGCTCTCCACAGTTCAGAAGCAGGCTGAGGGAACTACGAGCTTGACTCGATGTGCTTCCGGGTCACTCATGCTCCTCCTCAGTCTGTTTGTCGCCAAGGGTGTCAGTCCCCTGTGAAGCTGTCACAGCTAGCTCTACTGTGACGTCTAGCTTTGCAGGAAGACGGCGCCACATGTCTCGGCAGCCCTGAGACAGGTGACCCAGCGTTGTAGGGAATTGCTCTCTCGGAGACGGTGCACGCACCTCTCCCTCCCCCGGAGGAGGACGGGGTGGAGAATCTTTTCATTCTGTTCCGCCGCTGGCTCCCCGGAGTTCAGTGGTACCCTCATTTTCTTTCGGTTGTGAATCGGTTGGGTTAGGCTCATGCTGTAAAAGGTAGGCTCATGCTGTTAAGTGTACTGCATGTGTTAAGTGTATTATTTACATTGCAATACCCATAAATGAAGAAGACATATCTTAATTTATTAATATTTTTTTTTATTTGTAATTTTATTACAACAAAACATCAGTTTTTAACACTGTGGTACAAACACATAACACTGTGGTACAAACTCATTTAAAACATTTTATTCACAGTTCATTCCTTGAGCATTCCTTGTCTCTTTTGTAAACATAAGTACAGCATGTTTTGTAAACATGAATATGTGCTCACTTTTTTTTGAAGTGTTGTAATTGTATGTGGCAGATTTAGCTGCTCTCAATGCCCTCTTGGAAGGAGTGTATTTTGAAACCAAACCGGTGTGGTTTATTTTGCAGGATAGGAGAGAGCAAATAGTGCTGTTATTCATGCTCATGCGATTTTCTGTAACTATCTTTTTCACCAGGCACGTGCACAGGTAGGGCTCAACCTGTGCAGAGCACATGCCCTTTTTGCTCTTACACTCAAAGTGCCCTTTTTTGGTGGTGGTGTTTTTGTTTTTTTGTTTTCAATATATCAATGCTATTGGTCACCCTTTACGTCTGTCTGTCTGTCTGTTTTAAAAATATTTAGCCAATAAAAGTTCTTAAAAAGAGCTTGTGTAAATCTTGTTCGATCCTCAAACTGTCCGTAAGCCTCTGATAACTCCGCCTCTATCGTGACTGAATGAACTGAAGCTCCACAGCAGCCGCACAGCAGACAGCAGCTAAACGAAGTTTTGCAAGGGTAAATAAAGATCTTGTTGTTTAAATAAGTACTAAAAACTTTGTCTATAATAGCTCATATTTTATTCATTTGATGTCTGACTGAGACATGTGGGACCTGAGAGAGATGTCTAGGCTAGAATTTGCCATCTAGTAGCAAATAGCTGCTACACTTAGCCTGTTCATACAGTAGTATTTCATCTTTTATAAAATTCGATTTTGGCCAAATGTATTTTACAACAGGAAAAACTGAGCGCCTATATAGCTACAACAAACTAGTAACCCGTTGATGAAAATGTAATGTGATGCCGCCGGCGCCATTTTAATGATGGACAAAATGCACATTTTTGCACACATTTGCTGGTCAAAAACCCCGTAACTGTATTTGAGTTTGAATTTTGTAAAATGTTAACAATATATTCATAAGTAATACAACAAAGTATAATTTGTTTTTACCATCGGAAAATCATAAGCACAGGCGCGCCCCCGTGCTGTTTTGTACTGAAACTACACAAAGCGACTGAGTGATCCTCGTCACCTAGGTAACATATTTCTAAGAAATGTTCTTCTTTGATTTATGATTGCTGATACACTTAATTTATTAACATTTCATCTTGTTATGGTAATAATATTAAATTATGGTTAATTCAAGGCTGTTGATATGCATGTATTCTCTAGGCTATATAGTTTTTTTAATATATAGTATTCTACAGGCTACTCTCCGCTCGTCCTCACATGTATAAATGTAGTAAAATATGGATTTACTACAGTAATGTTGTAGTAGTAACTAAATATATATATGTATTTTGATTACTTGGTGGGGGAAAAAAGGGAGGGGGGTGCCCTTTTTCAGTTTCAGCACATGCCCCTCAAAAGGTCTGTGCACGGCCCTGTTTTTCACCATGCTGAAACTTCTCTCTGAGGAGGCATTGCTATGGGGAATGCAGAGCAATGCTTTCATCAGTCTAGCCAGCTCACTGAACCTGGTCTCATTCCTCCCTATAAGGCCCCAGAATCTGTCAACTCTCTGCTCCTGGGGCAACATTTTGCTGTCTGTGACCTGGTACTCTGTGAACTCCCCTCTCAATTTATCTGGATCCTCAAACTTTAGTTGGGGAAACATGCGACCTAGCCTTGCCACTATGTAGTATGAACAAATTTCCAACAAATATTCAGTTAGGTCACGTGAAAGTACTGAATTAGTATTCCTACAATACTTTTTACCTGTTTCAGGAGAGATATCCAGGCGAGATGTTGGGTCCAGTACCTCCAGGTCTTTAAGCAGCTGAGATTGTCAGGGAAAGGCCTTCAGCATCTTCCCAATTACTTCCACATAGAAAGCTCTCACTGTCCTAAGAGCACAATTGTCACAGAATCACATAATATATTAACCAGGAACTATGAAGGTAGACAAATGAAGCATTTAGGTATGATTATTACACAAGCTACAACTTACTGATATATCCTTGTCACTGACATGGAGGAGAATTCTTCCTTTTCGAGGAATGCTCTGGCCTCAGCTCCAATGAAGAGATCCTCATTTGTCAGCTGGTGCTCTTGGCTGTAGGATACCTCACTGACAGGAGTATCCACAATCAATCTAGCTGGAACAATGTAGCCCAAGTATCTCTTGACCAGTCTTGTCATCTCACTGTGTAGCTTATGGATCATCACTCCCTCTGCCTAAAACATGGTCAAAAATTAAATGTAAATTAAAAAAAAACTTTGACACTTTTTGTAATGTCTCCACCTTTCATCCTACCTACCTGGAAGGCAGTGTTGAATGCAACCAATGGCTTAAGAGCGGCACTCAGAAAGAGAAAATATAATTTTATCTCCGGATTATCAAGGCAGCCCGCCAGGTTCCTGGTTTTAACACTCTTCTCATCCTCATTACTGTTGAAGTAAGCCTGCAGAGCAGCCCATTGATTCAGCACTCTTTCAATGCAGGTGTGGAGGCTGAGCCATTGTGTACTGCAGTATCTGAGCAGCAGGGTGTCTGTGTCTGTAAACTCAACAAACTCTTTATACAGCTCACATCTTTTTGCACTGTACAAGGAAACAAAAACAATGACAATAAATAGTGTTAAAGTAATTAGGGAAATGTAGAATTTGTTCAGAACATGTAAAGATAAACTTATCCATCATACTCTAACTAAAATGACCAAGACAGGACAGTCAAACCTTTCCTCTTTTATACTCACCTTTTTTCAAAGTGGCCATATACACCAACAAGTAAATCCTCGACTGGGGCCTTGATAGCCTTGATGCCACAGCCTGTGGCAAGTTGGGCAAGGTGGCATATGCAACCCACATCCTGGACATAAGGTTGACTAGCTTTTAGTTTTGTGATGACTGAATGGTGCTTTCCTTTCATTACACTGCAGTTGTCAGAGTTGAAGGCCAACAGGTTATCCCATGAGATTCCTCTATTACTGTGAAAATCAGACAAAATAATTTGTTGTAAACATACATACTCACACGTTCAACTGAGCCTTAAGACCTCAGTTCTCATTATGTAAATACACTCACCTCAATGAGGTTGCCAGCTTCTCATAGAGACTATCTGCTGTGCCCACATTGCAGACTGGCATGTCAATAAATTTGGTGACAACCTCAAGATTATTCTCATCATACACTCTTGCAAGTATGACAAGTTCTTTTTCTTTTTTCATGTTGTTTGACTCATCACACTGTAGTCCAAATGGCTGAGACCGGCAGATGTTTGTGACCTCATCATCAAGCTCTGGAGCAATGGCACCTAAATAATAATAGTACATAAAAATAAAAATATATGTTATTTTTTTAAGCATGTGATGAGGTCAAATGTCCAGCTTGGGACATAATAACTTGTAATAAGAGATATAAATTATGTTGCCAATCCCAATGGTAAAGTGTTGCACAGCAACATTGCCCAAATGTTGCCCTGTATATCAACATCTGTCCTGTCAGAAGGCTAACGTTACAACATTGTAAATCTAGGATTCGCCTACTAATCAGATAAACTTACCCTTGATGAGTTGAGTTGTTTTGGTCTTTCCAGAGGAATATTTCCTGGCTATGGCAGAATCAGGGAACATGCCTGCCACACTCGCAGTGAAGTCATCACAAAAAGAAAATGGAACATTCTTCTGCGCTACCAACATTGCCATCTTCAGTTCGGCCTGCATCACGTTTTCTGCCTCTGTCTGTCCTTTCGTGATGAAGGATGAGATCGCCTGTGTGCCTTTACTTGCCTCTTCTGCACGATGGTGCCGCTGTGATTTAATGTGCTGGCTAATGTCATTTTTCCCGCCGTGGCTTACATTAAAATCAATGCGACACACCTTACAAAAAGCATGGAGGTTGTCGATATGACTTGGTAAGATGTAAGTAAATTGTTGCGTCCAACATTGCTGAAATTTACAATTGTACTTAAGTTTCTTTGCGGGAAGACCGCCTTCACCAGCCATCATGTCTATCGGCTCGTTAAACTTTCCGCGGCTGCACAGTGCGCAACTGGTTTATAGGTTGCCAGGTTGAGGTGAAAAACTGGTTGAAATTGTAAATAGTGTGTGATGGTGTGTCAATATAATGCATTTAATACAATCTGGCAACATTAGACAAACATATTGGTCCGATTATTCATAAAGGAGTTTGGGTCATGCAAATTACGGGAGTTTCCCGGGAGAAATAACAAACTGGGAGGGGTCCGGGAGATAGGTCTAAAAAACGGGAGAAACCCGGGAAAAACGGGAGTGTTGACAGGTATGTCTCTGGGTCACGAGGGTGCGGACTGCAGTGAGCAACGCTCCCATGCCTTGCCACTCCTTTCCTCCTCTTCCATTTCTCAGATGTCAGTGATGCCGCCACGGCCTCGTCACTCTCATCTCCCGCTGGGCAAGGAGGTGCGAAATCCTGGACTCGACGCCCTCGGGCCTCGTTTGCCCTCCTTTCTTCGCCTCGGGACAGCCCGCAGCCGAACGCCTCTGAGCCTTCCCTGCCGTCTGTTCCCGGTGGAAGCAGGTAGGTGTTGCCCCGCACACCCAGACCTCTCTCTCGGCCGCAGTAATGCCTCCGGAGTCTGGTCCCTGCCTTCCACCTCGCTGCCCCTCCACGGGTACGCCGGTGGTCCGGGTGGGTTCGTTGGTACGGTCTCTCGAAGCCTGGCTCGCGCTTCCAAGCCGTCCCACTGGCTCACCCGTACTATCCGGCTCGGCTATGCAATTCAGTTTGCCCGCCGGCCTCCCAGGTACAGAGGCGTCCACTTCACTCGGGTGCGGAGTGTCGATGCCCCTGTCCTGAGGAAAGAGATCGACGTCCAGCTGGCGAAGGACGCGATCGAGCCGGTCCCTCCAGCCGAGATGAGGTCTGGGTTATACAGCCCTTACTTCATTGTACCCAAGAAGGGCGGGGGGTTACGGCCAATCCTGGACCTGCGAGTTTTGAATCGGGCCCTGCACAAGCTCCCGTTCAAAATGCTCATGCAGAAACGCATCTTCGAGTGCATCCGTCCCTAGGATTGGTTTGCAGCGATCGACCTTTAGGATGCGTACTTTCATGTCTCGATTCTCCTTCGACACGACCCCTTCTTCGGTTTGCGTTCAAAGGTCGAGCATATCAGTACAAGTTCCTACCCTTCGGCCTGGCCCTGTCGCCCCGTGTCTTCACGAAAGTCGCAGAGGCGGCCATTGTTCCCATGAGAGAACATGGCATTCGCATTCTCAACTATCTCGACGACTGGCTCATAATAGCTCACTCGCGAGATCTGTTGTGCGAACACAGGGACTTGGTGCTCCAGCACCTCAGCCGCTTGGGTCTTCAGGTCAACTGGGACAAGAGCAAACTCTGCCCAATGCAGAGGATCTCTTATCTCGGTATGGAGTTGGACTTGGTCGCCCAGACTGGGCGCCTCACCGAGGAGCGCGTCCAGTCAGTGCTCAACTGCCTCAAGTCCTTTCAAGGCAGGTCAGCGGTCCCACTGAAACAGTTTCAGAGGCTCCTGGGGCATATGGCAGCTGCAGCCGCGGTAACGCCGCTCGGTCTGCTTCATATGAGACCGCTTCAGTGCTGGCTTCACGACTGAGTCCCGAGATGGGCGTGGCAGAGCGGCACGTTCCGTGTCAACATTACCCCGCACTGTCGCCAAACCTTCAGTCCTTGGTCAGACCCTGCGTTTCTACGGGCCGGAGTGCATGCTGTGGTTTTCACAGATGCCTCTGCCAACGGATGGGGGGCCACGTACAACGGGCATGCAGTTTCAGGTCTGTGGACGGGGCCTCAACTGCATTGGCACATCAACTGCCTAGAGTTGCAAGCAGTACGCTTAGCCTTGTCTCGCCTCAAGGGGCTACTTTTGCACAAGCACGTACTGGTCCGTACGGACAGCACTGTACATCAACGTGCGTACATCAACCGTCAGGGTGGTCTACGCTCCCGTCGTATGTCGCGACTCGCCTGCCATCTCCTCCTGTGGAGTCAGAAGCATCTGAGGTCGCTTCGAGCCATTCACATCCCTGGGGTGCTCAACCGTACAGCCGACGAGCTTTCACGGCAGCCACCTCTTCCAGGAGAATGGCGACTCCACCCCCAGACGGTCCAGCTGATATGGGGAATCTTTGGAGCCGCTCAGGTAGATCTGTTTGCCTCTCCGGACACGACCCATTGCCGGTTGTTTTATTCTCTGACCGAGGGTTCTCTCGGCACAGATGCACTGGCGCACAGCTGGCTCCTGGGTCTTCGCAAGTATGCGTTTCCCCCAGTGAGCCTTCTTGCACAGATCTTGTGCAAGGTCAGGGAGGACGAGGAGCAGGTCCTGCTCGTTGCGCCGTATTGGCCCAACCGGACTTGGTTTTGCGGAACTCATGCTCCTCGCGACAGCCCCTCCTTGGCCGATTCCTCTGAGGAAGGACCTCCTTTCTCAGACACGGGGCACCTTGTGGCACCCGCGTCCAGACCTCTGGAGACTTCATGTCTGGTCCCTGGACGGGACGCGGAGGTTCTAGGTGGCCTACCACAGGGCCACCTATGGCCCTGTGGTAGGCCACCTAGAACCTCTACGAGGCGCCTCTATGCGTTGAAGTGGAACCTGTTCGTCAAATGGTGCTCTTCCCACCGGGAAGACCCCTGAACTTTCCCGATCAGAGTCGTGCTTTCCTTCCTGCAGGACGGGTTGGAGCGAAGGCTGTCTCCCTCCACCCTCAAGGTGTATGTTGCCGCAATAGCCGCTCATCACGATGCAGTAGAAGGTAAGTCATTGGGAAAGCACGACCTGATCATCAGATTCCTCAAGGGTGCCAGGAGGCTGAATCCACCTCGTAATGTGCACCCCTTACCCTCTTGGGACTTAACTCTAGTGCTTAGGGCACTCCAGAGGCCCACTTTTGAACCTTTGCCTACGGTCGAGTTGAATATCTTGTCTATGAAGACGGCTCTCCTGTTGGCTTTGGCTTCTTTTAAGAGGGTAGGGGATCTGCAGGCATTTTCGGTCGACGAATCGTGCCTAGAGTTCGGACCAGGCCTTTCTCACGCTGTTTTGAGACCCCGGCTCGGATATGTGCCCAAGGTTCCTATCACTCCGTTTGTAGATCAGGTAGTGAACCTGCAAGCGCTGCCCCTGGAGGAGGCAGACCCAGCCCTAGCTTTTCTCTGTCCCGTCCGCGCTCTGCGTTGTTACGTGGACAGAACGTAAAGCTTCAGGACCTCAGATCAGCTCTTTGTTTGTTACGGAGGCCAGCAGAAGGGGAAGGCTGTCTCCAAGCAGAGGTTATCCCACTGGTTAGTGGATGCTATCGTCCGGGCTTATGAGTCCCAGGGCGTGCCTTGCCCACCTAGGTTGACGGCACACTCTACTAGGAGTGTTGCCTCCTCCTGGGCCTTGGCGCAAGGCGCCTCGCTGACAGACATCTGTAGAGCTGCGGGCTGGGCGACACCTAACACGTTCGCTAGGTTTTATAGCCTTCGTGTTGAACCTGTTTCCTCCCGTGTACTCGCTACGGCCAGTAGCGCGAGGAATTAGGTTATGTCGGCTTGCTACGCCATTCCCGCCCCGTGGGCCGGATACGTGCGTCTTCTTACTCCGTTGGTTCCCCAACATACGGCTAACCTCGTGAGTTCCTCCATCACCCCTTCGGCATCAGGCGAGGCGGATCACCCGGTGCCAGGTCTATTACCTCTCGTAGGAGTTGCTATTAGACTGGGTGGCCTTAACAGTGGTCCCTTCGGCGACCCATTTCTCCACGTTCCAGTTACTCTCCGGGTTAGCTCCGTGTCTTTTCCTCGACAGATCCTTTCTGTCGTCCTTGCTGAGTACGCTCCCACCCCTCGGGCTGGGACTACCTCAAGGACTGCCGTATGTTTCACTACCCCACGGGTTAGTACATACGTTGATTCCAGTGCCTCCCTTCGGGCGGGCAGGGGCTCCGCAGCGTTCCCTCCTACGGGTTGGGCACGCTTCCCCAGTTTTATCCAAATCCACTGAGCGGGTCTTGCGGAACAGCACTGTGATTTTTCCTAGCTAGCTCCCGCCATATAACGTAAGAAACTGTTCTAGCGGGAAGCTAAGCTGGGCGCTGGAAGGGGCCAGCATCATGGCGTTTTATTAGGGATCCCAATTCATCAGGGAACTCCCCCGACGACACGTCGGAGTTCCCAGGACGAAAGGGAACGTCTCGGTTACGTATGTAACCCTCGTTCCCTGAGTACAGGGAACGGAGACGTGTCGTCCCTTCGCTATGTTGCTGTCCCTTCGCAGAGGACTGGGCTCTGTTCGGCTCCTCAGCGAAAAAGCATTGTGTATGCGTTTGCTTCCGCCCTTTATACCCGCACTAGCAGGCGGGTCGCGGAATGCAAATCTTGCATGCCAATATTCATTGGCTCGTTTTAGTTCACTCGAAGTCGATTGGTCTCCCTAGCGTGATCCCAATTCGTCAGGGAACTCCCCCGACGACACGTCTCCGTTCCCTGTACTCAGGGAACGAGGGTTACATACGTAACCGAGACGTTCTCCTTTATTTGCAGGACGATTGATGAGCTAACCAAGGGAATCCTGTCTTTTTAAAATTTGTTTCTAAGGCATTCCAACAAGGTATCCTGTAGATACATTTATACTTTCTTTTTTTAAATAGATTTTTTTTTCTGTGTGAGATTTGAGCAATGATCTTAAGCTTGGTTAGCATATGTTTGTTTTATATTTAACCACAATGTTTAATATTAAAAAGGTGGGGTTTGTGATTTAGAAAACGACCGGCAGATTTTGAAAATACACAATTCAAATGGTCCTACCTTCTTTCCTCCAACGCTGGCCCTGACTCCACCCATTCGAAGAACATGGATGCGCAATCATGGACGAGCGAAAACTCAGATGCATGAGAGATTGTAATGACGATTTACTGCTAATCATTGAACCGGCTTTACTGACGAGATGCGCATGTGTCACAAGCTTTGAGTATGCGCACGCAGGAGGTCGCGCACGCTGGGGGGAGGGGGGATGGGTGTTACGGCCATTTGATTGATGGACTTACTGTCCAATGATTCTAGTGGTCTTGGAAATGATTGGCTGGAGTTTTTCGAGTTCTGCCCGTTCCACAGATGATTAAATTGCTTAATTTTCATTTCAATGCTTCTAACTCAGTGGCTGTAAGTGGGTTAGGAATAGGAATTTGAAAAAATGGACAAAAAAGAGAATCACATACCCCACTAACAGCACAGACTTACTTTTCTAACTTCTTTATAGCTTCTTCATACGTCACCTGTTTCATTACAGGAAAAAGTCTTTCCACCATCCTTTTTGTGAGACCCAGCAGAGTCTCCCCATCAGTTTGCTGCTCTGTAACCCCCCAACCCAAATATTTCATATTCTATTGAAGAATTAATAAATAAGAGAGACATGCCTCAGAAGTACAATATATTTACCTAGAAGATTGCACGCTGTGATATAATGTAAAATACTTAGTATCATCATGCACATATGTGTCAAGAGGATGAAATTCTTTCTCCTCCCCTGGCTGCACCAGAATCCCCTCCTTTTGATCCTCCAATTTGAAAGCATGGAAATGTCTTTCAAATGTTATTGGTATCCGCAGCTTGCCAAAGATCATCCAAGCACCCCTGAACTGCAAAATCTTCACAATCTTTAGAAAGATTGGGATGTCCTCCTCCACAAGATCTATAATTAAGCTGTCTACCACACAGTATTTCACATTGTAGATCATAAGAGAGCTACACACACCAAGCCTCTCGTCACCCTGAATATACTCTTTCTCACTTCTTCCAATCACACCTTTCTGTATCTTCAGTGGTAATGCTTGAAAAGGTATTACCCGTTCACCCTCTGTGTAGTTTTTCTGACGCAAGGAATCCAGTGAAGTCAGTTACCAGCACTGCCTTAAAGGCACACCGCGGAACTTTTGGCCACTAGTGGCGCTCGACCTGTAACTTTCACGTCTAGCGTCCCTAGAGGCCACTAGCTCCGCAGCACTGTCGCAAATGTCAACAAACAGTCAACCGGTCTGCTTCCCGTGTCTTTAGATTGTGTGTGCTTGCAGTGTTTGAGGTGGGCAGCCTTGAATCGCTCGATTCCCTTATAGTAGTCTGCTGAGAGAGAGCGAGTGGGGTGAGCCCGGCTTAACATGTCTGTGAGTGAATGTGGCCGGGGGACGCGGGACACTGACTGAATGTCGGCCGGAGCTGACTAACTTATGTGTGTTGGTTTCGTTTCACAGAAACCGTGGGACATGTTGTGTGCAGTGTTTGTGGGCACGTTCACTACATTTAATGTACATTTGACATGAGTCGATTTTATTTGTGCAAGCCCTGCACTGTGGCGGGCTGTGTTTGTGTGTAGAAATTAACAATGGGCTGTGGGCATATTATTACACTCATAACACCATCGGCTGTGGCCGGAATACCAGAAAATACTACACTACTTATATGATTTATCTGGGTCACCTTGGAAACGGCATTTGTGTGCAGGCAAGCGTCAGCATCGGTCGGGCACCCCTCCTCCTCCTCTAGCTCACGCCAGCGAGCGAACACTGGACCAATGTTGATCCTCGTCCTGGCTTTTCATTTGATTTGTCACTATACCTTTTTTTTAAGTGTCCTCTGACAAAACCTTTGCTTTCTTCCTTGTAGCTGTTGGTTCAGCCATGACGAAAACATACAGACGGCAATCAAACGCGAGTTGAGCTCTCTCGTCAGAATCTGAGGAAGTTGTGGGTGGTGGGGGAAGTGACGTATGCCGTAAAGCGGTCAAATTTTGTAGTTCTTTTTGTGCTCGGGTTCCTACCCGAAACCCGAAGTTACATAGTGCTAGGAAAAGCGATACAGACACCTTCAGGCTACGGCAGACGTGTCATTCTACCTATTGTAAGTCGATGTACCATCTCAATGGGTTTTGGTAATATATTATAAAGGTTGAAAAGTTCCACAGTGTGCCTTTAACTGGTGCCTCTTGGCAAGGGTGTAGCTGAGTTTCTTGAAGTTGCACGTGTTGTGGGCTAATCACTAGAAGTATTGGTGCTTTCCCTCAAATATCATGCACCACAGCTGTTTCAGTCGCCCAAACTTTAGTATCAGTTGTGGATAATGAATGAGAAAGTGTAGTTCCGGAGTAAAAGTCTCAGGAAATACAGACTGGAAAGAGGACTTGAATTTGCCTATCTGAAGGCTTAGGAAAGGGATGATTTTCCTTTGTATGGTGGGGGACAAAATCACATCTCCTATATCCCTACACTTCAGGTAAATGTTCCAGTGCACCTCACCTACTGAAATGTAATGTCCAATGAGAAATGGCAAAATCCTGAAGAGGCACCAGACCTGAGCAGCAGACCCTGGTTGTGTGTTTTTCTTTAGCACGTTTCTTATGGAGGTTAGCCCGTTCATTCCTCCCTATGTTGAATGCATCCAATTCTGCATTTATCTGACTTAATGAGACAATGTGCAAAAATGTAATGCCTGGATAACTCTGGTAATCACAAGAGGCACCACACCCTGAAGAAAATCGTGCATTAAGTCAGGGGGTCAACGTTTTTTGTAACATCAAAGTAGTTCAGATCAGTGAAAGGGCACTCACTGACCACACCATATGCCTGTTTGGATATTCCAGTACTTTCCCTGAGTGCTTGCAGATGGTACTGATGTACCTGAGAAGATTGAATTATTACATCATCTTTGTTAATGTGAGACCTTAGGTCTTTGTAGCTGATCATACAAAAGCGACAGATCTGTCCACTACTAAAGCAGCAGGTGAAACCTGCCAGGCTGTGAGCAGACAAGTTGTCAGCTGAAATAGTGGCAAGAGCGCATTTCAAATTGATGTTGTGACCATTTACACTGACCTGCAGTCCTTCAGTGGACAACAGTTTCAGGTCATTAATCAAGGGCAGCAAGGATGTCTCTGCATGAATACTTCTTTAGAAGTAAGCACAAGTAAGCACAAATGTGTATGCCTCAATTGTGATTTGCAGTTATATTCAAGATTGCCAATCATAAAATAGAAGGCTGCTAATTTGTGAACTTCTTTTGTAGACCCTAATGGGTTTACCACTTCATATTCACCACTGTACAGATGCAATCTTAAAATATTAGGATCTCCAAAAAAGGGGCTCTCATGAAAGAATTCTCCATCTGTGTAACTGCTTAAAATGAATCTGTACTTGGGGCTTGTTCACAGGTTCTTCGCCATTATTCAAATATGTCATGTTTCTCCAACTGAGTCTTCAGAACATCAATGATAGGTACATACTGAAATGTGTCTATTGGTTCCAAGGATGTACTTAACTGGCTCCACTAAATGTAGATGTTCTTTGTAATATCTGAAAAGTTGATAATCTGCCTGAATATAGGCAAACACACTTTCTATAAGTTCAGTTCAGTTCAGTTCAGTTCAGTTCAGTAATACTTTATTAATCCCCAGGGGGAAATTCTTTGTCACAATTGCCCACATATATAATACAACTATAAAGATTATAAAAAACATTTCCGTTATTTGGATTTGTTATAATAAATATATTCATTAAATCTAATGTTCCAGTGAACAGGGAAATAAATAACAACGAGAATATTACCCATTAATTTTAAAAACAGATCAGATTAAACAGATGTTGCACAGCAACTAATGGTTCCTGTGTCAGACACTTACAGGGAAGAATTATAAAGCTTGATGGCCACTGGCAGAAATGACTTCCTGTGGCGCTCAGTGGTGCATTTTGGTAGAATAAGTCTTGCACTGAAAGTGCTCCTGTGTTTGAGTAGCAGATCATATAGTGGATGGGAGACATTATCCAAGATGACATTCAGTTTGGACAGCATCCTCCTCTCTGACACCACCGATAGGGAGTCAAGCTCAACCCCCACCACATTACCGGCTTTACGGATCAACTTATTCAGTTTATTCGCATCTGCCTCCCTCAGTCTGCTACCCCAACCTGCGACCGCATATAGGATAGCACTAGCTACCACCGTTTCATAAAACATCCTCAGCATCGTCCTATCAATGTTAAAGGACCTTAGCCTCCTCAAAAAATAGAGACGGCTTTGGCCCTTCTTGTAAAGTGCTTGAGTGTTCTTGGCCCAGTTCAGTTTATTATCTATGTGCACTCCCAGATATTTATAATCCTCCACAATGTCCACAGGGACCCCCCGGATTGAAACAGGGGTCACTGGTATCTTTGTTCTCCTAAGATCCACAACGAGTTCTTTGGTCTTTGTCACGTTGAGCTGCAGATGGTTCAGATCACCCCATGTAACAAAGTCCCTCACCACAGCTCTATACTCAGTCTCATCACCCCTACTAATACAACCAACCACAACAGAATCGTCAGAAAACTTCTGAAGATGGCAAGATTCAGTGTGATAGTTGAAGTCGGTGGTATAAATAGTGAAGAGGAAGGGAGAGAGTACAGTCCCCTGCGGGGCCCCGGTATTGCTGATCATGATGTCTGATACACAGTGTTGAAGGCGTACATACTGTGGTCTACCAGTGAGGTAGTCAACAATCCAGGACACGAGGGGGGCATCCACCTTCATTGCCGTCAGCTTCTCACTCAGAAAGGCCGGCCAGATGGTGTTGAAAGCACTGGAGAAGTCAAAAAACATGAGCCTCACAGTGCTAGCCGGTTTGTCCAGGTTTGTCTGGACAAGTGGATAAGTGTCTGATTATTTAGCAAGTTATCCAAGTCTTCCTGGTCCTCTAGTCTAAACCCAGATTTGGTCAAGTGGAATTTTATGATTTCAAATTAATTTTGTTGGAAAAATTTCAAGATGAACAATGGTATCCTGAGTTGCTTTAGGAAGTAAATGTTTTTCTTAAAGATTTAATATAAAGAGGGCTACATGCTGTCTCAGTCCCAATTACAGTTTCTAAATCAATTCCAGGCAAAGTATTTTGGTTGTTCTCTAGCAGATCATCTTCAGGCACCACCTCCTCACTTTCATTGTCGTCTTCAACTACAGTAGCCTTTTCAAATTGGGGATGTTGCAAAGCTTGTCTGTGCTTTCGATACATATGGTTTCTGTAACTTGCAAAAGTCTTATATCTTCTAAAACATCCCTCAATGTTACACAGGTAACACTAAAATCAGCTTGGTGGTTATGTTGCACTTGCAGGTGAGTTAGAAACTTTGTGAGTTGAAATTTCACATCACAAAATGAACATTTATACATTTTCATTTGTACCTCTGAAACTTTCTTTTGAATCAATGAGGTTTATAGAGGGTTTGCTACGTCACGATTTGGTCAGTTCCCCGGATGCGCGGCCATATTGGAGATACTCGGATGTAAACAACAGCATGGATTGCACTGTTACTGAACACATTGTTACACCATGATGTCTAAACCATAGGAAAAACACACATGGAAGCTGCGAAATCATATAGAGAAGGATTTAGTAAGCAGGAAAGAGCGCAGAATTTTGACGAGCTTAAGTTAATGGTAAAGATCCGAACGAGTTAGCTTCTCTAGCCCTTACTGCTATTCTTCCTTCTATTTCTTATCCCGACATAGGCTACATTCAGATTGTCAGTCCAAAAAAATCACATGAAATCTGTTTCAAGCTACATCCATATGTGGTTTGAAATCCTATTCAAATCGCATAGGAAATCCGCTTCAGTCTGAACGGTTTTCGCGTGGTATGTGACCTTCTCACACCATGTAAAATGTAAACGTCAGACATTGTTAAAGGGAACATGCTGAAAGTCGCTGCCGAAACAAGGCTGTGTTGTTGCAAAGTGCCGGACAAGCAGAAAATTATTATTTTCGAAACATATTTTGAAACCGGCGCAGAAAAAAAGTTATGCATCCCAGCCTCCTCCAGTTCTGCAGCTCGAGACGCAGGAGTCCAGCGCGGCGGCTACACATTTCCATGTTGTTAAATTAAAATAAGACAACATCTCTATTGCAAATGCAAACCCCTCCATCAACGCAACGTCATTGCCATATTGCCAAAGAGCTGCATAATAACACAACTCGGATCTGATTCTGAACAGTTGTGACACACAGTGTGGACATCATTTTAGATCAGATTCCAATCGGATACAAAGATAATCGGATTTGGCATCTGAAAGTGTGAATTGGCCATAGTTAACTACTTTACGTCAACATTTTAGCCATAGTCAACACTTCATTTACACATGTGGCTGATGTTGTGTCTCTCTCAATCACAAACGCCTTCTTTCATCCGTTTTTTGACTTTTGGCAGTCTATAGAACTCGAAATGTTTTTTTCCCGGTGCGACCAATTAGTCCAGACCAAAACACAATCATTTTTGAGTTTCCTGTGACACCTGTAAAGTCACGTCCACAAACTCTTGCGTAATGTTTGGTCACACCACCAGGTGTCACTGTGACCTCAAAGCTTCAGCACTGACACTCTGAGCTCGATTGCTATGTCTGAGGTAAATTATGCCTTATTAGCATACAGTGCAATAAATGTATAAATAAATGAATAAATAAATGTATAAATAAATAAATTTAGACATAAATGCATATATACATAAATAAAAGTGAAAAATAATAAAAGTGGAAATAAATAAATGCATAAATAAATAAATGAAAAAATAAATACATGTGGGAAAATAATTATACATAAATAGGGGAAAAAAAGTATAAATAGTCATTTCTTTTTGTTTTTTTACATTTCTTCATGTATTTATTTATTAATTTTTTATTTTTAGAGGTTTGGTTCTCCATAGCATGCTGAAAGTGCTGTCATAGCTTGAAATGCAAATGTAGTCAGGGCTCAGAGAAAATCTCTTTGTTACTTTTGTCCCGTGTTACTTTCGCCCTGGTTCTCCCTCACTGAACTGACTTCAGAATAATGACATGTTTGTCTTTTTTAGAATTAAACTCAGTTTGCATCATTGATCATTATTTTCCTGCCTACCCCTGTAAAGCTGATTTGAAAAAATCTGCAATGTAGCCTATAACACTCTAAATAAAAATAAGACTTGACTTACACTTATTAATGTGAATCTCAAGCAACAAAATATGAGTGGTTGACATACAAGTTTAAGTGAAAGCTTGAGGCAATTTTTTGAAAATATTTTTTTTTTAATTAACAGACCTAAAATAAAGACTAAATAAGATTATTTTGTACATCTTGTTTGTAATGTTAAAATAACACACCTGTCATGTACTTCACAACACTGCAGTCTCATTGGCTGATCCGTGACAGATCTGTCCAATCACAGCATTGCCACACCCACCTCAGCCTTTTATAAAAGTGTAGTAGCTACTCTAGTATAGTTTTACACACAGCATCTACTAATAACTGGACCGGCCAACACACAAAAACTACTGAAGAATCTAGAACAAAGGTAGGCTATGTCGTTTACTTAATGCTTTTTTTTTCACATTATGCTCTAATCAATTTTATTATACGATCTGCAATTTATAGTACAAAGAAGACCAACATGCTATTTTATAGACTTTCTCTGTTCTGAAAATATGAAAAACTTAGATAGTAATTATAATAGATTTTGCAATGTAAAAAAAAGTGCTGCAGAGACAATCTCAGATTATATGCTCACTTTCACCAGGGACATGGAACAGTAAAATGTGAACAAATTAAATGTCTTAAATGCTGTATTGTTTCTTGTTTTGATGTATAACAATTCTATTGACAACAATACAATGTATGCCTGTGAGTGCAAGATAAAGACTGAAAGTTTTAAATGCATTCAATATTTCTAAAAAAACAAATACAAATTTTCTTTAAGTGGATTTTTTAAATTAAGAAAATCTAGTTAGCAAGTTTCTGCGAATCTTGTCAACATTTCATAATCGTTACTGAATTGTCATAGTAAAATTTTACACCTCTCTCTCTCTCTCTCTCTCTAATCTTGCATAACAGATTTCAATCTTCAAAACTTTGAAAATGGGAAATGATAACTCTGGTGAGCATAGGGAACGTAGAAGAGCTGATGAAGCTGAGCAGCAACGCATCAGAGCTGAAGCGGAAAAATCGAGAATGGAGGCAGAAAGACGAGCACTCCAGGATCAATATAATAAACTAGAAAATGAGAGAAACATCCAGAGATTGAAAGAAGAAGAGAAGAAGAAAATCGACCAGGATAACAGATGTAAAGAGGAAGAAGAAAGGAAAAGAATTCACATAGAGAAGCAAAATGCACAAAAAGACGACAGTAAAAAGATCTGATGGCTATAATGGGTTTAATACAGTTTTTATTTTATTTTGTTTACAATTGCTAACAAGCGTTTACCAATACTTAAAATACTTTTTCTAAACTCTTAACACAGTAACACACCTCACAATTGGATAAATAGTTCATTTTCTGACCAAAACCACATTATAAATACAAAATGCTAAAAAAAAAAACTTTCTATATGATAACTCTATCAATTCACTGCAAACCCGAATCAAAATTGAATCATTCTTTCAAAACTCTAGCACATGTATATTCTTCTATCCAACACGAACATAAAATCAATCATTGCAGAACAACTCTCAAACAACTAACAATTGATTGCATTATAAAAACTGCATTACTTGTCATGTTGAAGTTCCACCTGCAGACAATATGAAATCCATTGTTTTTTATAATTCAGTGTCCTTTTACTGTAAGCCATTCTATATTTTTGGTTATTGTTGAATGTGTGCAATCTAAAAGTAAATGAGTTATAAAGTGCACAGTTAAAGAAAGAAAGAAGAAAGTAGCAGGGCAGCCACTGGTCAAATCCCCTGCAGAACTTCAGTTAAAATCTCTTTCTGGGGGTGGTGTGTTTTAATGAAATGAAAACATGAAATTGCTGTCATTTGGTTACTATGGAAACTTTTTCCCCCACAGAATAAAAAAAGTGTAAAAGGTAATTTGTGATATAAACAAGGAAGAGAGAGAGAAAAAAGTCAGAATTGTGAGATAAAAAGTCACAATTACCTTTTTTATTTTCTATTAGATGACATGATTTTTTTTCTTCTTCGATATGTCTTCTGTAAAGCACTTTGTAAACACTATGTTTTAAAAGATGCTATATAAATAAAGTTTTACATCTTATTTACTGCCTCCAAACATGAGAATGCATAACTTTTAAAAACAAAGCTTAGCCTTCTTAGCTTTTAAATTGTGCATGACATGCATAATGAAAGTTTGATTTTATTGATCCTAATACAAACACACTCATAAATCATAAAAGAAAGTAGTCATGTTTTATTATATATTTGGTGAATGCAATTTATTTTCTGTTATTCAATAGCCGAATGACATTACAATTCATTTCAGATTATCTTTTCCACAACCTCTTACGTCATTACACTGGAGAACACTGGAAGTATAGTATGCACTTTTGCACTTGGTATTAATAAGTAAAATGAGTTGAAAATGATTGTTGTTGTGAAGCAAGTCCCCATTAGAAGCTTAGTAACTACTAGCTAGTTTGTAACTAATTTGATACTTTATTTGGTTGCACCGTAGTAAGTTGTAAGCTCTCTGGAAAGGAATGCTTAGTTGCATAAAATGACATTCACCCTCAATAACCCAATTTAAATTTGCAGCCTTTAAATATGTGAGCAGAAGTTGTCTTGAAATGCTGTGCATTTCAGTTTATCCTTCATTCTAACTTCTTTTATCTCACGCAACTATGGTAAAAATATTTTGTACAATGTCATTATAAAATGTTCAACAATATTATGGATCTACCTGCATTGAAACCATTGAGAACTGAACTGAGCTGGACGATGACATCACTGTTTTCTCCAGAGCGGCTGTTTAGATAAATTAACTAAAATCAAAAATAGTTACGTCTCTTATTTGCTTCCATAGTAATGAACTATCACTGAACTTACTTAAGCTGGTGTTACAGTATGCAGACACAGGAGAGAAAGATGGTGGGTTAACAGGAAAATTATCGATGATAACAAAGGGAAAGGATGATACACTCTCAGAAAAAAAGATAGAAAAGCTGTCACTGGGACAGTACCATTCAAAAGGGTTCTATGTACAATTGAGCTACTAATATGTACACTTTTGGTACCAATATGTACCTTTGAGGGACTAATATGCACTCTTTAGTTATAAGGTGTACCTTTTGAAAAGGTACAGCCACAGTGACAGCTTTTGTACCTTTTTTTCTGAGAGGGTAGGATAGACAGACATATTGCTGGAGACAGGGAGATAAGTTAGGGTGACCATATTTTGTCCTGAAAAAACAGGACACTCGGCCCGGCAAACAGATAGGCCTACTCAAATGATACTCAAAGTTTACTCAAAGAAACCTTATTAATTTCAATACATTTAAAGTAGGTTATGCCTCCTCTGTATGGATAGAAATTTGTTATATTTTTATATGAAAACAGGACAGTTGGTCACCCTAAGATAAGTCCACTTTAAATCAACGAGACCAGACAATGAGCTGGGGTGAAGTGAGTGTACAGTGGAGTTGATGAGGTGCAGGTGTATATGATCATAAATGAGGTGCAGGTGAGAGCCAAGGAGGGTGATGGGAGATGTAGTGCAGAGGAGACAAGGCTGATCTGTGACAGCTGGACTCTTCTAGATCTACCGAGACAAACTTTGTTGCATTATTTTCCTCATCACTGTAAATCTGCTTTGAAACAACCTGTATTGTAATTAGCGTTATATAAATAAAGGTGACTTGACTTGTATAGTATATATATAACTGATTTATCACATATAGGATGCATTTAGTTAAGTTAATTAACACGGTAATAAAGTTGTGGCGCTTTACAGCAGGTTCCTTTACTCAGAAATAATATTACCACATACCATAACACCATATTAGGACTGGAAAAGTACTCAAAGTGTTCAAAATTTTACTTCCTATATCAGTCATAGGTTGACAAAAATATAGTTTCAAGGATGTGCATAATGTTCACAGTTTTTGAAAAACAAGTTCTTGTAACTTCTCCTTACGTTATTTGTCAGTAAAGACACATAGGCCTACGTAGAGTTATTTGGCAAGAAAAAAAGAACATTATTTGAAAAAGATTTTCCTTGAAATTGACTAAGAGCCAAAGCCAAAGTATTTTTTAAAATAGTGTTCTGCAATGTACGTGCAGACGCGTCAGTCTTATTTGACTCCGGTATGTCAGCTGTGGTTGTTACTCCCGGTTATCATGTTGTGTGTTGGAGAGCCCGGAGAGCTGCTCTATAACCGGGGTCTAAATCATGATGTGGTAGCACTTTTTTAACACTAGTTGCATACATTAATTTTCTCAAGCACAACGTGCATAGCAAGCACCAGCTACCAAAATGCTTGCCGTTTCTGCCTATTTCTTCTATCCAAGCTCAGCACCATTTATTAATGGTCCTTTATCAATTAGGATGTCTTCTCCAGGGTTCAAAAACTTACTCTAAATCCTGCTGACTATGTTTGCTTGCTACTCTCCAACAATCTCCGCTCCGGCATCTATGCTTAGGACTCGGTTGCGGCTGGATCTCAACCACAATTTTTCCAAGACCCATCCCATTCTACTTCTGATTGGCTAGTAATGTTAGTTTGGTTGAGAGTGAAAGCTGTGTTCCTCTCATTTGGAACTCATCTGTGTTCATCTCATTTCCAAAACATTGGTAGGCAAACTCATGAACTCGAACGTAATAGCAACAAGTTTTTTTAAATGTAGGACTATCTTTTTTTTCAGCAGCCAAACGGCGCACGCCGGAGGTCTGGTTTGGTGCCAGAAAACTTTAAGCCCTGGAATTAGTTTAAGGAATTAGTTTAAGGAATTGGAGAAAAGGAGAACGTAAAGCCCATGTTTTTGTTCGATAAATATACTGTCTTTAAAATATATTTTAAAAGTACATACAATCATTTTAAAAGGTGATTATTGAAACATTGAATTAAATCTCGTTATAATTTAATATAGGTGTACAGTAGTAACATTAAATCATATTTTATTACATGATGGTGATTATTGAAACATTGAATTAAATCTCGTTATAATTTAATATAGGTGTACAGTAGTAACACTAAATCATATTTTATTATATGATGAATAATATTATATTTTTAAATATGATGGTTTAATTTGGTCTCTAAGGTGACATCTCTAAGGTGACACCAACTTGATATATAACATTTACCACCTGAATCTAACCATGTCATGTCAACAAATGGAAAAATCTACAAGCTATTTTTTTATCATGTAATTAGCAGGGTTGTCTTTTACCCCAAATACTATACTTTTACATACAGTATTCTGCATTATTGAAAGACTGTTGCTTTAATTAGCTTGAACAAAACTGAAAATAGTTAAGAAATATATTAGAATTAGAATATATACAATTATTTTAGCAATCCTCATTTGCTACTTAAATCTACAACATAAAAAAAAAAAAAACATCAAATATTAGATCATAGCACAGAATCACCTTCGCGCTGCTACCCGCGATCACGTCAAGGATTAGCCAAATTTCCATGTGCATCTTGAAAAGTGGAGCCTTTATCCCTTTATGTTGCACCCTACATAAATTGTACGTATTAGTACCTTTGGAATGTGCACCTGTAACAATTCAATGTGTTTGAGTTCTGTTTTGTGATCTTGGTTTCCCCTGTCTTTGTTATTTTGGTTCAGTCCTGTTAGTTTTCCCGCTCTGCCTAATTAGTTATTCCCATCACCTGTGTTCTGTTCATTATCCCATTATTCCTTGTGTATTTAGGCCTTTGTGTTTTCTCCCAGTGTTTGTCGATCGTCGTCTATGTATGGTTGTGTGTAAACCTTGAAGTCCTGGAGTTTTGTTCTTGTTTCATTTTGGAAGTTTCATTTTGTTTATTAAATCTATTATCTTTGAAATTCCGTGCCCTCGTCTTCAGTCACCTGCACCCAACCCTGACAGAACGATCGACCTATAAAAAAAAAAAAAAAATGGGCCGAAGGAGGAAGATAAAAGAGGTGAGCCCTTTCGAAAACCCTATCCTCTTTCAAGGCGAACGCTCCCTCGAAGAGTATGCGGGGCTCTATTTAGACATTTATGATGATGTGTCGATGGAGGAAGAGGAAATAACAAAGAGTTTCTGGGGTGGTCTGAAGGACCCATTGGCCCAGATAATTCTTGTCAAGGACCTCCATCTATCCTTCCTGGAGTTTGTGGATCACACGCTGTGGGCGTGTGGATCCAGCTACCTTGTAGAAGATCTACCACTCCAACCAGCTCCAAGCCCGCCAACGCCTGAGCCCATCACCTGCACGCCAACGCCTGAGCCCATCACCTGCACGCCAACGCCTGAGCCCATCGCCTGCCCGCCAGAGCCTGCACACCGCATCAGCCCTGCCGCCAGATCGGTCCATGGACTTCCCCGGCTGATGTCCGGTATGACTGATCCCCCACTGATGTCAGTGCGATTAGCCAGGAGGATGGCTGCCGAGGCTGGGGTTCACGTCAACCACATCCAGCCAGATCCTGAGCCCGTCGCCTGCCCGTCAGAGCCTGAGCCCAGCCCCAAGCTCCCTGAAATGCTGGTCCCGTCCAGTTCCGAGTCCCCTGATGTGCTGGCCCCGTCCAGTTCCGAGTCCCATGATGTGCTGGCCCCGTCCAGTTCCGAGTCCCATGATGTGCTGGCCCCGTCCAGTTCCGAGTCCCATGAAGCGCCAGAGCCCTTTGACCCAGAGCCAGAGCCCGTTGACCCAGCGCCAGAGCCAGAGCCCGTTGACCCAGCGCCAGAGCCCGTTGACCCAGCGCCAGAGCCCGTTGACCCAGCGCCAGCGCCAGAGCCCGTTGACCCAGCGCCAGCGCCAGAGCCCGTTGACCCAGCGCCAGCGCCAGAGCCCGTTGACCCAGCGCCAGCGCCAGAGCCCGTTGACCCAGCGCCAGCGCCAGAGCCCGTTGACCCAGCGCCAGCGCCAGAGCCCGTTGACCCAGCGCCAGCGCCAGAGCCCGTTGACCCAGCGCCAGCGCCAGAGCCCGTTGACCCAGCGCCAGCGCCAGAGCCCGTTGACCCAGCGCCAGCGCCAGAGCCCGTTGACCCAGCGCCAGCGCCAGAGCCCGTTGACCCAGCGCCAGAGCCAGAGCCCGTTGACCCAGCGCCAGAGCCAGAGCCCGTTGACCCAGCGCCAGAGCCCGTTGACCCAGCGCCAGAGCCAGAGCCCGTTGACCCAGCGCCAGAGCCCGTTGACCCAGCGCCAGAGCCCGTTGACCCAGACCCCGTTGACCCAGCGCCCGTTGATGTCAAGTCTGTTCCCGTTCCTGAACCTGTCCTTCTCCCCAAGAAAATTTGGGGGGGGGGGCTATACGCCTTCGCCGTGGCCGGCCAAAGATCCACGGAGGCCGGCCAAAGATCCACGGAGGCCCGGAAAAATAACACCGCCGTGGCCACCTGATGGATCTTCACCGCCGTGGCCACCCGAAGGGTCCTCACCGCCGTGGCCACCTGAAGGGTCCTCACCAGCACGGCCACCCGAAGGGTCTTCACCGCCGTGGCCACCCGAAGGGTCTTCACCGCCGTGGCCACCTGAAGGGTCTTCACTGCCGTGGCCACCTGAAGGGTCTTCACTGCCGTGGCCACCTGAAGGGTCTTCACTGCCGTGGCCACCTGAAGGGTCCTCACCGCCATGGCCACCCGAGAGTCCCACAGCACCGCCCTGGACGCCCGAGGGTCCCACAGCTCCGCCCCGGCGCCCGAGGTCCCACAGCTCCGCCCCGGACGCCCGAGGGTCCCACAGCTCCGCCCCGGACGCCCGAGGGTCCCACAGCTCCGCCCGGACGCCCGAGGGTCTCACAGCTCCGCCCTGGACGCCCGAGGGTCTCACAGCTCCGCCTGGACGCCCGAGGCTCACAGCGCTCCGCCCTGGCCACGCCCACAGCCTGCTCCGCCCTGGCCACGCCCACAGCCTGCTCCGCCTGGCCACGCCCACAGCCTGCTCCCCATGGCCACGCCCACAGCCTGCTCCGTCGTGGCCACGCCCACAGCCTGCTCCACCATGGCCACCCCACGCCTGCCCACCATGGCCACGCCCACAGCCTGCTCCGTCGTGGCCACGCCCACAGCCTGCACCATCGTGGCCAGGCCCACAGCCTGCACCGTCGTGGCCACGCCCACAGCCTGCTCCACCATGGCCACGCCCACAGCCTGCTCCGTCGTGGCCACGCCCACAGCCTGCTCCGTCGTGGCCACGCCCACAGCCTGCACCGTCGTGGCCACGCCCACAGCTTGCACCGCCGTGGCCACGCCCACAGCCTGCTCCGCCCTGGAGGCTTCCTGGACCTGCACCATGCCCTCGTCAGCCTCCAGGGCGCCCACCCTCCCACCCCTTTGGATGTTATACGGCGCGAGGACGCGCCTTCGGGGAGGGGGGAGGTACTGTAACAATTCAATGTGTTTGAGTTCTGTTTTGTGATCTTGGTTTCCCCTGTCTTTGTTATTTTGGTTCAGTCCTGTTAGTTTTCCCGCTCTGCCTAATTAGTTATTCCCGTCACCTGTGTTCTGTTCATTATCCCATTATTCCTTGTGTATTTAAGCCCTGTGTTTTCTCCCAGTGTTTGTCGATCGTCGTCTATGTATGGTTGTGTGTAAACCTTGAAGTCCTGGAGTTTTGTTCTTGTTTCATTTTGGAAGTTTCATTTTGTTTATTAAATCTATTATCTTTGAAATTCCGTGCCCTCGTCTTAAGTCACCTGCACCCAACCCTGACAGCACCAACCCAGTGACAGCTTTTATAACTTTTTTTCTGAGAGTGCAGCTCTTCTGTAAAGTCCTTATTAAGGAATTATGCAAGTATTACATGGTTTGGTTAATCAAAAACTTTATCAGTAATCAATAAACTTTCACCAGCATGGTGTAAAGATGTTCTAACACATTTTGTAACAATCCCATAAATGTCAGAGGAGTTTGAAAAAATAACCAAATAATTACAAATGGCAGACCTCCATGGCAACATTTGTATAATTGTAGGCTACTCATGACTGAAGAAATCTAAAGGGACCGGACTGATGACATAATATGATGACGTAAGACTGATTTAAATGTTGCAATCATTTTAAACACTTTAAATATATTCTATATACCATTGCTGGTGGTTGAGGAGATTCACCCGTTCTATGTAAAGCGCTTTGAGTAGTGAGAATAAATAAATAAATGTAATGAATTATTATATATATATATACTTTAAATTGTATATATACACATTGTAGCCTACAAAGTTTTATGGCTGAAAATGAAATAGATTGGTCTAATGATGAAGTCTTTGATTTGCAAGACAAGCTTGAATTGCTTAAAGCATAATGCAGAATAATATATGTTCGCAGGTCATAATGCAGACCTGCGAACTCAAGAGTCAGTTACAAGTGTTATGTGTGTGGGTGGTTTCACAATTGTTGAGGATGCATATGCATTTTTGAAAGAAACTGTGAACATCTTTTACTTTAGACAGTGAAAATGGGTGAAGCACGTGGTGAGGTCTCAACTTTGAGGGGATAAAAATGTAACAAATAAGCTATTATGTAGGCCATGTGCTGCATAAAGGTGTGAAAAAGAAAATAGATAGCCTATTTCAAAGTGTGCTTTTTGCAAGCGTATGGTAAATAAGGACTAGGATAAGTCAAAAGTTTTACCTTATAAGGGAAAGGCTGTAGGCCTACTATAATGACACGCCATAGCTTAAAGGCGGCTCATAACGAAGAAGCATATAAAAAGCTTTGTGCTCCAGGATTTATTCAAGAAAAACTGTTTTTAAAGTATGAAAGTATTTATTTTCTTGAGCTTACTTTTTGTTAAACTGTTGTCACTGTTTTTGTGATTCAGCTCAAACTTATATGGTTTAAATGAGTGATATGTTAACTTTAAGCTAGTATGGTTAGCACGTATCAAGGTCAATTGTTTAGCTAGCACATGAGGTTTTATCATTGCTGACAGGAACGGAGACAATTGCAACAGCATACATATAAAAACAGACCACATAGCAGTATTTTTTTTTAAATTCATAAGTTTTTACTTAAATATAATAGGAGGTTTATGTTTATGTGTGTGAGCACGTGCATGAGTACAGATGTCCGTGACCATGCAACACATTGTTCAAATGAAAACATATTATATAAAATAGAGTTAAAAAATGTTTTAAATGACAATAGGCTAAATAAAAGTTAATTGCCTCACACATTATTCCATTCTTCCTATGTCACTAAAAGCCTACTGTATTTTATATCAATTTGAATTTTTTTTACATCTGCACATAAGGCCTACTCATCTAGACAAATCTATAATTGTCATCTAATCAAAGCTGATGAATAAATCACTGTAATATTATTATAACTGACATTTTTGATAATAATCATTTTGCTAACACTGACATACCTAAAGGATTATTAGCAACACCTGTTCAATTTCTCATTAATGCAATTATCTAATCAACCAATCACATGGCAGTTGCTTCAATGCATTTAGGGGTGTGGTCCTGGTCAAGACAATCTCCTGAACTCCAAACTGAATGTCAGAATGAGAAAAAAAGGTGATTTAAGCAATTTTGAGTGTGGCATGGTTGTTTGTGCCAGATGGGCCGGTCTGAGTATTTCACAATCTGCTCAGTTACTGGGATTTTCACGCACAACCATTTCCAGGGTTTACAAAGAATGGTGTGAAAAGGGAAAAACATCCAGTATGCGGCAGTCCTGTGGGCGAAAATGCCTTGTTGATGCTAGAGGTCAGAGGAGAATGGGCCGACTGATTCAAGCTGATAGAAGAGCAACTTTGACTGAAATAACCACTCGTTACAACCGAGGTATGCAGCAAAGCATTTGTGGAACCACAACACGCACAACCTTGAGGCGGATGGGCTACAACAGCAGAAGACCCCATCGGGTATCACTTATCTCCAGTACAAATAGGAAAAAGAGGCTACAATTTGCAAGAGCTCACCACAATCGGACAGTTGAAGACTGGAAAAATGTTGCCCTGTCTGATTAGTCTCGATTTCTGTTGAGACATTCAGATGGTAGAGTCAGAATTTGGCTTAAACAGAATGAGAACATGGATCCATCATGCCTTGTTACCACTGTGCAGGCTGGTGGTGGTGTTGTAATGGTGTGGGGGATGTTTTCTTGGCACACTTTAGGCCCCTTAGTGCCAATTGGGCATCGTTTAAATACCACGGCCTACCTGAGCATTGTTTCTGACCATGTCCATCCCTTTATGGCCACCATGTACCCATCCTCTGATGGATACTTCCAGAGGGTTGTTCCATAAAACAAGATTAGAGTATAAGCCAGGCTTATTTCGGTTAGTCAGGCTTATTTTTGGTAGATTCGGTTTCATAAATCAAACTTAAAAAAGTTCAAACTCAGTTACCCTGGCAACTTATGCTCGGAAACTAGCCTGGTACAGGGCAGGCTAACTGTCAGGCTAAGCCTCAGTTGTTACACAGAACCCTTTAACACTGACCGACAAGAACACAATGATATTACCACTGACACTCTCTAATACCATTATTGGACTTTATTAACCACTATTAGTCCAAAAATAAATACACAGTATACAGAAAATCAACTTAAATAAGGCTACAATATAGACAATATAGACACATATATAAGGTGTTTTAAAGTTGTCCGTTTAGGAGAAAATGTAATAAAGACATTTTAATTAAGGAGTGCCTCGGTTATCAGAGAATTCTTTCTCTACACTGATAAAGCCTATATATATATATATATATATATATATATATATATATATATATATATATATATATATATATATATATATATATATATATATATATATATATGTACTGTATTTATAGATATAGATATATAGATAGATAAATACAATATATGTACTATAGGTTTTGTTTTTTTACTGGCTGAATGTTTTGTGCCCAAGATTTAATTAGATCGTTTTAAGATTTATGAATACATTTCTCTCTGGTTTTATTTGGCAGTTTGTCTGGTTTTTGTTTTAGTTTATGATTATTAGAAGAACATTAGAACACAATCTAAAAAAATATTTTTAAAGCAGAAGTTAAAATCACAAAATCAAAAAATAAATAATTACAAAAGCACAGTATAAATTTTAACTGGTAAGATTAATCTGAGCTTAGTAATTGACAGTATATTAGCCTACATTTGATTTACCCCAAATACACTTGTAGGTTTAAAATTCTAAATAAGGGACATATAATGTCCAACTAATAAATATTTTAGCATATGTCTTTCAATTCAAACACATTTAACAAATGGACAGTTCCTTTAAAGACATCATATTTCCCCCCAATAAATATTCCTTATTTTTCCTTCTACTTTTTTTTCTTTTGTGATAATACCCACCAACACATACATATAAATAAAACAATAAATAAATAAAAATATAACATTCACATATATCAAAATCATATAATGACATAATTCCTAAGAGTTATTGAAGTAATATTATTCAAATATCAAATATTCAATATTAAATAAGTAAATAAAGAAAATAACAAATAACTAGAAATAAAAGGGAAGGTTACATAAAAATGTAGTTAATGTAGGCTAATATATATATTCCTTTATTTTATGGAATATTCTTTGATTTTAGAGTTGCACATATCTTTTCAAAATGTATACATTTGTTCCTAATTTAATGTTATCCTCTCCATAATGTACTTTAGAAACCAAATCTAACCACTCATTTAAAACTGGGGATTCTTGGGTTTTGGAGCTTAATCCCCGCTTTTCTAAGCTTCTTTTATGAAACAACCCTCAGCAGGATAATGCACCATGTCACAAAGCTCGAATCATTTCAAATTGGTTTCTTAAACATGACAATGAGTTCACTGTACTAAAATGGCCCCCACAGTCACCAGATCTCAACCCAATAGAGCATCTTTGGGATGTGGTGGAACGGGAGCTTCGTGCCCTGGATGTGCATCCCATAAATCTCCATCAACTGCAAGATGCTATCCTATCAATATGGGCCAACATTTCTAAAGAATGCTTTCAGTACCTTGTTGAATCAAGTTCTGAAGGCGAAAAGGGGTCAAACACAGTATAAGTATGGTGTTCCTAATAATCCTTTAGGTGAGTGTATATTGTAATATATTGTATTTGTAACATGTTGCAACCATCCAAACAATGTTGCAACCCCGGGCCCGGGGTCAGTTGCAACATCTGACTCCTTACATTCAAATGCAAATTGTGAAAAATGTAAGATTCTATTGGAGACTATTAAAGGAGAACTCCGGTCAATTTTAACATTGAGCTCATTTTTTGTACATTTGGAGTGCTGTCAGTACAGAGAACAACGACAAAAATCGGTGTTGCCTACACCGTGTTATCCTCTTTTTAAAATTCGCACCCTGTTGACTTAAACGGGGCAAGTTCTAAACCGGCTTTTAGCATCTTAACATCCTTGATTTGTCATTACAAGTGCACAGCCATGTGAGTGGTGTTATTAAGAGTGAACACGGTCAATCTGACTGCAGTAGATGTGAAAGATATGAATAAAAATGATGTTTATTCAGCCAGCTCACATACCTGTGTTTTCTTCCTGTTTTCGGTCGAAGTCTACAGTAGTCTATTGTCGAGTTCGCTCGCGCACGATCAGTTATCTAGTTACCAATGATCGCGCGCGCGCGAACTCGACAATAGACTACTGTGGCAGCCCGATCTCATGAAAGTGCGTATGAATACCACGAATGTTATTTCTCGTGGCATTTATACGCCAAAATCAGTTTTGGCGTATATATGATACGCAGTTTTCGCGTGCATATGATACGCACTTTATGGCGTGTAATACGCACGCACCCCCATCCCCCCTCCCCCTAATCCTACCCAAGGGATTTTCAGTGCGTAGCATATGCACGCCAAAACTGATTTTGGCGTATAAATACCACGAGAAATAACATTCGTGGTATTGATACGCACTTTCATGAGACTGCGTTGACTGTGGACATGAGCTCAATGTTAAAATTGACCGGAGTTCTCCTTTACAGTTTTTCTCGATTGCTAAGACACATTTCTCGAAAGCTGCTCTCCTTTTCTCTAAACTGTGAACGCAAAACCCAATTTTCAAGCTACATTCACAAAACCTCTTCTTGCTAGACTCTTCTTGCTAAACTAAACTTTCACCTCAAAACAGTTCAATCTGTGCTCAAAACTGAATTATGTTGTCAAATCGTGCCCCGAGTCAATCAAAATTAAAAACACTACTGAACATTCATTAAACACTATGTAGAAAAATAGAAAACACAATGCTCAGGACATGAAGCTGGAGAAATAAATGTTTATTGTTCACTGTAGGCTAAATGCATGTTGCAAAACAAAAAAAACCCTGTGCATTTAGCACTTGTACAAAAAGACAAAACAGAAATCTTGTGCATTTACACAGCACTTGTAAAAACAGAAATCTTATGTGTTTGCCACTTGTGTACAGTAAGCCCATGTAAAAATAAAGTACAAAAATAAACATGGAATACCAACCCTCCATTACAATATACAGTACATTGGTACAGTGATGTACTGAAACATATGTTTACTTACAGTATACTGTGGTACAGTATATACGTAATATGTCATACAGTAATTGCGGTCAACATTTACATACTGTACTATAATGTCAAAAGAGGTAATTACCTGTTCTCTTCTCTATATCTTCGGATTATGGTGGACAGAGTGAATATTTGATGTTTGGTTGTACCCTTTGTCCTGCCTCCCTCATGCTCATACCATGGACAAGAACATGGTCAATCACAGTAGCTCTGATTTCACCAGATATTACTGTTCTTTGTCTTCGCTGACCACCTCGACCACCTCGACCTCCTCTCACACAAACTCTTCCTCTCAGATTTCTATAGGGCCTCACAAACTAGTGCTCTCCGAGCTGGCTTACTGTATATGTTCCCTCACATCATTAGCCACAAGTGTGATCAATTTTGAGTTGTTGTGTTCAAGTGGTGACACATGTGCTTTACAGTTTTTACCAACTGCTTACACACTTTTCATGTCACACGATTTTTGAAACCTCTCACTCAAAGTGCAATTCTACATGCCAAATCTTCAAAACCATAAGCTATTTCTCAGCCTTTGACTCAGTTTTCAATTGCATAAAACACTTTTTTTCAAAACACTACACACAATTCTCTACCTAAAACACAAAGATCTATCAGGAAGTGACTTGCTTTCCTTTTCCAAACACAACCAATCAAAATGCTACACTTTTTCACCAGGTCACACAAGCCCCTTTCACACAGAGATTCCGGAAAATACATGGATAATGTGACCCGGCATTTGTCCCGGGATTGTTTGATTTCGGTTCATTCACACTGCCAGTGATTTGCCGGGATCTGTGAGTGCGTTCACACACAACCCGTTACAGTTTTTCTCAATTGCTAAAACACTAAACCCTATTGTCTGAACCAAATGCTCAGTTGCCTGAACCCACTGATTGAATCAATCACTCTTTTGGCAAAACCATAAGCACTTTTCACCTGTTTAGACACAACTTGCCAACACATTTTCATTGTGATGCACCCGTGCTGCATAATGGCGAGCACAGGCGACAAAAGTCAAACACAATTAAAGCACATGTGTCACCACTTGAACACAACAACTCAAAATTGATCACACTTGTGCCTAATGATGTGAGGGAACATGTACAGTAAGCCAGTTCAGAGAGCACTGGTTTGTGAGGCTCTACAATGGATAGAAATCTGAGAGGAAGAGTTTGTGTGAGAGGAGGTCGAGGTGGTCGGGGTGGTCAGCGAAGACAAAGAACAGTGATATCTGATGAAATCAGAGCTACTGTGATTGACCATGTTCTTGTCCATGGAATGAGCATGAGGGAGGCTGGACAAAGGGTACAACCAAACATCAGTAGATTCACTGTGTCCACCATAATCCGAAGATTTAGAGAAGAGAACAGGTAATTACCTTTTTTTGACATTATAGTACAGTATGTAAATGTTGACAGCAATTACTGTATGACATACTATATAGGCCTACTGTACCACAGTATACTGTAAGTAAGTATATGTTTCAGTATATCTCTGTACCAATGTACTGTAGTATTGTAATGGAGAGTTAGACCAACCCTCCATTACAATACTACAGTACATTGGTACAGTGATGTACTGAGACATATACATCATCATTAGGCACATATACTTACTTACAGTATACTTTTTTGTACTTTATTTTTGCATGGGCTTACTGTACACAAGTTGGCAAACGCATAAGATTTCTGTTTGTTTTTACAAGTGATACGTGTAAATGCACAAGATTTCTGTTTTGTCTTTTTGTACACGTGCTAAATGCACATTTTTTTTGTTTATTTTACAACATGCATTTAGCCTACAGTGAACAATAAACATTTATTTCTCCAGCTTCATGTCCTGAGCATTGTTTTTTCTATTTTTCTATGTAGTGTTTAGTGACTGTTCAGTAGTGTTTTTAATTTTGATTGACTTGGGGCACGATTTGACAACATAGTTCAGTTTTGAGCACAGATTGAACTGTTTTGAGGTGAAAGTTTGGTTTTGCAAGAAGAGTCTGAGGTTTTGTGAATGTAGCTTGAAAATTGGGTTTTGTGTTCACAGTTTAGAGAAAATGAGAGCAGCTTTCAAGAAATGTGTTTTAGCAATCGAGAAAAACTGTAATGTCCCGGAAAGCCGCGTGACGTCAAGATGAGACGTGTAACGTATGCGTCGAAAACATGTGCACGCACTCGCGCACCTTTCCACAATGCTGGCGAACGATCGCAGCTTCAGCGCGGATTGTGAGGAGCTCCTGTCTCTGCTTCATTCCAGTTTGCAGACATTTTTTCGTTCTTTCTTTGTTGATGACGAACACAAACTTACTTCTAAGAGCAACAGAGTCGCACGATGGCACATGCGTCATCACTATGACACACCCCTAACGGCACTGGTTCTGGCTTTTGTTCACACATCGCGCGTTCCGGGTCTGAACACGGCAATGTTACTAGGTCCTCAACCCGGGATCGATCCCGGCATCAATCCCGGGTCGTGTTTGCGTTCACACAGAAGGCACTCTGGCAATTTGCCGGCAATTTGCCGGGTTCAAAGTGCTGTGTGAAAGGGGCTACAGACACACTCCTCAAATGTGCAAACACTAATTGCTTACGTAAATGTTTATAGTTTGTTGTATGCTAATGTATACAACATTAATGTTTGGCCTAATAAATATATTCTGTTTCTACATTGCATTGGCGTTTCCGGTGTACTTGTTACCACTGTCAGCAGATTACTTTCACTGTAGAACACCGTATTGAAATGTAGGTATAAGCCTATGAAAGACCAAAGAGCTTTAGATTTAGAACAGCAGTGTTTACATGGTATATCCAAAAATGTATTACAGTTTTTCTCAATTGCTAAAACACTAAAATCCATTGGCTGAACAAAGTTCTCAGTTGCCTGAACTCATTTAGCTAATTGTGGAGTCTGTTGTCAATACCGTAAACAATTTCACATGGTAAAACACAATTTGCAGATCTCACTTAGACTTTTCAGCAAAACTCTGAACACATTCTCATTCTCAAAACACATTCTGCACTCTAATGCACACGTCATCCATACTGGTAAACACAAGTGGCAAAAATCAAATACAAATAGAGAACACATGTCATTTGATTGAACACAACCACTCAAAACTGATTCAACCTGTTTCAAATGATGTGACACAACCAATATAAGTCAGTTCAGAGAGCAAACAGGTTGTTGAAGGTGGGGAGGAGAAAGTCTGAAAATGGATAGAAGAAACAATGTTAGAGGACGAGGACGAGTGCGTATGCGAGGTGGGCGACGAGGAGGAGGAGGGCAAGAAAGAGGAAGAGGAGGAGGAGGAAGTGGAGGAGGAAGAGGAGGAGGGCAAGAAAGAGGAGGAAGAAGAAGAGGAGGAGGTCAAGAAAGAGGAAGAGGAGGAGGAGGAGGAGGAGGAGGAGGGGGGGCAAGGAAGAGGAGAAGGAGGAGGAAGAGGAAGACAAAGAGTGGAAATATCTGATGAAATTCGAGCAACAGTCATAGACCATGTTCTTGTCCATGGACTGACCCAGGCCAAAGACAAGAAGCACATTGATCACATGTTTACTCCTTTCATTTGTGTCCCTTTGAGTATCATATACTGTAGTACAGTGCACTGTAGACTGTACAATGAAAAAATATGAAATTTGTTTTGAGATTAAAAATGTAGTTATCCCTGAGAACTATATGTTTTGAACAATGTGTTTTAAAATTTTTGGTGTATTGTTTACTGACTGCTTGATAGTGTATAGCATTTTGATCACTTTGTTTATGTTTTGAGAGCAGTGTTTGATTTTGAACACAGGTAAAACTGTTTTGAGGCGAAAGTTTCATTTTGCAAGAGGAGTCAGAGGTTTTGTAAATAGTGCTTGAAGATGAGGTTTTGTGTTTAATGTTTTCAGAAAATGGAGCAAGGTTTAAGAAATTGTGTTTTAGCAATTGAGAAAAACTGTATTATGAAAGAAGTGTTTGCCATTTGATGCAAATGCTTCATTCTGACATGTGTTTATGGCATTTTGAATGCAGTGTTGCATTTTGAAGGAGATGTGAGGCATTTTGCATTTTGTGTGTGCAGTTTTGAAAATTGTGTGTAGAGTTTTGAAAAAAGGAGACTTAGTTTTGCAAACATGTGTTATTAGTTGGTAAAAACTGTAATTGTGTTTGACTTTTGTCACCTATGCTCACCATTATGCACCACAGGTGCATCACAATGAAAATGTGTTGGCAAGTTGTGTCTAAACAGGTGAAAAGTGCTTATGGTTTTGCCAAAAGAGTGATTGATTCAATCGTTGGATTCAGGCAACTGAGCATTTGGTTCAGACAATAGGGTTTAGTGTTTTAACAATAATTGAGAAAAACTGTAACATACGGATGTACGTTTATTGTATAAACAATTGGTTTGTCTAATCCAAACCGTCTCTGAGTAACAGAGCCAAATACAAAAAGTGTTGCAACTCTCCCTGGTCTCCCCCTCTCGCGTGCTCTTATTTACGGTCACATCACAGCAAGCAGGCAAGCACACAGCACGCAAACTACATGTATTGTATAGCCTGATATATTTTTTCTTAGTTACAAACCCGACCCGAAACCTGTGAGTTTTTCGGACCCGTCGGGCTCGGGTAGCAGACCTCTATCCTCGTTATAAGCCGCATTTAAGCTAGGCTGTCATTCACATTAGTACAGCCTTTCCCTTAATGTAAAACTTTGGACTTATCCCTAAACCTTATTTACCATACGCTTGCAAAAAGCACATATTCAAATGTCTATTTTCTTTTTCACACCTGAAGCTTTTTCTCTCTGAAGCAAAATATGTTCACAGTTTCTTTCAAAAATGCATATGGCCACAACAACCTAAGCATTGTGAAATCATATTTGAGGTATTCTTGTATCTATAGTGAAAATGTAACTCTATTAGGAATTTTGTTTCTTATGCATAAATGGGATAAGATGAGAAAACCTATAGAACAATGTAAAGAATGTTTCGAAAACATTTAGGGTCATTGTTACAAGTGTTATGTGTGTGGGTGTGTGTGGTTTCACAATGCTTATGTTGTGGAGGCCATGCATTTTTGAAAGAAACTGTGAACATATTTTGCTTCAGACAGTGAAAATGTCTCGGGATGAGGTCTCAACAACTTTGAGGGGGAAAATGTACCAAATAAGCTATTATGTATGTTCTGCATAAAATAGGTGTGAAAAATAAAATAGATATTTATGTGCTTTTTGCAAGCCTATGGTAAATGACTAGATGCGTCCAAAGTTTGACCTTATAAGGGTACGGCTGTACTATAATGACATCCCATAGCTTAAAGGCGGACTAAATGAGGACAGTATAAAAAGCTTTGTGTGTTTTTTCCTCGGGGCCGCAAATTGGGTGAAGACTTATAAGAGTTTATGTTATTTTTGCCTTTGAAATTGTTGTCTTTGTATAATTCTTAATACATCGTGTTGTGTTGATTCGTAAAACTTTTTAAACGACGTCTCAGAGCAATTTTTCCCAATCAATATTTCATAATTTTCGTAATGAAATATTAATATTTGGCAAACGCCTAGCATTTGAATCCAAGATTGAGCTGGTTAGAGGCACCGCCGAGGACCCTGAATCAACATCTGAAATCTTAGAGGTAAGAACAATATTTGATTGCAGCAGATTATGGTAATGTGTTAGAATTATTTGGCGGTTAAAGCGGTATAGAAATACAACAATAGGCCTATATCAGATTTGGATTTATTAGGCTATTCAAACAAAAACCTGTCATCCAGCCATCTCCTTCCTTCCTGTTTCATCCCCGCCCAAAATGTGTTTTAGGTGGACAGGTCAATGCAGTACAAAGAACATAAAAAAATATGTAGGATGTTGGAAATAACGTATTTTATGTTAACCAAATGCTTTTTAATCTTCGCTATTGCTTAAATCCAACTGGGGTGCGTTACTCGCTGCTTCACTACCACGATATATCGTTGAAGAAATCAGCTAGTCACGACTGTTTCCCGAAACCATATATTTAATGGCTACGACACTAAATAAAATTAGGTAAAGTTTACCTAATATTTCTCAATACATTACACAGCTAATTACTTTTAAAAATCGAGTAATAATTACTCTATTGTTAGCACAGGCATAAGTATATCTATATTTTTATTAATAATAATAAGTCAATAGAAATAATTAAACATTACTTATTCCGAGATGGTTAAATTTACCTAAAAATGGCCAGACTGACACAGGATATCTCATCTATTACTTTTTATTGACCAAAAAACAAACATTTCAAACTAACAAAGGAACTACAAAAGGAACTCTTACATTCATTCGACGTTAACAACTTCTTCAACACTTTACATTTAAAAATAATGGGAAGCCAGAATATTAAAAGCAACAGTCTTAATTCATATGGATTAGTTTTACAATCTCTTCATGAACTTTTTGAAGAGTCAATGGGGTAGTTATAGACTGTCGCTGTGCGTCAATGGAGGGAGAGAAATCTCTCAGATTTCATTAAAACTATCTTTATTTGTGTTCTGAAGATAAAGGAAGGTCTTACAGGTTTGAAACGACATGAAGGCGAGTAATTAATGACATAACTTTCATTTTTGGGTGAACTATCACTTTAACTACTTTAGTTAACATGAATGAAGAATGAACAGTAGCATTTATTAATGCTTCTGTTAGCGGTGTTATTTAGCGGTGTTAAATAGGTAGTGCATTTTAATAAATAGGTAGTGAAAACGTTTTTTTTTTTTTCGTTTTTCAGTGTACATAATCTCATGCATTTATTGTATGATTGTCGTTTTAGAGAATTGTAGCCTACTGGTTCACGAATGGTTGTTTAGCCTACTGACGCTGGACGCTCAATCCAGCCAGCCTCGGTTGAACCCCTATGGGTTGAACTGCAGTAGAGGGTTTTCACGACGCATCATCAATCCGGAAGTCGCCATTTTCGAGGTACTGAACGTAAACAATGCCACTGAACTGAACCGACTTACATATTTGCCTGATTATTGCTCCTGAATAAGGGTCGTGTTTTGGTCTGTACTAATTGGTCGCACTGGGAAAAAACATTTAGAGTTCTATAGACTGCCAAAAGTTAAAGAGAATAGTGCAAAAAACGGATGAAAGAAGGCGTTTGTGGTAGAGAGAGGCACAGCATCAGCCACATGTGTAAATGAAGCGTTGACTAAAATGTTGACGTAAAGTAGTTAACTATGGCTACATTCACAAGGTCAGTCCAAATCCGATTATCTTTGTATCCGATTAAAATCTGACCTAAAATGATGTCCACACTGTGTGTCACAACTGTTCAGAATCAGATCCGAGTTGTGTTATTATGCAGCTCTTTGGCAATATGTCAATGACATTGCGTTGATGGAGGGGTTTGCATTAGCAATAGAGATCTTGTCTTAATTAAATTTTACAACATGGAAATGTGTATCGGCCGTGCTGGACTCCTGCGCCTCGAGCTGCAGAACTGGAGGAGGCTGGTAGGCACAGCTTTTTTTCAGCGCCGGTTTCAAAAATAATAATCTGCTTGTCCGGCACTTTGCAACAACACAGCTTGATATCTTGAAATGGATTTCATGTGCTTTTTTTGGACTGACAATCTGAACGTAGCCTATGTCGGGATTAGAAATAGAAGGGAGAATGAGAAGCTAGCTCGTTCGGATATTTACCACATATTAACTTTAGTTCGTCAAAATTCTGCGCTCTTTCCTGCTTAAGTCCTTCTCTATATGATTTTGAGGCGTCCATGTGATTTTTCCCCGTGGTTTAGACATCATAAATTAGTGTAACAATGTGTTCAGTAGTACATAAACAGTGCAATCCATGCTGTTGTTTACATCCGAGTCCCTCCGAAATGGCCGCGCATCCGGGTAATTGACCAAATCGTGACGTAGGTGAAAACCCTCTAACTCCGTGATTTTAAGGTTTAAGTTGGCTCTCTTTTATTGAATTATTAAAAAGCATTGCTGTATATTTTCCTGTTGTCGCAGAAAAGGCTCAAAGCAATGACAAAGATTTTTGTCATTGCGATTAGGCTCATTCACGTTTTAATAGGCTACTCTGCATCTACATTATTACACAGCTTTTCCACAACGATAAAAATTGTCACAACTAGCGGTATCCATACAAATTCGATTAATTTTCTTAGAATGAGAGGCAGGCAACAGTAGCCTAATGTCAGTAAGGAAGTCGTGATCATGGCCATTTGACTGCTTTAATTGGGATACAATTCTCTAAAACGACAATCATACAAAAGAAATAATGCATGAGATAAACAGTGACCTGTCAGTGGCTGGCTGGCAGCTGTGATTCTGGCATGTCACGTTACCTGTCAGTGGCTGGCATGGCTGGCTGGCAGCTAGGTGGCACTATTATGAAACTGCTCAGTTAACCTCTCAGAGCATCATCATAATAACACTGAGCATCGTCAACGCCAATGCGTTGGTAAAATGCAAAATTTTACATCAACACAATGCCTGAGAGACAATATGGTCGGACCTAATATGGTTATTGGTAAATTGACCAAAGGATTAATCAAATATTTCGAAAATAAATGATAGATTAACTGAAAAAAATAATTGTTAGATTATACGATTAAATGTTTGCAACAAAAAACATTCTGAACAGGTTGGGATAGGCGTTGGACCACCAAAATCATATTTCATGATACGATTAATTGAAATAAAAATGTTTTAATATAATTTTAATTATAATATAGATATTTGATTTGATATTTTTTATTTTTTTTCCAGCACTGTCTGAAGATAATTTTACCCATATTTGAAGATGGCCCAATGAATGCTGTTTTGTTGCTAATGCAATATTTTTTTTCAGTCATATGTTGTACATCTTTTTATTTAATATTTACAAAAAATTATAATCCAATACTTTTTTCCTAGAAAGATGACTGACTCTGAAACCATTGAATTGGCTTGTCTTGGCCGACCTTTTCAGTTGGGAATGCTTTATGACTGCCGAAGAGATGTCCTCATTCCAGGTAATATAAAGCACATGAACACACTGGGGAGGAAACAATCTAAATGGTCAAATTTATTACTTTGTAAGACTTTATGCTTTACCTTTGGGGTAACTATTAATATATACAATTTTCTCAAGGAATAACTCTTTGGGATGCTGAGATGCTGCAGAAGAATGTCAATGTACGGCCACAGCCAAACACTGACTTCAAAATCATTGCCTCAGATTCAAGTGAAGACAAAGTAGAAGCTTTGAATATTTCTGCATCTCTTGAAGCCAGCTTTCTGGGTGGATTAGTTAGTGTGAAAGGGTCAGCTGGCTATTTAAATGACAAGAAGAAGTCCAAACATCAATCTCGAGTCACTTTACAGTATCGGTCAACTTCACGTTTTGAGCAGTTAACTATGGAGCATCTTGGAGCCGGGAACATAAAGCATAGCAATGTATTTGAGGAGGGCTCGGCCACACATGTTGTTACAGCTCTATTGTATGGAGCTCAAGCGTTCTTTATTTTTGACCGTGAAGTTTCATCCAATGAAAAGCTTCAAGAGATACAAGGAGACCTCCACGCATCAATCAAAAATATACCTTCAATATCAATTGAAGGTGAAGCATCTTTGAAAATGAGTGAATCGGAAAAAGAGAAAATGAACAAATTCAGCTGCACTTTTCATGGAGATTTTGCTCTGGAAAACAATCCAGTTTCCTATGTAGATGCCATCAAGGTGTACTCAGAGCTGCCAAAACTGTTGGGAGAACATGGAGAGAATGCTGTGCCAATGACCGTGTGGCTTTACCCTCTGAAAAAACTAGATTCAACAGCTGCTCAGCTAGTCAGGGAGATCAGTGTAAGCCTAGTACGACGTGCCCAACGGATCATGGATGAACTGGATAATTGTGACATTCAATGTCAAGACCTGATGAGGGACAATGTCGTCGTTCAATTCCCTGAAATCAAAACTAAAATCAGAAAATTTAAGGACCTCTGCTCAGAGTACAAAATAGTTTTTCAAAAACATCTCTGCAGGCTTCTTCCATCCATAAGGGGTGGAGGAAAAGAAGAACAAGAGCTTGTTGATGCTCTTAATGACAAAGAAAGATCCCCGTTTCAGGGTGCTCTGGTAAACAAGTATCTCAATGAGCGAGAGCGAGAGATGAATGTCATTAGATCTTACCTCGAAATCATGAAAGAAGTTCCTGTTCTTGCATCCAGCAATGACTTGGACAAGGTTGTCTTGAAAGCATCCAATGACTATGTGATAGCTTTTGCACTCACCTCCTTAAATGAAAAGGAACTGTACTTTTCAGACCTGGAGAATTACTTGAAAAAACAATCATGTAACAATGGAGAGCAAGTAAGTTATGATCAAGACTCCTCAAAAAAGACAGATAAATGGTTTTCCTCAGGAAATGTAACTACACTTACCAGGGAAAACATACAGGCCTTCCTAGATTTCAAAGAAGCCAATAAAGGAAGAAAGAACATTGAATTCTGCATTGCATCAATCCCAGATGAACTCATCACTGCCTCTTCAATTCATGTTTATGAAAGGGGGAGACTCATGAGCTCACAGTACGAGCTCCCCTCAAAACCCCCAAAACCAGTCTTCTTTAGTGCTGAGCATGACTGCATACATCTGCAAATCAAACCTCCTGACCACGGTGTTAGTTGTGTGGCTTCATACTGTATTTCATATCAGTCCGCGGAGAGCCCTGAATGGACAGAGGTGTTTACTGATGGGATTTCTGATCAAGTCACTGTCAAGCAGTTACAACCACATAAAGAATATCGTTTCAACTGTAAGGCGGTGTGTCGTCCAGGAGTAAGTCTGACTAGTGACACAACATCATTCTTCAAGACTCTTCCATGTGCTCCTCCTGGAGCTCCTATAGTGAAACGAGTAGAATCTGAGTCTGCAACTGTAGTCTGGGATGTTCCTACGTCTGTGGGAGATGATGTTCTGGTCACTGGATACGTGTTGGAATTCAGAGAATGCAGAAAAGATCAGGAAAGTGAAAAGTCATGGAAGTCAGTGAAATCTACAAACAGGGAGTGCACTCTTCAGGGACTGAAAGAAGACACAGATTACACAATCAGAGTTTTAGCAAACTGTGGAAATGATGGAGAGAGTCTCTCCAGCCCTGAAACAGTGTTTTCAGCCAGTTTTAAGGGAAAACAATCAAATAATGATGGGAGCGGGTTGTTCTTAAATCAATCTTCACAAATAAAAAAGGGCAATCCATCAATAAATACATTGACACTACACAAAAAAATGGCAGAGACTGATAGTTTTAATCAATATGTCTTCGGAAGAAAGGTTGAGGATGTGAAAAACAAAGTAATTCTTCTTTTGGGATCAACGGGTGCAGGAAAAAACCATGCTGGTTAATGTGATGGTCAATTACATACTGGGCGTAAAGTGGCAGGATTCATATCGCTTCAAACTAATCAATGAAGTGACCAATCGCTCACAGGCTGAGAGTCAGACATATAATGTCTCATCTTTTGAGCTGTACAATCAGCCTGGCTTTCAAGTTCCCTATTCCCTCACAATTGTAGATACACCCGGATTTGGGGATACAAGAGGGATCGCACATGATAAACTGATTACAGAGCAGGTCAAAAGCTTTCTTTGTAACCCTTTGGGAATCGATCACATTGATGCCGTCTGCTTTGTTGTCCAGGCGTCTCTTGCCCGCCTGAGTGCCAATCAGAAGTACATCTTTGACTCAATTCTGTCCATTTTTGGTAAAGACATTGCAGAGAACATCATCATTTTGGTGACATTTGCAGATGGTAAAAATATCCCAGTTCTAGAGGCCATCAAAGCAGCAGATCTGCCCTGTCAAAAGAATAAAAAGGGACAACCCACCCATTTCAGTTTCAACAATTCAGCTGTGTATGCAGACAAAAAAGTAGAAGAGCCTACAACCTCTGACAATGATTTGGATGATAATGAAGATGATGAAGATTATAAACTGACCGAGCTTGTCTGGGACAAAACCTTTAAACAGATGAAGGCTTTTTTCAAGACACTGGGGGCCATTGAAAGTAAAGATCTGACGATGACTATAAAGGTCTTGGAGGAACGAGAGCGCCTTGAGAAAGCCATGAAAAGTCTGACCCCTCAAATAACTGCAGGTCTCTCTAAAATGAGTGAGATAAAAAAATTCAAGCAATGTTTGGAAAATGAGAGTGACAGCATGAAGCAAAATGAGGATTTTGAACAAGATGTAGAAGTGATGAAAGCAATCAGAACCCCTGTAAACTGTTTTAATATGAATTGCAACAACTGCTTCTTCACATGTCACTCCAACTGTTTCCTCCCTGCGGAAGACTCTTTGCAAACTTGTGCAGTGATGGAGGATGGACACTGCGTTATCTGCCCTGAAAACTGCCCTTACTCTGATCATTGTAGGGAAAATTTCATGTGGACGTATGAAACAAAAATAGAGAAAAAAACTATTAAAGAGCTGAAAGAAAACTTTATGAAGGCAAAAGGAAAGTTTATGAACTCTGCACAAATGTTTTATGCACTTGAAGAGGAACTCAGGACAATTCAGGACAAACTAGAGAAGTTGATCAAACAGGCCTCTGATTGCCTAAGAAGACTGGATGAAATTGCATTAAATCCAAAATCTCTCTCCACAGCCGAATATCTCGAAATCCTGATCAAAACTGAGAAAGAAGAGAAAAGTCCTGGCTTTGAGGATCGGGTTGTTGGACTCGAGAAAATGAAACAAGAAACTGTTATTCTGGAAAAGATTGCTAAAGGAGACAATTTGCTTGAAACAGAGCGCCGCATTATGGAGGAGAGAGAGAAGCGAATGCAAACTGTTGCCCTGAAAATGATGAAAATGAAGAAAGCTTTTAGTGCCTTTCAGTCACAGAGCAAACAGAAAACATCTGATCAAAACGATGAAAGTGCTTAATTTGCAGGACTTGAGATTTGGGAAAATTGAGCACCGGCTTTAGAATGAACGATGTCCACAGACTGATTTCATGAAAGGATGATGTATTGCGACATCAGAAACGAAGAAAAACGAAATAATGACTATTGTAGCGCTTGACGTAAAGCAGTCGAGTTTTGTAGTTCTTTTTGTGGTCGGGTTACTACCCGAACCCCGAAGTTACATAGTGCCAGTAAAAGTGATACAGACCCCGTCAGGCTATGGCAGAAGTGCCTTTCACCCTGTTACGACTTGATGAACCACTGATAAGATTTTGGAAACATTATTTTAAGGTAAACAATGTTACATAGTGTTGCTTTAAGATGTTACTTACAAACATTAATGCTTCTTTCACGTATAAATATGAATACTGTATTTAAGAGTTGTTTTATGCTTTTAATATTTGTGTTTTCACCAATGATGCCATGTAAAATTTCTCAAGAATCCACAACAATAATGTACTGTAGCTCAACTGGTAGAGCATAGTGCTAGCAACACAGTAATAATGGCTCCAGAGAATGCATAATTTTTATTTTTTTTTATTTTTATAGCTTAAATGCTTTTTAAGCTACCTTGGATAAAAGCTTCTGAAAAAAGCATAAATGTAAAAGAAAATAATTGTTGTGTTTAGTCTTGTGAAATCATGCAAAATACTATGAAATACTATAAAAACAATATGATTTCAAGCACTTCCTTTATGTTTTCAAATTATGAGTAAGTTGTATTAGTATGGCATACAACATTTTGAAATGAAGAAATATGGATTTTTCTTATGGTAGAGCTTATACTGTATTGCCGCAATGCTTGTCAGCATGTGAAATTTTCCCAATTCCCTGACAATTTACTACTGTTCAAAAGTTATCAGAAATTGCATCATAATTATGGATTTTAAAATGATCATAATAATTTTTATTAGTAGTAACATTGTTTTTAAAGTAATTTTCGTTACTCTGTGAATTAATAAATAGAACTTAACTGTTTAACTTACTTGTCAATTCATGATTTTACTTTTTTTAAACTTTGTAAACCTTTGTGAAGTTTAAATTTGTCTGAATCCTGTTTTTCTAAATCCAGGTCCTGAACAGGACCTTAAAGTGAGTATATTTTATCACCAAATCATTAATTTTGTCTTTAATATTGAAGTATCTGAGTCTAGTGTAAAAAAAAAAATATTGGGTCAGCTTAATAGTTCTAGAGTTAAAGATGTTTTTGATTGTCATATATTTTAAAAAGTATACAAATGTTCTTAGCACACTCATTTGGTTCATTTGTCAATAAAACAATGTTAACATGTATTCTGCACTGTATGGAGCACGCTCTTAAGAATTTCACTCATTACGGCACATGTGTTGTTAGTGATGTGACAATAAACGATTCATATTCGTTATCTTCTAGTCATTGATTAGTATATCCTATCTTGATAATCTATCGCATCCCCAAGGGCGGGTTTTTGTAAATTTTTACGGTTAGTGATGTCACTAACTCAGGAGTAATATTGTGTAGTCCTTACCAGCCGTTTGTTGTAGTCCTTAAAAAGCAATTTCTTTAAAAGCAAATATCTCCCTTTTGCTTTGAACTTTGAGCATTGTAACTTTGCAGATGTTGTTTATGCTCACACACTAACTAAAGTTAAAAAAGTGAAATCATAATCAACCACCCCTGTAATGATCTATATGGTCTATGTCCAGTGGTCCAGGTTCAGATGTACACAGATGATACTGTTATCTATACACATGCTAAGACAAAAGAACAAGCTAATAAACTTACTGCTGCATTGAACAAAGTCTTAGATTGGTTAACCCGCTCTCATCTTACTCTTAATGTGAGTAAAACTGTATGAATGTATTTTCGATTAAAAGAACCGATGAGCATCAACCAGATATTTTAAAGGAGAAGCAATAAATATTTTTGAGTATTTTAAAGGCACACCACGGACTTTGTGACCTAAAGAGTTGACGCATATGACTTATTTTAAATGATTCCTCAGGCCAATATACAGCGCTTGACACTATCAATGCTCCGAGCGGGGCTGCCCTCTTGAAATACCGCCTATGTAAGTTTGGAGAAGGCCTGGAGACATGTGACCTGGAGAATGCCTGGAGAACGTATCGTTTTACGACCGTCACGTGACCACAGGCTCTGATATACTCATGGAGCTAAGGCTTTTGCTACTATTTTTCCGCCTGCTCGACTCCTGGCCATGGCTGAGGCAAGAAAAAAAGTTTAAAACTGCTAAAACAAGCAGGGTTTGTGTGCATTTTATTTTGTGATTTCACAGGAATGAATAGAGAGTCTCCGCAACGGCGATAGATTGAAGAGCGCGTCTGAGTGAAGACTGCGCGTGCACCGCCACAAGAGACACTTTGTATCCATCACACTGATAGCAGCGGACACAATCGCTCAGGTTGAGTTCAAAAACACATTTTAGCGCTAGATCTCTTATTTAAAGGCACACTATGCAAGATAATATAACCGCTTCAAATGGGTATCAGGCCGTGAGTGCAGAGACGCTCTGCGTGAGTGGTATTTACGACAGTAACGTTAAATACAAGTACTCCACAGCAACAAAAACGGAATTCCTGCATAGTGTGCCTTTAAAAACTTGGGTATGATTATAGCTTAAACTTTAAGAAAAAAAAAGTTCAGGTGTTAGATCAAGCTTAATGATTTTTAGGAATATTAGGCATCAGTTACCTTTGGGTGCTGCTAAACTTTGAATGCACATAATGATTCTTGAAGTGATGATGATGATGATTATGAATATTCAGTTGTGTTCTTCGTCTTCTTTTTTGTTTTTAACGGCGGTTGGCAACCAGCTTTTGGTGCATTACCAGCTTTTGTGAATCAGACACTAGGCTTACAATCTAGTTTCCACATGAAAAGTAACAAAAATTATTTTATTTTTTAAAAATTAAATTAAAAAATAATCGTATTACACACACTCACTCATTTATTTCCCAACACATTCAGTTGTGTTTGTTCTAAGTTTAGTTTTTATGGACTTTTAGTTTGTATCAAAGAGTATTCGGTTGTTAAGTCTGACGTCACGCGTGACGTTTAGCCTCTTCCGGGCCCAAGCGCTCCACTCGTCTTTCAGATCCTAGACTACATAAAAACTTTTCTTAAAGGGCTTTTTTCGCTTCGGTGCCAGTGGGTGTTACTGGGGATTAAGGGATAGCACCCACTGGCGCCAAAGTTTCTTCATTCGTTTAAGATTTGTAACTTACCTAATCAACTGCCGCCATTTTCTCTTATCTTTCTCTGCTTTGAAACAATTTGTATTGTAAAAAGCGCTATATAAATAAAGGTGACTTTCTCGTCACAGGGAAAGCGGTAGATGACAATTAAATGTCACTTGTTTTTTTTAACTCCGATCTATTTAAACAACACGGGAACACGTTAAAACTCCGGCGAAAGCGGTAGGTAGGTAGAGAGGACCCGGCCTTTGGACCCGGAAACAGTATTATCGGAGAGCGCTTACGTCACGACTTAACAACCGGATAGAAGAACAAGAGGCGAAACTCTGATGCTTTTTTGGTAACAGCTACTAGGTGGCGCTTCAGTAGCGCGGCCGCCATTTTGGGGTGAAGATTCCAACTGGAGTGACTGGACAACAGCACAGATAACAGTTTTTTGAGGTAGTTTTTTCTTGCATTATTGTGTATTTCCATTTTATGCAACTTTACACATTTACTACTATTATTAGTTACCAACTCCACTAGGCCTGAAATATATTTTGTACGTTTTAATCCCCTGGATCATGCTACAAACATGATGATCTTACAGAACATGATGCATTGCTCTGTCCGTTATCCTATAATTGCCACTTTTGTACAGTGGCTGTGTTTTTGTTTACATAGTCTTGGTTTAACGGTGAAATGTTTGAAATGAAATGAAATTTTTACCCGGCAAAGCTTTAAAGCACGAGCAAATAATGAACTTTTGCGATTGCGAATAAGTGCAGTGTCCTGTGAGTGTAACTCTAGCATTATGGACGTGACATTTGCAGTCAAAACTTGAAATATAAATTCTCAGAAAATGCATTTAATACTGAAAAGTCTGTTTATATATTCATACTCCCTTAAATAAAGGAGTCCAGACATTAGACAAATATCAGTCAAAATATCAGTCTACACATTTATACACTTTTATATTTAATATGAGGGAAATACACATATGATGTGACACAAAGAATCTTTAACTTTTATGTGGCAAAATATTTTTTAGTAATTCTATGAACTACGCTGCGCAAAACAAAAGTAATACTACCCACCGGATGAAGAAGGGTCGGCCTCCACATACCATAAAATATTCATTTTATTTTATTTTTCGTGTTCGCATTTATGAGGGGAAAAAAAAATGTTACGGACGTGACAGTTCTTCGTTACGGATATGACCGCTCGAAAAGTGACTTTAAAACTTTCACAGAGACCTCAAACAGAAAGCACAAAGCCTTTCTTTAAAGTGAATTTCGTTTTTTATTATTTATTATTATTTTTTTTAGTATCTTAATTTTAAAGGGTACCTATTATGGATTTTTGAAAATTGCCCTTCATGTAGTGTGTAACATAGATCTAAGTGAACGAAAACATCCTGCAAAGTTTTAAACATGAAAGTTCACCGTATACAAAGTTATTGTCTCTCAAAAGTAAGAGTCGACTCTGAGTCGCTGATATGAATCGTTCGACGAACGATGCTTTTCCTTTGTCTAGTTGACGTCAACTTGACAAGTTATTTGAATAAGATACGCCCAATTATTGCGTTCGGAGACCAGTGTTGCCAGGTCCGTATGTCTGCACTGTTTCCGCGGGTTGTTTGTGTAGTGCACGGGTTGACGCGATTGTTTTACCCACTGGAACATGATCAATATTGGGAAAACACCCGGGAACGCTATTTGACTATTTTTGGCCGTGATTGGGTTAGTTTTGATGAGCAATTGGGCTGGTTTTGTTGTGCAGACCTGGCAACCCTGTCGGAGACGCCAGGGAAAACTAACATCATGTCGAGACACTGTTTTGGAGTGCGACGCAAAAGCAAACTTTTTTCATCTGCCCAGTGAGGAGCATTTGAAGACTAAGTGGCTACAGTTCATATATACAACTATACCACAGAAGTATAGCTGAACTTTGTTCTGTGTTCATATATACAACTATACCACAGAAGTATAGCCCGGACCTTGTTGTGTTCGCGTCATTTTGAAGATGATTGCTTCACAAACCTGATACTGAAGGTTCCGTACCGAGTTTATTTGGATCAGCTTCCTTCTCCGAATCACAAACTGTAAGTATTATTAATATTAATTGTTGCTTTTATGTTTTATGTATCATGCTCACAAGTATGTGCGTGTGTTGTGTACGCACAGCGCATAAGTCGTCAGTTGTATTGAAATATGTGAAGTGTTTGTCGTTGTTAATGGAGTTGTCATAAAGAATATAGCTATAACATTACCTCTTGGTACTGCATTATCAATTATGTTTATGCGTTGGGCTACAGTGGCGATTCTAGGGGGTGGCCAGGGCCACCCCTGAAAGCTCATTGGCCACCCCTTTGGCCACCCCAGATCTGATAGGTATTGGTCAAGTTCGTCAACACAAGAAACAAGAGAAATGATGTCAATCAATGATGACAGCTGATCAACTGATTTAGGGCCAGTTTTACATTTTTAACGAACACCGTAATGGTCGTACTGAGGCTGTGAGAGCTGATTTCTGCTCAGCGGACGTTTGGCCATGCAAGTCAGGTGACCCATGAGATGAGCGCGCTGGCTGCTGCTGCTCCGTGAAACAGGATTACGGTCACAGTTAAATACAACAACGATAAAAACGCTGGAATCTGTAGATTGAGAGGTATGGTAATTTAATGTTTAGTTATATGCAGTTATATCGTAGTTCCCTCTGAATGTGTAGGAAAACTGAAAAAGTCGAACTACACGGTACTAACGTTAGCTAGCTTAGCAGCCTGAAAACCAAGTTAAGAGTGCAGACAGTTGAAGAGGGCGCGCGCAGCTCTTAAAGGGGCCACACCTTATTTCCATTAGTTACACCGACATGAAATATGAAACACTATTTTCTGGACTTAAGACTGAGGGTGTTTTTTTGCAGATGTGTGTGTGTTCAATAGAGCTAATGTTATATTTTTGGCCAACCAGTGTGTGAAATATAGTGTGAAAGTCTAGATTTAAGTTATAACACAAGAACAAGCTGTGACTTATTTATTTGCTCTGTGATTCAAGGGCTGTTTAAAAATGATTTTTTTATTGTATCAATTAGCTCATCTTCACACACAGTCCACATATTTTTTAGACGTTTAAATAGGCAGAGTAAATTGCATTCAAATGGCAAGTTAATTTATGAAGAAGCATCTTGACCATTTATGATTCTAAGTCTTAACTGTTTGATTTAAATAATGTATGCTGAATCAAAGCCAACGTTTCAATTTATACCTTCATCAGGGCCTTGGACATGGATACTGTCTGGGTTAAAAAAAAAAACAGTTTTTGCACATTTTCATACACTACAAGGCATCCTAATGACATTATTCAGTCATCAGGCCATCATCTGTGTTACCTCTATTGTTACCCATGTTTGCTTTTCTAGTTTAAGTCCCCTCTTGTGGTTAAATAAAAAAACACACCTGTCAAAGAACAAACTAAGAAATTCAAATTCCAGTATCTCTAACAAATTATATCTAAGCTAAATAATAACAAACTAAGCATGTAAAGAACAACAAATCTTTATGTTTTTTCTTGTTAAGCTTAGTTTTTCTTTTGCTTTTACAGATACACTTTTTAATAAGGTCCTTTCTTTAAGCATTTTGGTTTATCCTGTTGGATTTCTGTGTTTTTATGTAACCACAAGATGGTGCCTCAATTAGTAAAGCAAACACAGGTAACAATACAGGTGACACAGATGATGAGCTGATGACTGATACATGTTATTCTATAGGATGAGTTAAGAGCAGTTTAATTTTGATACTCTAATCTAACTTTAACCAATCTAACGAGACAAGGACTTTAATCCACTACAAGAAAATAGCTCTTAGAAAATGTTTACCCTATCCTGACCATTATTGATTAAAAATAACCAGAGATACTTGAGGACTGTGATAGGTGGTTAGGACTGTTTTTAACAGGATAGACACTTTTATTTGACAGTTATGAGACAGGGAATCATGGGAGAGAGAGAGGATGTGACATGCAGCAAAGGACCGGGATTCGAACCATGGTCGGCTGCGTACATATACGCATTAAACTTTGCTATGCCATGGCCACCCCAAACTAGCTTTGTGCCCCATCTTGGCCACCCCCCAAAAAATGTCCTGGATACGCCACTGCTAACGCAAACAAAGACTGAATGTGCTTTTACCACTAAACTTTGGGCTATGGTAGCTAACATATCACTGCAGATTAGCGTCACGCAAGGGCGGGGTTTGGAAAAATGACTCACGAAACGATTCATATGGGAGTCGGTGAGCAAATCAAGTAAAAATAAATGCATGTTATAAGACAACAAAAGTGTTTTTTGTCATTGCATGCTTGTAAAACTGTTGTTGGGGACTCCCAGAACAATATTAGGAACATTTTAAATGCCATAATAGGTACCCTTTAATCAATGTTTCATCAACCAATTGCCTGGATTTAATAAATAAGAAGTAAATATAGTAGAAAATAGATCATCATGACACAGAGGCGCCGGCGCGTGAACTGGACTGTAAATAATAAATGAATACTAATAAATGAACCGAAACTCAGCGTATAGCCTAAGGTAGGCTACTTGCCTCACGGACCTGATAAATATATAGAAAGCTTGAAATGTCTACTTTCTAACAGAACAATTCAAAACGAAAGAAAACAGACTACAGACTGCTCTCTGCTTATGTAATCCGTATGAAATGTGTATATCTCTCTGGCGCGTTCACTACTGCGAAGATCGCGAGTCAGCATCGTCACCTTTATATCTGCAGCCGACACTGACAAAGACTTGTTTATTAATAAACAATTAAAATCTCTCCTTGCTATATTAGACATATTCATAATCATTACTTTTGCCGGTTCTTTGTGGCAGCTTTAAGATACTTTATTGGCAGCGTCACCCTTACATGTTACATGAACACGTCACCACTGCATCAACAAACATTATTTTTTTTTAAATCAAAAATCATGATACGAACCGAATTTTGGTCTATCGTTACAGCCCTAGTAAGATGAGAAAGCAGGAGTTTAGTCATTTGTCATCATGGTTGTAAAAAAAAAAAACAATGGCTATCTGAACATCTTTGCCAAGCGCAAACCAGTACAGAAGTAATCAATAAATTATAGGGTAGGGTCATGCCTTTTTTCACAATCATTTTGGAGGGTCATAGAAAAAATTATTGCTGGCGAAGGGAGGGTCAAGTCTAGCCTAGAAATCTAGATGCACCCTAGCGGCAGCAAAAATTATTTCGCAGCCAGTGTGGTCTAGCAACTCTCCGTTGGCTTTTCGAGCTGGAAAAAACAAACTCTGTTCAGGCCAATTAGATTGTGTATAGAGTTGGTGGGCAGGCTTAACATAATGACGGCAGAATTGTGACGGTTCCGCGTGATTTCCATAGGGGATTTCCCTACTAACTTTACTTGAAAACAAAGAAGACAACGGTCTTTCAAATCGGATTTGGCCGCGACTCTGGAGGACTGGAATTAAGAGAACATATTAAGTCATTCTTAAAAAAGGAAGATGTGTTCGGAGTTATGATAACGGGATACGGCAAAAGATTAATATATCAACTAGCTCCGCTGGTGGGAAAACGCATGGGACTCACTCAGCCACAGCCGTTCGTTGCTCTGGTTGGTTGTAGCGCTATCCTATTGTGTGCCGAGGGATATTGAAAGACAACCGTTTATCCCGCCCCTCGGATTGAGGTATGCCAATTGTGAGTTCCCAGACCTAACATCTTGATGTAGGTCTGGCTTGCCAGGCTAGGTCAAGTCTTTTTTGACTACAGATCTCAAATCTCCTCCGGTGGCCCCTTCAATAAAAAACGAACAGTCCTTAATAAATGATAAACATTTAACTCAAAAAGAATAAACACGTGAGGATGTATGGCTATAAGTGTAAACAATTGACTATTACTGTAATACACGTGACTATCGTTTTATAACCATATCTCAATCGAGTTATCTTCACAATCCACATAAATATGGCTTAATGACATCTGTAGCATGTAAATGCTGAAGTAAACATATGGAACATATGAGTTGTTATTATTATTTCACTTAAATACAGCGCACATCGGATCACACGTGCAAAGATAGTTGACAGTCATACTGCTAACATTAGCTTAACGGAGATACGGATAACACTCTACATCAGAACGTTTCAACACAAAATACAACAAATTGCAATATAAACAAGATTATAGACGGTATATGTGGAAATTAAACTTACTTTCAAAGTTACGCACACACTATGGCTTGAATAGCCTACACGCGAACCCTCCACAGCTTTCAAGTGGAACAGTTGCGTGAGTATGGGGTCTCTGCGGAACAAAAGTGGGTGTTTCTAAATTTGTGGGAGTTTTCAAACTGGTGGGTCTTTATAAATCATGCAATGAAAATGATGCCTTTCACCTGACCCCACCCCTAAGACCTACCCACACTGACGTGGGCAAATCAGGTAACGCGGTTGAAAACGCCCCTCTGTTTATGGCCTCGCCCCCTGATCTGGTAACTCCTATTGCCGTCTGCAGAGACCTCTATTTGACAAGATCAGTGGGCGACAGAGGGGCGTTTTCAACTGCGTTACCTGATTTGCCCATGTCACAGTGAGGGTAGGTTTAGGGGCGGGGTCAGGTGAAAGGGCATCATTTTCATTGCATGATTTATAAACACCCACCAGTGTGAAAACACCCACAAATTTAGAAACACCCACTTTTGTTCCGCAGAGACCTCCTACTCGATCTGGTAACTCCTATTACTGTCCTGCAGAGACCTATATTTGGGTTGCGTCAAACTCATTCACAACCCACCAATAAGAATTAACTTACTGAGCCTTTTCAACACCTTGTCTAAGCTCTTGTTCTATCCAGACTGGACTATTGTAATGCTCTCTCAGCAGCTCTTCCTGCATCAGTCAGTGTCAAACCTCTGCAACTGATCCAGATGCTGCAGCAAGACCTAAACTCACTGCTTCAGATCTATGTGTTCTCCAGAAGCTTGTTTTCTGCAAGTGAACGGCGCCTTGTAGTGCTATCATCCCAAAGAGACTTAAAATCACTTTCATTGACCTTTACCTGCACTGTTTCCTGCTTGTGGAATGACCTGCCCAACTCAACACATTTTCAAGAAACTGACTGCTAAAGATCCATCTTTTTCATAAACACTTGACCCAATAATACTAAATTACTAAATCTTTGTTTTTATATATATATATATATATATATATATATATATATATATATATATATATATATATATATATATATATATATATATATATATATATATATATATATATATTAAACTTGCTATGTACTGTACTAGACTGGGACTTGTCACTGCACTTGTTCCATCTATTGTTCTCTTAATTGGTAAGTCACTTTGGATATACATTTATGCATTGTAAATGTATAAAATAATAAAGTTATATTAGAATAAGAAGGTATACAGCAATTGCCTTTTAATGTGGATATTATACTAAGCTTTTATTTCCTATCATTCATGTATCTTGAAGTTCAGTGTTTAATGACTGTAAATGACGGTATTCTACTTACACATTGTCAATTTAACAGAAATTGACTGTAAATTTGTTATTATTAAATACTTAATTAGAGATTGGTCAAAGTTGTGAAATTGAATCTGTAAAAATATAAATTAAAACTTTGTATTTGAATTTATGTACTTATTGAATGAATGAATGAATGAATGAATGAATGAATGAATGAATGAGGCATTTATATAGCGCTTTCATATGTACTTCTGTACACCCAAAGCGCTTTACAATCATATCAGGGGTTCTCTCCTCAACCAGCACCAGTGTGCAGCATCCACTTGGATGATGCGACGGCAGCCACAGTACAACGGCGCCAGTGCGCTCACCACACACCAGCTATAGGTGGAGAGGAGAGAGAGTGATAGAGCCAATTCAGTGAATGGGGATTATAAGGAGGCCATGATTGGCAGGGGCCAATGGGTGGAATGTGGCCAGGACACCGGGGTTAAAACCCCTACTCTTTTACGAGAAGTGCCATGGGATTTTTAATGACCGCAGAGAGTCAGGGCCTCGGTTTAACGTCTCATCCGAAGGACGGTGCTCTTTGACAGTATAATGTCCCCGTCACTACACTGGGGCGTTAGGACCCACACAGACCACAGGGTGAGCACCCCCTGCTGGCCTTTCTAACACCTCTTCCAGCAGCAACCTGGTTTTCTCAGAAGGTCTCCCATCCAGGTACTAACCAGGCTCAGCCCTGCTTAGCTTCAGTGGGCAACCAGTCTTGGGCTACAGGGTGATATGGCTGCTGCATTTTTTGCAGCATTTTTTTACATAACTTCATAGTTATTTTGATAGACAGCATTATTATAAAATAACTTTATAAAAACCCTAATTTTCAGTTCAACCTGAAAGTAAAATGTTTTGTAAAGTAATTTGACATAATTTATCCGTTTTACCACGGTTTAATAAGCTATTATCAACAGTAATATACTGTAATTTAATAAATTTTGACTGTAAAGTCAATTCTGTATTTTTATGGTTTTTGCATGTAATTTTGTGATATGGTTATTTGCTGTAATTTAACGGAATCCATCTGGAAACTCTGCTGCCAGACTTTTACCGTTTGTTTTTACATTTTTTTTTTACAGTTAAGTATACATCCAAATCTATCTTTGGAAAATCTTTGGTGATATTTGATGAAAGCAGTGGCAGCATGGAAACCAAAGAACATCAGTGAGCTGAAATCTTATGCACACAAAGAATGGCCTAAGATTTCAGTAAAGAGTGTCAGAAGCATGTAAGCACTGACAGGCAACATTTATTTGAGTTTAGAAAGAGAAAAGGATTCTCTAAACTTTTGGAGTTGATTTTTTTTGTATATATATGTTTAGAGTCAATTAGATTTTTTTTTCATATGACATCAATAACAACTTTACGTTCTCAGAATCACTCAAATCTGTATTGATTGACACACACACACACACACACACACACACACACACACACACACACACACACACACACACACACACACACACACACACACACACACACACACACACACACACACACACACACACACACACACACACACACACACACACACACACACAACATTTAACTAGGACAACATGTTTTTTTTTGTGGCTACCTCATTATCCTCATTATTATGTGTTGATATTTTTTATTAGATAAGGCTAAGTTAACTTGGTTCTTTTGTGTTATTAGTTATGTAGGGCATGCTTATTACATTTGAGCTTTATTGTGTCATTATGCAACATTTCTGTTCATTATGCTAGTTTCTGATTGGCCAACTACAGCAACACAGTCGATGACATTTATAAAATAACGTTTTAATGAAAAACAATGTCCTTGGTATCAAAGTAATTTTGCAAGAGTCTATTTTATCTTGTCAAAGCATTCTGTAAAATACTGTAATATTTTCAAGGTCTGTTGTCAGTAGTAGTTTAATTTTATTTAACAAATACTAAAGACATCCGAGTTAATTGCAGATATTTAAAAAATAAGAGTTCAGTGATTTGAAGTACATACTGTAGTTGTGGATATTAGCAGCAAAGCAATCCAAGTATAATTCATTAATAATAATAAAAAAATTAAAAAAATTCCAGCAGTCTGTAATGCAGCGCATACAGTTATGGTGTCCACAGGGGACGGTCACTGGATCCTTCAATAGATCCGGGGCCAGTTTTTATTTATTGATTGATTGATTGGCATCAGACACAGATTTACCTGTACATTTTGTGGTAAATCAGTGTCCGGATTCAACTGTATTTAGGATTGTCACTATAATGATGTGAGAGAGGACACTGCTAACTACATATACCAACCCCTTTTATCATGATTAAACCTGTAATATGACATAGAATCTCTTAAGATTAAAGTTTCACCGTTGATACTAAATTGATCCCAAACCCCGGATAGAGCGGCTGAGTGAATGTGGTCTGGATTCTGTGGATGAGGGTCATTGTGTCAGAGACGCTGTAGAAGGACATAATTCCTGCACTGTGATCCACATACATTCCTATTCTAGGGGATCTGTGGATTACAGGGAGTTTAATTTCTTCCTGATTGTGTCTGAATGCACACCTGGAGTCAGAGCAGGACAATCTCCAGGACTGATCATTAAAGCCAAAGACACAATCATCACCATCTCCCTTCCTGCTGATACTCTTATATGAAACTGATATTCCCACCCCAGCCGTCCCACTCCACTCCACCTCCCAGTAACAGCGTCCACACACACTCTCTCTACACAACACCTGAGAAAAATCATGAAATCTGTCCGGATGAACAGGGTACGGCTGGTCAGCCCCAATAAAAAAATCTGTTGCCTTCAGAAAGACGGAGGTATTTATGTGCAGTGTTCGAATCCAGTGTGAGCTGACAGGAATCTGAATGGGGCAAAAAATGACACTGAACAAAGTTGCACAAGTACCATGGTTTTGTGTGCTAGAAAATTAGATGCAGATGATAAATAAAATTCAGATTAACAACTGATTTATACTTCTTGAGAATTCATTAATGTCTGACAGAAGGTGTATTTTTATTAGTAACACTTACATTGCAAGAAGTCATCTCTGGACCTGGGTTCAGTGGTGGTGACGATCTCAATGTATGTCACTAATGAAACCAAAATACATATATAGTGTAATTCGCATGTAAACATAATATTAAATCAGTCCCATTAATAATGTTCTATCAGTTTATTTTATTATATGATACATCACTCCTTTAAACCAAAAAAAAAAATCCTAGTAGCCTACTTTACCTCTACCAGATATCTTTTTTATGTCCTCATTGCAGAGGTCCTCCAGTTTCTCTTTTAGCATAGACACAGATTTTCCTACATCATCATAAGAGAGGAGAGAACTGACATTGATGCTGTCTGTGGATGCAGGAGGACAGAGAGAGACTGGAAACTCTACAAAGGGACAAAAACATAACAGAATTGAATAATTAAAGCTTGCCAGTGTTCAAGAACTTTTTAAAATTTGTTTAAATAAGAGGCTGACAGCTTCTCTGTTCAGAGAGCTCATTACATATTACAGTTTTTGCCAACTGCACAAAATCTTTTCATGTCACACAATTTTTTAAACCTCTCACTCAAAGTGCAAAACTACATGCCAAATCTTCAAAACCATAAGCTATTTCTCAGCCTTTGACTCAGTTTTCAATTGCATAAAACACTTTTTTCAAAACACTACACACAATTCTCTACCTAAAACACAAAGATCTATCAGGAAGTGACTTGCTTTCCTTTTCCAAACACAACCAATCAAAATGCTACACTTATTCACCAGGTCACACAGACACACTCCTCACATGTGCAAACACTAATTGCTTTACTGATCACTAACAAATCACTGCTTTACTTTAGTATAGAGCTGGTAAGTCCCGCCCCTTCCGCTAACCCCGCTGGACCTCTAGGTTGAAAAATCGTCAATGCAAGTGAATGAGAGAAAATAATTATTTTCTAATCCCGTTTGAATTTTGCAATGAATGTGAACATATGTTGTCTGTGAATTTTTTATATAATGTTTCGTGTAAAGAATGCTTCAATTTAGCGGGTAGAATTTTCATACGGTTAGACTTTGTGTGAGAGCACTTTGTGGACTACAACTCTTCGCTGCTTTCGACGCGTTGATATACGTCACCACCACTAGCACATGGATCCCGCTAAACATGCCATCATGAATGGTGACATTTGGGTACAAAACACACAGGCATCTCGATCTAATTCCTTAGATTATCGCACCGTCATTTGTGGAGGGAAAATGTGTTATGCGGTGACGTCACATATGCGACGTGTAGTCTTTCTCGTTATGTCTATTCCACAACTGCTAGCCAAAGAATCATACAATATACTGTCAAACTCGTTACATGAGAAATTATATAAAAAATTCACAGACAACATATGTTCACATTCATGGCACAATTCAAACGGGATCAGGAAATAATTATTTTCTCTCATTCACTTGCATTGACGCTTTTTCAACCTAGAGGTCCACTTGGAGTTTTACGGATGGGCGGGACTTACCAGCTCTATAGATAGGCCTATAAATAGGTCAAAGGTCAGATGACCTGTTTTGAACAATGGATGCTAACAATGAACAGAGAGCAAGAGGAGTAGGAGGAAGAGGCAGGGGACGAGGAGGAGGAGGACGAAGGGGAAGAGGAAGAGGAGGAAGAGGAAGGGGTAGAGGACGAGGAAGGGGAAGAGGAGGAAGAGGATGAGGAAGGGGAAGGGGAAGAGGAGGAAGAGGAAGAGGAGGAAGGGGACGAGGAAGGGGAAGAGGAGGAAGAGGACGAGGAAGGGGAAGAGGAGGAAGAGGACAAGGAAGGGGAAGAGGAGGAAGATGACGAGGGCAAATAAGAGAAGGAAGGAGAGCCATCTCTGATGAGAATAGGGCAACACTTGTTGATCATGAAAGCTTTAGCTTAAGTTCTGTCAGGAAGACTCAATCAGAGCGTCATGCATTATCTCACTTCTGTCCAATCAGGTGTTAACACTCACAGTATAAAAGACTGGTACTTACATTCGTCTGAGTTCGCAGATGCTGTCGCTGCCAAATATGCTCCCGTCCAGCTGCCAAACATGTCTCAGTACACGCTTGTCGCTAACGACGATCAAATTCCGACGATTCATTCGTCTCAACGTCTCTCCAGCTGCTGCACGTTCCAGATTGCGCATTCAGTGCTAAATCTCCCCATGGGCACTGCGGTCTTCGCAGAGTTCGATCAACAAGGCCTGTCAAGAGTAGTCCTGATCCTTCTAGGACCAAAACACCCTGGGTAACTCATCGTTAGCTCAGCCAAAATAACCCGGCAGGAAGCGAACTGCAAAATCATCTTCAAATTGCCCAGCAAAAAGAACCTCGCTGTCTGCCCGGGCGCCATTCCCCCCGCAGATCGCCGATCCCACCGACATGAATCAACATCTCTGCAATTCACGAGTAGCGATCTTCTCACAGTGTTCAAGCTCCACTTCCAAGGCTACCAAGTCGGTTTCAAAGTTTTGGTTGGCGCTTCTAAGAGCCACTGTTAATATTACGATTAAACCTCACTCAGGTAAGTAAGTTAGGCCTATATCAAATTGGTGACTACGGTGACGTGGCGTGTTCTTAATAACTGCTGATCTGCAGACTGAACGCGTCATTCTGCAACGGTTTAAACACCAGAGCCGGATAGCTCGCATTAATGTTGTATCAAAAAAAAAAAAAAAACTAAGATTCGCGTTACCGACACTCCACAGCGTGGTAATCAAACAATATCAGCTCTGTCGATACCACGCTCACATGGGCAGTTTTGCAAAATACTCCCTAACAATTGTCACTGAATAGAAATAAAATAGGTTTAAGAGTAATCGATATTAAACTGAATTTTCATGCATTCACATGTCACGCTCCTCATAACGTCTGCTCTCACCAGGCAGCGGAGTGTGCGTTTCATTTTAAAGGAGAGTGATGTGTCGTTCATGAACGATTCGTTCTTTTTGAACGAATCTTTAATATGACTCGGGACTACCGAGTTGTCTCAGAGAGTGATTCGTTCATTTTGTGTTGACCGCGCATGCGCATTGCGCAACATATGGGTTCTGAATCTGTACTGGAAACAGAAATGATTAGTTCATCTCTCGAGTCTTCGGGTTCGGGACGGCTCCGAGTCCTTCGTTCTTCCTGTCAGTCCCATAGAGGCTATGCTGTCAGTACCGTAAAGAGAAATGATTAGTTCATTTTTCCAGTCTCGAGTCTCGGGTTCGGCCGGGTCCGAGTCCTTCGTTCTTCCTGTCGGTCCCATAGAGAGGCTATGCTTTCAAGTTCAAGTTTGTTTATTTCTAGAGCACGTTTACTTTCGGCTTTCGGCCGACCAAAGTGCTGTACAGTAATCACAATACAATACACATTGCACCAACACATTTCAATCGTCACTCAAATATGGTGCATTAAAATAAAATAAAATCAAGCAAGTATTACATAATAAAAGCTAATCCAAATAAATGAGTTTTTAGCGCTGTTTTAAACTCAGATAGAGTGGAAGCCATTTTAAGTTGAATTGGGAGCTTATTCCATAGTGTGGGGCCCACCACTTCAAAAGCTCTATTTCCCCTCTTTTTCAAGCGGGTTCTAGGAATCAGAAGGAGGGATTTGTTTGCTGATCTCAATTCTCGATTTGCAGTATATGGGTGAAGTAGATCCACTAAATAAGTTGGTGCAAGATTATTTAAGGATTTGTAAACTAATAGTAAAATTTTATACTCTATTCTATATTGAACAGGTAACCAGTGAAGGGATCTCAGAAGCGGTGTCGCATGATCAAATTTTTTCCCACCCTTCAACAAGCGTGCTGCTGCATTCTGAACAACTTGTAAACGAGAGATTTGACTCTTAGAAACCCCATAATATAGAGAGTTGCAATAATCTAGCCTGGATGTTATAAAGGCGTGAATAGCAACTTCTAGAGAGGCATTGGATAGGCAAGATTTTATTTTGGAAAAGGAGCAAAGGTGAAAGAAACTCGAGCCCACTACCGAGGCAATTTGCCTATCAAATTTTAAGCTGTTATCTATTACCACACCTAAGTTACGCACTTTTGCTGAGATAGTAAGGTTTAAAGGATCAAGGTTAGGTAAATGTTGTCTACTATGTTCGGAGGGGCGAAAAACAATCGCTTCCGATTTGTCTGAGTTCAGAAAAAGAAAGTTTTTTGAGAGCCATGCCTTTACATCATTGAAACACGCTGATAATTTACTAACTGCATTCTCATTACCACTGGTCAACGGCAGATAAATTTGCATGTCATCAGCGTAACAATGGAAGGCTACATTATGTTTCCTAAAAATGGATCCCAAGGGAAGTAAATACATGGAAAAGAGAGTGGGTGCAAGAACAGATCTCTGTGGTACGCCACATGATAGCTTGTGTAATGATGAAGTAAAATTTCCAATTTTAACAGACAAAGTTCTGTTAGTTAGGTAAGATTTAAACCAGTTTAACACCGCTCCTCCTAGTCCTATATAAGACTCCAGGCGGGAGATGAGAATTCCATGGTCAACAGTATCAAAAGCTGAAGACAAGTCCAGCATGATTAGAATGACCGAAGCTCCCGAATCAGTAATCATTAAAATATCATTTAGGACTCTTACAAGGGCCGTTTCAGTACTATGTAGAGATTTGAAACCTGATTGAAAGATCTCATAAATATGATTAGTAGATAAGAATGACTGGAGTTGCAGAGAGACAATTCTTTCCATCACCTTGGAAATGAAAGGAAGGACAGACACAGGGCGAAAATGTGCTAATATAGATGTATCGAGTGAGGGTTTCTTTAGCACCGGAGTCACTGTGGCCCTTTTTAAGCTATCAGGGATTAACCCTGACTGCAAGCATTTATTAATTAAAGTTACAAGGCTAGGTCCTACAATATCAATTAATAACTTCAGATAGCGAGGGTGCACAATGTCAAGGGGACTTGAAGAGGTTTTTAATTTTACAACTATATCCTTTAGTGATTCTAAGGAAATAGAATTAAAAGTAGTCCAAGAGGCTAATGGACTCGTTGATATCAGATTATTACCACTAGTGTCCTGTATTTGAGCTCTTAGATTTATAATTTTAGTGTTAAAATAATTTAAAAAGTTTTCACATAAAGCTGTATTAGGATTACGGAAGGTCTGTACAGCAGGATGTAGTATTGAATTAATAATTGAAAAAAGAACTCTAGGAGTTTGATGATGTTCCTCGATTAAAGTAAAAAATAAAGAGACTTGGCTTTCTTAACTGCACTTTGATATGTCCAAAGACACTTTTTAAGAATGATAAAGGATATTTGAAGTTTGTCTCTCTTCCATTTCCTTTCTGCCTTCCTACAAGATTGTCTCAGAGAGCGAATATCTTGATCTATCCATGGCGCAGACTTACGTTTCAGCTTTTGGAGCCTATAGGGTGCAACAGCATTTAATATATCTAACCAAGTAGTGTTTAAGGATTCAAGATGGTGCTCAACATCTAGATCTGAAACTACAATTTCATAGGACACTGAGGAGATGAATTCATTATAACGTTCAGTAAAGGCCTCGAGAAATCGCGGTGAATATGCTCGAACTTGTTTTAAATCAGAGACAGTGTTGTAATTAATAGCTGGAAGAGACATTTTAAACATGATAGGAAAATGATCAGAGATAGGTAATTCAACCACTTCAGTATCAATTATTGAGAGTCCAAAAGACAATATTAAGTCCAACATGTGACCACGATTGTGTGTGGGTTCTTTGACCCACTGCACCAGATTAAAAGAGTCCATAATATTCAAGAACTCCGATGCTAGGTGATCCGAAGCACAGCATACATGTACATTAAAGTCTCCTAATAATAAAATCCGATCGTATGTCATAATTAAATCACCAACGAGCTCTGTGAGTTCTTCCATAAAATCCTTCGTCAGGTGCGGCGGACGATATATTAAGGCTAGGACAATAGGTTGAGTCCAGTCAAGTGTTAATAGTTGCACTTCAAAACTTGTAGGGTTGATGGGTGGTAGCAATTGGCAGCGTGCTCCAAAACTTTTTTTGGCAATAACAGCTAACCCTCCACCCCGACCAACCGGACGAGGAGAGTTATAAAAACAATAGTCAGTTGGAACAAGATCAGAGTAAGGGCTCAAATCTCCTACCTTCATCCAGGTTTCGGTGATAAACATAAAATCAAGGTTATTAGATATAATAAAGTCATGTAGGATAAATGTCTTGTTGACCAAGGAGTGAGCATTGATCAGCGCCATTTTCGGAGAATGCAGAATGCTGTAAGGAGCTGAAGCTTTCCTCAGAGGGCAAAGATTTGAAGAATTTACTCCCATCTGACGGGGTCGTAAAATAATCCGTGTGTCAGAACCCTGCAGTGGACGAACCAGGCCATTTGAGGAAGTAGGGGGCTTAGTCTGAATATCTGTGAGCCAACGAGATGTTGGGACCACCATATATTGAACCGCGGAGCGGAATCGATCCTCAGTCCATGGCCGAGATGTAGAGATCTTTCGAAGCTCGGCTCGCAGATAGATCTTTAGGCTGACCAGTTTTCCGCTGCGTTTCCCCCGTCTTCTCCGGCGTTTTCTCGGGTTAACATCCAATGGCCAACGGCGAAGAAAATCTGGAATGTCCCCGAGAGTGCTCCTGTAGGAATTATCTGCGAAATTTCCCAGTCCCGCATTAAAAGCGTCGATGCAGCAACTGCGAATGTCCAGGAGTGTCTGACGATCGTAAACGACAGGCTCCGAATGACAACAAGGTATAAGCGCACATAAAAACAGCCAAAAATAAAACCGGGTAAGGAGAGACAGACGGCATGCCACTCGCACAGGCGCCATCTTGGTTAATTAGTCCCGGAAAGAGAAATGATTAGTTCATCTTTCGAGTCTCGGGTTTGAGTCCTTCGTTCTTTTGTCACGTGACTTGTCACCGTATTGAATAGCCTACTAACAACCTTTTTACAAACAAGCACGTAGTTATAATAGTAGTTAATTCATGTATAATATATAATAAAACACACCACAGATGCACAAGTTCTAAACATTTAGAAAAGAGACGGACAGGGACAATAATAAGATGGAACTTTTATTTTTCAGATAATGTTTATTGCACATATTTAGAAATGTATATTCCTAAATATAAAACAATAGGCTTATACATTCAGACGCAGTCAATTATACGAATCTAATACCAGATACCAGCGGTCACGTGACAAAAGAACGAAGGACTCAAACCCGAAGACTCGAAAGATGAACTAATCATTTCTCTTTCCGGGAGTGACAGCATCGGCTCTATGGGACTGACAGGAAGAACGAAGGACTCGGACCCGGCCGAACCCGAGACTCGAAAGATGAACTAATCATTTCTCTTTCCGGCCCTGCTGTATCACACACGGCACGGTCGGCCCAGCAGACAGATCAGAGTCAGACGACGAGTCGACAACTAACGTCTCGAGATACGAGAGGAGAACTAACCTGATATAATTATGAAGTTGCAAAGGAAAGAACGTCTCGGATCAGGAGATGAGGTGAACTAACAGAATCAGACTGCAATACCCTATACAATAACCCAACAACTAATCAATTAATAAAACATTTAGGTTTCCTATATTGGCTGCATTACCCTATTGTTTATTTTTATTATTTTTACAAATGTAATCAACATTTTGGTAAGTACTAGATGTGTTGGTATATTTAACATGCCATTATAATTATATTATGCTGAAATGAACGAAATGAACGAAATGACTCGAAAAAAGATTCGTTCATTTTGCTGAACGAGACTCAAAGATCCGAGTCAGTAAAATGATCCGAACTTCCCATCACTAAGCAGTAGCCTACCTAATTGACCCTTCGCGTGGAGCTTGATTGACAGGTGTTCTAACCAATCATACGTCGCCATCCGCCATTTTGTCCGAGAAAGCAGCCAGTCGAGTTAGTAGATTAACATGGGAGGATTTGAACTTGAAAAACTGAATATACTGACGCCTTTCCGCGGTTAAAACAACATTCCTCCTTATGTTCATTCATGTTTATTTGATGCTATAAATGAACTAGAAGGAAGAGATGATCGGATCACGAGCAGCTTTAACTGATGCTCTACAGCGATCTGTCACGACACATTAAGAGCTACAAAACGGTATTTATTGTTTAAATTTCTTTCAAAAAATGACCACATTTTAAAGGTGAGACTTTGTTTAATATGTTTAATATCAAAACTAACCGAAAAGTATCCTGGTCTGTCCTGTCTTTCCGCGTGTTGTCAGTCTCCTCTCTGCTCCGCGATGTATTTTTCACTATGTGAGAGCATGGTGAGAGCGTGAGAGCGTTGTAGCTTGTCGGGCATAGCGACAGTAACTAAGGAGGGCGGGTCTTTGAGAAGGGTCAATTCAACTTGTTACATGCCCTTCTATGAACGAAGCTGAGCTAAAGAGAGCAAGTCGTTCATTGGCTGTTATGCTGTAGTAGATTTCTCTACATCGGAAGTAAATGCCATATTTACATACGGCATAAAATAGTAGTTTATGAAACTTCAACACTTTATTTACCTATTCATATTATGTGATAGAAATATTCTACGTCTTGGATATTTCCTCATTAAATGTACAAAGTGCAGAATAAGGATACTCCGGTTCAAGGTAAGATTATTTATATAACACATTTCATACACAATGGTATGTGCTTCACATAGAAATTAATATAATCAAAAGAAATCAGAATAATTAAAACAGTTTTGAATATAAAATAAATTAAAATACTGTATAGTCGGCCAAACAGTGGCACAGTACTCATTCAGTAAATGCATAGATAAACAGAAGCGTTTGAGTCTGGATTTGAATGTGTCTACTATAGGAGCACATCCGATCTATTCTGGAAGCTGGTTCCAGCTACGGCTGGCATAGTAGCTTGAAGCGGACTCGCCATGCTTGGAGTGAACTATTGGTATTTCTAACTGACATGATCCTAATGATCTGAGCGATCCGTCTGGTTTATATTCAGGGAGCATATCTGCGCTCAGAATTCTGGCAGCAGCGTTCTGTATGAGCTGCAACTGTATTATGGTCTTTTACTTTTATATATGGTCTTAATGGCACATATACTTAGCCAAAAAACTGCTTAAAGGTCCCATTCTATGCCCCTTTTCTCATATGTTAATTCTCTGATGTCCCCAGAGTGTGTCTGTGAAGTTTCAGCTCAAAATATCCAACAGATCTTTTTTTTTTTTTTTTTTTTTTTTTTTTTTACAGCATGTTTAAATTGTTTTTTTTTGAGGACTCAGTAAAACGCTCTGTTTTAGCGTGTGCCCTTTAAATGAAAATGAGCTGCTGCTGCACGACACAGGGGGCGAAGCTTCAAGAGCTCCACTCAGACTCTTAGGACAATTTCATCTCATGGAATAATGATAACATCAGAAACTCTCAGTAACGATGTTCATTTCGAGTCGGACAATAATGCCTACAGAGTTAGAGGGCTGTATAGAGATGGAACAGGTATAGTTTAGTAATTTAATTACGGTTATTATAACGTGTTTGTCATCTGCTTGTATGTATCCAAGTCTGCTGTGTCGGACCAGGTCCGAACGATGATCAAACATATACTGATGAGTTTAATAAAGTTTATTGTACATCACACAAAGATGAAGCGTCAGTTTTACTTAAGAAAAACCGTAAGAGCTGAGTAAACACGGTAAGTTATAAGAAGTGCGCGAGTTGAGGGAGCATTCCTATGGGTGACTTCCGACGTCATTAAAGAAGGAAGTAGAGGGACGTAGTCCAAACCGGCCGTTCGCTGTAGGCGACTTCCGTTAAATAAAATATCTGGCTTGGCATTGAACTTTGAGCTTTATAATTTTACAGAAATTATTTATACTCTAACAACAACATTACACCCTAACTTAAGTTCGAAACATGGGATCACGAAGAACGGGACCTTTAACACAGTAGAACTATCAGTCATAGGATTAGTTTTATCATACCAAACCAATCAACAGAATTAATCGGAGTGAAAAAGACTTGAGCGACTCTGTTTTTACTCAGTCGTATGACTTACATGTTCATGTATCTTTCTATTCAAGTGTCTCAATTGGTTGTTGTGTCCAGTGATCTCCCAGCCATGAATAAAACTATTTCTACAAAGAGCAACTCGGGAGCCACGTCAGGTATATGCCGCGCATTTGAGAAATGGATTCTACGCTCAAGTCAACCGACCATTAAGCATCATTAGGTAATGATAGTAGCTTCTTGACGGGATGCCGGCACCTTTCTTCAGGTAAGTATCATATAAAAAGTCAGATTTAGCTGGCCATATCTGTTTAAGAATTTCCTTGACAAAATTGAATATTGTTCAAAATGAACCAACTGCTGGTTGATTCACCTCCTAAAGTGTTCGTAATTTAGTCTCATCCATTTAAAAAAAAACAAAAAAAAAAAACACACCATCCAGCTAGGCGAAGGGTGCATGTCTGGTCTCAGATTGGGAGACCCAGATCAGCAAGACCAGACGAATTTACCAAGCTCACTCAAGCTTTGTTTCATCTGCACTTAACGCAAATTTTCCTATAGCCGTCGCCAGCGTCTTTCGGGGCTTGATGTGGTCGCTAATCATTTTATGTTGGCTGCGCTAACGAAGCAAGGTTGCCATTAAAGCAGATGATCTGGCCAGACGATTACGCCATTCTGAGATGTCTATCTGGCAATCTGTAGTCTTAATTTTCTAACTAAGGTTGCGCACTTTCCTGGCCACCGTTATGCCTTAGCTAAGTGCTTAGTCCAGGCTTCAGATGGTCTGCCCTCCAGCCAACTCAGATCTATCACCCGGCCCTCCCCTAACAAAGAAATGTTAAATTAGATGATTCGCTATATACATATTCTGCTCGTATTAAAATAAATAAAAAAAAATAATAAAATAAAAATAAATAATAATAATTAAAATGCATAAAAACAACTCATGCTTCTCACCTATTTTCTTACTCTTCTTTATTTTTGTGCCTTCACATGTCTACATTTTTAAAATCCGGATAGAACTTCAAGTTACACCCCTCTATTGACATTTTCTAACGGAGCAACTCCTAAGGCTGGTTCAAGATTCATTTACCTACTGTTATCAAAAGCTGCACTCTATCCCCACTACAGAATTGGGGCAGCCACTACAGCAGCTGAACGAGGAGTTCCTACATCATTGAATATTGTACTATCGTCATTAAGATCATGGGAAGATGGTCTTCCTCTGCTTTTGAATCTATATAAGAATTGATTCAAAATGATCCTCAAAGCTCAGCAAGCTCTCCAGTAACAATCCAGGTATATCCTCACGCAAATACTGGTGGTGGTACTACATTTATATACTACTCCTTCACTGAGCAGTAGTTCTAATTCACATTATATGATAAGCCATATTTGTGTCTGCGTTCGTCTCTGTGTTGCAGTTCTGTTCCGTGTGGCTCGTCTTTAGCCTGTCTCTCGTCTTCATGTGATCTTTCTCGGCCTATTGGCTCGGTCTCGTCCCAAGTAGGCTATCATAGCCGTGGTCCGTGTGGTCCATTTCGGCCGTGCGGCCTATCGTGGCCTTGTCTTTACGGTCCATCGAGGCCTGTGTTCGTGTGGCCTAGCGGCCTCGTCTTGTGAAATCTGTCTTTTGTGTGGCATTAGCGGCCGTTGTGGCTCCTAAGCGGTCTCGTCTCTGTGGTCTCCCATGGCCGTGTGGCCTACTGTGGCCTTGTCCTCTAAGGCCCATTGTGGCCTAGTGACCTCTAGTGGTTTTGGTTTAATGTGGCTTTATGGCCGTGTCTATGTTTAGCCTGTCTATGTGTGGCCTTTAGCGGCTCTGTGGCCTATTGCAGGCTTGTCCTATGTGTGGCCATTCGTGGTCTGTGGTCCATCGCGGCCTTCGTTCTGTGTGGTCTATCATGGCCGTGTGGCCTATCGTGGCCTTGTCCTATGTGTGGCCCTTCGCGGTCTGTGGTCCATCGTGGCCTTGGTTCTGTGTGGCTTAGTAACCATGTCTTATAGGTTTCGTCTTCTTGTGGCATTAGCGGCCGTTGTGGCTCCTAAGCGGTCTCGTCTCTGTGGTCTCCCATGGCCGTGTGGCCTACTGTGGCCTTGTCCTATATGAGGCTATCATGGCCCTGTGGTCCATCGCGGCCTTGGTTTTATGTGGTCCAATGGCCATGCGGTCTATCGTGGCCCGTCCTGTGTGCGTGGCCCGTCGCGGTCTAGTGGCCATCGTGGCCTTGCTTATATGTGGTCTATCAAGGCCTGTGGTCAAGCTGACCTTGTGTTTATGTGGTCTATCATGGCCTGTGGTCAAGCTGACCTCGTGTTTATGTGGTCTATCACGGCCTGTGGTCAAGCTGACCTTGTGTTTATGTGGTCTATCATGCCCTGTGGTCAAGCTGACCTTGTGTTTATGTGGTCTATCACGGCCTGTGGTCAAGCTGACCTTGTGTTTATGTGGTCTATCACGGCCTGTGGTCAAGCTGACCTTGTGTTTATGTGGTCTATCATGGCCTGTGGTCAAGCTGACCTCGTGTTGATGTGGTCTATCACGGCCTGTGGTCAAGCTGACCTTGTGTTTATGTGGTCTATCATGGCCTGTGGTCAAGCTGACCTTGTGTTTATGTGGTCTATCACGGCCTGTGGTGAAGCTGACCTTGTGTTTATGTGGTCTATCATGGCCTGTGGTCAAGCTGACCTTGTGTTTATGTGGTTCATCATGGCTTGTGGTCAAGCTGTAATTGCGTTTATGTGGTCTATCTGGCCTGCGGTCAAGTGACCCCGTGTTATGCGGTCTATCATGATGGTCCATTGGGCCCTGGTTCTATAAATTTAAATATGTTTATTCCTATATTTAAACAATTATATATCAATTCATCTGAATTCTTCTTTCTCGTTTCAGGAACCGCAGGACCCACGGCTGGTGGGTATGTTTATTTACAGCTCTTTGGGGGTGGGCTCCGTCCTAGTGGAAATATTCTTCCACTTTTCTTTGGGGGTCGGCTGCGCCCCCGCCTTCATTCTCAGGCGGGACATGCAGATTCGGCTAACCTCGCTTTGCTCGCTAAGGACGGGGCCTACGCCAAAGAACTCATAAATTTATGCTTGCTGAGCTGTCAATAAATTTACTCTGTTATCCAATTTATCTCCCGAGTCTTTCTGGTAGAAATGAAAGCTTTAGCTTAAGTTCTGTCAGGAAGACTCAATCAGCGCGTCATGCATTATCTCACTTCTGTCCAATCAGGTGTTAACACTCACAGTATAAAAGACTGGTACTTACATTCGTCTGAGTTCGCAGATGCTGTCGCTGCCAAATACCTCCATCCTCCCCAACCACCACCAAGACGGTAACTTCCCATCCATCCTCCCCACCACCACCACCAGGATGGTCCCTTCCTTACCTCCAGGGGGGTCGGCTGCGCCCCCGCCTTCATTCTCAGACGGGACATGCAGATTCGGCTAACCTCGCTTTGCTCGCTAAGGACGGGGCCTACGCCAAAGAACTCATAAATTTATGCTTGCTGAGCTGTCAATAAATTTACTCTGTTATCCAATTTATCTCCCGAGTCTTTCTGGTAGAAATGTAATCAACCACGGTTTGACCATGAGAGAGGCTGGACTTGAGTCGATTTACAGTGGCATACACATTGTGGCAGCTGTGGCTTTTGGAAGCTATTGCGAACCTGCAAACACCGCACCTGATGATTATTCACGAACACATATTCGCACACACACAAGCGAAAAGGTCATAAGCATGCCAGGATGGAGACACAGCCTCCGCTGACTCAGCAATGAACGGGACAGTTTCAGTTCTCGTTTCTTGGAAAACACAGTTCTCGTTTCTTGGAAAACAGTTCTGTTCAGTTCCTCTGGAAAAAACCTACAGATGATTCATACGTGTCTTTGTGATGTATAAATATGACTGTAATGTGGATTTAGAGTTGTTGCTTTCTTGATTTGTGATCGGACGCATCCTTAGAGAATTACTCTCTAATAATTCAGTTTATTAACTGATTAGTTTTGTAACTTTTATTTGCTCTGCTGTATTCTTCAACTTGGATGATTTGAATTGATACATATATATACTGCTTGAACTGCAAATAAGGTAAAATAACCTTATACTGTAAAAATACTGTGGACTGCCCACAGTATTATGATATGCTGAAGTCTTATAACTTGTAACCTTTTTGATGATTTGCTACCAATCATTTTTATTGTATAACCAGTAACTTTGATCTTTTGTTCAAATAAATTTTCATTTCTTACTTACAAGCATTCTTTTATTATTACTTCAGATAGTAAAAGACAGTTCATTAAGTAATATAAAAGAGCATTCTAAGTTTACATCGTCTCCCTAAAAGGACAAATATAAGGACCTACCTAAGATTCTGCTGGAGAGGTAAGCATGAATTCTTTAAAGGGTTAATGATGATTATTTTATGTACACCACTAGATTTGCTGGTATAAACTAAACAAGCTAGTGTAGGATTTGTGTAATCCAAAATCTGACCTGACAGCAAAAGTCTTATAGTTATAACTAGACTAGGGAGATCTTCAGGAACGTGGGTGTAATACCAGAACTCACCACATGGGGGCTCGTCCGGGATTAGCGATTATTATTAATTTAATAAGTTCGGATCCTAGGGAATGATAATCATCAAAACTGTAAAACTGCCATTAAATCCGCCTGCCCAGACAGTCTCAAGGTGCAAAGGGGAAGTCACTAGGGGTAGTGATCTTCATTGAAACCGGACCATATACCTGTTATGGGGACGCCCGTTTCAGATATATGGTTTAGGCACCATAAGGGTATCAGTCTAGAGGAAGCGCTACAGGACCAAACCGAGTACCTGAATAAATCCTAAAACCCAAATAGCTGATACCCGAAGTACCTCCTTAAGAAGGATGCTTCACATATAAAACGGAAAAGACAGTCATGCAAAAAATAACAGAGGTTATATTGCTCCCACAAGATCAGTTAACTAAGCGACTACAAGAAGTAGGGCAAACAGGAACTGAAGAACTGTTAGCTGATGAGAAAACGTTGTATACTTCTAACGTCGAGGGTTTAGCCAACCTCGTAAAAATCGTGGGTAAACAAAGCCAAAGTGATAAAGTTACTATAGAAATTGGGGAAGAGGATACAACTGTACCTCTAGTCTCAGGTAAACAGATAAGAGTAACTAGAAACGGCGTTCAGGACGAGAGAGCCCTGATCAAGGCCGAATCACCGTCCCTGTCCATGCATACCGACATAGAGGGGGCGGAGGGAGGTGATTATGACAGTAGTGACAAAGAATATAAAAATCAACCGACCGAGTGGGGAACGAGACCTAAACATAGCGATTTTCTGACCCAATTCTACCCTTTAACCGGGGAACTATGGGAAAATAAAAACTCGGCGTTTAAACCCGTCAAAACCTCCACAGAAAGAAAAGATAAAAAGGACAGGGTTCCTATGAGGGAGACGGGGGGCAGCTCATATGAAGATTATTCAGAAGATAAGGAGATACCGTGTCGAAATAGAGTTAATTACAAAAGATCTAAAAATCGATCTCGTGAGAGGCAAAGCAGCTCTCACCAGAGAGATCATGACCAACTGGGAGGCAGAGTATTTCTGACCTGCCCTGATCTAGAGCTCGCTCCATCAGAAGAGTATCTGTCAGCGATTAAAATAACAGACAAAAAATTAATTAAGTTAGCCTGCGGGCCCACAGCTGACGAGATACTCGATATGCCGCAAACTAGCTTTAAGGCAAAAATAGACATGCTAGCAGAACAATTAGATTGCATTAAAAAATCACTTTGTCATCTAATATTAGATGAAGATCGAAAGGAAGAACAGGAACCAACCATAAATGATGTTTGGAAGCTCAGAGAGTCGGTTTATCAAAAAACGACAACTAAAAAAAAATTTAAAGCTCCGAGAAAACAGCAAAACTCTAATGAAAAAAGTAAGTTAGATAAAATAGCTGTTAGAGAGATCTTAAAAGATGAGGGTTTTAGAGAACAAAATGAGTGCAGAGTAAAAGAGGAAGTGCATTTTTCAGATGCTGAGCCGAGCTCTGGCTACTCTGACTCAGATTCAGACGCAGGAAGCCAAAAGGGAACTCCGCTCCCTCCTGTAGCAACGCAAATAGATTTATCTCTTGTGGCATGGCATGCTAGAAAGGAAAGGGAGAAAAAGGATTCTGTGACAGAGGGGAAAGGGGAGACCGTTGAACATAGGCGAGGGCCTCCAAGGCGTGCTAAAGGTGATAGCGCCACAGCAATCCAACTGTTACAAAACATGAGTTTCCCAGGAGCAAAAAATGACGTAATGACCCGAGCAAAAATGATCGCTGACATAGGAAAAACTTTACGAGCGTCAACTAGCCTCATTGAACAGATGATTAAATATCCCACAGGATTAGAGCTAGAGTTGGACATCGTAATGGATCATCACTCACACGTGAGAGGGATAGATGAGGAGGATGAAAATAAAAAAGAAGTAGACTTAGTGAGGTCGATAGGTTTGTGGCCCTATCTATCTAGAAAAGCTAAATTAGGCTGGACGGAAAGTCAGATATTAGCAAAGCTCAAAAAGCTGGCAAAAGAATTACCAGGTTGTAGAGAGATAGCCAGCTGGGGGTCGGAAACTGACTGGGCTGAACTTTCGGAGTTTGCTGCTCGGTATGACAGAGAAAGCAATACCAGAGGTAGACAAAAAGAAAATTCAGTTCAAAACAAATACAGGCCAACAGAAGGTGATCGAGACAGACAAAGGGCTAACTTTAATAGATCAAATAGGCCAAATGGGTCAGTTGACAAAAATAAGATAGGGACAGGTCGTAACGATCCAAATAAAGTAGAGAACGAAAAACCTAAAGGGCCGAGTAAAACTACGTCTAAACAAAAACCTATAAAAAAGGATAAATATATTGAGCCTGAAATTTGGGCAAAAATGTCAGATGAGCAGAAAAAGAACGTGTTAACCAAACGAAATAAAAAAGCAGAAACGAAACCAAAGAGTGCTCAGTCTGTTAGAAGCAACAAAACCAGCAGAGAAGAGAAGAAATAGGGAAGTGTAACCCCAGGAAAAGCTACAATTTCATCTGATTTAATTTAGAAGGAGGAAACCCAAGATTTATATGTTTATTATAAAAGAATAAAGTTTGCTTAATGCAAGAGCGGAAATTACCAGCCTAACGTAATAACCTAACAGTGCTATAAAATTAGATGGTCAGTATAGGGTGTATGGTTTCAGTAAAAAAAATGAAACCACCGTCGATATTTATGGGAAGGGTAAAATTGCATACTAGAGTACATTTTTAAAAGATGCAACCTTCATGAGAAATGACCAATAAGAAGTTAGATAATAAAATCAGAGGGATAAAAAACTGTCGAACCGGAGGCTCAAACAATTCGAGTAATAACTCCAAGCTTATTAGCAAAAGATGAGTTAAGCAATTTACTTGCAAAATATAAAAGTAGTTGTGCTAAAAGCAAAAATGATTGTGGAAAATTGTCAGAGAAATATGAGCACATGATGTAGCATTATCAAAAGAGAGTCGCGCACGGACAAACTTCACAGTTGCAGGGTTACAACATTTTATAAAAGGGTTGCCTCTAGAATACTGTAAAATCACCAAATGGTGATTATATTTCCAGGTAATTATATTAGAAATAATAGAAGGATTGCCAAGTACAGTCTATATTGATGATGTGCTAATAGCTACGCAAACCATAGACGAACACATGAAAATTTTACCAGAAACTATTAGACGACTGGCAGACGCTGGTTTTCTTAGTTAGACTTAGGAAAAGAAAAGGTTGATTTTTTAAAATTTAAAGTCTCTGGTAATGATCGAGACATCGCCAAATCAACACAAGATAAATTGACTGAACTAAAAAATAAGAGAATTACAAATCTAAAGATAATTACAAAGCCTTTTAGGTAGATTAAATTGAGTGAGATATCTAATACCTGGGTACAGTGCTAAAGTAAAGGTGCTTTACAAAAGCAACTGCAGGAGATGATTTTAAATGGGATGAGAAACGGTAGGGAGTGAAAACTGACATTATTGACATGGCTTTGTGTTCAGGGCAAATTCTGAAAAGCATCTGATAGTCAAAATTGATAATAGGTCAGGGAAAATTGAAGTTATATTATATAACGAAGAAAACTCCAAATCTCCAGTAATCTTAATTTCTCATGAAAAACCAGCTAACCAGAAGAAACATGATAATATGTCATCTGTTGAAATCTTAGCAACAATTGCCAAAAATTTTACTTGTTATCAAGTCTTTAGCGGCAGAGAGACAAATCATTGTAGTTGCAAGCGGTGAGGGAATAGATTTATTAGCAAGAGAAGCAAAAAACTTGATTAACGAAAATAAGCGTGTCCACATGTTTACCTGGTCCAAATGGACAAAGTTAGTGTGTGATAACCAGATAGAATTTCGTAACCTAAAGACACCGAAAAAAAGATAAGAAAACAGTGATTAACCAAACACAAATGTGTTACTTTACGGACGGAAGTACAGATAAAGGACAGATTTGGTGGGGTTTTTTAATTAAGCTGAAAGGAAAAATAATCTACAAAGAAAAAAGGAAGCTGGGAAATGAGAACAGTGCACAAGATGCAGAAGTGACAGCCGTTGAGAAGGCAATAGCGCACATGATTAAGAGAGACATAAAAACTGTGTTCTTGTGATGAATAGTGAATATGTTTATTTAAGCCTCACGAATAATTTAGAAACATGAGAAAATAACAATTTCTTCAACGCTAAGGGCAGACCGTTAGCCCAGGCAGATTTATGAAGAAGCATTAGTGAGAATTATAAAAAAGCTAAACCTAAAGTGTTGCATCAAACCAGCCATACAGTTCAGACGACTCCTGCAGCCATAGGGAATAAAGAAATTGATCAGTACGTTAGAAAACGTGCCATTACTAAATCAAGTGAAGAAAATTTATTGCAGGAACTGCATGATAAGCTAAATCACCCGACGACAAAACATAGGGTGACTTACTGCAAACAGATGGGCCTGATAATACAGAATCTAAAAACAAGCTATCATAAAATTAAAAACTAAACTGCCCAGGTAGTAGAAAAGTAATGAACAGTGGTTATAATGATTTTGGTAAAATCAAAAATAGAAAAAGAATGTTTACTTATCAGTAATAGTAGACAATTGTTCTAATTTTGTGCAGAACTACCCATGTTCAAAAACAACATGCAAGGTAGTAGTTAATAGCCTAAAAGGTTTGTAAAAATCAGAACTAGTTTTTGAATCTAAACCCTATCAGAATTACAGGTTCAACAAACCAAGCACGAATAGAGAACCATACGAAACAGGCAAAAATCCGTTCAAGGTAGGCCAGACAGTTTATATATTATTACCACATAAGGACAAGAGATTCAAAGCGAAAACAGGTAATAGTGATAAAATCGTAGAATTGACTTCTAATACAACAGTTAGGTTAGAAGCAAACGGAATCTGGTCAATTAGAAATCTTGTGGGAAGCAAAGATTAATAGTCGCTATGAACGGGTCCAGAACCAACAAAGTCTCCTTTAAACAGGAATTTAACTGCCCAGCGGAAGGCATAGTGGCGGTTTTCAAAGACTTTGGGGACTCATTCTTAGTCAAAATATGGCATAAAGACTGTATAACAGGAACTCCATCTGTTAGGCGTCAGCCAACAGATTGCGTGTTTTGTGGGGCCCAGGGAGTTGCCAGTTTGCTGTGGCAGGGGCCCAGAGAAATCCATGAAAGTCAAGCCCGTTTGAGGGCACAACTGACATTATTACCTAAATGGTATTGCGCTGATGGGTCCATTGGGGCCTGCGCAATAGGAGACGTTAGTGTCTGTGGTCAGTGTCGGAGGCAGAAACAGATGTGGACAATAGTACAATATGAACTCCTTACGGGCAATTGTGCTTGTCGAAACTGTGTAGATTGCGCATTACATTATAGTCTCAGGGGGCGGGAATGTAAGTGTACATTCCAGGACCCTTGTGAATTGACGAAATGTATTAAATGCAAAATTTTACTAGGAAAACGCTGGATGAAAGTGACCAGTATGAAAAGTGTGTGGCAGACACGAAAAAGCGAAACCAGCTTAGGCTGCCTAACAGATGACAGGGTTATGACAGAATGGGAAGTGAACCCTCTAGCTCTCGTTAAAGACAGCGAGAAAACATTTCTGTGGAATAGGCTGCTGAATTTGGGTAACTCAATACCTTTAGATTCAGACCCTCTAATTAAAGGAGGAGTTATTGATCAGACCCTGTCACGGGACACTAACCTAGACCTCTGGAAAGAGGTCATAAGGGACAAGAGTCATGAGGGAGACATGACAATTTACTGTAAAAGCCATGGAACATATAAGGAAATGAATGTAAATAGCATGATCATTGATATGATAAAAAACATGTCTTTTCAGGAAGAATTTCCAATTTATATGCCCGGGCAATATAGTCAGTATGTACGGGAAACTAGTCTGACTGTGAGAGCAAGGACAATGAATATCTATACAGGGACAGACAGGGTGAAAATTAAACTGAGTCCTGAAAGCAACAGTGAAGTATGGGAATACACTGTAAGCTTGACGACAACCTCAGACTTTATGGGGGTTGGGAAGTCGATCGAGGGAATCAAAATCACCCGTAATGTTGTTCCATTGCCTAATGCACTGAGCAGAATGTCCAGCTGGCTCAGATTGAAGTTAGGGAGAGCTTAGGTTGTCATTTGTTCTGCGTCTTTCTTGTATATTACAGAAGCAGGATGGTGAAACACAGAGACCAGCGTGGGAGGAAGTATCTGGAACTGCGGAGGGACCGGAGCCAGATAGGGCTTTTTCTGCTGGCTTTGCTGACGGTACTCTTGATAACAATCGTAGTTATCGGGCTTGGAGTTACGGTAGTCGGTGAAACAAAAATGTCTGAAGTAGCCTCCTGTTCTGTAATTGAGAAAGTCGTACCAAAAATCTGCTATAAACAAACCATTAAATTAGGTGGCGAAATTTATGGAGCCAAAATGATAAGAAATATGTTCAAAGGGTTTATATCAAATATAGATAAATCATTTTGGGATTGCAGAGGCTCTAGCAATATTAGTGCAGCTAAAGGGCCTGGCCTTTATGGTCAAGAAACGACCAGAAATAAAACCAGAGTGAGATGGGATAGGCTTACTGCCTTTAACAAGACTCATGTGAAATTGAAGGGCTTAGTCTATAATATTTCTGATGTCGCTAACTTAACGGATAGTGTGCATGTCTATCGGGTGTGGAATAGCCAGTTATTAAAGATATCAAAGACATATGACTGGGATTGTCTGACCAAGCTGGTCACCCCTATAATAAAAACCAGTTGGTTAGGACAAGATGACAGAGATAAGGCCAGAGCTATGAATATAGGTGGCAGATCGGGGCGTAGTGGTCGGTCAGCCGACGACTCACTTAAAACAAAACAACAGGAGATCAATGAGGATAACCCTGATCCTGTACAGAAAAGTTATTGGCCACAAGGCTTAAACCCTTATGCATTGATTTTAGGAATATTTAAGAATAAGCCGAAACCAGCATATGTTGAGCTGGAGTGGGTATCATGCGATCAAAGGGTCCTGCCCATTGCATTATGTGAGAGTGTTTCTAACTGCCCATATTTAAAAAGAGACAAATCCTTAAATAAAGATCCTGAGAATCAGTTTTGGTATGATATAGACAAACATTGCAGGGCTGACTATGGACAGACAACTGCATGGATTTGTTATATAAATAGTAACGAGAGATGGAATGAAAAGGAATTTAATGACCATGGTATTAATATTATTAAATTGTGGCACGACTGGATGATGGCCCAAGATCCAACTAATGACATGGTCAAAGCTGAGTCCGAGCGTTCTACGTGGTCGATCAACGCCACCTTGTGGGCGAATGGGGTAGGAGGAAATAGACTTCACCCGTTGACCTTGAATTATGCACCCAGGCCAGGATTAAGCTTGGAACTCGCTAATGTCTCAGGCATTATGGAGTATATATTATTTAATGTGACAAATCAGCAATATAGGTCTGCGTTAGTCTTATACTCAATGGGTTGGGATAGACCTGTAAGAGTGACACACACGAACTCCATTATTTGGAAAAATCACAGCGATGCGCATAATATTAAAAGTTTGCGATGGGTTGGGCTGTCTAACTTAAACTGGCGTATGTGGGATGTTTTTCCTGTAGTTATGGGCCTAGATAGAATCTATAACAATACAGTTGCTTGGCGCACATTTCCTAAACATATAAACGGAACAAGTGTATTTCCAATTAGGATTTATTATAAGAATGGTAAGCCTGTAGGACAACATAGACAACTTATCGCGCATGGTTATTGGAGCACCAAATATTACCTGCCTATGATGAAATTTCCAGGTTTTAAAGTCCTTATGGCCTCTGATAAATTTGACATCAGAACGGCTAAACCCTTTTCGAGACACAGCTTGAGGCCGGACTCACACGCTCATGACGAGGTAAAATTAAAATCTAATGTATGGAATATGGGTTTCGGTAAATTTGCTTTTAGAAGAGAAGAGGACGTGAAATATTTATGGATACCGGGCACGAAACATTACTGTACATCAGCAATGTTCAACTCATGGACAGTTAAAACACCAGGTACGCGGTTCAGTCCTAATGTCACTTGGATGTATGATGAGGAACACATGTTCTGTGGGTTTAAAAATCTGATGAGTATTGGTGCTACGAGGGTAGGCCATAAAAAATATCACGATGATATCAGTTTAATTACTGTAGCCGGTCCTTTAATGTTAATTGCGCGAAATCAAATAATGAAAAAATGTGCATTTTCAAAACTCGTGAATCACGAATCTGAGTTGGGGGGATTCTTCTCTCCGGTTGACGATTTTCTTGAAGGTATGTCTATGGGACCAAGTTGGATATATCATTTAGATTTTGAGTCTCAATTGCATAAACCTGTTACAGGCAATCTTCTGACAGTTTATTGGACTCTACAAAAGCGTGCTATCTTGTGGGCGGTCAGCAGCGTGGGCGATTTGGCTGTTTCAGTTTGGGATCTATTTGTTCAATCGTGGCATTACTTAAAAATAATTATAATATGCCTTTCGGTGATTGCAGCACTTGCTGTGACCTTTGCTCTGCTTTTTAAACTGACGAAATTTGGATTGGTATGCGGGAAACTAGCTGCAGCAAGGGGCCGAAAAGATGACAAGACAGTTTTAGTTCCTCAAAAATAGCTCGGATAAAGCTGACTCTACAAGGGCACTCAGCAGTCAGCTTCATGATAGAAAGAGTGCGGACAAGGAATAGGATCAACTGTAATCTTGGCTCGGTACCGGATCTTTTCAAAAACTTAATATTATTCGCAACAGAAGTTGAGATGATGGCTGGCAATCACACCAATTCTAGCTGGCCGTGTAACGGAAACGTGAAAGATATCGTAAGTAATCCATTAATTAACTCTGGCTTATTGATATATTGGGTTTCCGGAATTTTAACTAAACGGCGAGCTGAACAAATTTTATTGATGTGTCTAAGCCTAAGCCTATATAACATTATTAATGACTTTTCATTGGTCTTAATTTGGATTTCACAACTTCTGAGAAGTGCGAGATTTTTGAAGATATTTGGCAGATTTTATTTTTTTGTTTATTTTGAGTTACCTACGAAATACAGTCTTAAGACCTTTGGTAATCAAATTGGCTGTACTTTATTTCGTGGTAATATTGATGGCGGGAATTTCTAAATATTGTAATGAACCCAAATTATTTATGGTTGCCATCCTGATAGGAATTAATGACCATACAGCCTTTTGGAAAACGATAGGGGGTCTTTTCAAATGATCTATCTACAAGTTGTATGAGCTGAGAATTAAAACAGATATGTTTTATTCATTTTTATAAAGAAATTGTATTTTCTTTTCTGATTTGTCTACTAGTCTTGATAATTATTTTGTTTTCGTTTGGGTTTGTTTATAATCCCATTGAACGAAATTATAAAATCTGTATCAGTAAATATTCTGGCCAAGTTGCCTATTACTGACCTCTAGTGGGGCAGCGGGAGGGGCCCCCCGTTGTTTCACTAATGGTAGTATACAATTTTTTCCAAAAATAGTTAGTGGGTGACAATATAACTGTTGGTTGTATGTCACCTTTTAATAATGGGTTTGATTTTTATTTTTTCATTTTCAAATATTATAGATCAAACTAATTGTGTATTTTCTTTGGATTAGAGTTAAGGTATAACAACAAAGGAAAAGAACTATGACTTTAGTCTTATATAACTATGCTTAGGCTTGACTTTAGTCTTATATAACTATGCTTAGGCTTGACTTTAGTCTTATTATAACTATGATTACTTTTATTTCTGTTCAAGTGAGATTTTAATCGAGTGATTGTTTTATTATTTCTTTTGGTGTAAGACTTTAAATAGTTTGTTCAAATTTTATTTCTACCTCATTTGATATATTTCGAATTTTATTAGTACATGGATCCAGTTCTGACTTTTTATTATATATATATATATATTTTTTTTTTTTAAAAAAATCATTGACATATGTTGTTCAAATTAAGAATATTTTGTGACTGATTTCTTGTTATTATATTGCTTTTGCATTATTATGATAGGATTCAGATGACTTCAAACATGGGGTTTCGGAGGAACTTCGCATGATGTGTGATGAATGCTTTCTGTTTGAGGCTATCCTGTTAAGCTTATGATATACAACAGAACAAGTCCTGATATTACGAACTTGTGTCCAACTTGCTTCATTAAGACCGGTTATAACAAGTCTGATTGGAAAAATATTACTTTCTGTAAAGAGGGGGCGGATCGTACAGATCCAGACAGCACTCAGAACATTTTAACCTATGCTTCTAGGCGTTTCATAATTGAAATGAGATGGCTCATTCTTGAGCTGCCAGAGAATTATGTGATTTCAATTGGGCAAGAAGACTGGGTGACTCAGAATTCATGCTGTGCTAACATTCGAACCTTCTTTTGGGATAATAGAGAAGTGTTGGGCTTTTGCTCCAAACAAGCTCGAATAAATGGGCGTAATGTCTGTATCCTTGTTACTGATCCAAATGCAGATGAGTCTGGAGAGTCGAACACTGGTCCAGTGGGAACCGAAAGTGTTGGGCTTGGGCTTATTGGGCGATGGTACCGAGATAGCCATATCTCCAGAGAGTCTGATGTGGTTGGATCAGGCCCCAAGGAAGCTGGACAAATCCTGGAAACCAGTAGATGGTAAATGGTATGGAAGGTCGATAGAATGTCTGTTGGCACAGTATGGAAGGATGACGATCGGGTTCTTCCGTCAAGAAACTGACCTACGTTATAGATTTTATGAGTGTTGTATGGATTTTGTTGTACCTAGTGTTTATGTTTTCAATATGCCCGTTGATTCATTGGATATGTTTTATCCTAGTAATGAACTTTATTGATTGTAACGTGTGTTTTGCAACTTCGAGAGGGGGTGTGGCAGCTGTGGCTTTTGGAAGCTATTGCGAACCTGCAAACACCGCACCTGATGATTATTCACGAACACATATTCGCACACACACAAGCGAAAAGGTCATAAGCATGCCAGGATGGAGACACAGCCTCCGCTGACTCAGCAATGAACGGGACAGTTTCAGTTCTCGTTTCTTGGAAAACACAGTTCTCGTTTCTTGGAAAACAGTTCTGTTCAGTTCCTCTGGAAAAAACCTACAGATGATTCATACGTGTCTTTGTGATGTATAAATATGACTGTAATGTGGATTTAGAGTTGTTGCTTTCTTGATTTGTGATCGGACGCATCCTTAGAGAATTACTCTCTAATAATTCAGTTTATTAACTGATTAGTTTTGTAACTTTTATTTGCTCTGCTGTATTCTTCAACTTGGATGATTTGAATTGATACATATATATACTGCTTGAACTGCAAATAAGGTAAAATAACCTTATACTGTAAAAATACTGTGGACTGCCCACAGTATTATGATATGCTGAAGTCTTATAACTTGTAACCTTTTTGATGATTTGCTACCAATCATTTTTATTGTATAACCAGTAACTTTGATCTTTTGTTCAAATAAATTTTCATTTCTTACTTACAAGCATTCTTTTATTATTACTTCAGATAGTAAAAGACAGTTCATTAAGTAATATAAAAGAGCATTCTAAGTTTACATCGTCTCCCTAAAAGGACAAATATAAGGACCTACCTAAGATTCTGCTGGAGAGGTAAGCATGAATTCTTTAAAGGGTTAATGATGATTATTTTATGTACACCACTAGATTTGCTGGTATAAACTAAACAAGCTAGTGTAGGATTTGTGTAATCCAAAATCTGACCTGACAGCAAAAGTCTTATAGTTATAACTAGACTAGGGAGATCTTCAGGAACGTGGGTGTAATACCAGAACTCACCACAACATTCATACAGTGAATTTACAATTCACACAATGCTTGTCCCAGATCAGGCGCCTGCTAGAGTTGTGGTTGTGTGGGACAATGTTAGTTTTCACCGGGCTGTTCTGGTCCAAAACTGATTTGCCACCCATCCACAATTTGTAGCTTGTACCTACCCCCATATTCACCTTTTCTAAATCCCATAGAGGAATTCTTCTCAGCCTGGCGCTGGAAAGTGTATGATCGCCAACCCTTTGCCCGCATGCCTCTTCTCCAGGCAATGGAGGATGCATGTGGGGACATAGAGGTTGCCTTTGTCCAAGGTTGGATAGGCCATGCTAGGAGACACTTCCCTCGATGTTTGGCAAGAGAAAACGTATCTTGTGATGTGGACGAAGTATTGTGGCCAGACCCAGCTCGGAGAAGAGATGAAGCTTAGCGTCTAAGCCCCCCCCCCCCATTCCTGGACCGGGACCCCACACACAATCTACTGTATTCTACTATAAAGAATATACTTTTGGTTTACATAAATGTTTATAGTTTTGTTGTATGCTTCTACAGTGCATTGGCGTTTCCGGTGTACTTTTTATCACTCGTGTCAGATTACTTTCACTGTAGAACATTGTATTGAAATGTAGATGTAAATGTAGAAATGTAGCCTATGCAAGAACAAAGAGCTTTAGATTTAGAACAGCAGTGTTTACATGGTATATCCAAAAATTTATTATTATGAAAGAAGTGTGTGCCATTTGATGCAAATGCTTCATTCTGACATGTGTTTATGGCATTTTGAATGCAGTGTTGCATTTTGAAGGAGATGTAAGGCATTTTGCATTTTGTGTGTGCAGTTTTGAGAATTGTGTGTAGAGTTTTTGAAAAAAGGAGACTTAGTTTTGAAAACATGTGTAAGCAGTTGGTAAAAACTGTAAACTTACATACACAACACACACACAACTTACCTCATTCATGACACCATTTCTGCCAAAATAGCAACTGCTTTCTGCTTACAACCTAATACTTCAGTTTAGGTGTTAAATGTTATGTCATTTAGGGTCAATTAAAGGTTATGTTTTAATGACCTCTGTCACGGGTGACAAAATCGCTCGTCAAGCGGAACCCTCTTGAGAGTCCTAGGTTTCCCAGGGGAAGGTATTGTGTGCAACACGCCCCACTCCGGTGATGTAAACATGCCCGCACTGATTAGCGCTAATGCATTGCAGGTGTGAGAGAGAGAAGCGGCGCTCACACAGGCTTCCTGTTGCGCAAGCCAGGATAAAAAGGGACCATTCAGAGAGTGTTGGGCGGTGTTCAGTGGGTTTGAAGTGCTCAGTGAGTTGGAAGTGTTTGAAGAGCCTAAAGGGTTGACTTGGAGCAGTGTTGGATACAAGCTTCCTCAGGAAAACCGTTGGGGTGTGGAGATCGCCCATTTGAGTTTGCTGGATCAGAGTGATCGTTTGTGGGAAGTCTGCTGGACTGAGCTATCGTCTGGATTGGTGCTGTGGAAGGAGAGAGAAGAGATAAGTGAACTGATTTCATCTTATGAGTATTTAAATTGCGGGAAGAGGATGCAGTAAATGTGGATCTGATTGTTGGAAGAGCTATGTGTTTCAGAGTGTGTTGAGGAGGAATTGAAAGAGAAATCCCTCGTGGAGCGAGCGCAACAAACGGAGTGGGGCCTCTGACCAGCCTTAACGTGTGAGTGAATTGCAGTGCTTTTGCCTTATTGATACACATTGATTTGTGGCTGTGGAATTGAAGTGAACACAAGTGTGCTGTGCCTTTGCTGAGAAGTGGCCCTAGCCCCATTCACACGTTGTGGAAAGTTACTATATCTGCTCCCCATTGGAAGTCCAGTGTGATACAGCTGCACTGAAGAGGGTACTCTGTACTGTGAAGGTCCATAATTGTTATTTACTGTTTGAGCTCAAAAGCCTACAGCATCACTGGAGAAACGATCTTTTAACCCATTGTCTCCTCACTGTGAATTGAAGAGAGTACTGTGCAGATCCTTACCTGTTCCACTTACTGTTGAGTCCAGACACATGCAGCATCACTGGTAACGTGCCCTTTTTAATCCATTGTCTCCCTACTGTGCACTGAAGAGAGTACATTGTACTGTGAATATCCTTACCTGTTCTACTTACGGTTTGAGTCCAGAAGCATGCAGCATCGCTGGTGAAGCCGTCTAGTGACCCACTGGCTCGCCCCCCTGTGAACCGAAGGGAGAGCTGTGTACTGTGAACAACCCTTACCTGTCATTCTCACTATCTGAGTCTGGAAGTCTGCAGCACCGCTGGTGAACGGAGTCCCTAAATTGCCGCCCAGGGGACACAGTGACAGTTGCGACACGCCCGCCCGTGGCAGAAGGATATCTAGAGGACAGTGAAGGCTATCCAATTGATGCCCCTTGTTTTATTGTTCAATAAAGATTGTTCCTCCTTTGAAACTTACCTGTGTCTCCGTAGTCCTCTGTTGTGTGCCTGTGGTGTCGGCTCCTCACGGTGGTGACTCAGTAAGAGAGGGGGGGTGGTTGGTCATCCGAGCATTCCTCCCCTCGACCTGTGTGACACCTCCCTGTAGTAATATCATCCTAAAGTTCACGTTTTTCATATCTCAGTTACCTGAAGGAAATGTATGTGATCATCTGTGTGTGAAAGCTGCTTCAGTTCAGCTTCTCTCCTCCTCAGATCATGAATCTCCTGCTCCAGTCGCTTCAAGAGTCCTTCAGCTCGACTCACTGCATCCTTTTCCAGATCTCGGATCATCCGTGTCATCTCAGATCGGCTTTTCACAATAGAGCGGATCAGTTCAGTAAAGATCCTCTCACTGTCCTCCACTGCTGCTTGTGCAGAGCGCTGTTAGGACACACAGATAAGCAGACCTTTCACTCTTGGTCTTCAGTGGGACTGGAAGTGTCCCAACACTGGGCCTCTCAATGATGTAATGACTAAGTCCTTACTGGAACTGGAAACATTTCACATTAAAAATGAAAACTCACCCGATGTATCTTCACAGCCTCTTTCAGCTCCTGAAGCTCCTTCTCTCTTTTGGAATGTTTCTTTGAATGTCACCTAAGGGTTTCTGTAACAGATAACAGTAAACATCAGCAATCCTCCTTAGAGGAATAGTTCACCCAAAATGAAAATTCTGTCATCGTTTACTTATCCTCGTGTTGTTTCAAACCTGTATGACTAGTTTCCAAATTGTTTTGAAAAATATCCTAGACATTATTTTAATAAAAGTGAAAGAGACAAAATCCATGCAGATTTTTCTGCATCTTCTGATGTCATACAATAACTTTGTGCGATTTTAGGTCATGATTCACTGATAATCTTCCTCTTCTCTAGCACTCTGAAATGAACTAAATTGGTACAGGTCAGGAAATAAAATACTATTTTGACAGCATTTAATGGCAAACAGCAACGGTTCTTGCAAAAAATTATCATCCATTTCAGATTGTTGGAGAAGAGGAAGATTATCAGTAAAACAACTTGTATTTTGGTATTTTCTACAAGATATGGCTCAGATTGTAACATATATATAGTCTATCTATTGTATTGACCATTGTTATGACTTTGCTTTGATTTCGTGTTTGTGCTGCTTTTTCCGGCGAATTGTCTGGTTCCTCTACATTTGACGTGCATTTTTCGGTAAGCTCTTACTGTATTGCATCATGAACATACATTTACACACCACAAAACCTATGTGCTTCTCCTACCTGTTTCTCAGCCGTCTCTGCTTTTAATTGAAATAGTGTGGTGATTTTTGTGTTCATCCATCATACATATCATACAAATACATTCCTGCTCAGTGCGACAGTAAACCTCCAGAAGCCTGTCATGTTGAGAGCAGATCATCTCCTTCAGTCGTACAGTGGCATTCAGGGACGTGCACAGGGGGGTTGCACAGGTTGCCCGGGCAACTGCCCATATGCCCTTCTCGACTCATGTTGCCCTTCCGAGGGGGAAAAAATAAATAAAATAAATCGTACAATGGATGCAGAATTTCACATAGGCCTAGATAAAAAAATCAAAAAAAATCGCAAAGCCTCATTCACTTCCATTCGGGGACCGAAAGTGAAAGTCAGTAGGTGCAGGGCAAACTCTGTTTACGTGGCTGCAGCGCTGCACGCGACCGAATCATACTACAAATCATGCGTAGTTGCCCAGTTACCATACGTACCATCAGAACTGAATACCATATAGACTACAGGTGATGATACACAGGGCAACTTTTTGAGCAATGTTGCTGGGCAATGTTGTCGTCTACGGGCAACCAGATGAGACACAGGGCCCTCCCGTCACGACCGATCTAAATTATCCAGATAGAAATGTATTGCCCATTTTCAATGAGAAAGTGGCCAAGCAACAATCGCTCGGCAAGATTGCCCAGCAACATTGCTCAAAAAGTTGCGCCGTGTATCATCACCTGTAGCCTACGAGCAAGAAGTACAACTGAACTGAATGTACGGGAAGCCAAAAGGTTAAAAAAGGATTGTATTTTTTTCCCGAAATCTAAGCGTTTTTTTTTTTTATTAGAAGCGAGTTTTTCCCCATTTGTCAGTTCAATCCAGATTATTTCTTTTCAAATAAAAAACTATATAAATAATAATAAAAAAATAATAATAATAATATGAGGAACTCTTTGTGTATTTTGGTGACATTTAACATATTTTTAATACATTTTGTATACTGTTTACAAAGTTGTATATCATAAACCTGTCATCTCTGACGTTTTGCAATCTTTATAAATAATAATAAGACCATAATATGAGGCATTGAGTTTGGACATAAACACGGTCAGATAAGGCAATTTGTATGGGCAAAATGCAACTGAATATATTCAGACATAATACAAAAATTATGAACAAGTGCAAGATTAATTCAATTTATAGAATTGTTTAGTGTTTAAATTTGGAGAAACCTATCAGTGACTTGAGCAACTGCCCCTCAAAATTCCTGTGCACGTCCCTGGTGGCATTAATCAAATTGTGTTTTTTTTATCTTTAAAGAAACTGTCATGTTGTTCAAGGTGACTTTGACAGTAAGAGTTCAAACACATCAGACAGGACTTTACAGCTTTGCGTTTCCTTCCAGTACAGACGTCACACTCCACATCTCCAGGTTCAGGATAACTGAGAGCAGGACGAGGTGTTTGGACTTTTGTCTTCTTCAGTTTCTCCACCACTTCAGCCAGCATCACATTCTTCTGATCATCTTTATTCCAGCAGTCTGTGCAGCTCATATAGTAACTGTGTCCACAGGGGATGGTCACTGGATCCTTCAGTAAATCCAGACAGATTGAACAGCTGAACTGATCCCCAGCCACTGAAATAATGGCTTCTGCATTTCACTGCACAAACACACAGATACACACAGATATACAACGGCTGAACAACAGCTAAAGTTTAATTTTCTCTCAACTGAGAAATGTTTCCTGTCTTTTTGAGACTTGTGCAAAACAGGTGTGTTTTTAAGGTGTGACTCACCTCTTGATAAGAACAAATCTGTTTTGCAATTAGGAATACTATTAAATTCAGTATTAGATTCAGAAGATCCGCACAGGCAGCTGTACTGACTTCCAAATTTCATGTACGCACATGGAAATATACAACAAGTCTTAAGTTGCTCTTCATCTGTTATCGAAGCGTTTCCTTCCTTGTTCTGCGTTGAGAAAGGGAAAGTAGGCTATAACCTGTTACCAATTTGTGTAAATACACATCCAGGCATCTGCCAATAGATAGCGCTCATACACTGTTTTCCAATGCTTGTCAGTATTTTAGTAAAAATGCTGTTTTTGCTAAAAGAAATAATAATTAAAAAAAAAAAAAAAATTGGTATCGATATTATTAAAAAAAAAACTCTTACATACTTTTGTAAAACATGCCTTTATTATGACTACAGTGTTTCCCAGGTTGTTAATGCCGAATGCCCTTCTTTTTATAAACCAAAAAAGGAGAATAAAAATCGTAATCAATGAATAGCGACAAGCATCAAGCTTTTGTAAAAAGACGCAAAAGTATCACAGAATGATGCAGCACGTGTCGTAGGACTATATTCCAAGTTATCTGGGAGTAATGTTGGATAAAGGCTGGAATACACTACACAACTTTTGCTCAGGTATTAAAAGCCGTGTAGTGTATTCCAGCCTTAAGTTACTCTAAAAAGTAACTAAAATAAAGGAAATAAAATAATGCCAATTGTTTTTTAAAACAAAAAAGCCTGTTGAATTGCACTAATTGAAAAAAATATGCATTGCATTAACCATGCTTGCATTTTAATGCATTGTATTTTTAGGACTTGCATTTTTTTTATTTTTTTTTGGCTGAAATTCAACATTTCAATTCAAAAATTTTAAACTGTTTAAAAATACAAACTATAATATTCAACAGGTAATTTTCGGTCCATTTGATTTCACTTTACAAATTCGCTTACACAAATTCAGAGGTTCAAATTCGACTGTAAATTCAACATCCAGGAACTGCAGGAAAAGCAGCAGATTAAAATCTAAATTATGTGAACAATTATGTATACCGTGAACAAGATTATAATGTTATTCCCCCGATGCTGATGTAGCTACTGTGGTCAAATGTTACATCTGTGGTATAGCCTAAAATATATATAAGAAATGTATCCTATACCGTATAGGATATATTTCTCTTGGTTGTTTAGTTGCCTTAACTTTATATTGCTGCGGTGGTGCTGCATGCAGTAGGCTAGGGTTTCCCTCAATACTTCAGGAATCCCCTGCTGGACATATAAAATGCTTAATGTAGCTTAATGGACTAATACAGTGATATAAAAGACCAAGCTCGCACCTTACTGAGAAGGCTGTACTTTATGGCTACAGGCAAGCAGATGGACTCAACGAGCAAAGTTTCACACTAAGCATTTCCCAGTGATATACTGGCATAAAGTTGGCTTGACACTGGAGATTCACACATTTAGGGGCCGTCTCTAAAGTTAAGAGTTTCCAGAGAAGTTTCCAGAGACTACAACCAATTTCTAACACAATTATCTTGTCATAAACACTATCTATTTCAAAGATAACAACACAATAATACAAGTGGAAAGACAATATTCTTACTCAAAGTGTTCTGTCCCCATATAAAAATAAAATAAAAAATTCCAGTCCTGGCACCAGCGAGAGACTGACACCTAGTGGATGTTCTTTATTATCTGAACTAAAATACAGGTGAGTCACACCAGACCAGACATACCTGTTTTGCACACGTCTCTTAAACACTTGGAAACTATTTCAGCTCTTCATTTCAGGGAAAACGAAACCTAAGCTGCTGTATGTATCTGTCTATCTGTGTGTCTGTACAGTGAAATGGCAGAATCCAGTATTTCAGTGGCTCGGGATCAGTTCAGCTGTTCAATCTGTTTGGATCTACTGAAGGATCCAGTGACGATCCCCTGTGGACACAGTTACTGTATGAGCTGCATTACAGACTGCTGGAATAAAGATGATCAGAAGAGAGTTTACAGCTGCCCTCAGTGCAGACAGACCTTCACTCCAAGACCTGTTTTAGGTAAAAATACCATGCTAGCTGAAGTGGTGGAGAAACTGAAGAAGACAAAAGTTCAAACAGCTCGTCCTGCACTCAGTTATCCTGGACCTGGAGATGTGGAGTGTGACGTCTGTACTGGAAGGAAACGCAAAGCTGTAAAGTCCTGTATGATGTGTCTGGAATCATACTGTCAAAGCCACTTTAAGTGTCATGAAGAATCTCATTCAAGGAAACGACACAAAGTGACTGATGCCACTGGACGACTGCAGGAGATGATCTGTTCTAAACATGACAGACTGATGGAGGTTTACTGTCGCACTGACAAGAAATGTATTTGTTTCAGGTGTGTGATGGAAGAACACAAAAATCACGACACTGTTTCAGCTGAAGCAGAGAAACAGGTATAAACTGAAAACACATATAATAAACTGTATTGATTCTTGAAGTTATTAGGCAATTAATGATGACATTTTCACACATCAAAATTTTCATTTGCAATATCCAAAGAAAAAATAAAATTTATCTTTAAATCTCCTCACTTATTTAAGTAATTGAGGAGGATTACAGTTATTTTGTGTTCCTCAGAAAAAGGTTGGAGAGATACAACGGAAATTCCAACACAGAATTCAAGAGAGACAGAAGAAGCTTCAGGAGCTCAGAGAGGCTATAAAGACTTACAAGGTGAGACTCAGACTAACCAAGTACACTACTTTAACCAGTCAGAGCTTACACTGTAAAAACTAAAGGTGCCTCAAATATCCTTATGGATACTCTAGGAACTTCAAATGTAATTTAAGTGCATCAAAGCTCTTTCTCCTACAGTAGGGTTACTGGTGGAGCATTGACAATCTTTGTGGTTCTTGCTGGAACTTATGGAATCCTTTAAGCACTTTGTATTCAGTTCAGAGGTTCTGAGGTTCTGGAGTCACTTTTTCATTAGTCATGAGACCTCAAAGTGCTTTGGGGGAAATTAGAGGAACTTGAATGCTATAAAAGGGTTATTGTAAGATCTTTTAACCTTTAAGTGGTTCCTGGAAGATCTCTTTTGTTAAAGCCAGCATCTGGAGGAACCCAATTGTTCTGTGTGAGGCCAGAATACGATTATTATTTAATTTATTATATTATTATTATATTATTATATATTATCCTATCATTATTATAATTAGGTTTGATTCAGTATACATAGGCTTACATTTATTTAGTAGGCCTATTTTATTGATTAATTGAAATCTTAAACAACAAACAAAAATAAATAATAATAATAATAATATGAAGAAGAAGCAGGAGAAGAAAAGTTTTATTCTGTCACAAAACTGCTGCTAATCCTCTGCTGTCATCAGTGATCCTCGTGCACGCGCAACAAAGTTCAGCTGATCATAATCGGGTTTGAAATTAACGGCTCCTCTCCATAGACAGTATAAGAAGTGGACAGAGCCGTCTCACTGGAACTCAGTTAGCACTTCCGTTCCTGACGCGCAGACTCAAACCGACTCAAACTAAGCTTGATGACGTGAGCAACCCGTCTGACAGATGTACTTCTTCTAGTAGCTGTGCGTGAAAACTGCCAACGTTAATCTTGCAGAGACGGCAAGCTTGAGCAAAGAGTTCTTTAGTGTGAGTGAGCAGGACTAAGTATTTTGTATAGTATTTATTTTAAAATGTAACGCCAGTAAGCCATATTAAGTTAATGCATTGATTGCCTGTGAGCTTCTCCTCCCATCTTTACGGTCGCGCGACAGAGAGTTGAGTGGTTATGACGCAGTCGTTAGCCTATTTTTACAAAAACTGTTTCTACGGGGCCATAATGTAACATAGAAGGTAATGGAGCCTTTTATATTTTGTCGTGTGTCTTTAGAAATAAACAATGGACAAATGGAGTCATTAAACGCCTCAGATGTAAAGTTATTTGCTGTCAAAGCGACACCAAAATGAATGGGAATCAATGGGAATGCTAAAGCACGTGAAGTTCTGCTACAAGATGGCGGCTCCCGCGAGGCTTCAACTTCGAGTCGATGGATTACCCCCTTGCTCCTCTCATCAAAGCCTGTCACAGCTTCCGTCGTTTGTATGGCTCTCCGTTAAAGGGATACTCCACTTTTTTTTGGAAATAAGCTCATTTTACAACTCCCCCAGAATTAAACAGTTGAGTTTTACCATTTTCGAATCCATTCAGCTGATTTTCTGATATTTAGAAGAATATCAGTAACCAGACAGTTTTAGCCTACTATGGAAGTCAATGGGGCCAGAAACTGTCTGGTTACTGATATTCTTCTAAATATCAGAAAATCGGCTGAATGGATTCGAAAACGGTAAAACTCAACTGTTTAACTCTGAGGGAGTTGTAAAATTAGCCTATTTCCAAAAAAAGTGGAGTATCCCTTTAAGGTTTGTAAACTCGACAAAGAAATATGAGTCAGTCTACTCACTATATATTCAAACACATATATATATATAAACTAAATTTATTATACATTAGGCCTACTACGTTTTTACAGTGTTTACCACTCGTTTATTGCACAGTAGGCCTATGTGGTATGAAGGTTTTAGTCGCGATGCTAACTAATGTAATGAACAAATGGAAATCATTGACTTATTGTCTTAGATTGTTTTAGTCATTCAATTCAACGTGTTCTGTAGGGCAGGCTACAACTGTGTCTTTAAATTGCTGATATAACTTGTAATAAACCCTTGTATTGTGCAAAAGAATACAATGTCCAGTCTTGATCCTGTTCTTTGAACTTTTACTGAATCTCTTGGTGAACTCGTTAACAACTATTGTAGCCCCTTATACACATACATCTTACTTCCTTGGACAGCCCCCTTTTACCCGTCATACGTTACGTCATACACGCAGACATAACTAATCATCATTCTATTACATCTCCCCCTTTTACAAATCTCTTTTCTGTTTGCTTCATACAAATGCTTCATTGTTAGTTCAAGCATACATAACATTTAGGCATAACATTTCCTTCCATGTGTAGAACACAGTCTCAAATGAACCAGTATTAACTTGGGTTTACCTTTTTCCCCCAGAACACTAGTGAACTGCATTTAACATCTCCTAACCCCTCAAAGTAACCATACTATGCGTTTCTGTCTCTTATCTTTCTTTCCTCATTTATAAGTCTAGGACTTGTGGTGGTCTGCTAATCCTACCAGACCTGGTTCGTATCAGTCCATCAGGAGACTTTGGATTTGTTCCATATTGTTCTGGCACATTTGGTGTTTTGACAGAACTCGGTGTTGTAGGAAGTACGGTCTCATGGTGTGGGGTGTTTACAGATGTTGTCATTGGTGCTTTCCCAACTGGCACTTCCTGTAGGTGGCGTCTGTTTCGGCGCAACATACCCCCTTGCTCTGTCTCCAACAAATAAGATTGTGGTGTGACACTCCCCTTCACCACGGTTGCCTTTGTCAGCCAGGATTTTTGAGTGTCCACCTTGGTAAGGACCTGATTCCCTGGATATAGGAAAGGTAGGGTTTTCACACCATGACGCTGGTTGTAGTAGTAAGCTTGTTCCTTTTTCTTGGCTGCATCATTTCTCTCAATGACTTTGGTGTTTGGCCATTTAGGTAACAGATTGCTGTCAAGGGTGGGTAAGGTCGTCCGAATTTTCCGACCCATCAAGAGTTCTGCTGGACTGACACTTGTACTGCTGCATGGAGTGGATCTGTAACACATACGCCCCAGAAGGCGATATTTTTGCTTTAGAATCCTTTTGGCTTTTTGTACGGCTCTTTCAGCATGCCCATTCCCTTGTGGGTGATGTGGGCTAGAGGTTATGTGTTTGAAATCTAGTTCACGAGCCAATTCTTTGAACTCCGCACTGGTGATTTGTGGCCCATTGTCACTGACCACCTCCTCAGCTATACCATAGCGGGCAAAGATGGCTTTCAGTTTTCTCACTATCTGTGTACTGGTAGTTGTGGGCATGTGTAGTACCTCTAGGAAACGTGTGTAGTAGTCTGAAATGACCAGGTAGGTCTGTTTATTATGTTCGCACAGATTAATACCGATCCTCTTCCATGGCCGTTCAGGAAGTAGCGTGGAGATTAGTGGTTCTCTGGACTGAGCTCTTCTCATTTCTTGGCAGGACTGGCACGACGAGACTTTGAGTTTAATTTGGGATGATATACCGGGCCACCACACCGATGTGTTTGCTCTTTCCCGGCATTTGCTCAAACCCTGGTGTCCGTCGTGTATGCGATCTATGATCTCAACCCTCAGTTTCCCAGGTATGATCATTCTGTTGCCCCTGGTGACAATTCCATCTAGAGTTGAAAGTTCATTTCTCACGGGGAAAAAGTCTCTGGCCATCGGGTGCACCCTGGCAATGTGTTCAGGCCAACCTGACTGAATCTATGTGATTAGCTTTTGCAGGCTTTCATCTTCGACAGTGCTAGACCTGATGATGTCAATCTTTTGCTTTGAAGCTGGTATGCTGTCAATAATGGATGCCACATAGCTCTCCACATCTGAGTGGGTGTCACTACAGACCTGTAAATCATCTGAGGGGCTCCTGGACAGAGCGTCGGCTACTACGAGAGTTTTCGCCGGTGCAAATTCTGCAGTAGGGTTGAATCTCATCAATCGCATCAGCAGCCTCTGGCAACGAAGTGGAACCACGTTGAGGTCTTTTGCGTTTATTAGTGGCACCAATGGCTTGTGGTCACTGATCAGCTTAAACTCATTTAGGCCATACAAGTACTTTTCAAATCTTTCACACGACCAGACAGCGGCCAGGCACTCTTTTTCTATTTGAGCATTTCTGGTTTCAGCTTCGCTCAGTCGTCTGGAGCAATAAGCTACTGGTCTCCAGTCATTGTCATGTTGCTGCATCAGTACGCCACCAATTCCGTAGCTGCTTGCATCAGCTGACACCATGGTTGGTTTCTTTACATCATAGAATGCTAATGTAGGTGAGGACATGAGGAGTCCTTTTATCTCTTGCAAAGCTGCCTGTTGGGCTGGACCCCATGTCCATGTTGATTTGGCTTTCAGCAGATCGTAGAGCGGCCGTCCCACATCTGCTAAATTGGGGATGTATTTTCCCAGGTAATTGACCATTCCGAGAACTCTTTTTAACCCCTGGGCGTTATCAGGTGGGGGTAGTTTGTTAATAGCCGATACCTTGGCAGGGTCCGGCCGTACCCCGTCCGCAATGATTTCATGGCCCAGGAAGTGTAGCTTCTCTTGCCTCATCCTACATTTCCCCGTGTTCAACCTCAGGCCAGCTGATTGTAATCGTTCCATTACGACTAGTCGTTGGTCATGCTCCGCCACGTCCCTTCCGTGGACGATAATGTCATCCATGTAAACGTCCACTCCCTCCAGGCCTTCTAGAGTTTCCATCATTTTCCTTTGGAAAATTTCAGGAGTGCTGGAAATTCCAAAGGGAAGGTGTTTGAAACAGTACCGGGCGAAAGGAGTAATGAAGGTTGTCAGTCTTTGACTGTCTTTATCCAGCGGTATTTGCCAGAACCCTGCAGCTGCATCCAGTGTAGAGAACACTCTGGCCCCGTTCAGCTTTGCTGTGATCTCCTCTGCAGTAGGTAAAACAAACCTTTCTCTCTTGACACTTTTATTTAACTTCCTGAGATCAACACATAAACGCACCTGTCCGGACTTTTTAGGAGCTGGCACTATCGGTGCACACCACTCCGTGGGCTCTGTTACTTTCTCTATGATGCCCTCAGCTTCCATCCTGTTTAGTTCCTCCTCCACAGGTTTCATGAGGGGGATTGGGATCCTGCGCGCAGCATATACTGCGTAGGGCTGTGCATTTTCTTGTAATGTGATCTTCTCTGGCTGTGTTTTTAGTAAGTCAACCTCCATTACAGCACTGTGCACTTCCAGAATTCTCTTCACCAGCCCCATCTGCTCAGCTACTGTTCGGCTAAGTAGGTTGCTGCTAGGGGTCTCTCCTCTGATAACAAATACTTTGAATGAGTACCGGTTATTTTTAAACTCTGTGTGTGCTGTAAACTGACCGATACAGTTCAGACGGCCACCTGGGCTATTCAGTACAGGTTTAGTAGTGAGCAGTGTTTTCTCAGACTTGAGCGTTCTAAATGCTTCTTCAGTCATAATGCACACATCAGCACCAGTGTCTATTTTAAAGCGAACCGGTGTACCCTCAATCTCTAATTGTACAGTCCATTCATTGCATGAAGTTGTGCTATTAACTGAGCCCAGAAAGTGATAATTATACTCTTCACAGTCTCTTACTTCACTCACCACCTTGCTCTTGCACATCTTTTCCCAGTGTCCCATTTTCCTACATCTGTTGCATGAGGATCTCAACGCTGGACAGTCAGATTTTTTGTGCATTCCTTTCCCACATCTGCCGCATATTTTCTCTCTTTCATTGTCTCTGGAATTATGTTTGAACTTTGGCCCTGGAGCGTGTTGCTTCCAATGTGTGTATCGTTTATGTGCTACCTCTTGAATAGCGCACGCAGCAGCCTCTCCTTGCGCGCTAACTTGTGCTTTCACTTCCTCCGATTGGCGGGTTTCTTGCACTGTCATTTCGAGTGTGAGATTTGAAAAATTAGCTGCAACTTGCGTGAGAGCTCTTTGTCCTGGATTCCTACCACGATTCGTTCTCTAATGTGTTCCTCATGTGCGGACCCAAACTCGCAATGCTCTGACAGTTCGTAAAGGGAGCGGATAAAAGTTTCAGCTCTCTCTCCTGATTGAACGCGCTGATAGAAGCATGCTCTTTCGTGAATTACGTTGCGCTTTGGTATGAAATACGAATCAAACTTGTCAAGAACCAGTTTGTATTTATTATCATCTCCCTCCTCGTTGAAAGTGAATGAGCTGAAAATATTCTCTGCTTCGCCCCCTAGGGCATAGATAAGGGTGCTTACTTGTACACTGCCGTTCTCTTTATCCAGTTTTGTCACCGTTCTGTAATGCGTAAACCGCTTTTTCCAGTCGGTCCATTCCGCTGGTCTCTCGAAGCAAAAGCTTTCAGGTGGGTAAAACTTCGCCATCCCGACGATCGGCACTCTGACACCATGTAATAAACCCTTGTATTGTGCAAAAGAATACAATGTCCAGTCTTGATCCTGTTCTTTGAACTTTTACTGAATCTCTTGGTGAACTCGTTAACAACTATCGTAGCCCCTTATACACATACATCTTACTTCCTTGGACAGCCCCCTTTTACCCGTCATACGTTACGTCATACACGCAGACATAACTAATCATCATTCTATTACATAACTAATTAACCCTCTATTGCATAGTGTTGCTTCAGGGTAACATACCCATTTTCCCTCATATTCTCAGGCTTACAAAATCATACACCAAAAAAAAAAGCTTATTTTAATCTGGAGGAAGTATGAAAAGCCAATAGAATGCTTGTATTTGATCAAAATTACTTCTCCAACCCCCTTTTTAATGTCTTTTCCTCACCTGCACTCACATGCGGCAGCCATGTTTTTTCAGCTCCACAAAACATTGAAAAAGTGACATTTTCCTTAGGATTTCCATGAAATAAAAAATATTTTCACAATTTTGGGTAAGTTCTGATTTAATTTCACTCTGTTGATTATGTTTTCATTGAATATTTATTTTGTAAATGGGTAAAATAGCTATGTTGCCTCAAAGCCAGGGGCGATTCTAGGATTTTATAAATGGGGGGGCACAGGGGGGACCAAGAACCAGTTAGGGGGGCCCCATGGGAAATCAGCTAGAAAATTCAACTAGAAATAAATACTTGTTTAGAAAATATTAAACGCGATTTAAAAAATCTTTGCAATGTCCATGTGCCCTATTAAATGTGGTACTGAACAAGAGCCTGAAAATTATTTTGTATTTTACATGTGTTGGACCACACAGTTTTGTTCTTATAAATAAATTCGGGTTCGGGGGCATGCTCCCCTGCAAGAAAATTTTGTACATTTTAAGGTTAAATGCATCAATCTGGTGCACTTTGAGAACTCAAAATTAAGAGCTTCAACCGGCTTCAACCCATGAACTGTGCACATTGAACAAAGGAAAAGCATTGACTTGTACCTGGACATTAAAGAGGGCTCAAACATCTTTTTTAGTTATGATATAGAGTCTCAGTCTACATTACATCGTCACTGGCGTTTTAGGATGCCAAACAATTATTATAATAATGTAATAATGATTTATATATAATTGTTCCTATTACGTAAAATCCATATCGCCAATAAATGTAAATGAATATTTCAAAAGTTATTATTTTACTTACACTATTCTTAGAACACTAATTACACTACCATGCCGATCGCGTGAACAAAGAGCGCACTTTTCTTTAAATCACGCAGCACAAACAGAATGCATAGGCTACTTAATTACAGTCTTGTGCTGTTTTATAAAGGCACAAAGCCATATCACGGTTTTTATTTTAGTTCGTTGGCAAAATATAACGCTAGAGACCTTTATGGTAGGCTATACATTTTACATCTGTGTTGGGAAAAGGGAGAAGAGAGAATTCGGTAAAACGCTGATTCGAACTCGGGTCGAACGCATCATCAAAAGCTGCTTTCTAGCACCCACGCCCTCGCCCTACGCCACTGTAGATATTTAATACCGTGAGTCTTTAAAACAACAGATAAAGTAAACTATTAAAAATGTATAAAAATAGATTTTTTAGGTCGTGTGCGCTGCCGCGGAATAACACTGACAAGTCATCTCTATTCAGTCTGCCGAAGTTACGTTAGCTGATCTAACGTTACTGGCTTGATCAGTCACACATGAAAGTAATCAGACGAACATACGGTGCGATATTTCAAAATATATATGTAATTGAGTGTGTATGTACCATAAACAATGACGTGTCGAGGTATCTCTCTCTCTCCAACTGTTTGAAAAACGCGGACCTGTGATTCCGCTTTGCGACTCGCAAATCAAGCAGTGATTGACAGCGCTCTGATCCAATGGCGTTGGGCATTGTCATGTTAACAGTAAATCTAGCCCAATGATGTTGGGGGGGCACCAGGGGGGGCCAATCATATTCCAGGGGGGGCCAGTGCCACCCCGTGCCCCCCTTCTAGACACGCCCCTGCTCAAAGCAACAATATGCAACAGTGGAATGAGAATTTCCTGTTTTCATGCTAGTTAGCAATACAATATTATCAGCAATATAACATTTCTCACAGATGGAATGATACCAAGACTTATTAAAGTATTTGTCAGTATGTGCCTTGTTTTTATTTTATTTTAAAACACTTAATAACAATAACAATATGTATGATGACAGTTTAACTATAAGTAGGCATAGCCTAGAATTTGTAGCTTTGTAAGCTCAGATGTGTGTGTGTGTGTGTGTGTGTGTGTGTGTGTGTGTGTGTGTGTGTGTGTGTGTGCGCGTATGTGTGCACCAAATGTTCAATCTGCCTCCAATATTTCCAGATACATTTAATAATTGTGTAATTATCTTTTTCAGTGACAATGAACATAACAACATTCTATGGCAGAAAGAGGAGTCAGGCAGTGGACACTGTTTTGGTTGTTCCACGTGATTTATTGAGAATGAATGCATAAAAATAATACTCCTTTGTTGCGCATTGTTACTTCTAGGTAACAAACCCCACTAAGATGGTAACTGGATTTAACTGTATTACTTTTTCAGCACAAATGTTTTTTTTAAATGAAGTTGATGTTGAAGATCTTTCATAAAATGTGTTTTGTTACGAAATAAAGAGATAAATATTAAAGCTGCAGTCCGTAGCATTATCCCTTTTTGTCGCCATCTCTGTTCGAAATCTGTAACTGCAGTGATTCGCGGAATTATCATCTTTGCGTGGGTTGTAAATCGGCATGAAACATCGCGGATGAACACAGTGTTTTGAGGCGAGTGCTGCGGTCAATCACCGCACTGTGTGGATACTGGCATTCAGAATCACAGCTTCACTTTTTGAAAGCTTGACCAACATAAGAATTATCACCGGAAAATGTCTTCGGAACAAGTAAGTAACATCCATTTTTGTTCTGATCAACTAAGGGGGAAAAGCATTCGACATGACAAGCGATCGTTAGATTTAATCAGCGCGATTTACAGCAACCGTGCAAATCATAGCCTAATTTGTTCTCAAATTGTTCATGTTAACAACATCAGCATTGCGTGACTAACGTTATTTAATGTGTTTTGATTACCTGTGTAGTTCAGAATTCATATTCTCCATAATAGCTAAACGAGAAAGGCACAACAAAGGAAACTCCATAACTGTGTGAATTAAGAAAACGTAGCTACTGTTACACGATTGAACTATTGAAATGTCTTACTTGTTCAGCAGAATAAAGCCGTCTCTTCTTCCGTTTCGAACCCCTTCAAAACACTGAGTTCACGCACCTTTCAAAAGCCCCACCGATGTGTATCCTTGTGTTCGCATGAGACGGTTTCTTTCTCTTTCCACCTTAAATCCGAAGTACGAAGTCTTTTGGGTTTTATAACTGGTTAATCTCCAGTTGACACTGATGATTGTTGTTTGGATCTTTCTGGATGCGCCATGAGTTTAATCATGTAAAGTGCTGCGAGAAAAAGCCTGTACATCTCTACATCTCCTCACGTGCAGCCGGCCAGCCGAAACTCCTTCTTTATGTGTACGGATGTGACGTAATGACGCAAAGACATGCTCGAATTTCGAGCGCGCGCGCACTATCACGTCTTCAAACAAACAACACGAGCGCTGTCTTGCTCTCTCTCCCTCGCAAATATTAATCAAAATCAATCAACTAGTAAAAGGTCGGAAGACCGCAGTTTCACGTGGAGCATTTGGAGATTTTTAGAGATTAGAGACTCTAGGAACAACATCTCAATGAACAACATCTCAACACTAAATTATAAAGGCCTGTCTCATATAGACGCCTGTCTAAAATACAAGCCGGTGCAGTTCGACGATTTGGGCAAATAAAATCCTGGGCTATTATTTTAAGTTTTACGGTATTTAAGACCTGGAAAAGAAAGGAGACACTGACCTGTCAACAGGCTCCCCAGTTTCTCGCTGACGATCGGTAATAGTTGATAAATTAAACTTTTCCCAAAGGGAGTAGGGCCACAACATCACCTCCATTCAAAATGTTTAATACGTCACGGCTTTCAGCCCGCCTTCTGTTCGCTGATTGGCCCGGCTGTTTTCAGGCCGGTGGAAAACTGAAAGATAGGCTGCTATCTCAGACTGACTACAGGAGTGAAATGAAATTAGCGGAAGTAGGAAGTCTGACGTAGTCAGGCTACATTATTGCATGTTGTTGCCCCAAAGTAACATACCTAGATCTACCCCCTATTATTATAATTTTTGTAAATTATGTGTTGAATTGTTCAATGTGCTCTATGACTGGTAATAAAATGTGTGGAAATATTTTTTTTCTCTAATATTTCATATATCATGCAATAGCGGATTCTGTCGTCATTGGCGTTTGTTATGAATCTCGGGCATAATGGCCCTCATTATCATTCTTGCGTAGAAACGGGCGTATATATGTTGGCGTAAGATTATGCTTACACTCCTCTCACCGCCTGATTTATGAAGCTGTGCGTACCTTTGGAATCTAGGTGTACACAATACCTGCCCTTGATAAATGCCGCTGCTGAAAACGATCGTCATTAGAATAACACGCCTCTATATATTCAAGTCTCCGCTTCCCCCACGCCCTCATTTTACGCCATGGACACATGGAAGACGGCAAAGAAGAGAAACTTCTCCGACGTGGAGATCGAGACCATCACCAGGGAAGTGGAAAGAAACAAAATTGTTTTATTTGGGAGTTTAAAGAGTGGGATTAAAGGTTAAAGTGGGATTAATTCAACCTAAATTACGAGTTCTGTTAATAGTGTGTGGGTTGAGAAGCGCACCCCAGCAGAGTTAAGAATGTTTTATTGCTTAATATAGATAGTGAACAAGTTAAGCTTGAGTTTTCTTCTTTATTGTAGGTGAAAAAAGTGGTCAGAACTAACGATCGCCACAAAGAGGCGTGTCTCGGCACTGAAGATCTTCTTATTATTTTTATGATTTTTATAATTAATGACGCTTATTGTTATTTAGGAGAAGAATGTAGTTATTATTATTTAAAAGAAGAATAATGTAATTTTTATTATTTTGTCAGTCTGAATTATTTTTTGGTCATTGAAAGCCTTTCATTACTGAACCCAGTCCGTGCACACCACCTAACCCTGAAACGTCAGGTAAAGCTCACAGGCTCGTAACTGAAGGAATACATATGCCTACAAATCAAATGCTTTGGTAAAATCACACAAATTAAACATTGAAGTCCATGTTGCACAAAAATAAACACTGAAGTTATAATTATGTTGTTTTTTTTTTTGTTTTTTTTTACAGTGGGTCATAATATATCATATCTTTTAGTTTCTCAGTGCGTTTTGTGGTGTTAGGAATAGTTTTTCTGCGCATTTCCGCACTAACTCAAACGTGCGTACACCACCTCCTGAGCTGGCATAGGATTTGAGCGTGCCGTACGCCAAAGTTCATATTGATAAATCTCAAAGTCACCGTGGTTTTGGGTGTACGCCAGGTGTACGCTGGAAATTTGGTGTACGCACTTTGATAAATGAGGCCCCATGAGTTTCTAGTTGTGAGCAAGTTCAGATACAAACACTTAATAACTTTACGTTTAACTTTACATTCATAAACATTGAAAGAAACAGCCTATTCAATCTTCCCTGGATGTTTTTTTTTTTTTTTTAAACGAAGAAATTAAATAATAGCAATCAGGAGAATGGAAGCAGCAATAAAAAAATGAGGACTATATGCTGTCGGCAAAACATTAGACCATGCAATAAAAACTGCACTGCAACATAAAGGTAAGGCAGATCTGTTTTTATATTTAATACTGTTCACTGTGAGTTTTAATATAGTGTAATGGAGTTATAGTGCATCGTTCATTTGGTAAAATGTGAGGTGTATATCGTTCGGTAAAGTCGTTGTTCTACATGCACAGAGTAGCCTAATGGGGAATACTCTAGGTTTGTGAAACAGTGAGAGACGTTCGCTAACGATATTGTGCTCACAATATTGTACAGATTATTACCATCGTACAGATTATTACCATCGTATATCAGTTAATAGCAAAGCTATTATTGGTCATCTAGGAGGAATATACCAATAACAGAAACTTTAAACTTTGATCAGGCGCGTTTGTCATGCTCATTAATATCCGTCCTCCAGACTAATGTTACGTGATATAACTTAGCGGTTTCTCATCAAGAGACAGAGAGATATTTTTATTCCTGATATACACGTTCTCTTACGAGAGTATCTCTCGTACTGCGTAATATCTTACACTAAGGGGAAAACTCTTTTCCACGAGATATTGAAGCCAAAAATTATCCTTAATTTTTTACTAATGTAAAACGCTTTGCAGCAGCAAGCAGACCTAGGCGAGACAGCTCGCGCACCTATTGGCTGCTCTGCGGCAATAGCAGCAGCCTATCGAGAGAGGCTCTGCGTGACGTCACGACGAATGGGGGCCTTTCGCGCCCATATCGTCACGTCCCGCCAGAAAGGGCGTGGTCTCGCCCTATATCTAGGCTCGATAGCTGCTCTTACGTCGATTTTCATCTCTTCAGCGAAGCCTCCCGCATCGCTGGATCCAGAGTGAGAAGCCGCGCCGTCGACCTGTAGCCTTCAGCGGGACGTGCCATTGAGCCTGGAGTCGCTGGCCTCGCCGCCTTCAGCCGCCGTACCTGCTGTGCTTTCCGGCGTTATATCCTTTCCTCTGCCTAGAGTGTGTGTGTGTGTTTGCATTTCTGCTTTTTCCCACCCCTCTAAAAGAGCGGCGTCTTTTTAAAGATGCCTTCCTGTGGTTCTTGCCGAGCCCCACTCAGCGACGAGGACCGACATGTCATCTGCGTGTCCTGCCTGGGTGAGGATCACGCGGCCATCGCGCTCGCTGATGGCGGATGCCATCACTGTGAACGTTTGCCTATGGTGACTCTGCGGACTCGCCTAGCTTCGTTCTCCGAGCCCGCATCCCAGCCTGCCGTGACGCCGCGTCGCAAGAAGCGCCGCGCCCAGCGCGCTCCCGAGCTATCTCCAGCCCGCCAAAGCTCGCCGGCTCGCCCGCCAGCTTCGCCGGCTTCGCTCGAGTCGCTCACCGACGGACAGCGGCCGCCGTCCGCCGCCGCGTCCGCCATCGAGTTGGACGACAACACCGAGGCGTGTTCTCTCTTGGCTTCGGATAGCGAGGATTGGGCGAGCTCTGTGGACCTCCCCTCCGCTAACGTTCCCCGCCAACCCTCTGGGAAGAGAGCCGGCATTGAGACTGAGCTGATGCGTCTGCTCACCAAGGCCGTGGAAAGCATCGGCCTCGATTGGGAGGCACCCACGCTGCCGCCGCGCAACAGATTAGACGGGCGCTTTCTCGGGAAAGACGAGGCTCCGTCAAAATCTAGGCCCGCGCCCTTCCTCCCGGAACTTCACGAGGAGGTTGCAAAGTCGTGGAAGGCCCCCTTTTCCGCCAGGATGCGTACCTCTACCTCCGCGGCATTCTCCGCTGTCGACGGTGCGGGAAGTAGAGGTTACCTCGCCATTCCTCCGGTGGAGACGGCTGTCGCGTCGCATCTCTGCCCGCCCTCTGCGGGACGGCGGGTTCAGACGACGCTCCCGTCCAAAGCCTGCCGAGTGACATCATCGCTGCACGGACGCGCTTACACCGCAGCCGGGCAGGCAGTCTCAGCGCTGCACACGATGTCTATTCTGCAGATCTACCAGGCAGATCTCCTCCTCAAGCTGGACGAGGAGGGACCCGGCGCTATCTGTGTGGCGGACCTGAGGAGCGCTACGGACCTCGCTCTACGCGCTTCTAAAGCCGCTGCGCAAGCCATGGGGCGGAACATGGCCTCTCTCGCCGTTGCCGAGAGACACTTATGGTTGACGCTGTCTGAGATGACGGAAGCCGAGCGCTCTGTGTTCCTCGACGCGCCCATTTCCCCGGAGGGCCTTTTCGGAACGGCCGTCAAAGACTTCGCGGACAGGTTTGTTGAGGTGCAGAAGACTTCTCAGGCTATGAAGCACTTCCTGCCGAAGCGCTCGAGCTCCGCTACAGGCCGCACCAAGCCGCCTGCTCGCAGCTCTCAGCCCCAGCCTGCACCGCCCTCCGCCGCCGCCGCCTCACAGCGCCGCCAGGCCCGGGATCAGAGACCGCGGTCTCGCTCCGCCGGACGCCGCCCCCCTCACCGCGGGCCCCGGCCGAGGATTGAGATCAAGCCCGAGGCCTCAAAGTCTTCCTAGCCGCTCTAGGAAAACGACGGTGTTCAGATCCCGCTGCGGCCGGATTTCCACCAAAACTTCTCGCTCGTTCAGCCCCATGCGTTGTGACTGTCCCAGTGTATTTTGCAGTGAAGCAGCCGGTGTCTCAGCCCGCTTGCCTGCACACAAAAGCTGTTTTACGGCTACCCAGATAAATCCAATAAAGAGTGTATTTTCTGGTGTTCCGGCCTCGGCCGATGGTGTTATGAGTGTTGTAAGAATGCCCACGCCCCAGTGCCCATTCCCACACCCAGACACAGCCCGCCACGGTGCAGGGCTCGCACAAATAAAATCGACTCCGGTCGATTGTGCAAACACTGTAGTGAACGCGCCCATATCCCCATGCCCGCTTACACTACACGCTGCGTGTCCCTCGGTTTCTGTAAAAACGAAACCAACACACATTCAGTCGGCCCTAAACGACAGTGTTTTCAGTGTAGCAAATGTGCCCGTGGTCCCGCGCCCACATTTCCTCACAGACACGCCGAATCCCACGGGATTCGCCCCGCTCGCTCTCTCGGCGCCACCCGCCTCAGAGGAGATGAGCGCGGCCAGGCTGCCCGCTGTGATCAGCGCGCCCCCCGCCTCGAACGCCGTAAACACGGCGCTGTGTTCCCAGCACACACGGACTCTTGTGCCGCCGCTTTCCCGCGGCCAGAGCCCAGATTTCATTCTGCCCCTAGCTATTCACGCGGATGCGTGGTCAAGGCTTCCCGGGGTATCAGAGTGGGTACTGAACACTATAAAGAGAGGCTATTCGCTACAATTCGCTCGACGCCCTCGCCGCTACACGGCGCGCGTCGAAACTACGGTGAAAAGCGAAGTATCTCATCTACTTCGAGCCGAGATAGCGAAACTACTGAGGAAAGGGGCTATAGAACCTTTATCTCAGGCTCAGAGCGAAGGGGGCTTATACAGCAGATATTTTCTGGTACCGAAGAAAGATGGTGGGCTCAGACCCATTCTAGACCTGAGGCTGCTGAACAGAGCGCTCGTGAAGCGCCAGTTCAGGATGCTTACGACCAGGAAAATCCTCGCGCAAGTGCGCCAAGGAGACTGGTTCATGTCAATAGATCTGAAAGACGCGTATTTCCAAATACAAATAGCGTCCCATCACAGGCGATTCTTGAGATTCGCCTTCGAGGGCCAGGCGTATCAATACACAGTCCTGCCGTTCGGCCTGTCCCTAGCACCCCGTACGTTCACGAAGTGCATGGACGCGGCCCTCGCCCCCCTGAGACTTCGGGGCATGCGAGTTTTGAACTACTTGGACGATTGGCTGATTCTAGCTCGTTCACGAACGGAGCTCTTAGAACACAGGGCCGCATTACTCGAGCACCTCGAGGAGCTGGGCCTTACAGTCAATTGGGCGAAAAGCTCACTGCTCCCCAGTCGGAGGATTTCCTTTCTGGGAACAGTGTTAGACTCGCTATCCATGACGGCACGCCTGTCACCAGAGCGCGGATTGAATATTCAGCACGTCGCGAAATCCTTCCGCCACGGCTCTATAGTCCGCTCAGAAGGTTTCAGAAAATGCTGGGTCTCATGGCCTCAGCAGCCTCTGTACTCCAGTTGGGCCTGCTCCGCATGCGCCCACTGCAGCTATGGCTAAAAGCACGAGTTCCCCCCAGGGCATGGACCGCAGGTCTGTTTCGCCTCAGGGTCGACCTTCAGTGCATTTCGGCTCTGAAACCGTGGAAAGCAACCGACTGGTATCAGTCAGGTGTGAGTCTGGGGATCCCCTCAAGTGTGAAGGTGGTGTCTACGGACGCCTCCACTTCGGGGGTGGGTAGCGCTGCTCGAGGGCAGACCGCTGGCTGGCCTGTGGTCAGTGCGGGAGAAGCTCCTTCACATAAACTGCTTGGAATTAATAGCAGTCGACAAAGCGCTAAGGCGCTTCTGTCCCCAGATAACAGGCCACCACGTATTGGTCCGGTCGGACAACATGTCAGTGGTGGCATACATAAATCGCCAGGGCGGCGTCAGGTCCCGAAACCTTTACAGGCTGACGGAACGCCTCCTGGTCTGGGCTCAGCACAACCTGCTCTCGCTGAGAGCGGCGCATGTGCCTGGTCACCTAAATGTGGGACCAGACAGGCTGTCCAGAAACAACGTTCCAGCAGGAGAATGGTCTCTGCACCCGCAGACGATCCAGCTGCTGTGGGAGACGTTTGGCAAAGCGCAGGTGGACCTGTTCGCGTCCCAAGAAAACGCTCACTGCCCGAGATTCTTCTCGAAAAGCCGGGACGCGCTGGCCCATGTTTGGCCCCGCCGCCCCCTTTATGCTTTTCCCCCTGTCTCACTCCTGCCTCAGGTGTTGGAGCGAATCAGGAGGGAGGGATGCCCAGTGCTACTCATAGCTCCGCTCTGGACAAACCAGTCGTGGTTCCCTGTCCTGATGCAGCTGACCAGCGCTGCTCCATGGCCTTTACCGCTGAGGAGAGACCTCCTCTCTCAGGCGGAAGGCTCGATTTGGCATCCTCGCCCGGATTTGTGGTCCCTGCACGCATGGGCCATCAACGGGTACCCGCTGACCTCCCAGAGGGAGTGTTAAACACGATCGCGCAGGCTAGAGCCTCGTCTACCAGACGGCTCTACTCCTCGAAGTGGTCTGTGTTCTCTGCTTGGTGTCAAGCGCAGGGCTTTTCACCTGTAGACTGCGGGGTTACGGAAGTGCTTTCCTTCCTTCAGGAGCTACTGGATAAGGGCAGGTCCCCTTCCACGCTCAAAGTATACGTGGCGGCCATAGCAACGTTTGCAAAACCGGTGTCTGGCCAGTCACTAGGAAAGAGCGACTTAGTCGTGCGTTTCCTTAGAGGAGCTCGGAGGCTAAACCCTCCCAGGCCCCCTTCAGTCCCGACATGGGACCTTTCCACGGTCCTGGAGGCCATGAAAGGCGCCCCATTCGAGCCAATCCAGTCGTCAGACATGAAACACTTGTCTTTCAAGACAGCGTTTCTTATGGCTCTCGCTTCAGTGAAGCGCGTAGGGGACTTGCAAGCGCTCTCAGTAAGCGCGTCATGCATGGAGTTTGGACCTAACGACTCAAAGGTCATACTCAAACCAAAGCACGGTTACGTGCCGAAATCCCTCAACACACCGTTCAGGGCCCAGGTGATTTCCCTGTCTGCCCTTCCGGTTCTCAATGAGGAGAAGGACGCGAGTCTCCTTTGCCCTGTCAGGGCACTAAGGGCTTATGTGTCCCGCTCGTCTGGTTTCAGACAGACTGAGCAGCTTTTCGTTTGGTTTGGCGGCCGTGCTAAGGGACTTGCCGCGTCGAAACAGAGCCTATCCAGATGGATAGTTGGTGCCATAGCGCTGGCTTACACTTCTAAGGGCCTACAGTGCCCTTTGGGTGTTAGAGCGTACTCCACAAGAGGCATGGCCTCCTCGTGGGCATGGTCTAGCGGGGTTACCCTGCAAGATATTTGTATGGCCGCGGGCTGGGCCTCGCCGTCTACATTTATAAAATACTATAATCTGGAGGTCCCCGCCTTACAAGCTAAGCTTTTGGCGGTATAAAATTCAGTGCTATCTGCCCGCTGTGCGGCTCGGATACTGAGTTTGACCTGCGTATTGCTCACTGACCGGTACAGCAGCTCATTTAAAAGTTGACACACTTGTGGCCACCCAGTTCAGGCTGAATGTTCACCCTGACGGTATGGTTTATTGTCACATGATTAGCTCCTTTCGGATGCTATTTACAGGGAATGATGCTTCCAGCCTCTCTTCCCTCACTCTCTGTGAGTTTATGGTGATTATGCACTATATGCGCCCCGGGCTTCGGCCCCTGGGACTTTGGTGTTGGATCCCTACCAGCACGGCGTGTTGCATTGTGTTCCCCATAGCGTAAGATATTACGCAGTACGAGAGATACTCTCGTAAGAGAACGTACTCGGTTACTAACGTAACCTCGGTTCTCTCTAGAGAGGGAACGAGTACTGCGTATCTTGCCGTGCTTGGAATACGCTCTGGTTCGCTTCGGCGATGAAAACCGACGTAAGAGCAGCTATCGAGCCTAGATATAGGGCGAGACCACGCCCTTTCTGGCGGGACGTGACGATATGGGCGCGAAAGGCCCCCATTCGTCGTGACGTCACGCAGAGCCTCTCTCGATAGGCTGCTGCTATTGCCGCAGAGCAGCCAATAGGCGCGCGAGCTGTCTCGCCTAGGTCTGCTTGCTGCTGCAAAGCGTTTTACATTAGTAAAAAATTAAGGATAATTTTTGGCTTCAATATCTCGTGGAAAAGAGTTTTCCCCTTAGCGTAAGATATTACGCAGTACTCGTTCCCTCTCTAGAGAGAACCGAGGTTACGTTAGTAACCGAGTACGTTTTTTTTCCTCCGATCTGCTGTACGCTACACACGACCGCGTTTCTCGAAGCTGATGCGGAAGAGAGATCCCTCTGTCAGGGTTGGGTGCAGGTGACTGAAGACGAGGACACGGGAGCTTCAATATAATAGTTTTAATTACCAAAATGAAACTTTCCAAAATCAAACAAGAACAAAACTCCAGGAATTCAGGGTTAACACACAACCATACATTGACGACGATCGACCAACACTGAGGGAAAACACAGGGTTTAAATATACTAGGAATAATTGAATAATTAACAGAACACAGGTGATAAAACTGAACACAAACGAGGAGCGGGAAAACTTAACAGGACTAAACCAAAAACCACAAAGACAGGGGGAAAACAAGATCACAAAAGATAACTAAACACATAGAATCGTGACACCCGTCTCTTCAGCTGCACAAACCGCACACAGACACGATAGATAGCACCGTCCTTTTTCCTGTTAGGAAACCTGTGGACCCGATGTCCTGACAGGCCGGAGTTTTTGCAACCTCCACAAAGCACAAACACAATAATTTACCATGACGATGATAAATTAAAATACAAAAACTACCGAAAACACTGATTCACGACGGCTCTCATGACTGTTTTAATTCAATGCCACGAGAACAAGAGGTTTTAAATATTCACAATATCACATTAACATTAGCTGCCAGGAAATAAAAAATACAAAAAAGTTTTACATAAAATCCAGTGCTTTCAAAGCATTACATGTTTTCATTGCTTTTTTGTTTTTAGTTTGTTCCAAAAGATGTAGGCCTACATATAATGTGAAGTCATTTATAAAATGTGGAAAAAAGCCCAATTCTTTTTATGTATATGGTATTTTCCTAATAAAACAAATAACTGTATAAAATATGTTGTTCTTTACATTCCAAATTGTCATTCTGAGTATAAAAAAGCAAATGTCCCCACTCTAACTGAATACAAACCTATCTGCGCTGCTGAGGCTCCCTCCCTATCGTGACGTAAAATGACGCGCTGTTGAAAAAAAAAACGCTTTTTACGAGCAGCCAAAGAAACGCTCACTTTATCTACTAAAATTGTGCCCTTATGTCGTTTTTTAAACATTTTAAATCCTGCATTACCTTTTCATATGGTATTTTCATACAAGGTTATATATTAATTTAGATTTTTTTTTTACCTGCAATATGCCCTTTAAGCATTAGACGATCGAACTGGGCCTTGTTTATAAAACAATCACAGCCGATGTGATTGTTTTATGTGATTGTTCCATAAAGCCGAGCACAGCGCTTAAAGGGCATATTGCAGGTTAAAGGACCCAACGAGTCAATGTATAGAAAAACAATGTAGTAACTGGATTTTCTTTATACTTATAAATGCGCTACATTGGCTTCTGGAGTCGTTTTTGTGAGAGAATTTTACTTCCGCATCTGAAAATGGGCGTGACGGGCGTGACGCAACTGGAGGGAGAGCGGTCGATTGATTCAAACCATTCAAACAACAGGAAAACAATGGATCGCAATGATATTTCGGATTACCCGTATGAAGGACCACAGACCACAGCCATACAATTATGAGCCTGCTATGAGCCTGCTATGCTGCCGGGAGAGCAGGGACAGGCCAGGATTAATGTTAGACAGAACAACGGTCAGAGGAGACACACATTATTGCAAAAGTATTATTATAAAAAAACTTGTGTGGAGTGAGTGTGCGCAGCCGCAGTTTATTGCATCACTTCAATCGCGTGACTTTTTGATTAGCCTAGCTGTCAGATACTGAGTAAACATTAAAAGAAACAGCCTATTCAATCTTCCCTCGATGTTTTTTAACGAAGAAATTAAATAATAGCAATCAGGAGAATGGAAGCAGCAATAAAAAATGCATGAGGACTGTATGCTGTCGGCAAAACATTAGACCATGCAATAAAAACTGCACTGCAACATAAAGGTAAGGCATATGTGTTTTTATATTTAATACTGTTCACTGTGAGTTTTAATTAATAGTGTAATGGAGTTAAAAGTGCATCGTTCATTCTGTTTGGTAAAATGTGAGGTGTATATCGTTCGGTAATGTCGTTGTTCTACATGCACAGAGTAATGGGGAATACTCTAGGTTTGTGAAACACACAACTGAGAACGGCGGGTGTCGTGGTGAGAGACCACTGGTAAGTTAGCTTATAGATATAGCCTATACACGTTCGCTAACGATATACATTGTGCTCACAATATTGTACAGATTATTACCATCGTATATCAGTTAATAGCAAAGCTATTATTGGTCATCTAGGAGGAATTTACCAATAACAGAAACTATAAGCTTTGATCAGGCGCGTTTGTCATGCTCATTAATATCCGTCCGGACTAATGTTACGTGATATAACTTAGCGGTTTCTCAACAGAGACAGAGATATTTTTATTCCTGATATACTTGTTCCTCCGATCTGCTGAACGCTACACACGACCGCGTTTCTCGAAGCCGATGCGGAAGAGAAATCCCGTCTCTTCAGCTGCACAAAGAGCACACAAGCACGATAGATAGCACCGTCCTTTTACCTGTTAGAAAACCTGTGGACTTGATGTCCTGACAGGCCGGAGTTTCAACCTCCACAAACACAATAATTTACCATGACGATGATAAATTAAAATACAAAAACTACCAAAAACACTGATTCACGATGGCTCTTACTGACTGTTTTAATTCAATGCCACGAGAACAAGAGGTTTTACATATTCACAATATCATATTAACATTAGCTGCCAGGAAATAAAAAATACAAAAAAAAGTTTTACATAAAATCCAGTGTAAAGACTCTGGGGGGGATCTAATCCGTGGGGAATTTGCATATCATAATTAATAATTGGTAATTAATAATTATTCATACATGTTTGGATTAGATCAGTCTTACATGTTAATAAATCTCCCTCTAAGGGAGAATCTGTCATTTTACCTGCATGCATACATGTGAATCCTTTCATTTTAACGACAAGTTGATCAGAATCAGAATCAGAAAGAGCTTTATTGCCAAGTGTGCTTGCACACACAAGGAATTTTCTTTGGTACTGAAGCTTCCAGTGCACATATACAGATACAAATACAACAAGAAACAGTAATACAAAATCTAAAAATAAAATTATAAAAAAATATGAAATTACTATAAAATATAAAATATAAGGCCACGGTTGGGTTTAGTCAGAATAAACATTTACGGATTATGAACATAATACAGTATTTTGAATAGTATGAATAAATATAAATAAAAATCACCTGAGTTTAGGAGATATTGCACTAAACAGTGGGAGTATTGCACGTACAGGCATATGCCTTGGGAGACATGTTAACTGTTCAGAAGGGAAATGGCCTGTGGGAAGAAACTGTTCCTGTGCCGAGATGTTCTTGTGGCCAGTGATCTGAGTCTCCGTCTTGACGGTAACAGTTCAAACAGGGGTGTCCAGTGTGAGTGGAGTCTGTGATGATTTTACCTGCTCTCTTCCTCACTCTGGAAGAGTACAGGTCCTGGAGGGTTGGCAGGGGGGCACCAATGATCCTCTCTGCAGTCCGGACTGTCCGCTGTAGTCTCATGATGTCTGATTTGGTAGCTGAACCAAACCAGACAGTGATGGAAGTGCATAGGACAGACTCAATGACGGCTGAGTAGAACTGAATCAGCAGCTCCTGTGGCAGGTTGAACTTCCTCAGCTGGCGAAGGAAATGCAGTCTCTGCTGGGCCTTTTTCACAATGGAGTCAATGTGATTGTCCCACTTCAGGTCCTGAGAGATGATAGTGCCCAGGATCCTGAATGACTCCACTGCTTCCACAGTGCTGTTCATGATGGTGAGTGGGGGGAGTGCTGGGCTGTTCCTCCTGAAGTCCACAGTCATCTCCACTGTTTTGAGCGTGTTCAGCTCAAGGTTGTTATAACTGCACCAGACAGCCAGCTGTTCAACCTCCAGTCTGTAAGCAGACTCGTCACCGTTTCGGATGAGACCGATGACAGTGGTGTCGTCTGCAAATTTCAGGAGCTTAACAGTGGGGTCTTTAGAAGTGCAGTCGTTAGTGTACAGGGAGAAGAGCAGTGGGGAGAGAACGCACCCTTGGGGGGCGCCAGTGCTGGTGGTGAGAGTCCTGGATGTGTGTTTCCCCAGTCTCACGAGCTGCTGCCGGTTCGTCAGGAAGCTGGAGATCCACTGACAGATCGAGGATGGAATGGAGAGCTGGGTCAGTTTGGCTGTGAGAAGATCAGGCATGATGGTATTGAAGGCCGAACTGAAGTCCACAAAGAGGATCCTTGCATAAGTCCCAGGTCTATCGAGGTGTTGCAGGATATAATGCAGTCCCATGTTGACTGCATCATCCACAGACCGGTTTGTTCTGTAAGCAAACTGAAAAGGATCCAGCAGGGGTCCAGTGATGTCCTTCAGGTGGGCCAACACCAGTCTTTCAAACGACTTCATGACCACAGACGTGAGAGCGACAGGTCTGTAATCATTAAGTCCAGTGATTTTGGGTTTTTTGGGGATCGGAATGATAGTGGAGCGTTTGAAGCAGCAGGGAACTTCACACTGCTCCAGTGATCTGTTGAAGATCTGCGTGAAGACCGGGGCCAGTTGGTCAGCGCAGGCTTTTAAACAAGCAGATGAGATGCCGTCTGGGCCTGAGGCTTTCCTAGTCTTCTGTTTTTTGAAGACACGGCTCACGTCCTCCACACAGACCTTAAGCTCAGGTTGGATGGCAGGAGGGGGGAGAGGAGGGGGTTTTGGAGGTGATGGTGGATGTGTGAAGTGCAGGTCAGAGCCGGTGGGTGGTGTGAATGAGGGCTTTTCAAACCTGCAGTAAAATGAGTTTAAATCATCAGCCAGGTGTGGATTGTCCACAGATCGGGAGGATGGTGACTTGTAATTGGTGATGTTCTTCAGGCCATTCCAGACTGATGATGGGTCGTTGGATGAAAACTGGTTTTTCAGCTTTTCAGAGTAGGCTCTTTTAGCAACTCTGATCTCCTTTGTCAGTCTGTTCTTGGCATGGTTATACAAGTTAATTGCAGTTATTTACACAGATCACGTCTTACAAAGCAGGCAAAATTAATTTAGCTCAATTGTCAGAATAATATTGTGGGGGTTCCCCAATATCATCTTACTTTATAGGATTTCAGGAAACGCAATTCTCTGGCCAGAAGAATTGGGCTTCCTGCCCTATAACGAATACTCTTTAAAATTTTACAAATTTAAATAATTAATTTGTAAAGCTTGTAGCATAAGTTTAGATCTGGCACTTAAGGGACTTGAAATTGAGCAAAGACAATGAATCAATCAAAATGAATATAATGATATTTAATAAAGGCATACTAATTAATTTACTACGTTTACATGGGAGATATATGTATTTACAAACACATAGACATAGACAATAAAATAAAACATCAATGAACGAGAAATGCGTAAAGTTTGGGCAATGGATAACTTACACGCGTGAGCGAGTAAGAGAGGGAGAGAGAGAGAGAGGGTGAGAGAGAGAGAACATTGGCATACTTCCTCCTAAGACATTCACCTTTTCTGATTACAACACGAAACATCATCTTAATGCTTCTTAGAAGCTCTATAAACAGATTATACTTGCACAAGTTATGGATCTCGCTGTGTTGCTGCATTCCTGAAGGCCTGTCCCGGCCACGTGCGTGAGCGGAGTCCTTTGTGTGTGTAAGCATCACGTGGTGTTTCTGGGCGCGCGTGTTGCGCGGCGGTTTAAAGTCTTTGAGTAACATTACCAATGAAAGTAGCTCGGCTACGTTTGTTTCACTTCGTGGGAGTGAACAGAGTCGACTATGGAAAACAAAACTTTGACTTACAAAGAAAAGGTATAATGATCGGATCGGGTCTCCGGAGGAGACCACGAAATCGGGTTACATGGTGCGGCCTGGTGAAGAAGCGCGTGTCTCGGTTCCGCGCGTCACGTGCGCGTGTTCCTCCTTTCAGTGCGAGCGCGCGCGTTTCAAAGTCCTTGTTAGGTGGATTTGCTGAAGAGATATGCCACGCAGTGTTCCTTTCCTTCGTCGATGGGAATTAAACACGGAGGCTTATCTAGACTGAAAAACACAAACTAAACTAGAAACACATAAAAGAAAGGCGAAAGGCTCGCCTAGAGACGAGACGTTACATTCTGAGGACTAGGATCAGGAAGAGAGTGGGTGGAGTTGGGAAGCCCTCTTTATCACCTCTGAGAAGTTCGGCCTCTTCCCGTTGCCTCGGCCAGTAAGAGAGAGGGAATCACGAGCGGAAGTTTAGGTTATGACCTTTTGTGTGTAGAAAGGCATTTGAAAAGAGGGGGAAAGGAGAGAAACTTGGAAGAAACGATGAAGAAAACTATGAAAACATCCTGGTACTATTCATATGTTGTTGTTATCGACATATAATTTACTCAGTCATCTTAATCTTCCCGGTACCAGGTTCTAGATACCAAATATGCCACACATTCTGTTGGTTAATCATAGCTTGTAGAGTTTTAAACCATCCCATTAGTTTCCCAACAACATAGATCAAACACAAAATAGAAGGCACATCGTTTGATAAGGAGATTAGATAGATTGTTCATACAATTCTCGACGGGTCATATATACCAGACTATATATGCATGAAGGCAGGATACATTTCTCCTTTCTAGTTAACTTCTGAGAATCGGCAGTTAAATGTGAAATACATAATGATAGTCACAGTTATTCCAATGTACATGGCCAAAACACACATTGACAGAAGACACATGGAATATATTTGTTTAAATGTCTTTAAACAACAGAAATGTCTGTCTCTTTGTTCAGAGACACTCAGCGACATTCCGATGAGCAATAAAATCTTGTAACAGGACCATTTCAGTGTGTTGGGGGAGGGAAGGGCTCGGTGTGTGTGTGTGTGGTGTGTCTTGCATGTTCAAGTCCTGGGGGAGGACGATGGTTTGGAAGTAGGTTCGACTGACAAAAGTCCCTACACCAGTGCTTTCAAAGCATTATGTTTTCATTGCTTTTTTGTTTTTAGTTTGTTCCAAAAGATGTACATAATGTGAAGTCATTTATAAAATGTGGAAAAAAGCCCAATTCTTTTTATGAATATGGTATTTTCCTAATAAAACAAAAAACTGTATATATTGTTCTTTACATTCAAAATTGTCATTCTGAGTATAAAAAAGCACATTTACCCGCTGTTACTGAATACAAACCTATCTGCGCTGCTGAGGCTCCCTCCCTCTGGTGACGTAAAATGACGCGATGTTGAAAAAAAAGCGGTTTTTACGAGCAGTCAAAGAAACGCTCACTTTATCTACTAAATTTGTGCCCTTATGCCGTTTTAAAAGATTTAAAATCCTGCATTACCTTTTCATATGGTATTTTCATACAAGGTTATATATTAATTTAGATTTTTTTTTTTTTTACCTGCAATATGCTCTTTAACGTTACTTCTCTCACTCTAGGCTACAGCTGCGCGCGCGCCCTTCCGGGAGAAGTGCCAGGATACGTATAAGGAAATTCCGGCACCCCTGACGTCACACACTCCCGTCCTCGAAAAAAACTTTCCGAAACTTGTGACAAACCAGAAGGAGTATTTGTGTCATAGAAATACTCCATCAAACGTACAACTTAATTTTTTAAACTTTGTCCATGTTTAGCATGGGAATCCAACTCTTTAATAGTGTAAAAAAATCACTATGCATGAAATAACATCCCCCCCCCCCCCTTTAATGTTTGTTGTCTCTGTTTTTATGTCTGTAGCCTATTGCAAATGTAATGCGACTTGCAACTGCAATCGCTCATTACTTGGACTGGGCAAATGTCCATTGTCCGTTTATGTGTAAACTGCTTGTTATTTACTGCCATTGTGAAGCGTCCTGAGCTTGGGAAAGCGCTATATAAATCAAACTTATTATTATTATTAATGCAACCCCAGTCACCGTTTGCTTTCACTGCATGAAACACAAACAGAAATCATTCATGAAACCATTCTTATAGCCTACACTTGTCCAGTTCAATTCAATGCAATAATTTATGTAAACATCAATAAATATTCTGTTAAGCTAAAAAAAATGTCCCAGAAAAGATCCTAAAGATATGAAAAATGAAAAAAAAAAAATTGGCTTCTGAAGCCACATATAGCTTTAGCAATAGCTTTTTGTCTAAAAAGATTAAACTTGAAGTTATAATTCAGAGTTCAAATGTCTTATATTTAAATGCAAATGATTAAGGTATAAGAAAAAATTCATAGCATTATTGGTGCCAAACCTGTGATTTTATTTTTCTTGGTAACATGAATGATATTTGAGAGCATGAGGGAAGATTTTCAGAGAATAACTGATTAAAAAAACACAAGTACACAGTCAAACAATACAATTTCACACAAAAGTTCATAGTAATAAAGTACTTGGATGTGGTGCAGGTAACCTACTTTCAAAGCTGCCTCTGAAATGTTCAGATTATTTTAGAAATGTACTGGTTGTTCTGGGGAAACAAAAGAACATTTTAGAAATTGTTCTGGGGAAACAAAAGAACAAAGCGGATTATATCCATTCACAACATAATATTTATTGGCCAGTAAAGGGCTTTAAAATTGTATTTGAGAGAATGAGGGCACCTGTAGTAAGTAAACAAAAACAGAACAAACTATATTAACCACTTGTGTTATTCATAACAAACGCCAATGACGACAGCAGGAATCAGCTATTAATTGGTTATATCAGCAATTTGAAGACACAGTTGTAGCCTACAGAATACGTTGAATTGAATGATTAAAACAATCTAAGACAATAAGTCAAGGATTTCCATTTGTTCATTACATTAGTTAGCATCGCGACTAAAACCTTTATACAATGTGCAATAAACGATTGGTAAACACTGTAAAAACTTAGTAATGTATAATAAATATGTATGTGTTTGAGTATATAGTTTGTAGAATGACTCTATATTTAATTATTTGTCGAGTTTACAAACCTTAAAGGGATACTCCACTTTTTTTGGAAAAGGGCTAATTTTACAACTCCCCAGAGTTAAACAGTTGAGTTTTACCGTTTTCGAATCCATTCAGCTGATTTTCTGATATTTAGAAGAATATCAGTAACCAGACAGTTTCTGGCCCCATTGACTTGGAAGTCAATGGGGCCAGAAACTGTCTGGTTACTGATATTCTGATATTCTTCCTTGTGGCTTTAACATAAGAGATCTTCCAGGAACCACTTAAAGGTTAAAAGATCTTACAATAACCATTTTATAGCATTCAAGTTCCTCTAATTTCCCCCAAAGCACTTTGAGGTCTCATGACTAATGAAAAAGTGACTCCAGAACCTCTGAACTGAATACAAAGTGCTTAAAGGATTCCATAAGTTCCAGCAAGAACCACAAAGATTGTCAATGCTCCACCAGTAACCCTACTGTAGGAGAAAGAGCTTTGATGCACTTAAATTACATTTTGAAGTTCCTAGAGTATCCATAAGATATTTGAGGCACCTTTAGTTTTTACAATGTACTGTAACCTACTGTGTTTAATAGATTGATGTTGAGTGAAAGGTCTGATTGTCATTGTCTGTGTGTCTCAATAGTACTCTGCTAATGCAGCAGTGGAGGTCAGTGAGAGGATCTATACTGAACTGATCCGCTCCATTGAGAGAAGCCAATCTGAGGTGACACGGATGATCAGAGATCAGGAAAAGGATGCAGTGAGTCGAGCTGAAGGACTCTTGAAGCGACTGGAGCAGGAGATTGATGATCTGAGGAGGAGAGAAGCTGAACTGAAGCAGCTTTCACACACAGATGATCACATACATTTCCTACAGGTAACAGAAATCTGATCAATAGAACAGTGCAGTGGTCATGCAGAAGTCTTTTCATATAGAGACAGACTTATTTTCTTATTTTACTGTAACATTTATGATATGAGCCACTAAAATAACAATTCAAATGTTAGATACTTTTGCTTTACCAGACCCCACCATGAGATGTTTTTGTGGCACCTAAAATCAGTTCAGGTTTAGTCTAATACCCCAAAACAGTTAATCAACAATTGGTTGGAATGTTGTCAGGAATTCTGTTAGGTGTGGTTAGTTTTGTGTTCCTATTATAATAATTTCATTAACTCTACAGACAGGGCTTTTTTTAATTACAAATGAAATTTCACAATGCTAGATTCCAATTTCGATACCACACCAAAAACTACTAGCCTAACTAACATAAAGTTCAGACATTAGAAAACACTTAGTAATAAAATATGAACAACTGAACATATTAGAAGTAATAAATGGAATAGAACACAAATACAAATGAATAAAACACTGCTTTAAGTTTTATATGTCTAAGTATTCAGTTACAGAAATTGGATAGTCCTCAGTGTATAAATGAAATATAGATTAATCCTTATTAAAGTTATTCAGTCAGCAGTGAGTGTTTATCTGTTTGTCTTTTATTGTTAATATTAAAGGGGATATGTGTAGCTTTTTACTTAAAAAAATCTTTAAAATAGAGTTCCCTATCGAGGGAACTCCACAATGCATCGAGAAATCGATACTTTGGGGACGCTCCCTAAGCGTGCGCCTCTGAAGTAAAATGAAACTAGTCCAATCCTGATTGGTGTTGCGTCGTGACGTAACATGTGACGGCATACCCGGAAGTATAAAGGTCACGCTGATGCATAGCATGCCAGCTTTCGCTCTTCAGCAAGCGCTCTGTGTTTTGACTGTCTGTCTTATTTGGTGTTGTATTGTCTGATTCCTCATATATTATATCTATTTATCTCATATTATGGCCGAGCAGTTCAAGAAGTGTGTGCACCCCTGCCCTCGTTTCATTACGGGTGGGGACACGCATGATTTGTGTGTGAACTGCTTGGGAGCGCAACATGCACAGGCGGCTCTCGAGGGAGCCGCTTGTGATCACTGCGAAACACTGCCCATAAGAGTGTTGCGCTCCCGGTTGGCCTGTTTTGATGAGCACGGTCGGGCTCGCGCTCCCCGCGGTTCTGGTCCCGCGTCTGTTGAGGCAGCGCGACGACTGAGATCGTGGGGATCGCAGCGGGATCTTGCAGATGAGAATGAGACTGCTGAGGCATTTTCTCATTCATCATCTGAGGATCCTGAGCCTACTGTTAGTGGTGCAGAAGCCCGCGTCGCGGCTTCTTCTGCCCACGAACAGGTCCCAATGCTTGAGCTCTCTGCTTCCGAGGAAGTAGGACCGTGAGTTAACCGTGCCAGTTCACGGTCAGGCTTATGAGGAACTGGTTGAGGTTGTGACGCGTGCCGTGGCCAGACTGAATATTAACTGGCCACAAGATGAGCAGGGAACGCAAGTTAAAAGCAAATTAGACGAGCGTTTCCTGCGGCACAGATCACAGCCTCAGCGCCGGGGCTTGCCGTTTTTTTTCCCGATCTCCATAAAGAGTTAACGAGATCGTGGGATAAACCGCATTCATCCCGTGTCTCCAGTCCCAGTGTGGTCGATTATAGTAATGTTGTGGGGGCACGGGATATGGGTTATGGGAAGATGCCTAGTGTGGAGGAAGCTTTAGCAGGTTATTTATCTCCTGAACTAGCATCTTCCCTTAAAGCCCCGGCGCTGCCTAGTAAGCCCTGCAGAGATACATCTGCTTTAATAGGCAGGGCTTATATGGCGGCAGGTCGCGCCGGTTCATGCCTGCACTCTATGGCGATCTTGCAGGCATACCAGGCGGATCTCCTGAAAGATTTAGATGAGGGGGAGGGGCCAACTCCTGAAGATATTGCGGAGTTGCGTAAGGCCACAGATTTGTCTCTCCGGGCCACTAAAGAGACGGCCCGCGCTATTGGCCGCTCTATGGCAGCTATGGTGGCCACGGAGAGGCATCTATGGTTGAATTTATCTGGTATTAAGGAAAAGGATAAATCATTTCTTATTGACGCGCAGCTCTCGCCTTCTGGCCTGTTTGGCGACGCCGTTACAACGGTCGTCGACAGGTTTCAGAAGGCGAAAAAGCAATCGGCGGCGTTCCAGCAGTTCCTCCCCCGTAAATGTAAAGCTAAATCAAGTAGGGTGGGGCAAGCAGATCAGCCCCAGCCGTCAGCCAATTCCTCACACCGAGCAGAGCAAAAGGAGAGTGTTTCCTCTAGAGCCCCTCCTCCGGGAGCTTGGCAACGGAGGAAACGCTCCCAGCAGAAGCCCTCTAACCAGAGGGGCGATCTAAGGGACGTCCTTCAGGCTAAGAGGGCTTCTGGAAAGAGGTCCTAACCGAAGTGGTAGGACCTCTGAGGACTGCCCCCCCCCCCCCCCGCTTCAGGAGGTCAAGAACAGTGCTCGAAAAACACCCGAGGCCAGCTTCGAGAGGCTGGTTCCCTTAGAAGATTTTGTAGAGGCATGGTATCATCTTCCCAACATATCTGCATGGGTCCTGCGTATAATAAAGTCAGGGTACAGACTGCAGTTCGGGCACCGCCCCCCCAAATTCGCGGGGGTGGTGCAGACTACAGTGGTTCCAGAGCAGGCTCAGGTGATGGAACAAGAAGTGCAAGCTCTGCTGCTAAAAGAGGCCATAGAACGTGTTCCTCTTTCAGACAGGGAGTCCGGGTTTTACAGCCGGTACTTTATAGTTCCAAAGAAGGATGGGGGATTAAGGCCGATTTTAGATCTCAGAGTGTTGAACCGGTCTTTGAGAAGGTTCAGGTTCAAAATGCTTACAATTCCTGTTATCGTGAGTCAGATCAGATCCAAGGACTGGTTTGTCACGATAGATCTAAAAGACGCTTATTTTCACGTATCCATCCTTCCATGTCACAGGAGGTTCCTGAGGTTCGCTTTCGGGGGCGAAGCTTACCAATATCGGGTTCTTCCGTTCGGCCTAGCACTCTCTCCCCGCACATTCACCAAATGTATGGATGCAGCTCTTGCTCCACTGAGACTTCAGGGCATCCGCATACTGAATTATATCGACGACTGGCTCATTCTGGCCCAGTCTCGAGATATGGCGGTTCGGCATCGAGATGTCGTCCTTGGCCACATTCGGAATTTGGGGTTGAGACTCAACACGAAAAAGAGTGTGTTAGAACCGTCCCAGTGCACAACGTTTCTGGGCGTCGTGTGGAACTCGATTACGATGCAGGCACGCATGTCTCCTGCGCGTATCGAGTCCATTCTGGTGATGGTGTCCGAGTTAAAACTAGGCCAGGCCATCACTGTAAAGCAATTTCAAAGATTGCTGGGCCTCATGGCAGCGGCATCCAACATTATACCTCTGGGCCTTCTACATATGAGGCCCCTTCAGTGGTGGCTAAAAACCAAGGGGTTTTCCCCCAAGGGGAATCCATTTCGTATAATCAGAGTAACGCGCAGATGCCTTCGTTCTCTACAAATATGGAAGAAACCTTGGTTCCTGTCCCAAGGGCCAGTGCTGGGAGCGTCATGTCGCCGGAAAACCGTTTCAACAGACGCCTCCCTCACTGGCTGGGGCGCGGTCATGGACGGCCGCTTTGCCAGGGGTCTGTGGCAGGACCATCATCATTCGTGGCACATAAACTGCCTAGAGATGTTGGCTGTGTTCAGGGCTCTGAGGAGCTTCCTTCCAGACATCAAAGGTTACCATGTCTTGATACGTTCGGACAATACATCAGTGGTAGCTTATCTGAACCGACAAGGGGGACTCAGATTGCGCCCTCTGTGCAGACTGGCGCATCAGATTATTCTTTTGTCCCAGGGGAAAATACTGTCTATCAGAGCAATGTATATTCCGGGGGTTCAGAACCAGGGAGCAGACATCCTGTCGAGGCAGGGGCTGGGGCCCGGGGAATGGAGACTTCATCCAGATGTGGTGAAGTTGATATGGGAGAGGTTTGGACGAATGGAAGTGGATTTATTTGCGTCTCGAGAGACGTCCCACTGCCCACTTTGGTTCTCCCTCTCACATCCAGCCCCACTGGGGTTGGATGCCATGGTGCAGGCCTGGCCGAGGCTTCGCCTGTACGCATTTCCCCCGATCGCTCTGCTTCCGGGGATCCTGGAGAGGGTCCGTCAAGAGGGCATCAGTCTACTTCTGGTTGCCCCAATGTGGCCGACCCGAGTGTGGTTTTCAGACATAGTTTCACTCCTAATAGCTCCGCCATGGCAGATTCCTCTGAGGAGGGATCTGTTGTCTCAGGCGGAGGGCACAATTTTCCACCCTCAACCGGAGCTGTGGAAACTGTGGGTATGGCCTCTGAGGGGGTTCAGTACCTAAATGCTGGTCTGTCAGCCGGGGTGGTGGAAACCATACTTAGCTCTAGGGCTCCGTCTACACGGAGATTATATGGCCTCAAGTGGAATGTTTTTGTCACTTGGTGTAGAGAACAGGAGTTGGATCCAGTCAACTGCCCGGTGGCTTCAGTTCTGGAGTTCCTTCAGAATCGTTTCTCTGCGGGTCTCTCCCCTTCCACGCTTAAGGTGTATGTGGCTGCCATTGCGGCTTTCCACGCACCATTAAGTGATGGGCCTCTGGGGAGGCACCATCTGGTCATTCGTTTTCTCCGTGGTACTTGGAGGATGAGACCGATAATTAGGTCCAGGGTTCCTACCTGGGACCTGGCGGTGGTTCTCGAAGGGTTATCCCTGGCCCCCTTTGAACCCCTTCAGTCGGCTTCGCCTAGGGATCTTACGCTAAAAATGGTGTTTCTCTTAGCTATTACCTCTCTTAAGAGGGTGGGAGATCTCCAAGCCCTGGCAGTAACACCAGCTTGCTTGGAGTTTGCCCCTGGCAGAGTAAAAGCCTTTTTGCATCCGAGTCCGGGCTACATTCCTAAGGTTCCTATGAATACGGCTCGATCCACGGTCCTTCAGGCATTTCATCCTCCGCCTCATGTGTCGGCAGAGGAGGAGAAGCTTCATTTGCTCTGCCCTGTCAGAGCTTTGAGCGTGTACCTTGAGAGGTCCTCTTCCTGGAGGAGGTCGGAACAGTTATTAGTGTGTTTTGGGTCACCTAAGAAGGGGCTCCCGGCATCCAAGCAAACCATTAGTAATTGGATTGTTCAAACTATTATTTCAGCTTACAAGGTGCGCGACTTGCCTTCACCTTTAGCTGTTAGGGCTCATTCGACTAGAGGCATGGCTTCCTCTAGGGCCCTCCTTTCGGGAGTTCCCCTCCAGGAGATCTGTGAGGCAGCCGGATGGGCTACCCCACACACTTTTATTAAGTTCTACAGTTTACACCTCCCTAGTACACCTGGTGCACACGTCCTTTCGTCCTAGTTGAGTGCCTAATTCAGTTTCACTCTGGGACAGGCCTATTCAGTGCGTGGCCTAGTGGGCATTCGTTCCCCAAAGTATCGATTTCTCGATGCATTGTGGATAGGCATGTGCCGGTATCAAATTTTCATGCTGCGATTAATTGATTGAGCTTTTATCACGGTATACGGTATTATCACGATATTTTATTTACATAAGAGAAACAGATGGATTGGGGGGGGGGGGGGGGGATCTAAAAAACAACTTGCATCACGGTGTAATTGTGAGTGTCAAAAACATTTGGTAACTAAACAGAATTTTATTAAGTTTAGTGACAACATGTTGCAATGTTTACATGGTACAGTGACTGGTAGGCTACTGTTTGTATTATTGCTTAACACAATTTTCATGATTTCAGTTAAATTCTTGATTTGATTTCAATCTTGATTCAATCTTAACTCATTTGGATAAATATTAGGTAGGCTACAGTAGATAGATAGCCTACATGTACATTTTTCTCAAGAAAAAAATATATCTCACATAATTCTGTAAACGTACAGAAAGCCCTATCAACTGGTATTATTAAAGGTTAAAATTAACAAATTAAATATAATGTGGTTTTCATTATAACAATTATGTAGCCTAATGACATAAGTAAAAAATATAATAAATATGTAATATAGTGCACTGCACATATTTAGCGAAAAATTCTGAGGTAAAACTTTCCTGAGGTAAATGTAACGTTCTGTGACGATTGTTCTCCTGCAGTTTTATTGACCTCTTTCCGTGATTAATCTATTAATTAATGTATGAGGCATAATAGCCTACCTTTCGGGAAGTTGTACTATATCTTTAAATAAAAAGTAACAGATGATCAGTTAACTTGAACTAAGGTGCTACAGTGATCTGTCACATCACATTTACAAGCGCCAAAACGGTATTTATTGTCTGCATTTCATAATAAAATGGACAGAACCTGAGAGCTGAGAATTTTTTTCATATAAAAATTAACTTCCTCTCTCTAGTCGGTGTCTGTGTCCTCTTTGCTCCGCGACTTTTCTCTGCGTGAGAAAATGGATGCGTGGCGTGTGTTGATTTGCGTGAGTCTCAAGCTGAATGCTATGCAGTTCTCAACTTCACATCTACGTGTTCTCGAGTTTAGCTACTCTTTTACCTTCATAGTTGGCAGCCCTGCTTTTAGAAAGGAGATAAATCGTCGGCAGCGTTCCTCTTTCCGCCATGCTGCTTCTCCATGCAGCGAATTGTTTACATTAGACTAGAGTGCGCAGTGCGCCGCATGAACACGTGCTTATGTGGAGATTGTTTACATCAGAGTGCGCACGTGTTTTGCGCAGCATATACGCAGTTGTTTTTTTTAACGGTTGATGGAAAATAAGCATTCTATAAATCTAAATTCGGATCTATTATTTTTCACGGTATTTTGAAGTGCCCGCGATAACAATATCGTGCATATTCATTACCGCGATTTATCGCATTACCGAATACCGGCACATGTCTAATTGTGGAGTTCCCTCGATAGGGAACGTCTCGGGTTATGACTATAACCCTTGTTCCCTGAGAAGGGAACGAGACAATGCATCGTTCTGCCACGCCCCTCTAGGCCTTAGAGCGTCTTGCTTCATCGCGAGGCTGGCATGCTATGCATCAGCGTGACCTTTATACTTCCGGGTATGCCGTCACATGTTACGTCACGACGCAACACCAATCAGGATTGGACTAGTTTCATTTTACTTCAGAGGCGCACGCTTAGGGAGCGTCCCCAAAGTATCGATTTCTCGATGCATTGTCTCGTTCCCTTATTAGGGAACAAGGGTTATAGTCATAACCCGAGACGTTTTCATTTGTACATTTATGAGCCAACCATAATGTAATAGAAAGAATGACACCTTGACTGTCCACCACGGTTGCCTCTATCAGCTTCTTTAAAGGCCACTGGTGTCAGTAACGGTTAGAAATTTCAGAACTTCCGCAATGCTCCTTTAATGAAACAGACAGCAGCAGGAATATTAGGCTGCTGTCACTTTCAGAATTAATTCACTTAAGACAACGTAAAAAGCATAAAAAGACAATTCAATTTGGAGTTTTCGCGCTATCTGAGAGGTGACTTTCCTTGGATGTGCTTCAGATGTGTGTGCACAGAAAACCATCTCAGACAGCGTGCAAGTAGCAAATTGAATGGTTTTAAAGTTGCTTGAAATTTGTTGGATGTACAGAATCACTACAGATTAATTTGGAAAAATAAGTGTGATACAAATCTTGGGAAGGATGCTGGTAAAACGTTTTTGTGTCTTTGTATCTTTAAAGGCACACTGTGGAACTTTTCAACCTTTATAATATATTACCAAAACCCATTGAGATGGTACATCGACTTACAATAGGTTGAATGACACGTCTGCCGAAGCCTGAAGGTGTCTGTATCGCTTTTACTGGCACTATGTAACTTCGGGTTTCGGGTAGGAACCCGAGCACAAAAAGAACTACAAAATTCGAACGCTTTACGGCATACGTCACTTCCCCCACCACCCCAACTGCTAACGTGAGAGCTCTACTCGCGTTTGATTGCCGGCGTCTGTATGTTGTCGTCATGGCTGAATCAACAGCTACTCGGAAGAAAGCAAAGATTTTGTCAGAGCAGACCAAAAAAAAGAAAAAGGGAGAGTGATAAACTAAAAGCAAGGACGAAGATAAACATTGGTCAAGTGTTCCCTCGCTGTCGTGCGATAAAGGAGGATGAGGGATTCCCGACCGATGCTGACCTGGCCGTCATGCTTTTGGACTAGTAAGTTAAAATATATTGCTTGCACAATATCTCTACTTTTTCAAATTTGTTCTCTGCCTGGCCATGTTACTGATTCTATATTGTCCTCCATTTAACTTAATGTAACAAGGAATGCTAGTAGAGTAAGTTAGCGAATTATCAATCTGGTAGCTAAATGTTAGTACAAATATAAATTTTATAAATATTAGGAAAGATTTGCATTCAGCAGACACTTTATCCTCCGATTTTGAAACGAAACAGGGCTGCAACTTAACAACTAGCTAACAGGCTTTGTTTCATTTGTATGCAATTCATCTGGTAGCATTAACGTTAGAAACGTTAGAGGAGTTAGTACACAAAGCTAAAATCGGGACGTCCCGGCTAATTCGGGACAGTTGGCAACCCTATCTCTAACCCATTGCAAAGAGATCCTGAAGACGTTAATTGTTTGCTTCAGGTGTGTTTGATTAGGGTTGGAGATGAACTGTGCAGGACAGACGATCGGCAGGAGCAGGATTGGGCAACCCTTGTCAATGCGACTTACCTGATCAGACATTGTTTTCTGCGTATGCTACTTTTATTCAATTTGTTTTCTTTATAGGATTTATATTATTAATCTTATATTTATATTATTATGTTGGTCAGTAGTGAATCGATTAACTTTCTCCAACATACAAATCAAATGCCGTCTGCACACACATAAAGACACGGGAGGTTGACCGGTTGACTGTTTGTTGACTTTTGCGACAATGCTGCGGCGCTTGTGGCCTCTAGGGGCACTAGACGTGAAAATTACAGGTCGAGCGCGCCCTAGTGGCCAAAAGTTCCACAGTGTGCCTTTAATGTTTCTGTTTATTTATTTTTTTCTCTAGAGTTTCCAGACTCTCTCTGAGTCTCTAGAATCTTCAGACGTACCCAGAGTTAACAGAAGTTCTGTCCAGCTTTATAATGATGTGAGAAAATCTGTCTCTCAAATGAAAGAAAAACTGGAGAAGTTCTGTAAAGAGGAGATGGAGAAAATATGTGTTCAAGGTAAACCAGCAGAAACATTTAGTTAATACTTTAGAATACTGTTCCATCATTAATGAATAACACATGAACAAATGAGTAACACATTCTATAACTAGTAAATACTAACTAACAAGAAATTAATTAGTAAGTAATACTAATTGAATTAGTATTCTCTAGTTGAATGTGGTAGTTCACTATTTGCTAATCAATAAGTACTTTTTTTTTACCTACCAGGGGACTACTGCAACTACTACAGGTTCATAATTAATGTGAATAATGCATAATGTAATTAATTCTAAAGTGAAGATCATAGTAACCTAATACTTGAGGAAGGACTCAAGTATTACCAAATTCTTCAGTAGGAATTACAAATTATTTAGATGAAACACATGATATCTCTAGTAATGACTAAAGTCATTGTAAGCTTTTGAGGTTTTTGTAAGGTTTTGGATAACTCAAGTGTTACTACAGTACATTCTTCTAAAGGAATTACTCATTTCCTGAATTAGTATTCTAAAGTGAAGATCATGGTAACCCAGTAGTTACTGCTATCAAAAACTGAAAAGCTTGCATTTGCGATATTATTGTCGTTCGATTCAGCTATGAAAAAGACACATATAAGCCTGAAGCGTTTAAACCTCCTCTAGCATTATTGTCTGTTTCAAGCGTCGGCTCCCAAAATTGTGTTTGAAAAGCAAGATACTCCTAATGTTAGTTTACTTTGGTTCCTCATTTAGTGATCGATATAACCCCCTAATCTTGTTATAGTTGTAATACAGTATATTCGTTAAAGGTCCAATATGTACGAATTTTGTAATAAAATATCCAAAAATCACTTGCACAGTGTGATATATTTCCTGCAGTTGTGTACTTACAATATCCCAAAAGTCTCCAAAGATTTTTTATTTCAGAGAAATTCCAATTTTAAAGGGTACCTATCATGGAATTTTGAAAATTACCTTTCATGTAGTGTGTAACATAGATCTAAGTGAACAAAAACATCCTGCAAAGTTTTAAATATGAAAGTTCACCGTATACAAAGTTATTGTCTCTCAAAAGTAAGAGTCGACTCTGAGTCGCTGATATGAATCGATAGACGAACGATGCACTTTCGTACGTCACTTATTTGCACAAGTTATTTGAATTCGACACGCCCACTCAGTGCGCGCGCCGAGCAGACAGAGAAACCTGACAACAACATGTCGACGAGACTCTGTTCTGAAGTGCGAATCAAAAGCAAACTTTTTTTTTTCACTGCCCAGGGACAAGCATGTGAAGACTCAGTGGCTAGAGTTTATATTTACAACTATACCACACAAGTATAGCCACCTTGAGCTGTGTTCGCGTTATTTTAATGACGATCGCTTCACAAACACAAATGCTGTGTGGATTATGGTGTATTCGCGAGTCGCCTGATACTGAAGGAACGTTCAATACCAAGTTTATTTGGATCAGCTTCCTCCTCCGAATCACAACCTGTAAGTACTATTAATAATTGTTGCTTTTATGTGTGTGTGTGTGGGTGTGTGCGTGCGTGTGTGTGTGAGAGAGTGAGAGTTACGCTCAGCAGCTTCTAGGTCTCCGATGTCATTTTTTTTGTTTTTTGAAATATGTGAAATTATGTGAAGCGTATTGTAGTACTGCAGTGCTTTATCAATATGTTTAAGCTTTGGGCTAACGCAAAATATAACTGACTGGGTCATCTGACCAATCACCGCCGATTAGCGTCACGCAAAGGAGGGGTTTGGACAAATGAGTCGTCAAACGAATCATTAGGGAGTCGGTGAGCAAATCAGGTAAAAATAAATGCATATTATAAGACAACAAAAGTGTTTTTTGTCATTGCATGCATGTAAAACTGTTGTTGGGGACTCCCAGAACATTATTAGGAACATTTTAAATGCCATAATAGGTACCCTTTAAATAAGTGGCCATCCCGGCCGGAAAAAAAATGTCGCCTGTCAATGACGCAATATCCGCGCTATCCTCGGTTTCCGCTCGGCATGCCATAGCCATGATGTAACCATGGCGACAGACATGGACAACTGCGTAATGCGTGACGTTTAGCGGCACAAAGTTCTTGTTTCGTTCAAACATAAACCATGGCAAGCAGACTTTGGGACAAACAAGGAGAACTAAAATGAGGATCAATATCAGCGGGGCGTTTTTGAGATGCCGAGAGCTCCACGTCCGCGACTAACTTGGACTCGACAGAGCTTCACGAGTCACGACTTGACAGCTTTATTAGATAGGTAAGCAAATGTACATAAAACAAATCAATGTTAACGTTAGCTCAACATGATGACATGTTAGAATATGGTCAGTACGTTTTTCTACTCTTGATCTAGCGTATAAAAAACGAACTAACACGTATAATAACATTATAACTTTCAACACACATTTAAATGCTGTTTAGTGTGATAGTGTAACGTTAGACCAAGTGAAACAGCGCTGCGTTCCCTCACAAGTTTAATTCGTCTAATAAACTGACCTGCGTGAGTAATCAATCCAGCACTTGCGTGTAGTTCTGTAGAATTAAATCTCCTTATTCCTTTATATCTGCGGGACTCGCGTGTGATATCTGTCTCTTTAGCAATCGCGACCTGCTTCACACCACTGTAATGTTAAAAAACATGATGTTTTCACTCATCCATAAACATTTGGCGCTTTTCCACTGCATGATACGGTACGGTTCGGTTCAGTACGGCTCACTTGTGGTGCGTTTCCACTGCATGGTACAGTACGGTACGGCTTGCTTCGGCTCGCTTTAAATGGTCCCTGGTCTGTTGAGGTTCTAAGCGTACCGTACCGGTACTAAAATGTGACGTGAAACACTGCAGATCACTGATTGGTCAGACAGACAGAATCGTCACTACCAGCGTCATTGGATTTGCGACACGAGACACTAAACCCGCTAGATTTACCGTATTTTCCGCAGTATAAGGCGCACTTAAAAGCCTTTAATTTTCTCAAAAAAAACCACAGTGCGCCTTATAATCCGGAGCGCCTTATATATGGATGGTGAACACACGTTCACCAAGACGGGGAGACAGCGCCGGGCGACTTACGCCACTATCTGCCAATGAATCGTGGATGCCTAGGCTGATATATCAGTCTCAACTGAGATCCGAGCTTTCACGAAGGCAGGAGAATAATCTCTTCTTTATTCAGCCAGCTCACATACCCGTATTTACTTCCTGTTTTCCGTCGAAGTCCACCGTAGTTGATTGTCGAATTCGCGCGCGCGTCCTCCGTGTGTTACATCTGATTCGGATGAACTATCTGTTGCTTAGTTACCAATGATCGCGCGCGCACTCGACAATCACCTACTGTGGACTTCGACCGAAAACAGGAAGAAAATACGTGTATGTGAGCTGGCTAAACATCATTTTTATTCATATCTTTCACATTTACTGCAGTCAGATTCACCGTGTTCACTCACATGGCTGTGCACTTGTAATGGCACATTAAGGTTGTTAAGAGCTAAAAGCTGTTTTAAAACTTGCTCCGTTTAAGTCAACAGGGTGCAAATTTTAAAAAGAGGATAACACGGTGTAGGCAACACCGTTCTCTTACGAGAGGTTCTCTCGTATTGCGTAAGCTAGCTTACGCTACGGGAAAGATTCCATCTTTCTGAGAAATTGAAGCCAAAAATGATCCTATAATTTTGTATCCATTGTCAACGCAGTTCAGCTGCAGCAGACCATGAGAAGGCTAGCTAGCCGCTCATTGGTTCGCTCACGGAGAACTGCTCAAGCCTATGAGGGAGCGCGGATGAACCCGCGACCAATGAGAGTCTGACTCGCTCTCATTACGTCACCGCCCCCGAAACGGGCGTGGACGAGGCTATAAATACCCCGAAATAGGCTGAATAATCTGATTTTTCATCCTTCAGCGACGCACCTGCATCTGCTGATCCTGAGAGAGAAGCCGCCGTCGTCGAAAAGGCACCTTCTAGCGAGCGTTTGGGAGACTGAGGAAGCCGGCCGTCTTCGCCACCTTCAGCCGTCCTGTGAGCTAGCGCCATCCGACGGATTGTATCCTTTTACAAAAATGCTTCCTATATATTGTTGTATCTAAAAGAGCGAGCGTCTTTTTCAAGATGTCTCGTAAATTTTCTGGCGGCTCTTGCCGCGCTCCCCTCGAGGCTGGGGACCGCCACCTCTTCTGCGCTCTCTGCCTCGGATTGGAGCACGCCGAGCTCGGCCCCGCTGTGGCGGCTGCGAGCTCTGCGAAACTATGCCTTTGTTGACCCCGCGGGCTCGACTTCGGCCACTAAGATGCTTCCGTGCCGCCTCTGACTTCGCCGCGGAGAAAGAAACGCCGCTCTCAGAGGCCGCCGGACCCCCAGCCGGAAGCGTTCATCCGCCGGAGCCTCCCGCTCTCCATCTCCGCCGCTTCCGCACATACAGTTGCCGCCGAGTGGCCGCTCTGTTGCCTCCGTTGACGCCGCGGACACCAAGGAGACATGTTCGCTTCTCGCTTCAGACGGTGAGGATTGGTCCGATTCTCACGCCTCCTCGGCCCGAGAATCAACCGGGACCCGCGCAGCTACTTCCACCAGCGCTCGACTCCCGCCGCTAAACGGGCTGCGCCCTTTCTGCCTGATCTGCACGCAGAACTCACGAAGTCCTGGAACGCCCCGCTCTCTGCTAGAACTCGCTCTGACTCTTCCACCCCGCGTCGCGTTGTGGACGGAGCCGCAGAGAAGGGCTTTATCTCCATTTTCCCTGTAGAGGACCTGGTCGCCGCACGTCTATGCCGCCCTCCGCGAGATGGCGCTCATCGCCTGTGCTACCCGCTAAAGCCTGCAGTCCGACTTCAAGCTTTCAGCCGCCGGCCAAGCAGCTTCTGCACCCCATGTCTACTACAGAGTGAGGTACTTCGTGAATGGGACGAGAGCGGGGGGAAAAATCCCCCTTCAGTCGCGGATTGAGGATTTCCTGCGAATTTCGTTCTGCCTCGTCGCGCTAGCTCCTCTGCAGGCCGCTCACGTGACCAGCCTCCTGCACGAGCCCCACCCTAGCGCCTAGCTAAACACAGTCAGACTTCTCAGCGACACCAGGGCGGCCGCCCTCGCTCGCTCTGACAGCCGCCACAGACCGCCGCCTCCCCGGGGGCCTCGGCAGAGGATCGCGCTGAAAACTGATTACTCGAAGTCTGCCTAGCGTGGTTGAGAAAAAGACGGCGCTCTCCCGCCGCGGCCGGATCGCCGTCAAAGTTTCGCCCTCTGTTAGTCCCCGCTCACGCGGCTACTACTGCAGTGTACCCCGCCACTACCAAGCCGGTATCCCTTCCCGCTTGCATGAGCACAAACGCCGTGTTTTCGGCGTCCCAGAAAAATCTCAAAAAGAGCGTAAAAGCCTCTTTTGTAGAAAATGTGCCCACAACACTGTGTTCACTCATACACAAAACGCCGTGTTTACGGCGTCCCAGAGAAATCTCAAAAGAGAGTAAAAGCCTCTTGTGTAGAAAATGTGCCCACAACACTGTGTTCACTCATACACAAAGACACTCCTGTTCCCGTGTCTCACACAGGGTCCACTCTCATAAAGCGGTCCCAACCCGCTCGAGTTTCAGAGTACATAAGCGCGCCCACGAACCCGTGCGCGCGTCCCACCTCTGTTACACGGTCCATAAACTTGTGTAGAGAATGTGCCCACAACACTGTGTTCACTCATACACAAGGACACTCCAGTTCCCCTGTCTCACACAGAGTCCACTCTCATAAAGCGGGCCAAGCCCGCTCGAGTCTCAGAGTGTATAAGCGCTGTTACAGGGCCCATAAACTCCCCTCCGAGTGTACGTCCCGCTGTTGTAAACACTATCAGCGCGCTCACGCAGCCCGCGAAGTGCAGCGACGGGGACCATGTAGCCATTCACCCCCTAGCGTCACGCTTCAAAGCGTGGGAAGAAGTGGGTGTTAAACAATAAAGCTAGGCTATCGCTTACAGTTTTGCCGCCGCCCTCCTCGCTTCCGAGCGTGGCTAGAAACTACTGTGAACCCAGAAGCAGTGACGCGCTGCTCCGTTCAGAGATAGCAATTCTGTTGTGCAAAAGGCTATAGAGAGGGTGCCTCTGGCTATGAGCGAGTCGGGGTTTTACGGCCGTTATTTTCTTGTCCCCAAGAAAGACGGCGGTCTCAGACCAATATTAGACCTCAGATCGCTGAACAAAGTTCTCATGAAGAGACCGTTCAAAATGCTCACTATCAGAAAACTCCTCGCGCATGTGCGCCAGGGGGACTGGTTCATATCACTAGATCTGAAAGATGCATACTTTCAGATCCAGATAAATCCCCTTCACAGGCCATTCTTACGTTTCGCCTCGAAGGCCAGGTTTATCAATACACCGCCCTACCGTTCGGCCTATCCCTAGCACCCCGTACGTTCACGAAGTGCATGGATACGGCGCTCGCCCCCCTGCGGAGTCAGGGGCTGCGAATACTGAACTACTTGGACGACTGGCTGATTTTGGCACAATCTCAGAGAGAGTTACTGTCTCATCGTACAGTTCTCCTCGACCATCTGAAAGTTTTGGGCCTCTCTGTCAACTGGACAAAGAGCGTACTACAACCCAGTCAGACTATCTCCTTCTTGGGTATAGAGCTGGACTGGGTCACGATGACGGCGCGTCTGTCAACGCAGCGCGCGCACCGTGTGCAGCGTCTCGCCGCATCTTTTCAGATGAACAGACTCACGTCTTTGAAAACATTTCAGAGAGCGTTGGGCTGTATGGCCTCAGCCTCCGCGGTGCTCCAGCTGGGGTTACTGCGCATGCGCCCGCTTCAGCTTTGGTTGAGGAGCCGTGTGTCTCACCGAGCGTGGACCACGGGCCACCAGCTGATAAAAGTAACGCAGACCTGTATCACAGCTCTGCAGCCATGGTCAGTGGCAGAATGGTTTCAGCGGGGCGTTTCCATGGGGACAGTTTCACGCCGAAAAGTCATCTCGACAGACACCTCCAACACGGGTTGGGGAGCGGTCTGCAAGGGCTCACCGGCCTTCGGCCCCTGGTCAGCTCAAGAGAGCCTCCTACACATAAACTGTTTGGAGAGGTTGGCGGTCGAGAACGCGCTCATGCGCTTTCTCCCGCGCATTCAGGGCCACCACGTGCTGATCCGTTCGGACAATATAGCTGTGGTCTCTTATATAAACCGTCAGGGCGGAGTCAGATCCAGGAATCTTTTCCAGCTGACAGAACGCATCTTAGTTTGGTCTCAGTGTCTCCTGCTCTCGCTCAGGGCGACGCACGTGCCGGGACATCTGAACGACGGTCCAGACAGCCTGTCCAGGAACCCCACTCCCCCCGGGGAGTGGTCCCTGCATCCTCTTACAGTTCAGAAACTGTGGCGTTTATTCGGCAGAGCAGAGGTGGACGTCTTCGCCTCGGCGGAGAACACCCACTGCCCAATATTTTTCTCAAGGAGCGAGGACGCGCTAGCCCAAACCTGGCCCAGCCGCCCGCTTTATGCTTTCCCTCCGGTCTCTCTGCTACCACAGGTGCTTCAGAGAATCAGAGAAGCGCAGCACTCGGTGCTCCTCATAGCCCCGCGCTGGGAGGGTCAGACTTGGTTTCCGGAGCTCACGCAGCTGTCACAGACAGCGCCGTGGCCCATTCCAGTCAGAGCAGATCTCCTCTCCCAAGCTCGCGGCACGATCTGGCATCCCCACCCAGAGCGCTGGGCGCTGCACGCGTGGGTGCTCAACAACTACCCGTTGCTTTGCCAGAGGGAGTGTTAAACACGATCATGCAGGCTAGAGCGGCTTCAACCAGAAGGCTCTATGCGTCAAAATGGTCTGTGTTCTCAGAGTGGTGCACCGAAAAGGGTCTGGACCCACGGTTATGCGAGGTTCCCTCCTTGCTAAATTTTCTCCAAGAGATGCTGGACAAGGGCAGATCCCCGTCCACTCTTAAGGTGTATGTGGCAGCCGTCGCGGCGTTTGCTGAACCCCGGCGCGGCCAGTCACTGGGCAAAGATGGGTTGGTAGTCCGCTTCCTCAGGGGAGCTAGAAGGATGAACCCCCCTTCGCCCCCCTTCGGTGCCGATTTGGGACCTTTCCATAGCTCTTGATGCTATGAAAGCTCCCCCATTCGAACCGTTAAACACCGTGGACCTAAAGTACCTGTCGCTAAAGACCGTTTTTCTACTCGCGCTCGCGTCAGTAAAACGGGTGGGAGACCTACACGCGCTGTCCACCAGCGCGTCCTGTCTTGAGTTTGGACCTAATGACTCCTTAGTCGTTCTCAAACCTAGGCATGGCTATGTCCCCAAAGCGATCGGCACCCCGTTCAGGGCACAAGTTATATCCCTATCGGCTCTGCCTGCATCCGATAGCGAATCTGATACTAATCTCCTATGTCCGGTCAGGGCCCCGAGATTATACGTTACTCGCACTGCTCCGGTCAGACGATCCGAGCAGCTTTTTGTTTCGTTCGGTGGGCGCACCAAGGGGTTGGCCGCTTCGAAACAGTCCCTATCCAGATGGATTGTTGATGCCATTGCAGCAGCATACGCATCTAAAGACCTGCCATGCCCTCTGGGCATCAGGGCTCATTCCACTAGAGGCATGGCCTCATCGTGGGCATGGTCCAGCGGAATTTCCATTCACGACATTTGCGTGGCAGCGGGATGGGCTTCCCCCTCCGCCTTTGTCAGATTTTACAATCTGGAAGTACCCGTCTTGCAGGCTAAACTACTAGCAGTCTAGTATGTTTCAGCTCTTCTGGTTGAGCTGCACTATAGGGGGTTAATTACACAGACCGATTTCGTTCTGTTCCCTCTCTATAATGTGCTTATGTACCACACAGTCACCGGCCCGCTCCGCTGGCCTTTTGTCACATGTACATATATTCATTCCCACTTACAGAGTTCCCCGGGGTCCCCCCTGGGTATAATAGTGGATGCTTAGCACACACGGCGTTGACCAGGTGTTCCCGTAGCGTAAGCTAGCTTACGCAATACGAGAGAACCTCTCGTAAGAGAACGAATCGGTTACCTAACGTAACCTCGGTTCTCTCTAGATGAGGGAACGAGTATTGCGTTCCTGGCCGTGCTTGTGCTACTGGCGATTGTCGCTTCAGTTATGAAAAACCAGATTATTCAGCCTATTTCGGGGTATTTATAGCCTCGTCCACGCCCGTTTCGGGGGCGGTGACGTAATGAGAGCGAGTCAGACTCTCATTGGTCGCGGGTTCATCCGCGCTCCCTCATAGGCTTGAGCAGTTCTCCGTGAGCGAACCAATGAGCGGCTAGCTAGCCCTCTCATGGTCTGCTGCAGCTGAACTGCGTTGACAATGGATACAAAATTATAGGATAATTTTTGGCTTCAATTTCTCAGAAAGATGGAATCTTTCCCGTAGCGTAAGCTAGCTTACGCAATACTCGTTCCCTCATCTAGAGAGAACCGAGGTTACGTTAGGTAACCGATTCGGTTTTTGTCGTTGTTATCTGTACTGACAGCACGCCAAATTTACAAAAAAATGAGCTCAATGTTAAAATTGACCGGAGTTCTCCTTTAACGTTTGAACAGCGTTACCATGGAAGTGAACGGAGTTGTCAGAATGCTTAATAAAGTTTGACTTTATCTGACTGTTTTGTTGACATTCGCTTTAGCACATCTAGTGGATGCATAACGCAAACCCAGTCAAGCGTTTGACTGCAGTATCTTATGCGCCTTATAATCCGGTGCGCCCTATATATGAATTTTTTTCTAAAATAGGTCATTTATTGAAGGTGCGCCTTATAATCCGGTGCGCCTTATAGTGCGGAAAATACGGTAAATAACCAGTAGACAACAGTCAACGCGGTAGCACCTGTTTTTTACTTTCTTGAAAAAAAAAAGAGATCAAAACTTTAAAAAAGAAATGGCTGAATCGTGGTCGAGGTGCAGACGTTCCTCTCGTTGGTTGCTGAGGAGCGGATCCAGCGAGAGCTGGATGGGGCAAAACGGAATGAAAAAGTGTTCCAAGAAGTAGCTCAGCTCTTAGCCGCACACGGCTATCACCGGACCTACAAACAGTGTAACGATCAGCATCACTTTGAAGGTGTAGAGTATTTGGGGTGAACCATTAGATCCTGAACTCCAAATCAACACACACACATTCCACCACACACACATCCCCCAGCGTGGTTTCAGCTTACAAGACACCAAGACTGGAATGTGGAATGTGCCACAGGAAGTGAATGCTACAGAGAAAAGAAACTTCTCTTTTTAAAAGACATTTTAAACAGAAATATTCAATGTGTTTTATGTGTTTGTTTGTTCATGTTACAATCAAATAACTGAGTTTACCATTATGTATTTTTACATGTAACTGCGTATTCCCTAGAATTCTAACGAAGGAGAAATGAATTCTGCATTCATATATATTCTATTATACTTCCCCTTTAGAATTGTACGAACAATGTATCTAATCTCATCTTACGATTTGTCTTTTAGGGGTTTGATCTATGTGTTGGGAAACTAATGGTATAAGGTCTTAAACTTTGCAAACTGTTTAACCAAATCCATTTTTGGCAAGTTTGGTCTTGATAAACTCCAATCTTCGTTCCCCATTTGTTAATTGACATTACATTTTGCTAAACTTGGTGACACACTAGTATTATAAAAATTGTGAAGATTCTTCCCTTAAACACCCAATGAAATTAGGGAGTCAAATGCCTGGTTAGAACACAATGGGCCATAAAACCTCCCTTCAAAGAGAAAGCTCCTGATTGGACCCTCTTCCAAAAGAAGGCGGAAAAGTCAGGGCTTCAAAAGGACTGAACACCAGTTTAAACATTCTCTTCGTCCATGTCCGCGTGTCATGATGTAACGTCTCGCCTCCTGGCGAGCTTTTTCGCCTTTCTTTTATGTGTTCTAGTTTAGTTTGTGTTTTTCAGTCTTAAGATAAGTCCCCGGGTTTAATTCCGATCGACGAGTGAAAAGAACCCCGCGTGACATATCTCTTCAGCAAATCCAACTACAAGGGACACTCCAACAAACGCGCGCTCTCTCTGAAGAAGAAGCACGCGCACGTAACCACGTGACGCGTCGTACTGAGAGATGCCCACGCGCTTCTCTGGGATCTCCCTTCGGAGATTTTTCGTTCCTGTTAGTCAAAGTTTTGTTTTCGTACTCGACTCTGTTCACTTCCACAAAGTGAAACGGACTCAGTCGAACTATTTTCCGTTGGTAATGTTAACTCAAAGACTTCCAACCGCTGTTCAAAGACTCGCGCCGCATCACGTGACTATCCAAGGAACCAAGGATTCAGCTCATGCACGCGCACGGAGAACAAAAGATCTGCCGTCCAAAACGCGGCTAGACCATGCAGGCCGCTCAAGGAACACAGCAACGCATGAGAGAATCATTCCACATGCAAGTAAAATTAGGTTACCCTGTTTTCAGAGCATTAAGAATGTGTTTTGTGTTGTTTCAGAGAGGTTGTCTGTCTAGGTGAATGTAACTCCCTTTCTCTCTCTCTCTCTTACTCGCTCTCACGCGTGTAATTTATCCCTATCTCTATATCTCACACACTCACTCGTTCATTGATGTCTTATTGTTTGTGTACTTCTATGTGTTTGTAAATACATATATATCCCGTGTGAACAAAGTAAATATATAAGTAGACATGCTTTTATTAAATCATCATATTTACTTGACTGATTGATTCATTCTCTTTGCTCATTCTCAAGTCTCTTAAGTGCCAAAAGATCTTATGCTACAAGCTTTACGAATTAATTATTTAAATAATTAATATTTTAAAGAGTACTCGTTATAGGGCAGGAAGCCCAATTCTTCTGGCCAGAGAATTGCGTTTCCTGCAATCCTATAAAGTAAGATGATATTGGGAAACCCCACAATATTATTCTGACAATTGAGCTAATTAATTTTGCCTGCTTTGTAAGACGTGATCTGTGTAATTAACTGCAATCAACTTGTCGTTAAAATGAAAGGATTCACATGTATTAAGGTAAATGACATTAAGGTAAAATGACATTCTCCCTTAGAGGGAGATTTATTAACATGTAAGACTGATCTAATCCAAACATGTATGAATAATTATTAATTACCAATTATTAATTATGATATGCAAATTCCCCGAGGATTAGATCCCCAGAATCTTTACAAAGGGTTATTAACTGCAGTGGAAAAGCAACCGAGCTAAAGCGAACCGAGCCGTACCATGCAGTGGAAAAGCGCCTATTATTAGATCCATCGGCTTGACAGCATGTCCAATCATTCAGCTCGTCACTGCACTGCGCCCTCTTGTGGCCAAAAAAATTACATATTGTATCTTTAAGACTGTCGTGCTCGTGCTATCGAGTTGATCATGATAACTTGGTGGGTGTTGAGCGGCGTCTTCCACGTGAAACTGAGCTGAACCATTGACGCGTTAAAACTCACATTTAGGCCTACTACTAAAACACATTCGACATGGATTGCCATAGCACATTGCTTTTACTTACCCTCGGTCGGCAGGTACAGCAGATTCCGCCATAGTCGTTGCCTGGGTTACGGATGGTCGTGTAGGTAAGTGTGGGGTGGAGCTATCAAATTAGGGGCGAGATAATTTTAGGCTAGAGTGTGTTTGTTTAGGTGATTTTTAAATATCAACATTGGCCAAAAGTGTTTTTCAAAAACTACTGATCCCAGTTACTAGAATGTTAAGATTGTGTTACTAATTTGTTCCTTGTAGTTATTCATTAATGACAGAACAGTATTCTAAAATGTTACTTTTTGTATAATTATTAGAATTGTTCTAATTAATTGTGTTATTTTCCTAGTAACATACATCAACATCATTCCCAATAATGAACCCAAGACTAGAAAGGAGTTCTTACAGTGTAAGTCAGTAACACACACAGAATGTGATAATTGACACAACAAATATTTATTATTTTTCAGAATCAGGTAATGAAACCAAGATATGTATTCACAATACTAACTAGTTTAGAATAGGTTCTGCATATAGTTTTATCAAAGTTAAGCATATCATGACGGTTGTGTTAGGGATGTTGCCTTGTTTTTGAACAGCCTAAGCAAAATGTTATAGACCAGACATACAGTAACTTACAAGCTATAGAGCTTTACTTTCAGTCTTTTCAAAATTTGAGATACATGACTGCTGTTTGTCATGGGGTATCATACATCTTAACAATATTCAAAACAATATTTAATATAGTTAAATAATACATCAATTATATAATAAAATTATATAATAATAAAACAAAATTCAGTTTTAGTAGAGCACATTCTTTCGAGTGTGAAGACAACATACTTTTATGAAAAGGTTATATGACATTGTAATAATGTTGCATTTTATCAACAAAGTAAATGAAATAGAAAATAAATATAGATTTAATCTTTGTTTTACTATACTGAACTGAATCTATGTGTAATGTTTACGCACTTTAGCTCCACCACCCCTGAAAATAAACAAACTCGTACAATGCATACAAACTGAGAAAAAATGTAAGTTAAATGATTGTGTTTTCATCTTCCTCAGATTCCCGTCAGTGCACTCTAGATCTAAACACAGTGAATAAACATGTTCATCTGTCTGAGGACAAAACAGTGGCAACTTACACTCAAACAGAGGAGCCGTATCCTGATCACCCAGACAGATTTGATGGTTGGCCTCAGGTGTTGTGTAGAGAGAGTGTGTGTGGACGCTGTTACTGGGAGGTGGAATGGAGTGGTGAGGCGACTATATCAGTGTCACATAAGATCATCAGAAGAAAGGGAAAGGGTGGAGATTGTTCCTTTGGATTAAATGTCTGGAGATTGTCCTGCTCTAAATCCGGTTACTCATTCTGTCACAATAAGATAAAGACTGAACTCCTTATATTCCCCAGCTCCTCTAGAATAGGAGTGTATGTGGATCACAGTGCAGGAATTCTGTCATTCTACAGCGTCTCTGACACAATGACCCTCATCCACAGAGTCCTGACCACATTCACTCAGCCACTCTATCCGGGGTTCAGTGTAGGTCAGAACACAACAGTGAAACTGTGCCATCTAAGGTAATAGGGATTTACCTACAATGTTTTCATATTTGTTTAGCAAACTAATATAATAATAATGTATGTAATGTAGCAAAATGACTGGGAGCCAATTATTACTGGGAGTAATAAATTTCAGTGCATGGTGGGCTTGTGAATCCTCTTAATATCAAATGTCACAATTTTTCTATAATGTCTGTATTTACATAATGCAAATAATATCATTATAACTTTATGTATGTAACATGTATGTGCTGTTTTTCACACTGTGTGCACTTTTCCCTTTCTCCTTATTTCCCGAGTTAGTTTCCCTGTTTGTTTGTTAATTAGTTAGGTAACACTTTAAAAATAAGGTTTCATTTGTTAGAATTAGTTAACTACATTAGTTAACATGAACTAATGAAATGCACTTCTGCAGCATTTATTAATATTTGTTAATATTAATTTCAACATTTACAAATACATTATCAAAATCAAAAGTTGTGTTTGTTAACATTAGTTAATACACTGTTAACTAACATGAACAAACAATGAGCAGCTGGATTTTCATTAACCAACATGAACAAAGATTAACAAATAGCCTACAGTAACATATGCATTGCTCATGGTTAGTTCATGTTAGTTAATGCTTTAACTAATGTTAACAAAAGAGACCTTATTGGAAAGTGTTACCATTAGTTTCCATAGTTCCAAATTCCACACACTTGTTCTTTCTCTTTTGATTACATTCTCATATATAAGCCCTGAGTTACCCCATTGTATTGTCAATGTCAAGTGCTTTATGTATTTCTTGAGTTTTGTGGATTAATAACGACTGTTCTTTCGGATTCCTTCGTCGTGCATATTCAATATACCCTTGCGTGTCAATGTATAATAATTTTACAGTTTTTATTTGCTCATGAATTATTTGTTCTGTTTTATTATATATAATGTAATCATTCTCATAATATATAACATAATTATCTGCTTTTTACACCATTGTCTGCTGGGTGAAATCTTAATAAATTATTTGTGGGTTTAAATGTCCATTTTCTATATTTGTACCAACGAGTATCGCGTGCAGAACATTTGCAATCTGACAGAGTTGAGCAGGGCTATGCAAATGAGTATGGTGCAGCCAATGGGATTTTAACCCTATAGGTAAAGTCAAAGAAAATTCAAATATTTTGGAAAGTGATTAGACGGTTGCTAATATTTGTCTCTATTGTACACATTTTTACATTCTTACCTCAATTTCCTCCAGTAACATTTATTCATCTTTTTCCCATCAAATAGGCTACCTAATTAAAAACTCAAAAGATTCAAACAAACAGCAGTATCAACGTAGGCAAACAATGAGATGTATACTCTTAAAATAAATAAAATGTCCACACACTGAAGTTACAGCTCTGTACAGTAATATAAATATGAACAGTGTCCATATCAATGTTTTGACAGATCTGGTGCCTTAAGAAGACCTGATCGGTCAAAACGTTGCACTTGTAGTGACTGTGACTTACATAATTCACCTTTGTGTTAAATGTAGTTCTATACATTGTTGGTGATAAATGCAGTACTTTGTTCTTAGCGTTTTTCCTCATAACTGTTCAGGGATCGTGGTCCCTTTAAATGTTCTGAATGGGTGATGACGTAGGACGCTTGTCAGCGCCATTGGTGTTCTGTTAGTTTTTTCTTAAGAAATAAACAGCACACATATTTGTGTGCTCAAAGTGAGAAGTTGTCTCTTGCAAGTTACTGCAATTTCCACACACTATTCATAAATAAATATACCGTAAGGTATGCTGTATGGAGCTGTAACCATCTGCTGTAACTTGGACTTGCAGACATTTTAGTTTTTTCCTGCACCTGAGCCCAATTTGGGTATAGGATGTTCACACCCTTTTTGTATTTTTCGACTCTTTACTGTATAATGGTTTAGTATCTGTGTCTGCTGAATGTAGTCCATCATTCAGTACTGGCTTCAGCGAGAGACTGACACCTTGTGGATGTTCTTTATTATCTGAAACTACAGGTGAGTCACACCAGAAAAACATAAGCCTGCGTGTTTTGCATGTCTCTTAAACACCAGGAAACGTTCAGCTCTTCATTTAACGAAACGAAACAATGATAACGAAACAAGGTGTTGTTAACCCACTATTACATAACATATTAACTTTCCATAAAAACTAGTAGGCTACCTTTCCCCAACACTGCTCATAAGCAACAATCAGAAAACATACAAAACAGTCATTGATCGTTGAGGAAGCTATGCATGCATCCAACTTTTATACTAACATATGTAAATTCTGTATCATTTTATATTGTGGACTGTATATAAACATGTTATGTGACTGTCTTATTCAGGACAGTAGCCTATAAAAAATAAAAGGTAATTTTTATTATCCCTCTTATTTTTTTAAAATGATAAACATCCTTGCAAATTCTGCTAGGTGGGTACAATCTTGTGAGAACAACTCTCTCTCTCTCTCTCCTCTCTCTCTCTCTCTCTCTCTCTCTCTCTCTCTCTCTCTCTCTCTCTCTCATATATATATATATATATATATATATATACACACACAATATATATATATATATATATATATATATATATATATATATATATATATATATATATATATATATATATATATATATATTGTGTGTGTGTTATTGTGTTAGTTGTGTTTGGAATAATTATTTAATTTCAATGCTTTTATCACCTTTGAAAGCAGTGTTAGTGTTCCCTTTCGTTCGTCACTCCGAGTTCCGTCGGATGACGACGAATGGGGTTTCGCATAGAAAGCCTATCAACTTCGAGTATACAAAACGAGCCAATGGCAAAGAAATGCCATTGGTCTGCGGAATTTGCATGATGTAACTCCGCCCCACCTCGTGGGTATAAAAGGAGGAAGTCAGCAACATGCAGATATGTTTTCGCTTCGGAGCCAAGTTTATTTCTTCACTCCACAAGCCATCTCTGAATTGTCAGCTTCACAAACGAGTTCCTCAGTGTTGGTGTGACGGCGATCTCCGGCGAGCGCGCGCTTCCTGCTTATCTGTGCAGTGGTTTGCCAGAGAGTGTGTGTCTCCCCGGGCGCTTCGACACTTGAGTGTTTCTCTCACAAAAGAGCTTGCACGTGGCACGTCTTTTTAAAGATGCCTCGCCCTTGTGCTTCTGGTTGCGGCAGGTCGGTTTCAGACTCTGATGGGCACGAGCGTTGCCTAGTGTGTTTGGGCATTGAGCATGCTAGAGCAGGGCTCGTGGATGACTCGTGTTCTCTCTGTGAGAACATGACCATCGCGTCATTACGGTCGAGACTCAATGAGCTCGTAAGAGCAAGAGTCCCCTCTGCCACACCCCCTGAGCGCTCGCGCCTCGATGATTGGTTTTTGGGCCAAGCCGCCGACCCGCGTCCACGGCAAACCCCAATACCATTCTTCCCGGATGTGCATGATGAGATCTCGAAGTCCTGGAAGACCCCCTTGTCTTCTCGGGACCGCTCGCTGGTCTCATCCGCCTTTCCTCCCCTCGATGGGGCGGCTGCCCGTGGGTACACTGGACTTCCCCCGGTTGAACGCTCTGTTGCGATGCAACTGTGTCCTCAGAGTGCTTCTTCTCGCGGCGAGTTTAAGCACCCCTCCAAAGCCTGTAGATTCACATCTAACATGGTGGCAAAATCCTACAGAGCGGCGGGACAGGCAGCTGCCTCTTTGCATGCTATGGCCACTCTGCAGGTCTATCAGGCCCAAATGCTGAGAGACATGCACGAGGGTAGGACAGACCCAGGCCTCTTCAATGAGCTGCGCGCCGCGACCGACCTTGCCCTCCGGGCGACGAAGGTTACCGCGCGCTCCCTGGGTTTGGTGATGTCCACAGCTGTGGTCCAGGAGAGACATCTCTGGCTGAACCTGGCTGACATGGTGGATTTCGAGCGGACTCATCTGCTTGATGCGCCCCTGTCCCAGGCCGGCCTCTTCGGCGGTGCCGTGGAGGACTTTGCCCAGCAGTTCTCCACCGCTCAGAAGCAGACTGAGGCAATCAAGCATATTCTGCCCCGCCGACCCGCTGCTGCCTCCACCCGTCTGGTCGGGCAGAATCCTCAGCCTGCTCGCCGCCGAGGGCGCCCTCCTGCGGCTCCCGCCCCTCCCGCCCGGCCTACGCAGCAGCCTCCACCCAGGCCCCGGCGCGGAGGAGGTCGCAAGAAGGCGCCACAGCCCTCTCCAGCCCCGCCCCCCGCTAAACCCCAGGCTAAGCGGCGCTCCTGAGACGGGCTGCTCAGGGATGATGTTCATTTCTCAGGAGGTGGTAGCAGGACCACTCCTTCCCCCGGTGGAGGGCCGGGGGAGAATCTTTTGTTCTCCATTCCCCGCTGCTCACCCACGGGTGAGCAGTACCCTAAAATGGTTAAAGAAAGAAATGAACCTCTCTTCCCTGAGCTCACAGAGTTCTCGGACGACACAGAGTGCCGCCCACAAGCCACGCTCTCCTCGTCCCCCTCTGTCCCAGAGGCGGTTGACACGGCGGGTCGCCCACGGGCCGCCTCAGCCCTGTCCCCCTCTGTCGCCAGACCCCCGACAGAGCACGCCCCCGTGGAACGCTGGTCCTTCCCTGGCCTCCTCTGTTCGGGCACGGAGTCTAACTTTGCCCCCACATCGGGCCGCTATGCCACCCACGTCCGGGCCAGTTACTCCGCTTCGCTGCCCCTCCGGGGGGACGCCTGTGGCCCGCATGACCTCGCTGGTTCAGTACCTGGGAGCCTGGCTAGAGCTTCCCCGTCTGTCCCGCTGGGTCGCACGCACCATCAGGTTCGGCTATGCGATTCAGTTCGCACGGTCTCCTCCCCGCTTCAGGGGAGTCCGCTCCACTCTGGTCGGTGGCAATGCCCCTATCATGAGAGCCGAGATTGCCACCCTGCTGGCGAAGGGTGCAATCGAGACGGTCCCTCCAGCCGAGATGAGGTCCGGCTTTTACAGCCCTTACTTCATTGTCCCCAAGAAAACCGGTGGGTTACGACCGATCCTGGACTTGCGCGTACTGAATCGCTCCTTACACAGGATGCCGTTCAAGATGCTCACTGCCAAACGCATTTTCGAATGCGTGCGGCCCCAGGATTGGTTTGCAGCGATCGACCTGAAGGACGCCTACTTTCATGTCTCCATTCTTCCTCGACACAGACCGTTCCTCCGGTTTGCTTTCGAGGGGCGGGCATACCAGTACGCGGTTCTCCCTTTCGGGCTAGCCCTGTCTCCTCGCGTCTTCACGAAGGTCGTCGAGGCAGCCCTTGTTCCCCTTCGGGTTCACGGGGTTCGCATCCTGAACTATCTCGACGACTGGCTGATCCTAGCTCACTCTCGAGACCAGGTTTGCGAACAAAGGGACCTTGTGCTCCGGCACCTAGCTCGCTTGGGCCTTCGGGTCAACTGGGAAAAGAGCAAACTTTGCCCAGTGCAGAGGATCTCTTTTCTCGGTATGGACATCGACTCGGTCGCCATGTCCGCGCAGCTTACGAGCGAGCGCGCGCAGTCACTGCTGACTTGTCTGAGACAGTTCCAGGACAAGAGTGCGGTTCCACTGAAACTTTTTCAGAGGCTCCTGGGGCATATGGCATCTGCAGCCGCGGCAACGCCGCTCGGATTGCTTCATATGAGACCGCTTCAGCTTTGGCTTCGCGACCGAGTACCGAGGTGGGCATGGCAACAAGGCACGCTCCGAGTACCAGTTACTTCGAGCTGCCGTCAGACCTTCACCCCGTGGTCGAGCCTCAGTTTTCTCAGGGCCGGTGTCCCCCTAGAACAGGCTACGAGGCATGTTGTCGTATCGACAGATGCCTCCACCACGGGCTGGGGTGCCATGTGCAATGGTCATGCTGCCGCGGGCTCCTGGACAGGACCCCAGCGCCTATGGCATGTCAATTGCCTCGAGTTGCTGGCCGTACGCCTTGCCCTGCACCGCTTTCGAGCGCTGCTCATGGGTCAACACGTACTAGTCCGATCAGACAATACCGCCACAGTAGCGTACATCAACCATCAAGGTGGTCTACGCTCCCGCCGTATGTCGCAACTCGCTCGCCACCTCCACCTATGGAGTCAGAAGCGTCTGAGGTCCCTTCATGCTATTTACATTCCCGGAGCCCTGAACTGTGCAGCCGACGAGCTCTCACGGTTTCAGCCCCTCCCTGGCGAATGGCGACTCCATCCCCAGATGGTTCAGCTGATTTGGGACCAGTTCGGCGACGCACAGGTAGATCTGTTTGCCTCCCACGACTCGACCCATTGCGCCCTGTATTATTCCCTGACCGAGGGCACGCTCGGCACGGATGCACTGGCGCACAGCTGGCCGCGGGGCCGCAAGTATGCGTTTCCCCCAGTGAGCCTTCTTGCGCATCTCTTGCGCAAAGTCAAGGAGGACGAGGAGCAGGTCCTTCTGGTTGCGCCCTACTGGCCCACCCGGACCTGGTTCTCCGAACTCATACTCCTCGCGACAGCACCTCCTTGGCCCATACCTCTGAGGAAGGACCTTCTTTATCAGGGACGGGGCACCCTGTGGCACCCTCGTCCCGATCTTTGGAGCCTTTACGTCTGGCTCCTGGACGGGACCAGGTAGGTTTGAGTACCCTTCCACCTCCGGTGGTGGCTACCATCACTTCCGCTAGAGCGTCGTCCACGAGACACCTCTATGCGTTGAAGTGGAACCTCTTCGTCATCTGGTGCAAAAATCTCACGACCTGGTCATCAGGTTCCTTAGGGGAGCCAGGAGATTACATCCTCCTCGCCCTCCTCTCGTTCCCTCCTGGGACCTCGCAGTGGTTCTAACTGCCCTGCAGCATGCTCCCTTTGAGCCTTTGCAAACAGTGGAGCTCAAGCTCCTGTCTATGAAGACAGTGCTCCTGGTTGCATTGGCCTCTATCAAGAGGGTAGGGGACCTGCAATGCACGCATTCTCCGTTGACGAAGCGTGCCTAGAATTCGGGCCGGCTTACTCTCACGTGATCCTGAGACCCCGGCCTGGATATGTGCCCAAGGTTCCTACCACTCCCTTTCGGGACCAGGTGGTGAACCTGCAAGCGCTGCCCCCGGAGGAAGCCTTGGCACTGCTCTGTCCAGTACGTGCTCTCCGCACCTATGTAGACAGGACGCAGTGTTTCAGGACCTCAGACCAGCTCTTTGTCTGTTATGGTGGGAAGCTGAAGGGAAAGGCTCTCTCCAAGCAGAGGTTGTCTCACTGGATAGTGGACAACATTGCTTTGGCATACCAGCAGCAAGGTCGACCGTGCCCCCTTGGTGTGACCGCCCACTCCACCCGGAGTGTGGCGTCCTCTTGGGCTCTAGCGCATGGCGCCTCGCTAACAGACATCTGCAGAGCTGCAGGCTGGGCGACACCCAACACATTCGCCAGATTCTACAATCTCCGAGTGGAGCCTGTGTCCTCTCGTGTGCTCGCTTCAACCAGCCGGCATTAGGACCCGCTCAGGTGTCTTCGCTTGCTCACCATTCCACTCCACGGACTGGATGCGTGCGATATTCTCCTCAGGTGAGCTTCCCCGAAAGCCCTGAGTTCCTCCTGCACTCCTGACGTCGACCCAGTGTCTCTGTGCCTGAGCGTCGGCTAGGTGCCTCCCGTGTGCATGGTCCCTGTACGGAGCAACCCCGACATGTGTATTCCCACTGTAAGCCTCTCTGAGCATGTGTCTTTCCCTTGGCAAGCCACCTTGCCACCCCTGGGGTTTAAAACTTTTCCATCTGCGGCTGGATACCCCAGTGTATTTCCCATATGCTTCCTTCGGGTCATATGTGTATTCTAAATTCCCCCCCCGTCGGGCTGGGTATATTTTGCATGTTCCTCTAAATCTACGGGATATGCTCCCCAGTGTACCTTGGTATTCCTGTGTTAAATAGGAGTCCCACTTGTCTCAGTATGACAGGGATCTCAGATTTACGCAGGGCACTGGAAGACAGGTGTGAAGGTGGCGTGATTAGACTGGTAACCCCATTCGTCGTCATCCGACGGAACTCGGAGTGACGAACGAAAGGGAACGTCTCGGTTACGTATGTAACCCTCATTCCCTGAGCGAGGGAACGGAGATGTTCCGTCTTCTTGCCACTTCCGCTGTATACCGCGGGGATCGCCTGAGCTCAGTCTTGGCTCCTCAGCGAAGAAACATATCTGCATGTTGCTGACTTCCTCCTTCTATACCCACGAGGTGGGGCGGAGTTACGTCATGCAAATTCCGCAGACCCATGGCATTTCTTTGCCATTGGCTCGTCTTGTATACTCGAAGTTGATAGGCTTTCTATGCGAAACCCCATTCGTCATCATCCGACGGAACGTCTCCGTTCCCTCACTCAGGGAACGAGGGTTACATACGTAACCGAGACGTTCATGGATGTCAAACGTGTGTCAAACGTGTTCATGGATTTTAGAAAATGTGGTCATTAAATGCATTTTGTGTGAAAGAAATGACAAATTATTCACAGTTTGGTCCTCAAAGAGTTCTGTTTCACTGAATGTGTGAGTTTTGAAAATGTGGCTTTCAGTATTGAATGGTGCCTGTTAGCAATTGCTAAAAAAAACTGAGTAATGGGTTTCAGCAATTGCAATTTAGCAAAAAACTGTGATTAATTAAAGCCACATTAAAACTACATTATTAATAAGTTTGCTCAGTTTCATAAAACGATTTTCTGATTAATTTAGGCCATCAATACTGTTCCCATATACTTTCACAGAAAAATCTATCATCATAACAAGGATGTTTTACAGCTTATATTGCCGGAATGTATATGCACCACGTAATGCACCACAACGATGTTTGGTGTTCAATGTTCAGAGATGTTTGTCAACTTTATTTGCATAGTGCACTACTCCCACACTGAAGTCTCTATTAACCACAAGCGCACTGGAGGTAGGAATCATTTTTCTTTACTTTGAGAGGTTTTTTTTTCATTTTGTGTATTTTTTCCTGAACAATTTGTCTTAACTGACACATCTAAAAAGTTTCGGATCAGATTATTGTCCCCAAAAAGCTTTCAGTCAGAGAAACAAACGTGCAATGGCTCAGTTTTTATCAACATACTTCTTAGTTTTGATATCAGCTGGTGAGTATTTCTCCTTACATTAAACGATTAATCGATGTGATAAACGATTAATCGCATCAAAGTTTGTGTTTACATAATATAGGTGTGTACTGTGTATAATTAATTTGTATAAATACACACACATGCATGTATATATTAAAGAAAATGTGTTATTTATTATTTATTTATTTATATATTTATATTTAATATAAATTATATATATATAAATATTCCTTAAAGATATACATGCATATGTGTGTATTTATATAGGCCTATACAAAATAATTATACGCAGTACACACAACTATTATGTAAACACAAACTTTTATTTTGGATGTGATTAATCGTATATATAACTCTTGTAACTATTCTATATGTGTAGTGTTCTCATATTCACATTATATTATCTTTATAGGTCAAATCATCTGGTGTGTTTGAGTTGAAGGTTCACTCTTTCACAAGCACCACCAGCAGCAGTGTGTGTAAACAGTCCAGAGAATGTAAGGGTTTTTTCCGTGTTTGCCTGAACTACATGGAGGATGTCTTTTCATATAGACTGGCATGTTCAGATGGCACTGGACTGACAGGAACATTCAGCACAGACCAGAGCTCCATTTCCACTAGTGCACCAATAACTGTGCCCATTAACTTAAAGTGGCTGGTGAGTAGCTCAAAGTGAATGAACATTTACAAATATAACAGATATAATATCATGCTACAGTACATATAGACTTTGCATAGGCATGCACAACAAATGTCATTATTAACCGACAAATATCACTCAAATAGATCCTGAAGTAATCATGTCTTTCTCTCTAAAAGAAATGTGGTCAGAGTATCCAATCAGAAGACTATGAGCCGCATTCTGCCAGTAAATCATTTAGCTGATTCTCAAGGCAGCCCATGGAAATCAGGAAGCGGGGAAAGACAGTTATCAGATTGTCAGATGAGAACGCTATGTTGCTACCGTTGCAATAGTGACTACTAAAATCAAAATTCCAGAATCCAGTATAAAGTAGATTAGATATGAAGCCTTGTGAAAAAAAGCTCTAAAAAGCCTTTGATCATGCAGGGAAAAGAATCAAAGCCTTTGAGCATCGACAACAGTTCCATCTGCTGATTCATAACATTTACATAAAGCCGAGAATTAAAGGCAGGGTAGGCAATTTGTTCCAAAACATTTTAATTATGCTAGTTGAAAGTCTCTGCACATCTCGATAGTAATCACTAAGTTAAGAGGTCTAAATGTATTTATATTAGGGCTATATTAGGGTCAGTTAAACGCATTATTGACAGCGTTAACGCAAATCCATTTTAACGCGATACATTTTTTTATCGTGAGATTAACACGCAGAGAACGCTCTGAAGAAAGGGTGGGATCTATGCTTTCAAAGCTAGTTAGCTCGCTATTGATAGCCTCTCTGAAAATCGCCTACCCTACCTTTAATATGTGATTCTTCTTGCAGATGCTTTTTCTTACGTATATAGGCCCTATATACATTTGAACTCAAATATTACATCATAAACAAAAAATAACAAAAATTTCCAACAATTAAGTAAAGGTTTTTGATATATGCATTGGAGCCTTGGTGTCATATGCAACACAACTAATGTAAAGTAAAGTTCACTGTTCGTGTTTGCAGACATCATTTTTTTATTCTTACCTGTGACGTTGAGATGATGCATTTTTACTCTCCTGTTACCCAACGCGACACCGACAGCCTAAACTAACATATTAAATATTTCTTATTAACGGTCTTGCGCTACATCCGACAAATGGATTTGGCGCAGTTTCTTTGAGTGCAACAGCCCAGTATTACTACAAAATTACTACTGTCATTACAGGGCACTGTCTCAGTGATAATTGAAGCATGGAACACAGAGTCCTCCAATGATCAGTCAACAGGTATGCCCCTTATTTTTGATTCACATTTTATTAACAGACCAGTGTTTAATAATGTGTTTATTGTTTTTCAGAGAATCTAAACAGTATGATTAGCCACTTTGCCACAAAAAGAAATCTTACTATTGGTGAGAAATGGTCCCAGGATGTGCATCTTGGAGAGCAAAGTAAACTACGCTTTTCCTAACGCGTAGTGTGCAATGAATTCTTCTATGGCGATGACTGCTCTGATTTCTGCCGTCAACGAGATGACCCGTTCGGTCACTTTAACTGTGACGCCGCTGGAAATAGAATTTGCTTGCCTGAATGGAAAGGCGAATATTGTGCAGAACGTAAGTGTTTTTTGTTTGTTGACCATTAACATCAATATATATATATAATTGTTTTTTGTTTTTTTTTACAGCTATCTGCTCATCCGGCTGTAGTGAGAAACACGGTTATTGTGTGGCCCCTGGTCAGTGCAAGTGCCTCTATGGGTGGCAGGGCCCTCGCTGTGATGAGTGTATACCCTATCCAGGGTGCATGCATGGCACCTGCAAACAACCCTGGCAGTGCACGTGTGAAGAGGGATGGCGTGGCCTGTTGTGTGACAAGGGTGAAAATGTCTGAATTCAGAAATTCTGTGTATTCCTGGTTGTGTTTATAATAAGCTCCTATGGGGAAGAAAACATCTGAAATACAAAAATACAATAAAAATCCTATTTTCTTTTTGAAAATGATGTCCTGTTAACAATAGACATAGTTTATGGAAAAATTTGACATTATTAAACTGTTTAAAATTATGAGCACCGTTTTAGGGCCAGTGTGACATCAAGGAGACATTTCAACAGCAAATGCGCTCTATATAACAGAGTTATAGCGTTATAGCGTTATAGCGGCGTATGTATATGCATATACCCATCACACCCAAGTTGTATTATGCTATCATGACTCTTGCTGGTAGATGTTGGAAGTACATCTTATGGCTGCAAAGAGCATCTTTCTCCATTGACAGTCATTACAAAAATATATATGCATTCCAACTGCATTTTTGCCGGCAATAAATGGATAGTGAATATTTTATTTAATATATTTATATATAGTATAAATTCACTTTAAAATACAAGATGGGTTTACATGATCAATTAACAAGACACACCTGTGATCAAACATTGAGGACCACAGAAACTAAACTTTAAAGGCACACTATGTATTTTTCAAACTTTATAATATATTACCAAAACCCTTGAGATGGTACATCGACTTACAATAGGTTGAATGACACGTCTGCCATAGCCTGACAGTGTCTGTTTCGCTTTTAATGGCACTATGTAGCTTCGGGTTTCGGGTAGGAACCCGAGCACAAAAAGAACTACAAAATTCGACCGCTTTACGGCATACGTCACTTCCCCCACCCACCCCAACTTCCTCAGATTCTGACGTGAGAGCTCAACTCACGTTTGATCGCCGTCTGTATGTTTTCGTCATGGCCGAACCAACAGCTACAAGGAAGAAGGCAAAGGTTTTGTCAGAGGACACTAAAAAAAGAAAAAGGGAGAGTGACAAATTAAAAGCCAGGATGAGGATCAACATTGGTCCAGCGTTCGCTCGCTGGCGTGAGCTAAAGGAGGAAGGGGTGCCCGAGCGATGCTGACCTGCCGTCATGCTTTTGGACAAGTTAAATATATTGCTTGCACACTATCTCTATTTTTTCGAATTTGTTGTCTGCCTGGCCATGTTACGGATCTGGTCCTCCATTTATCCCTGGCTCTCCCTCGTCGTCCTCCGCGTCCTCTCCCCGTTTCGGGAGGAGACTCTGAAGATTCTTCAAACGGCGAAGAAAATGATGACTGAAGAAACATTAACATCGGCATAAAAGTGTATATATAATGTAATATTTACTGCAAAGTCGGGAAATCGTGTAACAAAACTGATACAAGTCACCACATACTGCCGTTATTTTTAGGCTTCAGCTCATATATGTGTGTATGTGTGTAAAAGGACAAACAAACTGAAGCCTACAAATAACGGCAGCGAGTATATGTGACATTAAAGTATATTAGGGTTGGAGATGAACTGTGCAGGACAGACGATCGGTAGGAGCAGGATTGGGCACCCCTTGTGTATGCTACTTACCTGATCAGACATTGTTTTCTGTTTACTTTTGTTCAATTTATTTTGTTTATATTATTCATCTTATATTTATATTATTCCTTTCTTCAATAGTGAGTCGATTATCTCTCTCCAACCAACAAGTCAACTACTGTCTGCACACACAAGCTGCGTCCCAATGTGAATACTATCCATCCTAAATAGTACAGTATGTGACATTAGTAATTGTCAATGCTATTTAGGGCAGATAGGGTGGATAGTATGCACATTGGGATGCAGCTACAATCTAAAGACACGGGAGGCTGACCGGTTGACTGTTTGTTGACTTTTGCGACAGTGCTGCTGAGCTTGTGGCCTCTAGGGACGCTAGACGTGAAAGTTACAGCTCGAGCGCCACTAGTGGCCAAAAGTTCCACGGTGTGCCTTTAAATGATAGCAAATTTAAAAGGCTGGTTGATTATGATTTCACTTTTCTAACTTTACTTAGTGTGTAATGTTGATGTTTGAGCATAAACAACATCTGCATATTTATAACGCTCAAAGTTCAAAGCAAAGGAAGATATTTGCTTTTAAAGAATTCGTTAAGGACTACAACAAACTGCTGGACTACAGGACATTCCTCCCGGGTTAGTGACATCACTAACCCTAAAATTTACATAAACCCGGCCCGAGAACACGCAGTCCATGTTGAGAAGAGGAAGAGTTGTTGTAATACAGTACATTTGTGAGTCTTCTCAAACTGTCGCATCTGACTTTTCACATGCAATACACATAACACAAATGCAATAGCATGTCACTCTGTGATCTGATCTTACAGTTCCCACACAAGCAATTTTATAGATTAACCTATCATGACAGAATATGCTAATTGAAGATAGTAACTCCACATCAGCAACATAAATTTATCAACTAACCATTCAGAAACGTCCTGTTGCATTCTACATGTTGTCACTTCTTCTTAAGTCTCTCCATCAATGGCAGATTCCAGTTTAAACATAAAAGGCAGAACAGTCAGTTTCTGACATTTTATTGTTTGTCTGCGTGAGGTCCTTGGAGCGTAGTACCCCAGAATGCAGTCTGGACGATGGGGCGGGGCGACACTTTTAGGCGGGGCGACACGTGTCACTCCGCCCACCCCCAATTTAATTGGTTTATAATACCGCAATCGTATTGGTGTAGACGACTCAAGTTGGAGCACGCGCATTCTTTTATGTACGATTTTGTGAATGATTTGGCCGTATTAAAGAAATATTAAATGCTAAATTTAATCATATCTTATTATTATCTATTATTGGCTAATACTTTATTATAGGCCTACTTAAGACAAAGAAAAGATGAAGTTATTGTTTAAAAACGAACGCTTGGTAACGGCACCTGTACTTTAGGGAGATGTTTTACATTAGCGCGTCATTCACTGGCTTCTTATATCAGGATCGCTGGATCAGCACAAACTCAGGATTTTACGTAAATTATGATAATTCACTGTAAGAATGTAAGCAGCTGATTTTAAGTTCTAAAGCACAACCGTTTTTTGTTGTCCTTTTTTGCTTGCATTATTTGGTACAAAGTGCAAATAAAATGTTTAATGGCAAACACGTTTCCTGGTTATTTAGGCCTACCTGTTCATAAAATATGAGGGCTTATATTGTTTCTGTAAAGCTCTATGTTATAGTTTTTAAAGATGTTTTCTAATAAGTGTCCGGTTAACATGTAGCCTACGACTGTCTATCTGTGACTGACATCAGGTATATTAAAATCCAATTGTTTATTCATCCACCATCGCATTGCGTGTTCATGTTTTAATAATCGTATAATAATAAATTATAATAATTATACAGTATACTGTGTACTAGGCTACAGGATAAAAATGGTTTCAAATATTAACACTCAAATAGGCTATAACCATAAAAAAAACCCTACTGCTGTAAATCTGTGCAATTATAATATAATAAAATAAATAAAATACCCAGCAGAGAATTGATATGAACATGTAGGCCTATTGCTTAAATACGCTCTTGAGCACATACATTATAATATTTGCTATAGATCGACATAATCTGTTTTAGTAAAAAAACATTGCAGCGCTGCAAACGGATTTTATTCCCATTGTACGCACCCAATGCCCAGGGCTTGTGCTATTTGGTAGCCTATTACTGTCTTATTGGTCACCGTGGTTTTGCTTTAAAATAAAATAAAACACATGTGAAAGAAACACTTTCAGATTTATCCGATGTTTTACTAAAATACAGGGAATTATCATCATTTGTGTAAAATCCAGAATATGTGTTTATTCACTGATCCTAATGGAAAAACGAAGAAGCATAAACGAATGAAGTAAAATTACGGAGCCCTGCATGACATGCGAAAACATATTGTCTTAATTAGCCAATAAAGAAATTATCTCTCCTTTGATATGCCACCAAAAGTGGCTTATCTGCAGGGTAAATTAATATAGTATAGCTATAGGCTAAATCTCAAACAGTGTATCATTTATCAGCAACATATTTTGTGATATCGCCAATCCATAAAACTGCTCAATATTAAAGCTTATATGACTTTGAAACAAAGTGAATTGAGCGCTATAGGAATACATTTTGACAGTAACTTCATCTACATGGGGGGGGGGGGGGGGGGGGGAGATAGGCTGTACCGAGAAAGAAAGATAGGCTGTACCGAGTCTTTCCGTAAAAAGCCGAGCGGGTGGAGGCGTGCCGTGTGGGCGGGAGCGCGCGAAGCTTTTGCGTGTGTTGTAAACAGACAGACTCGTGGTTTATGAGGACATTAATTATTTTTACAATAAACAAACTGACACCTACAGTGGCCAGCTAAACAAATGTATTTACACACACACACACACACACACACACACACACACACACACACACACACACACACACACACACACCATACATCGCATGCTCCATCGATACATTACGTGATCATGTTGTTTACTTGCTGTGCTTACACGCCGATAGTTAACAACACACAGACATTTGAAGCAGTTTTACTCACCGCATGCGGTTCCAACACACGACCGTGAACCTTTATCGTTGGGACTGCTCCATCTTTAAGTATTAGGCGATCTGCAAATCCGGCGTCGAACTGAGCCTATAACGTTAACTATAACCGTCGAAATGAAGGGAACAAACAAGAACACTTGCACAACTCCGTCGCTGCTCTGGAAAAACAAAATCCATCCACAGGTCCCTTAACGCTGGGTTCTTTGGAAATTTGTGCAGTGTTGTCTTGCCCTTGCAACCAAAAACACTTTTTTTGTGCCTTTTTTTTTTATTGCAGCGCAGCCGAGCCCAGCGCCTTGATGGCATAGGACTCTCACTGTCGCACGCTCTAGGCTACAGATGCGCGCGCGCACTTCCGGGAGAATTGCCCTTAAGACCCGTATAAGGAAATTCCGCCTACTCTGACGTCACGTAGGCCCGTATTCGAAAAAAACTTTCCGAAACTTGTGACAAACCGGAAGGAGTATTTTTGGAACAGAAATACCCCATCAAACGTACAACTTCATTTTTGAAACTTTGTCCATGTTTAGCATGGGAATCCAACTCTTTAACAGTGTAAAAAACTCACTATGCATGAAACAGCATTTCACCCCCCCCCCTTTAATATTAAACAGCGTCGTACTAGATCATTCATAAACTATTAAAAGAATGCGCATGCTCGGACTTGAATCGTCTACACCAATAAGATTGCGGTATTATAAACCAATTAAATTGAGGGTGGGCGGAGCGACACGTGTCGCCCCGCCTAAAAGTGTCGCCCCGCCCCATCGTCCAGACTGCACTCTGGGGTTACTCATTGGAGCTGCTAACACGCAAGCTCTTGAAGCTCCGCCCTCTGCGCTGGGAGCAGCAGCTCATTTGCATTTAAAGGGACACACACGAAACGACGCGTTTTTACTGACCCTCAAAAGGAAAACAATTTTAACATGCTGTAAAAAATTATCTGTGGATTATTTTGAGCTAAAACTTCACATACACACTCAGAGACAACAGAGACTTATTTTACATATTGTAAAAAGGGGAATTATACCATAGCCCTTTAAACAAAAAATAAACCACATATAGTTCAGTATGCAGAAAAAGACAATAAAAACAACTCTGTGACTAGAGATATATATTTGTTTTATTAAGGTTTTTTATTCATAACAATAGTCAATTCTAACAATAATAAATGTGTACTATGTAGTACTATTATTCATAGAATCTCTTAAGATGACAGTTTCAGTGTTGATCCTAAATTGACTCCAAACCCCGGATAGAGCGGCTGAGTGAAAGTGGTCTGGATTCTGTGGATGAGGGTCATTGTGTCAGAGACGCTGTAGAAGGACAGAATTCCTGCACTGTGATCCACATACACTCCTATTCAAGAGACGCTGGAGATTACAGGGAGTTTAACCACTTTCTGATTGTGTCTGAATGCACACCTGGAGTCAGAGCAGGACAATCTCCAGGACTGATCATTAAATCCAAAGACACAATCATCACCATCTCCCTTCCTGCTGATGCTCTTATATGACACTGATATTCCCACACCACAACTCCACTCCACCTCCCAGTAACAGCGTCCACACACACTTTCTCTACACAACACCTGAGAAAAAACATCAAATCTGTCCGGATGAACAGGGTACGACTGGTCAGCCCCAATAAAAGTAGCCGCTCTGTTGCCTTCAGAAAGAGGTATTTATGTGCAGTGTTCGAATCCAGTGTGAGCTGACAGGAATCTGAATGGGGCAAAAAATGACACTGAACAAAGTTGCACAAATACCATGGTGTTGTGTGCTAGAAAATTAGATGCAGATGATAAATAAAATTCAGATTAACAACTGATTTATACTTCTTGAGAATTCATTCATGTCTGACAGAAGGTGTATTTTTATTACTGTAGTAACACTTACATTGCAAGAAGTCATCTCTGGACCTGGGTTCAGTGGTGGTGACGATCTCAATGTATGTCACTAATGAAACCAAAAGACATATATAGTGTAATTTGCATGTAAACATAATATTATTAAATCAGTCCCATTAATAATGTTCTCTCAGTTTATTTTATTATTTGATACATCACTCCTTTAAAGGTGGGGTATGTGATTTTCTTTTTTGACCATTTTTTCAAAATCACTTGAAATCCTATTCCTAACCCACTTACAGTCACTGAGTTAGAAGCACTGAAATGAAAATTTACTTTTTTTATCATCTGTGGAACGGGCAGGACTCGAAAAACTCCAGCCAATCATTTCCAAGACCAGCTAGAATCATTGGACAGTCAGTGCGTCAATCAAACGGTCGTACCATACCCCCCTCCCCCATGCCCCTCTTCGAATGGGTGGAGTGGGTGGAGTCAGGGAAAGAAGGTAGGACCTTTTGAGTTGTGTATTTTCAAAATCTGCCGGCTGTTTTGCAAATCACATACCCCACCTTTAAACCGAAAAAAATCCTAGTAGCCTACTTTACCTCTACCAGATATATTTTTTATGTCCTCATTGCAGAGGTCCTCCAGTTTCTCTTTTAGCATAGACACAGATTTTCCTACATCATCATAAGAGAGGAGAGAACTGACATTGACGCTGTCTGTGGACGCAGGAGGTACAAAGAAAGACTGGAAACTCTACAACGGGACCAAAACATTACAGAATTGAATAATTAAAGCTTTCCAGTGTTCAAGAACTTTTTAAAATTTGTTTAAATGAGAGGCTGACAGCTTCTCTGTACAGAGAGATCATTACACATTAAACATGCATACACAACACACACAACTTACCTCATTCATGACACCATTTCTGCCAAAATAACAACTGCTTTCTGCTTACATACTAATACTTCAGTTTAGGTGTTAAATGTTATGTAATTTAGGGTCAATTAAAAGTTATGTTTTAATGACCTCCCTGTAGTAATATCATCCTAAAGTTCACGTTTTTCATATCTCAGTTACCTGAAGGAAATGTATGTTATCATCTGTGTGTGAAAGCTGCTTCAGTTCAGCTTCTCTCCTCCTCAGATCATCAATCTCCTGCTCCAATCGCTTCAAGAATCCTTCAGCTCGACTCACTGCATCCTTTTCCTGATCTCTGATCAACCGTGTCATCTCAGATCGGCTTTTCACAATAGAGCGGATCAGTTTAGTAAAGATCCTCTCACTGTCCTCCACTGCTGACTGTGCAGAGCGCTGTTAGGACAAACAGACAAGCAGACCTTTCAATGTTGGTCTTCAGTGACACTGGAAGTGTCCCAACACTGGGCCTCTCAATGATGTAATGACTGAAGTCCTGCCAGAACTTGAAACATTTCACATTAAAGGTACAGTGTGTAATTTTGGGCCACCAGGGGGCACTCGATCTAAATAATAACAAAAGACGTACTTTGATGACGTTGGGAAAGAGCGTGGGCTCCCGGGAGTTGTTGTCGCTGTCAATGACAACCAGTCCTCTGAGGGAGAGAGATTTACATTATAGCTACATGAGAGCTAGCCCGTCTGCGTTTTACACAGGACATCATTTCACAAAATATATGGATAGATATAGTTAGCGAATTTACATTATAGCTACATGAGAGCTAGCCCGTCTGCGTTTTACACAGGACATCATTTCACAAAATATATGGATAGATATAGTTAGCGAATTTACATTATAGCTATATGAGAGCTAGTCCATCTGCGTTTTACACAGGACATCATTTCACAAAATATATGGATAGATATAGTTAGCTGAATGGGTGCTTACCTGTTTATTAGAATGCAAGCGAGATCGGCATTTCTATAGCCTATTGAGAATGAGAATGTGACGTCACGCGTATCACTCCGCGTTGCATTGTGGGAAGGAATCACCATCTTGGTAGGATACGCTATCCGTTGTCATGGTTACTTCGACCGTGAGACCGAGAGAAATAGCGACAGAGAGAGAGAGCAGCTTGATATTTGTTTGCATTTTTGCGATAAGGCACAGTTTCTTGGGGAGAAACGAAGAAGGGGGAAGCAAAAGGAAAGGAGAGACTAAATAACAACACAAAGCAGCGTTATTTAGAGAAACTACTTGACATCAACAACATGGACCCGTACGAACTGCTACAGAATGGACGAAAGACCCAAAGCACTACCACCTTTCACATACCCTGACATAGTCAATTACCTGGTTTGTTTATGGTATCAGTGCCTACTAGCCTGGCATGCCAGACCTACATAAAGATGTTAGGTCTGGGAACTCTCCATTGACATACCTCAATCCGAGGGGCGGGATAAGCGGTTACCTTTCAAAATCCTTCTGCACGCAATAGGATAACGCTACAACCAACCAGAGCAACGAACGGTTGTGGATGAGTGAGTCCCATGCGTTTTTCCACCAGCGGAGCTAATTGATGTATTAAACTTTTGCCATATCAGGTCGGCAAAACTCCGATCACATCTTCCTTTTTTAAGAATGACTTAAGTGACGTTCTCTTAACTCCAAGTCCTCTAGAGCCAAAGCTGATTCAAAAGACCGCTGCATCTTCATTGTTTTCAAGTAGCAGGGAAATCACCTATGGAAATCACACGGAACGTCATGAACTGTGCCGTCATTGTGTTAAGCCCGCCCGCCGACTCTATACACGATGTGATTGGCCTGACCAGTTTTTGTTTTTTCCAGCTCAAAAGCCAATGGAGAGTTGCTAGACCACACTGGCTACGAAATAATTTTCGCTGCCGCTAGGGTGCATCTAGATTTCTAGGCTAAGTGCCTACGTTACTGCCTACACAATGCAACAGTTCAGAAGCTTTAAGTTATTAGAAGCTTATGAACAATTCTGCTGCGGCTGGGTGCAAGACTTAGAAACCCCCAAACATGTAACGTTAACCCTCAGAGACCTAAGGGTATTTTTACAATAAATTTTCCGTCTGGTGTTATTAACTAAAAAAGCTTGTAAAACATCAACCCTTTTGTGCACAGACAATTGACACACCTCTTTTTTTTCAGGACAAATTGAACTTTCAGCACATTTGTGTTACATTGATGTCACCTGAATGTAAAATAAGTTATGGGACCATAAAGACAAATGAAAAAATAAATCGGAAATTGAATCACTCAAATATTTATTGAAATCACACAGAAATAAATAAAAGCTAAGCAAATTTCCTCTGGAAAACAGTTTGTTCATGTCTTTGGAGTCCTGGAGCACAGGAATAAACATTATAACTTGTACAGAACCAAAACTATTTACATTTTTCCAAAAGAAGTCCAGGCGCTTTCATGAAATTCACTGGTGCCAAGCCTCAAAACAGTTCCTATCAGCAATCACAAAGAGGGCCACATCACAGGCTTTGCATTTATATTTTTTTTATTTTATTTATTATTTTATATATTCTATTCTTTTTATACTACATTTATAGTTCTATAATACTTTTTTATAGTAAATAAATAAATGGCACTTCAGCTGGGTCTATCCTGGTAATCTAGTTCCTCATCTGTCAAAAAGCTCTGTTCTCCTGAAAATCCATCATGCAGCGCTCGATTTCATCTATTACTCTGTGTTCTCTGTGAAACCTGCGTCTCCGTCCTATGGTCTCCGTGCGTCTCACTCTCTCTCTCTCACTCTCTCCCTGGGTGTGTGCGTAATGACCCAATGACGCACCCAATGTTTACGACGGATCAGCCTGTAATTGGTCAAAAACCATCACGTGGATATCCAAAATGGCAGCTAGCATCGAGCTAGCGGCAAATATGACGGAATATTTATAAATTATGGACTTCAAGTGTATCAAAGTTGGATACAAACGTTTGGATTTATTGCTGAAAAACTCAGAAAGTATGCACAAGTTCCAGCCTGGATAGAAAACCTTCTGTAAAGGCTAGAAAGACACCAAAGACACCCCCGTGATGGCTAGCTCGTTAGCTTTCTGCTGGAAAAAACGGTAAGAAAATCCATAAATCTGTCATCGAGTTATATCATAATTTCTCGGAGCTGATTTGTGGCGTCGTCGACGATGCCGTCGGGCTCAGAGGGTTAAACTGCGAGAGTTCAGTCATACAGTACTTGATGTTTCAGGCCTCATTCATATGAGGAAATAAAGCTGATATGAATCAGATACGTGCATTTGCCCCTGCCGTGCAACGTTAAGCGAACAGATCGGACATTCCCCTGTCAATGCGAATCGTACGTCATTAAAAAAAGTGTCTTTTAAAAACATTTCACGGTACAGATATATCAATAACAAATGAAACAACTCTAGTTGAATAACAGAGTATTCATTTCGTTCATTTGTGTTAAATGAAAGGCGAACTGTGCTGAAATGTGTTGCTTTTGAAATCATGATTTGCTCGCTGTTGCTGCTGTCAGTTTATTGACAAGCAGTTTCTCTAAGCTGGCTAGCATTGTTATTTAGTCTCTCCCGATAGAACCACTTTCATTTCTCTTCTTTCTCCATATCTTCCAAAGAAACTGCGGCGTATCGCTAAAATGTAAACAAATACATTAAAATGTCTCTCTTTCGCTTTTTCTGGAATGTTTAGTCGTGCCTCTGTTAAGTTCTGAAGGCGTTGCCCCAGGCAACCGATATCGTCTCCTACCATCATGGCCGACCGGCTCAGACCCCGCCCAAATCGGCACGTGACTCCTCATTCTCAATATTTACCTTGTCACGAAGCTCTCTACATTTTTTAAAATGCAACCCTATACCGTTTACCCGTGTAATGCTTTCTTCTCCTGTCCCAAACCCTTCTCGGGTCATATACGTTTGCTAGGGTGACCATATTTTGATTACCAAAAACCAGGACACTCGGCCAGCAGTTTTTTTGAAAACCAGGACATTTTCATCACTTTATTAAAACAGCCAGGACGGCCAGGACAGAATGTGAAAACAGGACATGTCAGGACTGTTGGTCACCCTAACCACGTCTGCGCTTTGAGCTGGCTCCAGCAGCAGAACGTGCAGGCAAAGCGTAATCGTGGTTCATAACTTACAGGACTGCCAACTCTCACGCATTCAGCGCGAGACTCACGCAATTGAGCCAATTCTCACGCTCTCACACCACACCCCATATATAAATTCATATAAATTAAAACATATAAATTCAAGATGCACTGAATCCGGTAAGAACGCATTTAATCTTTCTAGTCTTTCCTAATGGAATTTATGTGCTTATTTGGAAATGTGCTTTTTAGCGATTGGATTATTATTTTCACTTAATTATTTAGATTTAATAGACCCGTGCTGTTAAAATGAGTTCCCTTATCGAGTCGGTCTCTCGACATTACGTATGGGGAAATCCATTTTGCTCGAATTATGAAGTCTGATTGAATAACTCTTTTGCTTGCAAATAGCCAATGGTGATCCCGCCCTCACCTGATTGGCTGACACTCCTCAATATAGGTGACGTCGAGCGCCAAAAACCTCAGAATCTTTTTTCTTCACTCGAGTCTGTTTCACCGTTGATGTACGCATTCAGAGCGGAATATAGCAAGGAGTTTTTTTCCCCTCTCGCGTTCCGGTGGATTATAGAATGTCTCTTTGCCGCATGTGTGGTGGACCCATCGATTTCCCGGACGCACACGAAAACTGTGTGCTGTGCCTGGGCCGGGCCCACGCGGAGGCGGCACTCGAGGGATCGGTGAGGAGCTTCCCATCAAGATCCTTCGTGCAAGGCTGGCCGTTACACGTAACGACGGCCTTGTGTCTCCTGCCTCTCCCCAGTCTGCCGCCGTCAAGCCGCGGACCGGGAGACGGCAGAGAACTCCATCCGTGGATTCTGTCGAGGCGCTGACGTCGGCCCAAGGCCCACGCCATCCTACGGGCCTTTTCGGCGTTGCGGTGGAGTCGTTATCTGACAAGTACGCCGAGACCGTCAAGCAGTCTAGGATGATGCCCCATCTACTCACCGAGGGCGGCAGAGCGTCGCGAGCCGGAGCCTCCCTTCCGTCAGAGGCAGCAGTTCAGGAAGCCCCGCTTTGGTGCGAAGCCGGCCTCTAGCAGCCAAGGGCAGCCAAGGGCAGCCAAGGGCTGCGAAGAGAGCGTGTTCCCGCCCAGAGTTCGACGTGAATGTGTTGATTTTGAAACCGCTGTGTTCTGTTTCAATAAGCAAAGTGCATTACATGTCTCAGCAAAAGAGCTTTCTTCCTCCTATTACCCGCGTCATAAGCGAAACCTCTCCCCCGGGAGACGCTTCGCAAAGCGGAAGCTCGGGGAAACCCGAGAAGGTGGCTATTTATGTCCCCGTGCAAAAGGCCGCGGACGAGTCACCTGTCCTTCATGTAGCGGTCAATGCTTCCCCGGTGGCTGGCGCTCTGCCCCCGCTGCAGCATTCATTAAAGCCCCCCTTATCGAGTCACCTGAGCGCGTGGTCGACGCTACCGACGGCATCACATTGGGTATTAAACACGATAAGACGCGGCTATACGCTCCAATTCGCTCGCAGACCACCCCGCTTCGGCGGCGTGATTATGACAGAGGTGTCAGAACAGAGCGCTCCGTTACTCCGGGCAGAAATCTCCTCACTCCTGGCCAAACAAGCAGTAGAGACAGTGCCCGAGGAGCGAAAAAATTCCGGTTTCTACAGCCGTTATTTTCTAGCACCAAAGAAGGACGGAGGTATGCGCCCCATTTGGATCTGAGATTACTGAACAAAGCGCTCGCAAAACACGCGTTCAAAATGATAACAGTGAAGCAGATCCTCGCGCACATTCAGCCCGACGATTACTTCATTGCAGTGGATCTAAAGGATGCATACTTCCACATTCAGATAGCCCCACAGGCGCTTCCTTCGGTTTGCATTTGAGGGTGTGGCGTACCAGTTCAAAGTGTTGCCGTCCGGGCTGGCCCTGGCCCCCCGTGTATTTAAGATTCTGAGGTTTTTGGCGCTCGCCGTCACCTATATTGAGGAGTGTCAGCCAATCAGGTGAGGGCGGGATCGCCATTGGCTATTTGCAAGCAAAAGAGTTATTCAATCAGACTTCATAATTCGAGGAAAATGGATTTCCCCATACGTAATGTCTCGTTCCCTCCTCTCAGGGAACTACGGTTACGTGAGTAACCAGAGACGTTTTATATTATTAGTGACGTTCACAGCGCCGGTCAGCGCCGTCATTAACATTTGTATAAAGCTGTGACGGCCCAAGTGGAGTCCGCACAAGAGCGGTAATGTTGTGTCATCGCACACACATTCATTTACACAGACATTCATTCATTTAAGAATCATTAAGTTTCTTTCCTTATTTTGTCATTCACATTTAAGTATAATGGGACAATAACCACACGGAACAAACAAACATCTATTAATTCTTTATTGTTAAGTTTACATTTACAACACATTTTTATTTACTTTGTTACTGATTTGAAGTGCACGCAAATTAGTTACATTGTACCTGTCACTTATATTTGTTTCTATTTTGAGTTTAAGTTTACCGTGACCTTCAGGCATGGTCCACTGCAGCCGTATCCTGGCGTGGGAAAAGCAACGGCCGCATCCTGGCGCGACGAAAATTTGAGACATACCATTGCTGGGAGTGGTCCGGGGGAGGAAGAAATGTTAATCTTTATTAATTGATTTCTTTAGTTATACATTTATGGTATTTGACTTCATGTTGCTTTCCTTAACTTTATTTATTATATATCTCTATTTTTGACTTGATTTTGATTTATGTAAGGTTGTATGTTGAATGTGTAGTTAAATTGTTTTCCCTCTTAATTTGTAATGGGCCCATCCTTTCCTTTATAAGCTGTTGCTTTGTTCATTTGAGCAAGTCAGTTTTAGTTTGTTTGGTTGTTTTTGTCTACTTGTTTTCTGACTTCATTTTCTGTTTGTTTAGTTTATTTCATTTTTGTTGTAAGAAGTTTATGAGTTTGTAAAGTTGTTTATTTTTGGGTTCAAATAAAAACCCATTTTTCATTATAAAGCTTGTGTTCCTTGTTCCTGACCTCTCGGTCCCTCACATATGGTGACAGCAGTGGGATCTTTCAGTCGGTCAAGGACACTAAGTAGTATTTGTTTTTTTCTGCCCCTCGTGGCTGTTTTTTTTTTTTTTTTTTTTTTCCTATCATTATGAGCCGTACCTTAAAGAAAGGTGTGTCTAAGGCTCCTCCTTTGCAGCAAGAGGAAGAAAGGGATGAGGATAACCAGGACATGGTAGAAGGAGCTGAAGGAGGTGAGGCAACAGGAGACAGAGAGGTTTCGGTGACTGAGTTGGCAAGTCTGCTTCGAGTCCACATGGCCAGGGCGGAAGGCCGGGAGACTGCAAGACAGCAGGAGCAGGTGGATCAGGAGCGACGGTTTAAGGCTCTTCAGCACCAGTTCGGTCTTTTGCAAATGGAGGTCCAAGCACGCACCTCTCCTAATCTTCACTTACCTGATGTTGACCGGGAGTCCCGGGGAAGGGCCGATGTGGATCATTTAGATTCAGATGGAAACTCTGTGGCTTCAGTACATCAGCAGAGTTTTGCTCAAGTTGGGAACAATGTAGGCCCACCATTATCTCAGATGCCTCGATTGGAGAAGCTGAGTGACACTGATGACGTAGAACACTTCCTTGTTACCTTTGAAAGGATTGCTGTTGCTTGTAGGTGGACTAAAACTGATTGGGTTAGGCATTTAATGGCATTTAACCAGGCCTTTGCTGACTGGTAAAGCAAGAGCAGCCTACGTCCTTATGGACGTGAACGAGTCTACTGACTATGACAAAGTGAAGTGTGCTATTTTAAAGAAATATGATGTCAATGTTGAAACTTACCGACAAAAGTTCCGTTCCTTATCAGTAGATCCATCAGAGAGTCCAATAGAACTGTATAACCGGCTCAAAGAACTCTTTGGAAAGTGGATCCAGCCTAAGAGGAAACGAGTGGAGGAGGTGAGTGAAATCATCATCATGGAGCAATATCTTAGAATGCTGTCCCCTGAACTCCAGGTGTGGATTCGAGAGAGAGATCCCAGCACCGCAACGGAAGCAGCGTCTCTGGCGGATGTGTTTGTTGCAGCTAGAGGAAAGAGTAAGCCGTGGGCTTGGAAACCTGTTAATGACCGCCATTCTCTCGACATGCCTCACTTTCAGCAAAGGAAGGTGGAGGGGTCTGGTAAACCCTACATGGGGAAACCTACTGCAGCCAAATTAAATTTTGCTCCTAAACGACCTCCCATATGTTACCTGTGTGGTCAAGAAGGGCACACTAAACCAAATTGTCCAAAGATCTCCGCTCAGCTTACACAGCTATGTTTTGTACCAAGTAGGAATGTAACCAAATCCCGAAGCTCTTTGAGAACTACAAATGTGGAGATAAATGGTGAGAAATTGACTGCTTTGATTGACACCGGCAGTGATCAAACGCTGGTAAGAAGAAAGTTTATATCACCCTCTTTGATCAGCACAGTCAACAAATTGCCTATCTGCTGTGTACATGGAGATGAGAGACTGTTACCTACCGCCAATGTCTATGTCAAAATAGAAGAGCAGACGTACCTGGTGAAGGTGGGGGTGGCTGATAACTTGTCTTTCCCTGTGATTCTGGGTCGAGATATACCAGTGCTGCTGAAGCTGTTGCACCCGACTCGACAGTGTAACGTGGTGGTGACCAGAGCGAAGGCGAACCAGTCAGAGAGGATTGAACACACGCTAAGTACTTTACCTTTCTTCAATGCAGAGATTGAGTCCGTGGAGTCGAAGAGGAGAAAGACTAGAAGAGAAAAAAGACAAGAAAAGGTAAAATATGCTGCTCGTACAGTGTCTGAAAATATGGCCTGTGACTTACCTGTGAACTTCCAGATGCCTACCAACATCATTCAGATGCAGCAGGAAGATGCTAGTCTCACGGAGTGCTTCTCAAGAGCTGCAGAGTTGAGAGAGAAACCTCTAGATGACAGTACAGCCAGATATGTGATCACAAAGGGAATACTCTATCGAGAAATTGGGGTCCAGAAACAACTTGTGGTTCCACAGTGTGTTCGAGAGATGGTGTTACATCTGAGTCACTCGATTCCTTGGGCTGGCCACCTGGGGAAGAACAAGACCACTGCAAGAATCAAAAAGTGTTTTTTCTGGCCTGGTTTGAAAGTAGATGTGGCCCAATTTTGTAAAAGCTGTCCTGTTTGTCAGAAGGTTTCCCTCAGACGTCCGTCAAAAGCACCACTACAACCACTTCCTATTATTGGTACTCCGTTTGAAAGGCTTGGAATGGATGTCGTTGGTCCAGTGGAGAGGAGTCGCTCAGGGAACCGTTTCATGCTGGTAATAACGGACTATTCCACCAGATACCCAGAGGTATTTCTGTTGAGATCCGTGAAGGCGAAACCTGTAGCTACTTCCTTGGTCCAGTTATTTTCCAGGGTCGGATTTCCAGCAGAAATTCTAACCGACCAGGGCACTAATTTCATGTCTACCTTGTTGAAACAGGTCTACCAGCTCTTAGGAATTAAGAGTCTGCGTACTACTCCCTATCATCCCCAAACAGATGGGTTGACTGAGCGATTTAACCAGACTTTGAAGCAGATGTTAAGGAAGTTTGTCAGTGAGACTGGTCAAGACTGGGATCAATGGTTGCCCTATCTTCTATTTGCTTATCGGGAAGTCCCTCAGAGCTCCACAGGCTTTTCTCCTTTCGAGCTGTTGTATGGCCGTGATGTCAGGGGCCCGTTGGCTCTGCTCCAGGAGATGTGGGAAGGGAGTCCTGAAAAGAAAGAGCCCACTAGTGTTGTCTCCTATGTTCTGCAAATGAGGGAACGCTTGCAGAAGATGACTGTTTTGGCTCAGAATCATTTGGTGGAGGCCAGGAAAAAGCAGAAGACCTGGTATGACCCTCTGGCTCGAGAAAGAGATCTAGAAGTCGGTAAAAAGGTACTTGTCATGTTGCCCAGTCGAGAGAGTAAACTGCTAGCAAAATGGCAGGGTCCTTACGAGATCAAGAAACGGCTGGGTCCTACGACTTATGAAATCAGTATGCCGGGTCAAGATCGATCTAGTCGGGTTTTGCACGTTAACCTGTTGAAGGAGTGGGTTCCCCGTCCTGAAAAGTCACAGTCACTGATGATTCGTAGTATTGAAGAGGAAGAATCCGATGAGCAGTATCTGCCACAGCCCGTTCCTGGGGACATCGGGTTAGATCATCTAACAGATTCCCAGCGGTCGCAGGTACAAGTTCTCTTCACTTCGAAGGTATTTTCTGAATATCCTGGGTATACCAACTTGATTGAGCATGGTGTGGTGCTGAAACCTGATGCTGTCGTGAGACGCCAGAGTTATAGGATACCTGAGAAATTCCAGGTGACTTTGCAGGAAGAGGTGGATCTTATGCTTCGTTTGGGCATCATTGAGCCTTCGAAAAGTGAGTGGTGTCACCCCATCGTCCTTGTGCCAAAGAAGGATGGGAGTATAAGGTTCTGTATTGATTTTCGATATCTGAACTCAGTATCACAGTTTGATTCCTATCCTACCCCTCGCATAAGTGACCTAATTGATCGTTTGGGCCAATCCCAATATCTGACAACAATGGACCTTTCTAAAGGCTATTGGCAAATTCCACTGACTCCCTCCTCGAGGCCCTTGACTGCATTCAGAACATCAAGGGGCCTTTTCCATTTCAAGGTGTTACCTTTTGGCCTTCATGGGGCCGTGGCGACCTTTCAGAGGTTAATAGACCAAGTATTACGTGGTTTACCTTTTGCTGCTGCATATCTTGACGATATTGTAATTTACAGTAACACCTGGGAGGAGCATGTGCAGCATCTCAGAGAAGTCTTGCAGCGTCTTCAGAATGCCGGCCTAACTGTCAACCCCACCAAGTGTGCTATAGCTAAACAAGAGACTGAATACCTGGGCTATGTCATTGGCCAGGGTGTTGTGCGACCGTAGGTGAAGAAAGTTCAAGCCTTGGAGAAGTGTGTGGTGCCCCAGACACGTAAGGATCTGCGATCTTTCTTGGGTATGGCTGGATTTTACCATCGCTTTGTCCCTAACTTCTCCAGCAGGGCTGCTTCACTAATGGACATGGTGGGAGCACGTTGTCCGAACCAACTACAGTGGACTGAGGAGAGATTGAAAGCCTTCCGAGACATCCAGGGAGCTTTGACAACTAGCGCTGTGCTACACAATCCTGACTTTGGTCAACCTTTCGTTGTACAGACTGATGCCTCTGAGAGGGGAGTAGGAGCTGTCCTATTGCAAGGGCCACCAGAGAACCGACAGCCAGTGGCTTATATTAGTCGCAAATTGTTTCCAAGAGAAGTACGTTATTCAACGGTGGAAAAGGAGTGTTTAGCCATAAAGTGGGCGTTGGATTCCCTACGATACTATCTACTAGGCCGTGAGTTTACCCTGGAGACTGATCACAAAGCCTTGCAATGGTTGGAGAAAATGAAGGATTCTAATGGAAGGATAACAAGATGGTATCTCGCCATGCAGCCCTTCAGATTCAGGATACAACATGTGTCTGGTAAAGTCAACTGTACTGCTGACTATCTCTCCCGCTCTACTGGCGAGATTTCTGAAGGGGGGGAAATGTGACGGCCCAAGTGGAGTCCGCACAAGAGCGGTAATGTTGTGTCATCGCACACACATTCATTTACACAGACATTCATTCATGTTCATTCAGTATCCTGGCGTGGGAAAAGCAATGGCCGCATCCTGGCGCGACGAAAATTAGAGTCAGGGCAGGAACGGAGATTTTAAGTTATATTGGTTCCGCCCGGACATACCATTGCTGGGAGTGGTCCGCGGGAGGAAGAAATGTTAATCTTTATTAATTGATTTCTTTAGTTATACATTTATGGTATTTGACTTCATGTTGCTTTCCTTAACTTTATTTATTATATATCTCTATTTTTGACTTGATTTTGATTTATGTAAGGTTGTATGTTGAATGTGTAGTTAAATTGTTTTCCCTCTTAATTTGTAATGGGCCCATCCTTTCCTTTATAAGCTGTTGCTTTGTTCATTTGAGCAAGTCAGTTTTAGTTTGTTTGGTTGTTTTTGTCTACTTGTTTTCTGACTTCATTTTCTGTTAGTTTAGTTTATTTCATTTTTGTTGTAAGAAGTTTATGAGTTTGTAAAGTTGTTTATTTTTGGGTTCAAATAAAAACCCATTTTTCATTATAAAGCTTGTGTTCCTTGTTCCTGACCTCTCGGTCACCTGCGTGAAGTTGGCCCCCCACCCAACGCAAAACGTCGTCAAACTATGCTCAATCGTTTGTGCTCCGTTTGTGCTGGTTTGTGCTGTAAAAAGTTTCGTTTGTGCTGTTTCTGTTTTTTAGATATTAAAAGAATATTTTTAGGTCATTCTGAGGTCACTCAGCCCCCCCACATGCTCCAAATTAACCCAAAATAGTCTAGTTCATTTGTGCTTCGTTTGTGCTGGTTTGTGCCGGTACAATTTTCGTTTGTGCTGCGTTGGGTTTTAAAATATCGGAAATTGAATTATAGACGATGACGCCCACATGCTCCAAATTCACCCGAAATAGACGCAATCGTTTGTGCTCGGTTTGTGCTGGTTTGTGCTGTAAAAAGTTTCGTTTGAGCTGCTTCAGTTTTTTAGATATTAAAATAATATTAGGTGGTCATTCTGAGGTCACTCAGCCCCCCACATGCTCCAAATTCACCCAAAATAGTCTCGTTCATTTTTTCTTCGTTTGTGCTGGTTTGTGCTGGTAAAATTTTCGTTTGTGCTGCGTTGGGTTTTAAAATATCAGAAATCGAATTATAGACGATGACGTCACCAGCCCCCCCACATGCTCCAAATGTACTCAAAATAGTCTCGTTCGTTTGTGCTCCGTTTGTGCTGGTTTGTGCTGTAAAAAGTTTCGTTTGAGCTGCTTTGGTTTTTTAGATATTAAAATAATATTAGGTGGTCATTCTGAGGTCACTCAGCCCCCCACATGCTCCAAATTCACCCAAAATAGTCTTGTTCGTTTGTGCTTCGTTTGTGCTGGTTTGTGCTGGTAAAATTTTCGTTTGTGCTGCTTCGGTTTTTTAGAAATTAAAATAACATTAGGTGGTCATTCTGAGGTCACTCAGCCCCCCACATGCTCCAAATTCACTCAAAATAGTCTCGTTCATTTGTGCCAGTAACATTTTCGTTTGTGCTGCGTCGGGTTTTAAAATATCAGACACTGAATGAAAGAGAATTATAAACGGTGACTTCACCAGCCCCCTACCTGCTCCAAATTTACCCCAAACAGGCTCAATTTCTTTTCTCTTCTTTTTTTTTTTTTACAGTAGGCTAACTACAGTTGAAGTAACAAGGTAAGACCGAAACGGCAAACCAAATATTTACTGAACTGTTATATGTGCGGTTTCAACTTTTAACGGACACTGCGGATCACAGATGTGTGGAATGTAACAAAAAACTCCAAGGTAAGTGTTTTTACTGTAGGCTATATTGTTTTGTTAATAACATAATATGAACATTGTCATAAATACACGCACCACAATCTGTTTGCAGTGTTTATACGCGTATATACACAGTGTTTATTCGCGTTTATATATATATATATATATATATATATATATATATATATATATATATATATATATATATATATATATATATATATATATATATACTGTAGGCTATATTACTTAACCAAAACAAAAGAATAAAAATAACAATATTAAGCAGCACAACTGTTTTCAGCATTGATAATGATCAGAAATGTTTCTAGAAGCATCAAATTCATAACATCATCATATTAGACTGATTTCTGAAGGATCATGACTTCTGACACGCGTATAAAAACTGCAAACAGATTGTGGTGCGTGTATTTATGACAATGTTCATATTATGGTTATTAACAAAACAATATACAGTAAGTAAAAACAATTAGCCTACCTTGGAGTTTGTGTTACATTCCCTGCACATCCTGTGATCCGCAGTGTCCGTTAAAAGTTGAAACCGCACAGATAACAGTTCAGTAAATATTTGGTTTGCCGGTTACTTCAACTGTAGTTAGCCTACTGTAAAAAAGAAAAAAGAAAAGAAAAAAGATTGAGCCTGTTTGGAGTAAATTTAGAGCAGGGGGCTAAGCAGGTGGTAAAACTATTTCTAATCTACATAATAAAAAAACACAATGGCGTTAAAACGTCTTGATGTTTCATTAAATAACAGCTGGTTATCAGGTTAAAACACGCCTTTATTAGGACTACAATGTTTCCCAGGTTGATAATGCCGTATGAAACTTCTTTTTATAAACCACAAAAGGAGAATAAAAAAAAATGGTAATGAATGAATAGCAACCAGCATCAAGCTTTTTTAAAAAGACGCAAAAGTATCAAAGCGTTTCCCATATAGCTACTGGCATAAAGTTGTCTTGACACTGGACATTCACACATCAGTTTCCAGAGAAGTTTCCAGAGACTAAAACTAGGGACAACCAATTTCTCACACAATTCTCGTCATAAACACTATCTAGTTCAAAGATAACAACACAATACATTACAAGTGGAAAGACAATATTCAAAGTGTTCTGTCCCCAAAGAGAACAGTTTTATAAAAAAATTAAAAAAATCCGGTCCTGGCACCAGCAAGAGACTGACACCTAGTGGATGTTCTTTATTATCTGAACTGAAATACAGGTGAGTCACACCAGATATACATAGGCTACCTGTTTTTGCATGTCTCTTGGAAACACTTGAAAACTATTTCAGCTCTTCATTTCAGGGAAAACGAAACCTAAGCTGCTGTATGTATCTGTCAATCTGTGTATGTGTGAAATGGCAGAAGCCCGTATTTCAGTGGCTCGGGATCAGTTCAGCTGTTCAATCTGTTTGAATCTACTTAAGGATCCAGTGACCATCACCTGTGGACACAGTTACTGTATGAGCTGCATTACAGACTACTTTAATAAAGATGATCAGAAGAGAGTTTACAGCTGCCCTCAGTGCAGAAAGACCTTCACTCCAAGACCAGTTTTAGGTAAAAATACCATGCTGGCTGAGGTGGTGGAGAAACTGAAGAAGGCAAAGGTCCAAACAGCTCGTCCTGCTCTCAGTTATGCTGGACCTGGAGATGTGGAGTGTGATGTCTGTACTGGAAGGAAACGCAAAGCTGTAAAGTCCTGCATGATGTGTCTGGAATCATACTGTCAAAATCACTTTGAGTGTCATGAAGAATCTCATTCAAGGAAACGACACAAAGTGACTGATGCCACTGGACGACTGCAGGAGATGATCTGCTCTAAACATGACAGACTGATGGAGGTTTACTGTCGCACTGACAAGAAATGTATTTGTTTCAGGTGTGTGATGGAAGAACACAAAAATCACGATACTGTTTCAGCTGAAGCAGAGAGAACAGAGAAACAGGTATAAACTTAAAACACATTAATAAACTGTTTTGATTCGTGGAAGTTATGCCAATTAGGCAATTAATGATGACATTTTCACACAATAATCAAAATTTTCATTTGCAATATCCAAAGAAAAAAGTAATAGTTTATCTTTAAATCTCCTCATTTAAGTAATTGAGGAGGATTAAAGTTATTTTCTGTTCCTCAGAAAAAGGTTGGAGAGATGCAAAGGAAATTCCACCACAGAATCCAAGAGACACAGAAGAAGCTTCAGGAGCTCAGAGAGGCTATAAAGACTCACAAGGTGAGACTCAGACTAACCAAGTACCCTACTTTAACCAGTCAGAGCTCAGTGTTAGACGAGTTTCCAGTTCTACTGTAACCCACTGTGTTTAATAGGCTGATGTTGAGTGAAAGGTCTGATTGTCTGTTTCCTTACAGCGCTCTGCACAGTCAGCAGTGCAGTACAGTGAGAGAATCTTTACTGAACTGATCAGTTCCATTGAGAAAAGCCGATCTGAGATGACACAGATGATCAGAGATCAGGAAAAGAATGCAGTGAGTCGAGCTGAAGGACTCTTGAAGCGACTGGAGCAGGAGATTGATGATCTGAGGAGGAGAGATGCTGAGCTAAAGCTTTCACACACAGATGATCACATACATTTCCTTCAGGTAACAGAAATCTGATCAATAGAATAGTGCAGTGGTCATGCAGAAGTCTTTTCATTAGATACAGACTTATTTTCTCATTTTACTGTAACATAAATTATCTGAGCCACTAAAATAACAATTCAAATGTTAGATCCTTTTGCTTTACCAGACCCCATCATGAGATGTTTTTGCGGCACCTAAAATCAGTTCAAGTTTTGTCTAATACCCCAAAAGAGTTAATCCTCAAACAATAAAAAAAAAAAAAAAAAAAAAAAAACGGAAATACAAAAACAAGATTACAAACAAGCAAATAAAAAAACATTCAAAAACAATAAGCAGTTTTTAAAAGATTAGTCTTTAGAGACTTCTTCAAACAATCCAGTGTTGGGGAAAAGATTATTACCCAGGGAAGAGCATTCCATGGAGCTGAAACAGAGAATGCACGACCTCCCATTGACTTTAATTTAAATGAGGGCTGTTGAAGAACACAAATTGGAAAATACAATGGAAAATGTTATAGACATCCCCTTATCTCTTAATTTATAAAGATATAAAGACAACATAGCACGCAATATTAATAACAACACCTGCACCACACCACAGAATTCCTTGCAACATTCTAACCAACTTCAAAACAACAGTTGGTTGGAATGTTGTCAGGAATTATGTTAGGTGTGGTTAGTATTGTGTTCCTATTATAATAATATCATTAACTCTAAGACAGTGTCAGAGATCACTAGGGTGACCAGATGAGATTGGCTGAAATGTTTATGGGTAGGCCTACTATGATATTATACATAGCCTATAATAAAAGATAATGAATTTCAAACCTGAACCAAACTTTTTTTTTTTTCAAAGATCAACAGTCTGTCATTAGTCTGTCACTAAAAAACGGCGTTTTGTGGTTCCGGTACACCAGCCATGTCAACGAAACGAATGAAGGAAAATTTGCTTATCAATGTATATCTAAAGTTGCGCCTACATCTTTGTAGAACATCAAAAAAAGAAACAGAAAAGATGCTGCAGCCAAAGAGCCGCCGGCGGGAGCTGACTCAACCTCCACGGACAGTTTTTAATATTTTATCAGACAATAACTAACTTGTTACTCAAGATTTTGCTTTAGTATAATTTTCGGGACAATTAGGGCCGGATTCGGGACAACAGCTTAGATTTCGGGACTGTCCCGAATTTTTCGGGACGTCTGCCACCCTGGAGATCACTGAGGACCCAAAAGCAAAGGCAAGAAACAATGTTTGTTAGAAAAAGGCAACACAGGAGTCTGCCGTCACGCGGATGCAGAACTGAAGAGAACACAAATGTCAAAACTTGTCTGATGAGAGGCAGCAGTAGAGGTCTCAGAGCAGGGTAGTAGAGATCAGCAAATGAGACTCGATCCTATAAGGCCAGATGGAGGAGACGCACAGGCAGCAGATATGGTAGCTGGAGCCGAGCAGCTGGAATGCTGGGCAGAAAACAGATTTAACGTACCAACGGATAACTCAGGGCAACACAGGACAGGACAAAAGAGTGTACTCTACGAATAACAAATAATCTGGCAATGAAGCAGGGAGAACAGTAGCTAGAAGTAGCAGATACGTTTAGCCATTACCCTTTAAATGCATCATTATATTCAAATTGCAAACACGAGGAGAGTATCTGCATGAAAGACCCACAACTGGCAGATGAACGTGTTCTCCAAAACAGTAGGAAATCAAATTAGATTGAATGGAGGATTTTGACTGTGACAAGGTGATTGACAGGGCAGTTTACGGTGACAGGATGCACGCAGCACGCGACAGAGCTGTCCGTTAAAGACGACAGTAAAATAAATGGACACAGCGACCCCATTGATTTCAACGGCGAAGACTTGAAGCCCAATTATTGTACTTCCTGTCTGATGGCTGAGCAACTGCGCAGGCTCGAACTGGGCGTGACGACAGTCTGACAGTTGTAAATCTCAAGGGGGTAATCCACATAGACAGTAAAAGAAATGGACACAGCGACCCCATAGACTTCAATGGAGAAAAGTGAAGTCAAATAGAAGCACTCATTTCCTGTTTGCCAAGCGCACTGCGCATGCTCAAACTGAGCTTGACGACGTAGATGTGACGTGAGCAACCTGACTGACAGTTGTACGTCTTCTAGTAGCTGTGCCAAGAGTAATCTGAATCATTCCCTTCTGAATCTTGCAGAGCCGGAGATCGTGCGTATTAGCTGTTCATGAGCTCGCAGCAGGAGCAACTTTATGACTCTCTATTGGCTTCTCCCTTGACATTATGCCTCCACGTCCCCCGATTGCGTATGAGCTTCAACATCTGTCTTTACGGTAATGTCGCGTGTTATGATGCAATTGTCACAGGTCGGGAGGGTCGACTGGGTCTACCCCCTCCCTTTAGAATGTACCACTGAGGAGCAGACCAGAAACCAGGCGGACAAGGAAAATAAAATGTAACAGGCTTTATTGATTAAAAGAATTCGTATATCCTAATTAAAATTCCTCCTCCCTCCCCAGCATCCAGTGGCCGCCGGGACGTCGGCTGGACGACGGGTGGGGACTGGGTCCACTCGACCCCCTCGGACTCTTCGGGTGCCGAGGCTCTCGGCAATGGAGGGAACGCGGACCTGACCAGCAGGTAAGTGCTCTAAGCACGACTTATCCTCCTCGGACTCTGAACGGACTGTCCTCTTCTCGACCTCCCAAGTACAGAAGTTTACAGCGGTGAAGAGGAGCGTCGACTGGACAGCCGGTAGGGACTCCCGGTACGGTGGGTTTCTTTCCTCTGCAGGGGATGCAGAAAGCTTACGGCTGTGGAAGGAGCGTCGACTAGACAGCAGGTAGGTACTTCGAGTCCGGTTGGTTCTTTCCTATACGAAGGATGCGGAAAGCTTACGGCTGTGAAAGGGGCGTCGACTAGACAGCAGGTAGGTACTTCGAGTCCGGTTTGTTCTTTCCTATACGGGGGATGCAGAAAGCTCACGGCTGTGAAAGGGGCGTCGACTAGACAGCAGGTAGATACTTCGAGTCCGGTTGGTTCTTTCCTCTTCAGGGGATGCAGAAAGCTCACGGCTGTGAAAGGGCGTCGACTAGACAGCAGGTAGGTACTTTGAGTCTGGTTGGTTCTTTCCTATACAGGGGATGCAGGAAACTCACGGCTGTGAAAGGGGCGTCGACTAGACAGCAGGTGGGTACTTCGAGTCCAGTTGGTTCTTTCCTATACAGGGGATGCAGAAAGCTCACGGCTGTGAAAGGGGCGTCGACTAGACAGCAGGTGGGTACTTCGAGTACGGTTGGTTCCTTCCTATACAGGGGATGCAGAGAGCTCACGGCTGTGAAAGGGGCGTCGACTAGACAGCAGGTAGGTACTTTGAGTCTGGTTGGTTCTTTCCTATACAGGGGATGCAGGAAACTCACGGCTGTGAAAGGGGCGTCGACTAGCCAGCAGGTGGGTACTTCGAGTCCAGTTGGTTCTTTCCTATACAGGGGATGCAGAAAGCTCACGGCTGTGAAAGGGGCGTCGACTAGACAGCAGGTGGGTACTTCGAGTACGGTTGGTTCCTTCCTATACAGAGGATGCGGAAAGCTTACGGCTGTAAAAGGGGCGTCGACTAGACAGCAGGTGGGTACTTCGAGTCCGGTTGGTTCCTTCCTATACAGGGGATGCAGAAAGCTCAGGGCTGTGAAGGGGGCGTCGACTAGACAGCAGGTAGGTACTTCGAGTCCAGTTGGTTCTTTCCTATACAGGGGATGCAGAGAGCTCACGGCTGTGACAGGAGCGTCGATGGGGGACACTCAGAACAGCAGATCACTGGGCTTCCTCCGTTCTCCAGACAACATCAACGATGAATCAGAACACCGCAAGCTTTAAATTCCACCGTCGCTTTATCTCTTCTGCAGCGGCTCCAGACTGCAACACAGGGCAAGGCCGATGGGCACGTGACAGAATTTGGTATAGTAAGCATGCAGTAGCTTCACTTCAAACACACACGGTGAGCACAGCATCAACTCACGTCACTCTTAACCACTCTGTGAAATATAAGGCCACGGCCCACCTCCTTGTACTGAACAGCAAGGACAGTAAAACGGAAGAATATATGGCGATCTCACTCGTGCATCATAACAGCTGTCTTCACATTACGGGTCTAGACTCCGGTTCCTAGATCGCTTCTCCTCATATACAGTGTCTTGGTATATAAATCACGTATCATACGGCCAGTAAAAGGTTTGCACTTATCTCTACCCAGGCAGGGGACTTGATGTTTCCAAGGCAACTTCTCCTCTGCTTCTCTGTTCCACTCCACCAAATCCTTCGTAGCGGATTCCCTTCCGCGGATCTATCTCGCCAGTCAAGTTATCCCACAGAAACTCTCAGCCTTCCTCGACGGAACAAGGTCAGGACACAGCACCCGAAAACCGAACACAGAACACTGCACTGAACTTCCACTGCACTGAACTACCCCGCCGAACTACCTCTTGGTCTCCCAAAGCTTGGTTTTTATCTGTTTCAAGCCGCTGTGTGCCCCAATCACCAAACAGCCCCTTGATGCGCCGCACCTGCTGTCACTCTGTCATCAGCGGCTGCTGTTGCCATGGTAGCGACGCATATCAGGCTGACTGGGTGTTGCGTCGAGAGCGCTCCGGGCGGAAACATTCCTCCGTGGAATATATAGTTCCGCTGCTGGTTCGTCACCTTGTGACATACTCCCCCGCCAATCCGTTCTAGTCCCGAGAACGGGTTCCGCTCTCCCAGTCTCCATACCTCACCGGGGGTCGACCTCGGTTAGACTCGGGTCTCACCGGTCCCGGTGCTGGGCCCAAGCCCCTGGGGACCACTCCCCATCCTACCAGTAACGGTCCTGGTGCTGCCACAACCGGGGGCTTCCTCTCTGGGATTTGGGTAGTTCGGGCAAGGGCGAATCAGATTCCGGTGGAGCACCCGTTCTGGGCCCGCTCTCCCCTCGGGTCGGATAGCATACACGGGTTGATCTGGACGTGGCTGTCGTAAGACCACATAGGGCCGAGGCTCCCACCGATCACTCAGCTTACCCTTCCCTTGGCGACGATTATCCCTCACCAAGACTCTCTCTCCTGGGAGCAATGGGGCTTCCCGAGCTGTTCGGTCGTACAGTCTCTTGCTCTTTGCCCCCGCCTGGTTAATCCGGTCCGAGACCCGGCCATACGCCCAGTGGAGTCGCTGGTGGTGCCTCGCCACCCAGTCTGACAAGCTCCCTTCCTCCCCTTGGGTAGCAGCCCCCGTTACTAAGTCGGCTGGTAGCCGCACGTGTCTTCCAAACATCAGATATGTTGGAGCATATCCAGTGGTGCTATGCACGCTGTTGTTATACGCTTGGATCAGTGCCGGAAGCGTATCTGCCCAATGGCCCTGCTGATCCATCTCCAACGTTCCCAATAGGCCCAGCAATGTTTGGTTAAACCTCTCGCATCCTCCATTCCCTTGGGGATGGTACGGTGTCGTGTGGGTCTTCCTACCCCCGTACAGCTGGCACAACTCATGGACCACCCTGGACTCAAAGTTCGGCCCCTGGTCGGAGTGGAATATCTCAGGGCACCCAAAAGGCTGAATCACAGCCCTCCACAAGGCATTCGCGGTGGTGGTAGCAGTTTGGTCCAGGTGGGAATGGCCCAGGCATATTTGGTGAATAGGTCTGTCACCACCAAGATGTTCTGAATCCGGTCCACCGGCCTTCCCAGCGTCAGATAGTCCATGGCGACCATGTGCATGGGAGCCTTTGCTTGAATCGGGACCAATGGGGCTCGGATCTCCTTCCTGGTCTTAAACAGGGTGCACCGGGGGCATCCCTGAAGGTAGGCCTTGGTAATCCTCTCCATCCCAGGCCAATAGAACTGGCGTCGCAATAGCGAGATCGTCTTCTCCAGGCCCTGATGGCCCAACTGGGTGTGATAGGCCTGTAGCAGGGACCGATGTTGCCCCTCCGGAACTACTGTTTGCCAGATCTTCTCGCCCAGGTTAGGGTCCTGGATGGAGCGACAGAGCACCCCCTCCCTCAAAGCCAACCTTTCCCATTGTCCTAGCAACCCTCAGACTGCCTGAGTCTGAGCCCGGCGTTCTCTGGCCTCTGGCCATTTCCCAGTCTCGACCCACTCTCGTACCGTCCGCAACCCTTCATCCTCCGCTTGTCTCGACCTCCAACACTGTGGGTCCCAGCCCCACCCATTGGGGGCCTCTTCCTGCGATGATCCAGGCGCTTCCACGATCCCCACCATTGCTCCTTCCTCCTCCTCGGAGCTAGAGTTGGGCCCCTGAACTACTGGACCTGCCACCGGAAACCTCGACAGCACATCAGCATTCGTATGCTCTTTCCCTGGCCGATACTTCAGCTGGTAGTCGAAATTCGCCAGTTGTGCCACCCATCTCTGTTCGACAGCCCCCAGCCTTGCCGTCTGAAGATGTACCAGAGGGCTGTTGTCCGTTACCACCAGAACCTTGGTCCCCCACAGGTAGTCCTTGAACTTTTCGCTCATTGCCCACTTCATGGCCAACAACTCAAGTTTGAAGGAACTATAGTTAGCATCGTTCCTCTCTGCCGGGTGTAAGCTTCGGCTGGCGTATGCAATCACCCTCTCCTTCCCCTGCTGTTTTTGGGCTAGCACGGCACCCAGGCCGAGATGGCTGGCATCAGTGTACAAGATGAAAGGCTGGGAGAAGTCTGCATAGGCCAGGATCGGGGCCTGTAGTAGTTCCTGTTTAAGCCTCCGGAATGCAGCCTCACATGCCTGGTCCCACTGAACCGCGGGAGATCCCCGGCCCCTCGAACGTCCCGTGCCCCCGAGCAGCTGGTTAATGGGTTTGGCGATTTTGGAGAAGTCCTGAATGAACCGCCGGTAATATCCGACAAAACCCAGGAAGGATCTGACCTGTCGCACAGTCTTCGGCGCCTCCCACCCTTGCACAGCCGACACCTTCTCTGGGTCCACAGCGATCCCAGCTGCACTCACCACGTGGCCCAGAAACTTCACCTCTTTCCGGAAAAGCTGACACTTGTCAGGTTGCAGCTTTAGCCCGTATTTGTCCAGGGCGCGGAAAGCTTGCTCCAGATGTTGGAGGTGAGTCTCAAAGTCCGGCGAATAGACAATGACGTCATCGAGGTAGACCAGCGTGGTTTCCGTCAACTGACCTCCCAGGCACCGCTGCATAAGCCGCTGGAACGTGGCTGGGGCGTTGCAAAGGCCAAACGGCATCCGTTCCCACTCGTATAGCCCGAAAGGGGTCGTGAAGGCTGTCTTCTCCCTGTCCCGCTCGTCCACCTGCACCTGCCAGTACCCACTGGCCAAGTCGAGAGTAGAATACCATGCGCACCAGTACGATAGGGGCGGCCCAAGGGCTACTACTTTCCCGGATAATCCCCTTGTCCAACATTCCTCGCAGGAGGGTGCGGACCTCAGAATACAGGGTCGGCGGCACTGGTCGATAACGTTCTCTACTCGGGGCGGCGTCCCCGGTCGGAATCTGATGTTTTACAATGTCCGTCCGGCCATAGTCCTCGTCGTGAGTCGAGAACAAGTGCTGCCATTTGAGCAGGAAATCCTGGAGCCGCCCAGTCTGTTCCTCTCCCAGTCCTTCACCGCGTAGTGACCCTCCCTGGAGGTGATTAGGCAATTCCTCTCCCTCACTACCCACCGGCGGTCCAGTTCGGGTCAGGGCAACTTCCACTACGGAGGGGCTTACTCGGTTAAACTGCACTTCACCCGGCTCTCTCACTTGTTGCGGGCACACCCCTGTGACTCGGGCCAGACACTGATGTCGATGCAACAGGACGGGGAACGCATTCACGTTCCGTACTTTCACAGAAATCCTCCCCCGCCGTGCTGTGGCTAGCCCCCGAGCTACCTCAAGGTTTGGGCCGTCCGGATGGGGTTCCACCAATACCCACTCTCCCGGGCCATAGAGTTGCGAGGGGAGCCTGGCCCACACCACAGCCTCACTCTGAGCGGGAATGGATAACGCGTATCGGCACGCCGTCCTCCCAGTGCCCTCTCGATCTCCTCGCGTCTCGGCAAGGCGAACCCGCCGACAATCGGCCTTGATCCGGTCCCACTCGTGACTTTCCGAGGTCGAGGCCGTCTGCTTTAGTCCACCTTGGAACAGTTCCTCCCAACATTCTGCTATAACGTTCATGCCCAACAAGGCGCCATGGTTTCCCAGGCAGGCGTCACGAACGATCACCACCCCTTTCTGGGGGACAACGACTCCATGGATCTTCAAGTCAGTCACCAGGTATCCCACGTATGGGATGTCCAGACCGTTGGCTCCCCGTAGCGTCAACCAGGGGGCTTCTGAGGTGGGGCAATCCTGGCCCTTAAATAGCTCTCGTGACAGGCTCTCAGAGAACAGAGTGACTTGTGACCCAGTGTCTAACAGGCACTGTACTTCCAAACCGTTGACCTGGGCCACTACAATGGGGCAATGCCCCACCAAACATGCTCTGGACTTCGTAATCAATAGGGGGTCTACCATGGGAGTCCCAGCCACTTGACCCACAGTGGCCGGCAACTCTAAAAATCCTCCTGTGATCCCCGACGGGAGCGGCACTGGCGGAAGTAATGACCCGGCTCTCCACAACCATGACAAATGGGGCGTCCCTGTTCGTCCCACCTGAACCGCGGCCCCATGGGCCTAGCTGGGCGTCGCTCTGGGAATCGGCTCCCCGCTGAATAGGTCCGCTCTCGGAGCAATGGACCGGAACGTTCACGCCGGAGCTCTTCTCTGAAGGAGTTGGATAGCTCGGCCAGCTGTTCCTGGACGTCCTTTTTCAACTCCTCTCGTAACGCACGTCTCCATTCCGCTTCGACCGGGCGTGGGGGGTCGACGGGTGCACTCGCAGCCATGCACGTTGAGGGCTCTACCGTGTGATCCCGTTCCAAGGCCAAAGCCTCTTGTCTCAGTTCGTCAAAAGACGAGTCCGGGTTCCGGCGGACCTGTATTCGCAGGCTCTGGCGTACGGGGCCTTCCCGTAGCCCCAGGAGGAATTGGTCTCGCAGCAGGCTCTCTTCACCCCCTAGACCATGGTCTTGCCTTCCTCTTAGCCTAGCGAACTGCTCTCTCAGCTGTAGCGTGAATGCCCGGATGGTCTGTCGCGGCCCTTGTTTGCAGTTGAAGAACTGTGTTCGCAGAACGGCTACGGGAGTGGTATCGCCGTATTGCCCCGAAAGGAAGTCAAAGATAGCTTGAGCCGTGGTACAGTTCGCTTCTGGCGCTGCTCGCACTTCCCTCAGTGCTTCTCCTTCCAAGGAATTCAAGATGAACTGTACTCCCTGAGGGGCATCCAGACCTTGGAGCCCGACTAAATATTCGACCTGGGCCCTCCATGTCGACAGACTCATCTCCGATCCCGGACCTTGGTACTTTTGGGCCCAAGGGGCTCCCATGAATATGGGCATGGCTTGTCTTCGTGCTCCCGGTGCCTCTTCTTCTGCCATAACGGCTTCTGGTGGCTCAACTCAGTGGTAACCCTGCCGACTACGCCAATGATCTGTCACAGGTCGGGAGGGTCGACTGGGTCTACCCCCTCCCTTTAGAATGTACCACTGAGGAGCAGACCAGAAACCAGGCGGACAAGGAAAATAAAATGTAACAGGCTTTATTGATTAAAAGAATTCGTATATCCTAATTAAAATTCCTCCTCCCTCCCCAGCATCCAGTGGCCGCCGGGACGTCGGCTGGACGACGGGTGGGGACTGGGTCCACTCGACCCCCTCGGACTCTTCGGGTGCCGAGGCTCTCGGCAATGGAGGGAACGCGGACCTGACCAGCAGGTAAGTGCTCTAAGCACGACTTATCCTCCTCGGACTCTGAACGGACTGTCCTCTTCTCGACCTCCCAAGTACAGAAGTTTACAGCGGTGAAGAGGAGCGTCGACTGGACAGCCGGTAGGGACTCCCGGTACGGTGGGTTTCTTTCCTCTGCAGGGGATGCAGAAAGCTTACGGCTGTGGAAGGAGCGTCGACTAGACAGCAGGTAGGTACTTCGAGTCCGGTTGGTTCTTTCCTATACGAAGGATGCGGAAAGCTTACGGCTGTGAAAGGGGCGTCGACTAGACAGCAGGTAGGTACTTCGAGTCCGGTTTGTTCTTTCCTATACGGGGGATGCAGAAAGCTCACGGCTGTGAAAGGGGCGTCGACTAGACAGCAGGTAGATACTTCGAGTCCGGTTGGTTCTTTCCTCTTCAGGGGATGCAGAAAGCTCACGGCTGTGAAAGGGGCGTCGACTAGACAGCAGGTAGGTACTTTGAGTCTGGTTGGTTCTTTCCTATACAGGGGATGCAGGAAACTCACGGCTGTGAAAGGGGCGTCGACTAGACAGCAGGTGGGTACTTCGAGTCCAGTTGGTTCTTTCCTATACAGGGGATGCAGAAAGCTCACGGCTGTGAAAGGGGCGTCGACTAGACAGCAGGTGGGTACTTCGAGTACGGTTGGTTCCTTCCTATACAGGGGATGCAGAGAGCTCACGGCTGTGAAAGGGGCGTCGACTAGACAGCAGGTAGGTACTTTGAGTCTGGTTGGTTCTTTCCTATACAGGGGATGCAGGAAACTCACGGCTGTGAAAGGGGCGTCGACTAGCCAGCAGGTGGGTACTTCGAGTCCAGTTGGTGCTTTCCTATACAGGGGATGCAGAAAGCTCACGGCTGTGAAAGGGGCGTCGACTAGACAGCAGGTGGGTACTTCGAGTACGGTTGGTTCCTTCCTATACAGAGGATGCGGAAAGCTTACGGCTGTAAAAGGGGCGTCGACTAGACAGCAGGTGGGTACTTCGAGTCCGGTTGGTTCCTTCCTATACAGGGGATGCAGAAAGCTCAGGGCTGTGAAGGGGGCGTCGACTAGACAGCAGGTAGGTACTTCGAGTCCAGTTGGTTCTTTCCTATACAGGGGATGCAGAGAGCTCACGGCTGTGACAGGAGCGTCGATGGGGGACACTCAGAACAGCAGATCACTGGGCTTCCTCCGTTCTCCAGACAACATCAACGATGAATCAGAACACCGCAAGCTTTAAATTCCACCGTCGCTTTATCTCTTCTGCAGCGGCTCCAGACTGCAACACAGGGCAAGGCCGATGGGCACGTGACAGAATTTGGTATAGTAAGCATGCAGTAGCTTCACTTCAAACACACACGGTGAGCACAGCATCAACTCACGTCACTCTTAACCACTCTGTGAAATATAAGGCCACGGCCCACCTCCTTGTACTGAACAGCAAGGACAGTAAAACGGAAGAATATATGGCGATCTCACTCGTGCATCATAACAGCTGTCTTCACATTACGGGTCTAGACTCCGGTTCCTAGATCGCTTCTCCTCATATACAGTGTCTTGGTATATAAATCACGTATCATACGGCCAGTAAAAGGTTTGCACTTATCTCTACCCAGGCAGGGGACTTGATGTTTCCAAGGCAACTTCTCCTCTGCTTCTCTGTTCCACTCCACCAAATCCTTCGTAGCGGATTCCCTTCCGCGGATCTATCTCGCCAGTCAAGTTATCCCACAGAAACTCTCAGCCTTCCTCGACGGAACAAGGTCAGGACACAGCACCCGAAAACCGAACACAGAACACTGCACTGAACTTCCACTGCACTGAACTACCCCGCCGAACTACCTCTAGGTCTCCCAAAGCTTGGTTTTTATCTGTTTCAAGCCGCTGTGTGTCCCAATCACCAAACAGCCCCTTGATGCGCCGCACCTGCTGTCACTCTGTCATCAGCGGCTGCTGTTGCCATGGTAGCGACGCATATCAGGCTGACTGGGTGTTGCGTCGAGAGCGCTCCGGGCGGAAACATTCCTCCGTGGAATATATAGTTCCGCTGCTGGTTCGTCACCTTGTGACACAATCGTTAGCCTATTTTTACAAAAACTGCTTCTTACCCCCTTGGTAATCCACCAGCCGGAAACTGAAGTCTCCCCAGGCGCAGCCATTGGCTAACTAACCTTCACCTGCTGTTAGCATTGCATTGACTCCCATTCATTTTTTGCATCACTTTGACAGCGAATAACTTTACATCTGAGACGTTTAAAGACTCCATTTGTCCATTGTTTATTTCTAAAGAAACACGACAATGTATAAAATGCTCCATTATCCTGTATCTTACGTTGTGGCCCCCTGGAAGCAGTTTTTGTAAAAATAGGCTAACGATTGCGTCATAACACGCGACTCTCTGTCGCACAGAAGAGTACATTACCGTATAGACAGATGTAGAAGCTTACACGCAATCGGGGGACGTGGAGGCATAAAGTCAAGGGAGAAGCCCATAGAGAGTCATTAAGTTGCTCCTGCTGCGAGCTCATGGACAGCTAATACTCACGATCTCCGGCTCTGCAAGATTAGAAAGGGAATGATTCAGATTCCTCTCGGCACCGCTACTAGAAGACGTACAACTGTGAGACAGGTTGCCCACGTCACATCTACGTCATCAAGCTCAGTTTGAGCATGCGCAGTGCGCTTGGCAATCAGGAAGTGAGTGCTTCTATTTGACTTCACTTTTCTCCGTTGAAGTCTATGGGCTCACTGTGTCCATTTATTTTACTGTCTATGGTAAATCTTCTAGTAGCGGTGGCAAGACAAATCTGAATCACCTAATTCCTCAAAAACGTTGTTGAAATATTTTGTCCCATTGACTCTCTATCTATGGGCTTCCCTTGACTGTATGCCTCTATGTCCCCCCGATTGCCTCATAGACAGTAAAAGATTGCATGCGAGCTTCTCTATACAGTATACGGTCTATACGGTAATGTCTCTACTGTGCGCCAGAAAGTCGCGTGGTTATGATGCAATCGTTAGCCTATTTTTGACAAAAACGGCTTCTACGGGGCCATAACGTAAGGTACAAAGTAATGGAGCCTTTTATACATTGTCGTGTTTGTTTAGAAATAAATAATGGACAAATGGAGTCTTTGGACGCCTCAGATGTAAAGTTATTCGCTGTCAAAGTGACGCCAAAGTGAATGGGAGTCAATGGAATGCTAACAGCAGGTGAAGTTCTGTTACAATGGCGGCTCCCGCAAGGCTTCAACTTCCGGCTGATGGATTACCCCCTTGAGGTTAAAGATGACATGATAGTATGTCCCAAAGCTTGCCTACTCTTTAGCTACACACTCAGAAGTATGTACTTTTTCTTCACAAAAAGAGTACATACTTTTAGGGCGTAGTATAAGTAAGCGAATTGGGACGCAGCAAGTGTGATCAGCGCGTGCGCTGATTGTGATAAGGATCAGCTGAGAGATAAAGTGAGTGTGAGTGTGCATGAGTGTGTGTGCGTGATAGAGGAAAAGAGAGAGAGAGAAACCTTGTTCATGACAGACAGGTTTTTTTTTAAATTACAAATGAAATTTCACAATGCTAGATTCCAATTTCGAGACCACACCAAAACCTACTAGCCTAACTAATATAAAGTTCAGACATTATTAAAGAGAAAACACTCAGTAATAAAATATGAACAACTGAACATATTATAACTTATAATAACACAAATAAATGGAATATATAAAAAAATAAAATAAAAATAAAAGAGTGCTTTGAGTTTTATATGTCTAAGTATTCACTTACAGAAATTGTATAGTCTTCAGTGTATAAATGAAATATAAATCAATCCTTATTAAAGTTATTCAGTCAAGAGCAGTGAGTGTTTTTCTGTTTGTCTTTTATTGTTTGATTAACATTAATGAAACAGACAGCAGCAAGAATTTTAGGGTGCGGTCACTTTAAGAATTAATTTACTTAAAGGGATACTCCACTTTTTTTTGGAATTAGGCTAATTTTCAACTCCCCCAGAGTTAAACAGTTGGGTTTAACTAAATATCTTCTAAATATCAGAAAATCAGCTGAATTTATTCGAAAACGGTAAAACCCAACTGTTTAACTCTGGGGGAGTTGTAAAATTAGCCTATTTCCCAAAAAAGTGCAGTATCCCTTTAAGACAAGAATGTAAAACGCATAAAAAGAGAATTCAATTCTGAGTTTTCGTGCTATCTGAGAGGTAACTTTCTGTGGATGTGCTTCAGTTCCCTTTCGAAAGGGAACTCCACAATACGTCATCGACGCTATGGGGAACGCCTCAGGCGTGACAGGTGTCTGAAATCAAATACCAACTCACAGCAATCATGTTGACCGGCGACAGCCCGTGCATCATCAGCTCGAATGATGAGCGCGCAACCTGGATGTATAAAAAGGGGCCTTGAAACCGTGACAACATCCTTTTCGTCTTCAGGGACTGTTTGTCTGTTTGATAGTACCAACGATGAAGCGTGCAGAGACGCGGAGAAACACTTTTCGCGAGTGTGCCGACCTGTGTCCAGATATTTGACACCGGAGGATTCACACGATTTGTGCTGTTCTGCCTGGGAGAAGCAGGAAGCTCTCGTGCGCGGGAAGCTCTCGTGGGAGTTTTCTGCGCGAACTGTGAGTTTTTTCTATCAGAACTCTCTGCTCTCGTCTGTCCCACTTCTCGAGGGAAGTGGGCGGGGCATCTGAACCCCGCCTTTCCGGTTCCCGCTCGGGCTGAGGCTCAGTGGCGGTTGAGCTCGAGGAGCTTTCAGATGGAGCTGGCAGATTATCTGGAGAGGGGCGTTAACCTCGCGGATGATCTACCAGCTGACGAGGGCCGAGCAGGAGTTGGTTGCTGAGGATGTCAGTTTGGTTGAGACCGGACCATCTCAGCCCTCCTGCCCAGTGTACGCTGAGCTGGTTGACATTATGGGGCGCGCCACAGACAGATTGCAGTTGCAGTGGAGGCGCGTCTAGGAGGAACCCGCTAAAAAAAAGAAAAAACATGGTATTTTGGATGACCAGTTCCTCCCCACCCGTAAGCCACCAGCCTGGATGAGCCTTCCATTCCCTTCCGATCTCCACGCTGGATCGAGAGGGTATGGAAGAACCCGTTCTCCTCTATCTGCATCAGCAGGCTAGTTTCGCTGCTGTGGAGGGAGCTGCGGAGCACGGATATGTGTCGATGCCGCCAGTGGACGAGACGTTGGCTAACTATCTCGCCTCTGGTCGGTCCTCTTCACTAAGAGCTCTGACCCTGCCATCCGAGCTGCTCAAGACATCTTCGCGCTTGAATGACAGAGCGTACACGGCAGCAGGTCAGGCAGGTGCGGTTCTGCACACCCTTGTGGTCTTCAGGCCTACCAGACCGACCTGCAGCGGGACTCCGGGCCACCAAGCAACCTGCTGTCCCAGTGTCGCTTCCCGTGCACACCCTCCTCCTGGTAGGGGGAGTAGGGCGCGCAGGAGGCATAACTCCCGTGGGAGACAGGATCTCTGGTCCTGGTTATGAGCTCCCACATACTGTGGTTACCAGGTTACAGGCCTCACCAGGCCTTCCTGGTTATGAGCTCCCACATACTGTGGTTGCCGGGTTACAGGCCTAACCAGGCCTTCCTGGTTATGAGCTCCCACATGCTGTGGTCGCTGGGTTACAGAACTCACCAGGCCTTCCTGGGTATGAGCTCCCACATACTGTGGTTGCCGGGTTACAGGCCTAACCAGGCCTTCCTGGTTATGAGCTCCCACATGCTGTGGTCGCTGGGTTACAGGCCTCACCAGGCCTTCCTGGGTATGAGCTCCCACATACTGTGGTTGCCAGGTTACAGGCCTCACTAGGCCTTCCTGGGTATGAGCTCCCACATGCTGTGGTCGCTGGGTTACATGCCTCACCAGGCCTTCCTGGTTATGAGCTTCCACATAGCGTGGTAGCCGGGTTACAGGCCTCACTAGGCCTTCCTGGTTATGAGCTCCCACATACTGTGGTCGCCAGGTTACAGGCCTCACCAGGCCTTCCTGGTTATGAGCTCCAACATACTGTGGTTGCTGGGTTACAGGCCTCACCAGGCCTTCCTGGGTATGAGCTCCCACATGCTGTGGTCGCTGGGTTACAGGCTTCACCAGGCCTTCCTGGTTATGAGCTTCCACATACCGTGGTCGCCATGTTGCAGGCCTTGCCAGGCCTTCCTGGTTATGAACTCCCACATGTTGTGGTAATCAGGTTACAGGCCTCACCGGCCTTCCTGATATGAGCTCTCACCTTCTGTGCTCGCCAGGTTACAGGCCTCACCCGGCCTTCCTTATAAGAGCTCCCACATACTGTGGTAGCCAGGTTACAGGCCTCACCGGCCTTCCTGGTTATGAGCTCCCAAATACTGGGTATCAGGTTACAGGCCTTACCAGCCTTCCTGATATGAGCTCCCACCTACTGTGGTCGTCAGGTTACAGGCCTCACCGGCCTTCCTGGTTATGAGCTCCCACATTCAGTGGTCACCAGGCTTCAGGCCTCCTCGGCCTTCTTGGTTATGAGTTGTCACATGTCAGGTTTCAGGCCTCACCAGGCCTTCCTGAATGTGAACTCCCACTCACTGTGGTCGCTAGGGTGTGGTTGTGAGCTTTCACATGTCAGGTTGCAGGCCTCATTAGGCCTTCCTGAATGTGAGCTCCCACACATTTTGACTATCAGGTTACAGGCCTCATATGGCCTTCTTGATTATGTTAAAACCATACTTATGGTAAGTCACACGACAGAACGTCTTGTGTACTTTCTAAAATCCATTTTCATGGTAAGGGTCATGCGCTGTATGCTTCGGTCCCTTCCTATGTGGCTCAGACCCCGGTCTTTCACCTTGGGTCCCACTCTAGATACGTCCTGTCGTCAAAGTTTGCTACTACAGACGCCTTTTCTGATCCAGGCCTTCCTGGATTCGGAATTACTAAGTACACGCACTTTTGTTTCATGTACTTTCTAAAAACCATAGTTATGGCATTCTGAAAGTAGCCCCACACAGTGTGGTTGTCAGGTTACAGGCCTTCCTGAAAAATAAGCTCCCACAGGTTTGTGGTCACCGGGTTTCAGGCCTCTCCGGCCTTCCTGAGTTTGAGCTCTCACCAACTGTGCTCGCCAGGTTATAGGCCTCACCAGGCCTTCCTGGATTTGGAGTGGCTAAGCACACTTTTGTGTTGTGCACTTTCTATATGTATGGTAAGGGTTATGCGCTGTTTGCTTCATTCCCTTTTTTACGTGGTTCAGATCCCGGTTCTTCACCTTGGGTCCCACTCTAGATGCGTCTTCTGTCGCGTTGTATTACGACAGGCGCCTCCTTTTCAAGCTATCTCCCACATTCTGTGGTGACGGGCTTCATATAGGCTTCCTGAGTACGAGCTCCCACATACTGTGGTCGTCAGGTCACAGGCCTCAGCGGCCTTCCTGAATGTAAGCTCCCACATACTGTGGTCGCCAGGTTATAGGCCTCTCTGGCCTTCCTGAGTACGAGCTCCGACTTACTGTGGTCGTCAGGTCACAGGCCTCAGCGGCCTTTCTGAATGTAAGCTCCCACATTCTGTGGTCGCCAGGTTATAGGCCTCACCGGCCTTCCTGAGTACGAGCTCCCACCTACTGTGGTCGCCAGGTTACAGGCCTCACCGGCCTTCCTGGTTATGAGCTCCCACACTCAGTGGTCACCAGGCTCCAGGCCTCCTCGGCCTTCCTGGTTATGAGTTGTCACATGTCAGGTTTCAGGCCTTACCAGGCCTTCCTGAATGTGAACTCCCACTCACTGTGGTCGCTAGGGTGTGGTTATGAGTTTTCACATGTCAGGTTGTAGGCCTCATTAGGCCTTCCTGAATGTGAGCTCCCACACATTTTGACTATCAGGTTACAGGCCTCATATGGCCTTCCTGATTATGTTAAAACCATACGTATGGTAAGTCACACTACGGTACGTCTTGTGTACTTTCTAAAATCCATTTTTATGGTAAGGGTCATGCGCTGTATGCTTCGGTCCCTTCCTATGTGGCTCAGACCCCGGTCTTTCACCTTGGGTCCCACTCTAGGTGCGTCCTGTCGTCGAAGTTTGCTACGATAGACGCCTTTTCTGATCCAGGCCTTCCTGGATTCGGAATTACTATGTACACGCACTTTTGTTTCATGTACTTTCTAAAAAACCATATTTATGGCCTTCTGAAAGTAGCCCCCACACGGTGTGGTTGTCAGGTTATAGGCCTTATCAGCCCTTCCTGAAAAATAAGCTCCCACAGGTTTGTGGTCACCAGGTTTCAGGCCTCTCCGGCCTTTCTGAGTTTGAGCTCTCACCAACTGTGCTCGCCAGGTTACAGGCCTCACCAGGCCGTCCTGGATTTGGAGTGGCTAAGCACACTTATGTGTCGTGTACTTTCCATATGTATGGTAAGGTTTATGCGCTGTTTGCTTCATTCCCTTTTTTACATGGTTCAGATCCCGGTTCTTCACCTTGGGTCCCACTCTAGATCCGTCTTCTGTCGCACGGTATTACGACAGGCGCCTCTTTTTCAAGCCATATCCCACATTCTATGGTGACGGGCTTCATTAGGCATTTCTGAAGGTAGCCTCACTTTGTGTGGCTGTCAGGTTTTAGGCCTCTCCGGCCTTCCTGAATGTAAGCTCCCACATACTGTGGTCGCCAGGTTACAGGCCTCACCGGCCTTCCGGATATGAGCTCTCATGTACTGGAGCTCCCACACAGGGGGTAATCAGGTCTTTGGCCTAAATGAACCTTCCTGATTTTTGATCCCTCTCTTACTTCCTCAGTGTTCAGATCGAGCACTGGGTAGACCCATGGATTGTGTGGACGACTTCCTTCTTTTCTTGAGGTTGAGTTACACTCTCTAGGGGGTCCCGTCTCTGTGTTCCAGAACTGAAATGGTTTCTGCCAGCTTTGCAGGCCTTCGGTTTTGGATGCCTTTCCAAGGCAGTTTCCAGAGGCTCTGTCTCAGACAGAGAGGCATTGGTCAGGCTGTGCGTCTTAGTTTAGATCACTAGGCCAGCCTGGTGGCATTTCAGGAGTTTCTCCTGAATAGTGACTGGCTGGGAGTCCCTTGGGATCCCCTAGCCACACTCCCTAGAAGGGACCCCTTCTATTAGGAAGTTGTGGTCCTAAGCCTTTGAGCTGGCCCAGATTTACCTCCCATGAACTATGTTCTGGCAGTTTTCTCGGTTCATTAGCTTGGGCTATGACCGGTAGGGAGTGCTGTCACTGACAGCCCAACGTGACCTAGGGTGAGTGGTTTCAGTGTTCCTTGGAATTACTGATTCTGACAGTTGTCACTGCCTTTTGGCATGCACTCCCCTCAGCATGGCGGAGTGTGTATTTCGTTCCCCATAACGTCGATGACGTATTGTGGAGTTCCCTTTCGAAAGGGAACGTCTCAGGTTACAACTGTAACCTATGTTCCCTGAGAACAGGGAACGAGACAATACGTCTCCCTGCCATGCCTCGGGGCCTGCCTGCAACAGTCCCTTCAGATGATAGGATGTTGTCACGGTTTCAAGGCCCCTTTTTATACATCCAGGTTGCGCGCTCATCATTCGAGCTGATGATGCACGGGCTGTCGCCGGTCAACATGATTGCTGTGAGTTGGTATTTGATTTCAGACACCTGTCATGCCTGAGGCGTTCCCCATAGCGTCGATGACGTATTGTCTCGTTCCCTGTTCTCAGGGAACATAGGTTACAGTTGTAACCTGAGACGATATGTGTGCACAGAAAACCAACTCAGACAGCATGCAAGTAGCAAATTGAATGGTTTAAAGTTGCTTGAAAGTTGCTGGATTTATAGAATCACTACAGATTAATTTGGAAAAATAAGTGTGATACAAATCTTGGAAAGGATGCAGGTAAAACTTTTTTTGTGTCTTTCTATCTTTAATGTTTCTCTTTATTTATTTTCTCTAGAGTTTCCAGACTCTCTCTGAACCTCTGGAATCTTCAGGCGTACCCAGAGTTACCAGAAGCTCTGTCCAGCTTTATAATCTGAGAAAATCTGTCTCTCATCTGAAAGAAAAACTGGAGAAGTTCTGTAAAGAGGAGATGGAGAAAATATGTGGTCAAGGTAAAGCGACAGAAACATTTACTTAATACTTTAGAATACTGTTCCATCATTGATGAATAACTACACAGGAACAAATGAGTAACACATTCTAACTACTACTAAATAACAAGAAATGAATTAGTAAGTAGGCCTAATACTAATTGAATAAGTATTCTCTAGTTGAATGTGGTAGTTCACTATTTGCTAATCAATGACTACTATTTTACCAGGGGACTACTACGAACTGTATACAGGTTCATAATTAATGTGAATAATGCATATAATTAATTCTAAAGTGAAGATCAACCTAATAGGGCCTACTTGAGGAAGGTCTCAAGTATTACCAAATTCTTCAGAAGTATCAGTAACCTATTCTAAAGTGAAACGCATGATAACTCTAGTAGGCTAATGACTTAAGTCATTGTAAGCTTTTGAGTTTTTTGTAAGGTTTTGGATAGTAGCCTAATTACTCAACTACATTCTTCTAAATTAATTACTTTTTTTTTAATTAAGTGAAGATCATGGTAACCCAATATTGCTATCAAAAACCTGAAAAGCTTGCATTTGCGATATTATTGTCGTTCGATTATTCAGCTATAAAAAAGTCACATAAAAGCCTGGAGCGTTTAAACCTCCTCTACTGTCTGTTTCAAGCGTTGGCTCCCAAAGTGTGTTTGTAAAGTAAGATAATATTCTTCTAATGTTTGTTTCCTTTGGTTCCTCGTTTAGTGATCGATATAACCCCCTAATCTTGTTATAGATGTAATATATTTGTTAATCTGACTGTCATGCTCGTGCTATCGAGTTGATCATGAAAACTTTGTGGGTGTTGATGAGCGTCATCTTCCACGTGAAACGGAGCTAATCCATTGACGCGTTAAAACACACATTACTACTAAAACACATTTGACATGGATTACCATAGTAACACTAGAGAATGTAACACATTGCTTTCACTTACCCTCGGCTGGCAGGTACAGCAGATTCTATGGAGTTATTATTGTACCTTAAACAAACAAACAAATCCAGCATTTTGCAAACAAACTCGGTCTGCTTTGCAAAGGAAAATTCGACTCGCAAACAAACAGAAATGTGCAAGTGAAAAGGTCAATTTGAGCGAAAATGTAGTGGACTGGCGTAACACATATGCATTGTGTTTTGCAAATATAAATAACTGAGTCTAGATAATATTTCACGAATAAATACAAACCATACAAATTGCATGTAACCTTTGAACAAATACCAAATCTTGAATACAAATGCATATCTGTCTGTTATGATTGTGAGACACTTGGCTTTTTATGAGATCTCTCAACTCGATTTTCTCACAAACGCGCTAAATTAATCCCCTATTTTTGCGCCATCTACTGTTTTAGAAGAGGAAGTTGCTCAACCGCATTTGTGAGAAAATCTGCCTGGACGCATTTTTGAGAAAATCTGCCTGGACGCATTTGTGAGAAAATCTGCCTGAACACATTTGTGAGAAAATCTGCCTGGACGCATTTGTGAGAAAATCTGCCTGAACACATTTGTGAGAAAATCTGCCTGGACACATTTGTGAGAAAATCGAGCTGAAAGATCTCTTAAAAAGCCACGTTTTTCACAATAACAGACAGCTATGCATTTTTATGCACTATATTTGGTATTTGTTTGAAAGTTACATGCAATTTGTAGGATGGTTTGTATTAATTTGTAAAATATTATCTAGGCTCATTTATTTATATGTGCAAAACACAATGCATATGCAATGTTAACTGCATTTTCGCTCAAATTGACCTTTTCACTTGCACATTGCTTTCTGTTTGTTTGCGAGTCGAGTTTTCTTTTGCACAGCAGATCGTGTTTGTTTGCAAAATCCTGGAATTGTTTGTTTAATTATGGCACAATAATAACTCCATACGATTCCGCCATATCGTTGCCTGGGTTACGGCCGTGTGGGGTGGCGCTATCAAATTGGGGGCGAGATCATTTTAGGGTAAGAGTGTGTTTGTTTTGGTGATTTCAAATATCAACATTGGCCAAAAGTGTTTTTCAAAAACTACTGATCCCACCTTTAATAGTAGTTACTAGAATGTTAATATTGTGTTACTAATTTGTTCCGTGTAGTTATTCATTAATGACACAACAGAATTCTAAAATGTTACCTACTTTTTGTATAATTATTAGAATTGTTCTAATTAATTGTGTTATTTTCCTAGTAACATACATCAAACATCATTCCCAATAATGAACCCAAGACTAAGGAGGAGTTCTTACAGTGTAAGTCCCTAATACACACAGAATGTGATAATTGACATAACCACAATTTATGATTGTTCAGAATCAGGTTATGAAACCAAGACATGTATTCACAATACTATACTATGTATTCATGGGGTATCATACATCTTAACAATATTCAAAACAATATTCAATATTTTGAATATTGAAAGTTTAAAACAAAATTCAGTTTTAGTAGAGCACATTCTTTCGAGTGTAAAGACAACGTACTTTTATGAAAAGGTTATGACATGGTAATAATGCTGCATTTTATCAACAAATGAAGTAAATGAAAGAGAAAATAAATATAGATTTAATCTTTGTTTTACTATACTGAACTGAATCTATGTGTAATGTTTACACACTTTAGCTCCACCACCCCTGAAAATAAATAAACTCAGACTCGTACAATGCACATGTACTGAGAAATAAATGTAAGTTAAATGATTGTGTTTTCATCTTCATCAGATTACCGTCAGTGCACTCTAGATCTAAACACAGTGAATACACATGTTCATCTGTCTGAGGACAAAACAGTGGCAACTTACACTCAAACAGAGGAGCCGTATCCTGATCACCCAGACAGATTTGATGGTTGGCCTCAGGTGTTGTGTAGAGAGAGTGTGTGTGGACGCTGTTACTGGGAGGTGGAGTGGAGTGGTGAGGCGACTATATCAGTGTCACATAAGATCATCAGAAGAAAGGGAAAGGGTGGAGATTGTTCCTTTGGATTAAATGATCTGTCCTGGAGACTGTCCTGCTCTAAATCCGGTTACTCATTCTGTCACAATCAGAAAGAAATGAAACTCCCTGTAATCTCCAGCGTCTCTAGAATAGGAGTGTATGTGGATCACAGTGCAGGAATTCTGTCATTCTACAGCGTCTCTGACACAATGACCCTCATCCACAGAATCCAGACCACATTCACTCAGCCGCTCTATCCGGGGTTCAGGGTAGGTCAGAACACAACAGTGAAACTGTGCCATCTAGGGTAATAGGGATTGTACAAATAATGTTTTCATATTTGTCAAGAGTGAAATAATTGATTTGCTTATCAATTATGTGATTCAGTACTTATTGCAGGTTGAATATTACTAGAAATTATTACAGGCTTCCTTAATTACATTTTAATTTACATTGTTTAGCAAACTATAATAATGTAGCTATGTAATGTAGCAACAATGACTGGGAGTCAATTATTACTGGGAGTAATAAATATTAGTGCATGGTGTGTTTGTGAATCTTCTTAATATCAAATGTCACAATTTAAACTGCTGTCATATAGATTTTTCCATAATGTCTGTATTTACCTAAACAATGCACATCATTTTTACGTAACATGTGCTTTTTTTAGTTTTGTTTTCACACTGTTTGCACTGTTCCTGTTCTCCTTATTTCCCTAGTTTCCCTGTTTGTTAATTAGTTGGGTAACACTTTACAATAACGTTTCTGTTATGAAGGTGGTTGAAGTAAGGAGGAAGCAGGATCCAAATGCAGCACACTCACTTTATTAAATAAACTGGAAACTAGCGAAGACTCAGGCACAAAACAACTAACATCAACGCAACAGCTTCAAAACAAAACACACACCGTGACATACACCCACCCCCCCCCCCCCCCCCCCCCCATTGGGCGGCTCCTGACGCCCATAAAACAACAAAAAGTTCGGGCGGCGGAGAAGCGAAGGCGGACTTGGGGGAGGGATGGAGGGCCAAGCCCGCACTGGGAACCTGGACCAGGACATAGGCGAGGCGGGCCTGGGCCATGGAACGTGGGCGGAGCAGGCGACCAGGGCGGAGCAGGATGAGGCGGAGACCATGGCGGAGCAGGATGCGCAGACGACCAGGGCGGAGCAGGATGAGGCGGAGACAATGGCGGAGCAGGATGCGCAGACGATCAGGGCGGAGCAGGATGAGGCGGAGACCATGGCGGAGCAGGATGCGCAGACGACTAGGGCGGAGCAGGTTGAGGCGGAGACCATGTCGGAGCAGGATGCGCAAACGACCAGGGTGGAGCAGGATGAGGCGGAGACCATGGCGGAGCAGGATGCGCACACGATCAGGGCGGAGCAGGATGAGGCGGAGACCATGGCGGAGCAGGATGCGCAGACGACCAGGGTGGAGCAGAAAGAGGCGGAGACCATGGTGGAGCAGGATGCGCAGACGATCAGGGCGGAGCAGGATGCGCAGGCGGCCACGGCGGTGAAGACCCTTCGGGCGGCCTCGGCGGTGAAGACCTTTCGGGCGGCCAAGGCGGTGAAGACCCTTCGGGCGGCCACGGCGGTGAAGACCCTTTGGGCGGCTAAGGCGGTGAAGACCCTTCAGGCGGCCACGGCGGTGAAGACCCTTCGGGCGACACCGGCTCAGGAACAGCAGACACCGGCTCAGGAACAGCAGACACCGGCTCCGGCTCAGGAACAGACTTTGACTGGGCAGATGTGACGTGAACCGTCTCTGACTGGGCAGACGTGACTTGAACCGTCTCTGGCTGGGCAGACGTGACGTGAACCATCTCTGACTGGGCAGACGTGACGTGAACCGTCTCTGGCTGGGCAGACGGGACGTGGACAGTCTCTGGCTGGGCAGACGGGACGTGGACAGTCTCTGGCTGGACGTGGCTGACGTGAAGCTCTGGCTGGACGTGGCTGACGTGGAGCTCAGGCTCGGGACTGGACGATACCAGCAGTGAAGGCTCGGGACTGGACGAAACCTGCGGTGAAGGCTCGGGACTGGACGATACCAGCGGTGAAGGCTCGGGACTGGACGATACCAGTGGTGAAGGCTTGGGACTGGACGATACCAGTGGTGAAGGCTCAGGACTGTACGATACCAGCGGTGAACGCTCTGTGCTGGACGGGACCAGCGGTGAAGACTCTGTGCTGGACGGGACCAGCGGTGAGGGCTCTGTGCTGGGCGGGACGTGAAGATCTGGTGATGACCTGGCGTGCACGGGAGGAAGCTCTCCAGACATCTGGAGAGTGCCCCTCTCCAGTCCAGACCGGAGAGATCGGGGAGCTCCCTCGGGTCAACCTCCCTAGCCCCCAGCCGGTAACACATCTTAATCGCCTCATCACCCAGAGAGCAGGAGGCAGCGAGAGGAACAAACCCCCAGGTGTACTGGAACAGATCGAGGCTATCCAAGGCCAAGGCCGCGATTTGTCCAGCGGACTCCCGGCTCATGCTGTGAAGATCAGGCGAGATCCGTACTGCTGGATTCATGATTTGGTGAGTTCTTCTGTTATGAAGGTGGTTGAAGTAAGGAGGAAGCAGGATCCAAATGCAGCACACTCACTTTATTAAATAAACTGGAAACTAGGCGAAGACTCAGGCACAAAACAACTAACATCAACGCAACAGCTTCAAAACAAAACAAACACACCGTGACAGTTTCATTAACATGAACTAATGAAATGCACTTCTACAGCATTTATTAATATTTGTTAATATTAATTTCAACATTTACAAATACATTATTAAAATCAAAAGTTGTATTTGTTAACATTAGTTAATGCACTGTTAACTAACATGAACAAACAATGAACAGCTGGATTTTTATTAGCTAACATGAACAAAGATTAACAAATACAGTAACACATGCATTGCGCATGGTTAGTTCATGTTAATGCATTAACTAATGTTAACAAAAGAGACCTTTTTGGAAAGTGTTACCATTAGTTTCCATAGTTCCTAATTCCACACACTTGTTCTTTCTCTTTTGATTCTCATATATAAGCCCTGAGTTACCCCATTTTATTGTCAATTTCAAGTGCTTGTTTATGTATTTCCTGAGTTTTGTGGATTAATAACGACTGTTCTTTCGGATTCCTTCGTCGTGCATAATTCAATATACCCTTGTGTGTCAATGTATAATAATTTTACAGTTTTTATTTTTTCATTAATTATTTGTTCTGTTTTATTATATATAACGTAATCATTCTCATAATATATAACATAATTATCTGCTTTTTACACCATTGCCAGCTGGGTGAAATCTTAATAAATGATTTGTGGGTTTAAATGTCCATTTTGGTTTTTGTACCAACGAGTATCGCGTGCAGCAGAGAACATTTGCAATCTGACAGAGTTGAGCAGGGCTATGCAAATGAGCTTGGTGCAGCCAATGGGATTTTAACCCTATAGGTAAAGTCAAAGAAAATTCAAATATTTTGGAAAGTGATTAGACGGTTGCTAATATTAGTCTCTATAGTACACAATTTTTACCTCAATTTCCCCCAGTAACATTTATTCTCTACATCTTTTACATTTGCATCTTTTTCCCATCAAATACCTTATTAAAAACTCAAAAGATTCAAACAAACAACCAGTATCAACGTAGGCAAACAATGAGATGTATACTCTTAAAATAAATAAAAGGTCAACACACTGAAGTTACAGCTCCTTACAGTAACATAAATATGAACAGTGTTCATATCAATGTTTCGACAGATCTGGTGCCTTATGAAGACCTGATCGGTCAAAACGTTGCACTATTCATAAATAAATATACCGTAAGGTATGCTGTATGGAGCTGTAACCATCTGCTGTAACTTGAAGTGGAGTGCAGACATTTTAGTTTTTTCCTGCACCTGAGCCCAATTTGGGTATAGGATGTCCATACCTTTTTGTATTTTTCGACTCTTTACTGTATAATGGTTTAGTATACGTGTTTGCTGAATGTAGTCCATCATCCAGTACTGGCTTCAGCGAGAGACTGACACCTAGTGGATGTTCTTTATTATCTGAACTAAACTAGGTGAGTCACAGCAGAAATACATAGGCTACTTGTTTTGCATGTCTCTTAAACACCAGGAAACGTTCAGCTCCTTATTTCAAAGATAACGAAACAAGGTGTTGTTAACCCACTATTACATAACATATTAACTTTCCATAAAAACTAGTAGGCTACCTTTCCCCAACACTGCTCATAAGCAATTAACAATCAGAAAACATACAAAACAGTCATTGATCGTTGAGGAAGCTATGCATGCATCAAACTTTAATACTAACATAAATTCTGTATCATTTTATATTGTGGACTGTATATAAACATGTTATGTGCAATGGCTTATTCAGGACAGTACTAAATAAAAAATAAAAGGTAATTTTTATCATCCCTCTTATTTAAAAAAAAAAAAGATAAACATCCTTGCAAATTCTGCTATAGTGTGTACAATCTTGTGAGAACAACAATCTCTCTCTCCTCTCTCTCTCCTCTCTCTCTCTCTCTCTCTCTCTCTCTCTCTCCCCTCTCTCTCTCTCTCTCTCTCCTCTCTCTCCTCTCTCTCTCTCTCTCTCTCTCTCTCTCTCCACTGTAAAAAATTTACTGTAAAATTTACAGCAACTTACTGGCAATTTTGGTTGCCAGTAAGCCTGTAAATTTTACAAGATTATTGTAAATCATAAACTAAAATTATACAGTAAAAAATACAGCACACCTGTAAAAGCAGAAAAACAAGAGCAGCTGTAAATTTACAGTTCTTTACTGTATTATTTACAGTATGAATTAAAACCTGTGTAAACTCGTTTAATTTGAGGAAACCGATTATCTTAAATTGTTCAATTGACATTTCATATTTATTCTTTGATCTTATTTTATTTCAGTCCACTTAAAAATGCTTTTTAATAAAATAAAATAAATTTAAAAGAGTTACCAAAACATCTTTTTAACTCAATCCTCTTGCAGATAATTGTTAGTTAACAACAGCAGCACACACCCGATTTGAAGAACTTAACATAAAAATGATCAATAGATCAACAACTGTGCATTCACTGCCTTTAAATAAAGCAACACATATCATCAGTGTTTCTCAGCTCATCCTGGACTAAAGCACAGACTCTACTCTTCAACACAATGGTGACACACAAAACTCAACAGAAACACTTTAAATCCCAACAGAACATTAAACACTAACAGATCTCCACTAGAGACCTGCGCGGGACAGATTTTTCCGTCCCGCTCCCGCCCGCTCCCGCAAGATTTTATAACGCTCCCGCCCGCTCCCGCAAAAATATATGTTATTTTCTCCCGCTCCCGCCTGCGACAATCAAGTTTCGTCCCGCTCCCGCCCGCAAAATCCCGCCTAGTTTTTTTATTTTTAGGAATAGCATGTCGTTCACTGATGAGGCATGAGGGCTTCAGATTAATCCGTCTCTGCTCCAGTATTGAGCGACTGCAAATACTGAAAGCCCTCTCCGGTGCTGTGCTGGACGCTGGAATGCACATTTTTCTGTTGTTACATCTTTTAGTGCACTTGAAACTTTCGACTGACTTGCCGTAAACGTCAGGGAAGTTTGCCTTTCAAAACGGTGCACACATGACGCTTCAGACCTGAAGTTACAGACTTGTACGTGAGTATTTTGCTGCATTTAACAGCTCGCAAAAGGAAGGTGCTTTCCATTGCTGTCGCATTGGCTTACTAGGCTACTAAAAAACATTTCCAAATGTTGACTTTTCTTTGTCTGGTTTTGTAGTTTTGCATGTTCCTTTCTTTAATAATGAACTAATATCTGTAACACTAAACAATCCACCTGAGTCATGTGGTGCAGACATTTTGCCTCTGTGTGGTAGGTTTGGCTGTTCTGCGCCTATGCCATATTTAATTTGCGGGAGTGCAGCGTATCATCCCTCCCGCCCGCACCCGCAAGTGCACCTCATCATCCCGCCCGCTCCCGCAATGACCTTTCAAAATTTGTCCCGCGCCGCACTGTTTTGCGTCGCGACCCGCGGGCAGACCTCTAATCTTCACTATATCATTATGTGCAAAAACACATAAAATCACACTTCATTTCAGCATTTACTCTCCTGAGCAGTCATTCACATAAATATATATTCACATTTCACATTTATGGTCAGATAAATACATTCACAGAGAATAACTTGTTTCGTTTAGTAAATTTGACTTAGATTTTACAGTAAACTACTGACTTCCAGCCACAGCCATATATTTAATCAACTGAAAAGAAAAGAAGACAATAAATATCTAAAGATCTCAGGATTAAATAACTCCAGCCTCACTTGTCAAGGTCTTTTTGAGAATTAACAGAGGTTTAGATGTTGATGATTTATGGTTTAGTTTGTAGTCATCATGATGGTGATAAGTGTTTGCTTTAGTTGGGTTCTTACCCTTGACATTACAACTTTCGTTTTTCTCTGGCTGCTTTACCTGTGTGTTTATAAAACACAATAGTTATAGCATAAAAGCCAAGAGCGAAAAAAAGCGATTAAATCACACACAGACATCAACAATCAGCGTATGAATCTTAACAATGGTGACACTCAAATGAAAAGCTTCATGTTGCAATGCATGCTGGGTATCACCTTAATACAGAACTCCCAGCATGCATTGCAGCACACATAAATTATGCAACTGAATTGTCTTATTTCTTTTATTCTTACCATGTGCTTTTATTTTTGTTGTTGTTTTTTTATGTGACTTTTTAGTAGCTTGATTTGTGATGTTCAGAGTGGATCTGTTTATTTATATTTTGTTTGTCACCATATTTCATTATTTCAAAGTGTTTTTATTGTTTTAAATGTACATAACACAAACAAACCAACATACATTCTCTTACCTTGTCATACAAGGCATCCCCATCTACAAACCTCATACTTTATACAGTCGTGCCAGAATTAATCATCCCCCTGGTAAATATGATCAAAAATGGCTGCAAAAAATAAATCTGCATCGTTTATCCTTTTGATCTTTCATTAAAAAAATTGGTAAAATTCTAACCTTTCATTGAAGTAAAAGAATTGAAAGTTGGGGGGAAATCACATTATAAAATAAATATTTTTCTCCAAAAAACATTGACCACAATTATTCATACCCCTAGAATTTTTTATGAATAAAATATCTATGAAGTATATTCCCATTAATATTTACCTTTTTTAGCACACCAGGGTGACTAGGAACCTGAAATTGTCCAGCTATGACTTCTTGTTTCACAGGAAGCACAAAGGCCAAATTCCCTTAATCATTCATTACAATGAATAAAACCACAGAACATGGTTCTGATGTGCATCTAAAGATTGTTAAGCATCACAAAATAGAAAGTGGATGTAAGAAAATAGCTAAAGAATTGAAAAATCCCATTGTGACCATCAGGGCAATAATTAAGAAGTTATAATCAACTAAAGATGTTACGATTCTGCCAGGAAGAGGACGTGTGTCTATATTTTCTTAATGGACGTTGAGGAGGAACGTTTGAGTGGCCAAAGACTCTTCAAGGATCACAGATGGAGAATTGCAGAGATTAGTTGAGTTTTGGGGGTCAGAAAGCCTATTTAAAAAAAATCAAACAACCCCTACATCACCACATGTTGTTTGGGAGGGTTTTAAGAAAAATGCTCCTCGCTCCTCCAAATACAAACTCTAGCATATTCAGTGGTCAGACACGACTGAATCTTCAAACGGCACAGGCTTCTGTGGTCAGATTAAACTAAAAAAAAGAGCTTTTTGACATAAAACACACTAGATGGGTTTGGTGCACACAAGGATAAAAAGTATCTCATGTGTACAATTTAATATACCGTTGGATCTTTAATGTTGTGGGCCTATTTTTCTGCTGGAGGTCCTGGACTTCTTATTCAGATACATGGCATTGTGGATTCTATCAAATATCAACAGATAAATAATCAAAACCTGACACCTTCTGCTTGAAATCTTATAATGGGCCGTGGTTGGATCTTCCATCAGGACAACGATCCAAAACAAACATCAAAACAACACAAAAATGTGTTAGGGAGCACAAAATGAAGCTTCTGCCCTGACCGTCCCAGTTCCCTGACCAGAAGCATATAGAAAATGAGTGGGGTGAACTGAAGAGAAGAAGCACAAACATGGATCTGGAAATCTGACGGATCTGGAGAGATTCATTATGGAGGAATGGTCTCTGATCTCAGGTCAGGTGTTCTCCAAACTCATCCGGCATTATATGAGAAGACTCAGATCTGTTATCTTGGCAAAAGGAGATTGCAAAAAGGTATTTAATAGAAGGGTATGAATAATTGTGGCCAACGTGTTTTGGAGAAAAACATTTATTTTATAATGTGATTTCCCCCCCCACTTTCAAATCTTTTACTTCAATGAAAGGTTAGGATTTTGCCAATTTTTTAAATGAAAGATCAAAAGGATAAACGATGCAGATTTATTTTTTATAGCCATTTTTTATCATTTTTACCAGGGGCATTATTCATTCTGGGCACGACTGTATACACTATCTCACGTATCCCCTTTCATCGCAGATTTGCATCCAAGGTTTGTACAAATACTGAGAATGCAGACAGAACACACACAAAAAAAAAAAAAAAAAAGAGAAGAAAAGAAAAGAGAGAAGGGGAGATGAAAGCATACATTTTTAATCTAAAGAATTAGCATCAAATGCATTTTCATAATAATCCAAGAAAGGTTGCCATACATTCTGAAACCTTTCTGCTGAGTTTTGGACTGTAGTTCTTAACTTTTCAAGCTGGAGGAAGGACATAGTTTCGCACACCCAACGTGAGTGTTTTGGGGGTGAGGAAGATTTCCAATTTGTAAGAATTAGTCTGCGGGCTAACAGTGTAGAGAATGCTACTAATTGAGATTGGCCTCTTGAAACCCCAACTTTACTATGTACCACCCCAAATATTGCAATGGTAGGATCTGGATCAATATTCTTTTTACAGATATAGGTGAATGTATTAAATATCTCTGACCAGAATGTGCCTATGCTTGGGCATGACCAGAACATGTGAGCCAGAGAAGCAGGGGCTTGGTGGCAACGTGTACAATTGGGATCCACATCAGGATATATTTTAGCCAATTTGGTCCTAGAGAAGTGCAGGCGATTAAATACTTTGAATTGTATCAACCTGTGCCTAACACAGATAGACGATGTGTATATTTTATGTATAGCTCTTTGCCAAATTTCATCCGTCAATTCTGTATTTAGATCCTCCTCTCACTGTACCTTAAGAGACAGAAGAGATGGCATTTCATGTCCTGGATAGCAGTATACAGCTGGGAGACACTACCCGAGAGATGGGGCTTGACCGTCAGACAATGATCAAGAGGGCCGATATTTGGTTTTAAGGGGAATGAACGAAACTGGGAAAGGACAAAATCACGGACCTGAAGATACCTAAAAAAATGTGTTTTTGGTAAGCTTAATTCATTAACCAAATAATCAAAAGAAACGAACGTGCCATCTACAAAAAGATCTCCCACACTGTTTATGCCTTTTCTAGCCCAGGTGACAAAAGCCGTATCTATAAGCGATGGCTTAAAAAGAAAGTTTGAGGATAGAGGCATAGACACCAAAGCTTGTATGTGACCAAAATGTTTGCGAAATTGGGTCCATATGCGTAAACTGCCTCTTACAATAGGATTATCCGTATGTGGACCCACTGCCACTGGCAGTGGAGCACACAGCATTGAGGCCAAAGAGACGGACGAGCATGAATGTTGTTCCATTAGACACCAACTCGGACTACTCCCACTAATAGAATCTCCATACCATATTACTAATTTGTGAATGTTTGCAGCCCAATAATAGTATAACAAATTTGGTAAAGCTAGTCCAGCATTCTCCTTGTGTCTCTCGAGAACTGTTTTCCGTACACGAGGTATAGTTTTGTTCCATATAAATGTACTGATGTGCCTGTCAAGCTCCTTAAAGAATGATTTGGGTATGAAGATTGGGACTGTTTGGAATAAATACAAGATCTTAGGTAACGTTACCATCTTTATTGAATTAATACGTCCAGCCAGAGACAGAGGCAGAGTAGACCAACGATTAAGGTTCTCCTTGATCTGTCCTAAGGCTGATTTGAAGTTATTTTGGAATAGGTCCTTATATCTACTTGTGACTTTTACTCCCAGGTATGTCATGGGGCCCTCTGTAGTTCTGAATGGGTATGAGTCAAAGGATCGATTCCGAGCCAAAACATTAATTGGAAACAAAACGCTTTTGGTGGGGTTAATCTTGTACCCAGAAGATTTACCAAATTGAGAAATGGTGTCTAGGCGTTCTGGGATTGAAGTCTCCGGATCTGATAAAAACATCAGCAAATCATCGGCATACAGAGACACTTTATGAACCAGGCCGCCCCTCGTGATACCCCGTATATTGTTATTACATCGCAATGCCGCAGCAAGTGGCTCAATGACCAGGGCTGAGTTTCCCGATAACGTTGTCTCTTAGCGCGCTACGAAGACTCTTAAGGTATAATTTAACTGAAGGTATACCATTTCTAGGCGTGTTCCCCGAACTATACCTTAGAAAGCTGCTTAAGATATACCTTCTTACGTGCGACGTTACCGGGTGCTGTCCGTGGCGATGGTGCTGAATCTGTTGATATCGATGACTCAAGAATAAATTATTCTCTCGTGCAGGGGCTGTTTATGTGAGAAAGCCAGGGGCGTAGAATTTAGTAGGGACGCTAGGGACGTGTCCCTACCAATATCCAGTGAAATATCCCTAGCAATAATTTCGATCAAAACTTAAAATATATTTATATATTGATGTCCCCGTCCCCCAGGGGCGTCGCACCCGTGGGGGATGTGGGTGTTTTAACACCCACATTTTTCCCGGTGAGAGGGTTCAACACCCGCACTTTTTTCTGCAGTTTTCCCGCAGTTTTGCACAAACGCGCTACTACAGTCGCTCCTCCGTTTCTCTGGCGCTTTGTGTGTGCGCTCGCTGCGGCTGCCTCCTCTCAAACATCACACCGGCTTTGAGTGTGAGCGGCTGATGATTGGCTGTTATGCCTTAAGTCCCGCCTCTTTTGATGTGTTAGATTTATCGGTCAGCTCGCTCTGAGGAAGCGGAGACTTATGGTTTTATAGTTATTTACATCTCCCTTTTCCAGGTACTTTGAATGAGTGTTTATGCTTTGAACGAGGTTTTTAAATAGGCTTGATATGTGTTAGGGAAGATGTTATGTTTATGTTTAGTTGACATGTCGAGTGTTTTCGGTATTATATTTCATTTTTTTTTTTTGGCAAAACAGCACAAGACTTTAATTAAGTAACGTTAGGCATTCTGTTTGTGCTGCCTGATTTAAAGAAAAGTGCGCTCTTGCTCACACGATCAGCATGGTGATCTGGTGTTTTCTCCTAAATAAAAGCTCAAGGGTTTATTTCTTACAAGTGAAGAAATTGGGACAAAAGTAATTTCAATTTTCCTATTCTATAGCGTAATACAAAATATAATGTAGCCTAATGTAGACAGAGACTCTATATCATAACTAAAAAGATGTTTGAGCCCTCTTTAGGTAGGCTACAAGTCAATGCTTTTTCTTTGTTCAATGTGAACAGTTCATGGGTCGAAGCCGGTTGAAGCTCTTAATTTTGTGCACCAGATTGATGCATTTAACCTTAAAATGTACAAAATTTTCTTACGGGGGAGCATGCCCCCGAACCCCCTAGAGGGAGGCTACACCACTGCCGTCCCCAACAATTTCAAAATCAAACCTACGCCTCTGGAGAAAGCGCTGTTCTTTATAAAAGAAGCACTTCAGAAATAGTTGAAATTGCATTTACTAGGAATCATGGGATATTATAAAAAATTATCCAAACTATATTCAGCCTATAATAGCCTTGTCTACATATTTTAAAATTGTATTATATATTGCTGCCATAATAACATTTACATTTTTTATGTGCTTACTTCTCTTTCCCATTTTTGTTCTTTACCATTTTTGCGGTGAGCTGCGATGAAATATTGTTCTTGTAAATACTTTCAAGCATTTCAGTAATAAAAGTGTACGTCACGTAGCTACGGTGCTCGGCAGTGATCAAAAAGGATTTAAACAGTGAATTTTGAATCTCTTCTTGTAAACTCAGAGATGTGGATTCAGACGGCAATTAAATTACCACACGACCTGTTTGTCAAAAATCAGTAGGTATTAATTTGGACAGAGATTTTTTACGCGGGTTGGGTGAGAAAAAACACTGATAATATTATGGATTCGGACGGCACTAAAATAACCGACTTACCTGTAAATGTTTAAAATACCGTACGAGCCCATGATAAACAATATTAGCGTCCGAATAGGACTTAACTGACAGTACCTGCCTTTAAAATCGCTCTTTAATTAAAATACATTTATAAAATTTTATTATTGCCTATATAATAATATAATTAAAATTCGAACAACAATCAGTGTAATGACAATTTTATTCTTTGCATGAAAACACTTGCCTAATTGAACACTGTCTGGGTGTATTAAAACTTCAGAATTATATTCATATAGACATTTAACGGTGATAAGGTAAAGCTAAGAGTGGTCCAGACCAACCTTCCGAAAGTATGACTTACAGAAGGTATACTTAACTAAGAGCGTTTCGGGAAACACGTATTAACGATAAGGCACAGCTTAAGGTGTAACTTAAGAACGACGTAGCGTTAAGAAGGTTTCGGGAAACTCAGCCCTGATCAAAGAGAAGAGGGGACAACGGACAACCCTGTCGTGTCCCTCTCTGAACAGTGAAATATTGCGAATTAAAGTTATTAGTCCTCACTCTAGCTTGGGGTGCTGCATACAACGTCTGAATCCAAGAAACAAAGACTGGACCAAAGCCGAATTTGCTTAGAGTTTTGAAAAGGTGTCCATACTCAATTTGATCGAAAGCTTTATGCGCGTCTAGTGAAATCACTATTTCTGGCGAGTGAATCGAATGTTTAGAATATATTATGTTACTATGAAATGTACATTATAGGTTCATGCAATTAAAATTCTTAACTTGGAATATTCGTGGAGTTGGTTCACAAACAAAAAAAAATAAAGTTTTAAATTACCTAAAAAATACACAAGCAGATATATGTCTAATACAGGAAACACACCTCTCACAATATACACAAAACAGCTTAAAAACTACACATTTTAACCACTGTTTTTCCTCCTACTATAATTCAAAACAAAGAGGAGTATGCATCTTAATAAACAAAAAAATACAGTTTAACCACCATACAACCATTTCAGATCCTGAAGGCCGTTTTATCATTATTAACATTTCAATCAACAATAATCCAATTACAATTGGCAACATTTATGGACCAAACTCTGATGATTCCTCCTTCTTTGCAAATTTTTTTTCCTCTCTTTCAAACATTTCCAACGGTCCAATAATTATAGGGGGAGACTATAACACTGTAATCAATCCATCATTTGACAGGTCAAAACATACAGGAAAATCTTGGCAGTCCTCTAAAACTATAAAACAGTTCATGAGTGATTTTGGTCTTGGTGATGGTTGGAGGCTACAACACCCACTCGCTAGAGAATACACCTTTTATTCTAATGTCCACCAAACCTACTCCCGCATTGATTTCTTTCTAACCAGTAATTCAATCATACCAAATATATTAGAAACCAAAATACATCCGATCATTATTAGTGACCACTCTCCAGTAACTCTGACATGGAATCCATCTGCAATACCAAAGCACCCCACCAGATGGCGTTTTAATACATCACTCTTGAAAGATCCAGAATTTGACAGCTACTTCAAGAGAGAGTGGACATCCTTCCTTGAAATAAATGACTCTCCAAAGTCGTCAGCATCACTGCTCTGGGAAACATGGAAAGTAGTTTTACGGGGAAAAATTATATCATATTCAGTACATAAAAAAAAAGGACAGAGAAAAAGAAGTCCAACTGGAAGAAAGAATAAAAGAATTAGAAATTTTACATGCAAATACTCAATCAGAAAGCATCTATAAAGAAATTAGAGAAAAAACATTTTTGCTTAATGAAATAATAAACAAAAGAAACCAGTTTCTGATTCACAGGCTCCGTCAAGAAACTTTTCACCATAGCAATAAATCCGGAAAATATTTAGCCAGTCAAATTAAAAAAATAAAGAAAGAACAGCAATAACCTCCATCAGAAACTCGGCAGGGAAGCTAACCAATTCACCAGTTGAGATAAACAAGATATTTGAAGATTACTATACAAAATTATACTCATCTGATCTGGACCCAAACCAAGAAGACATAACCCAATTTCTCGATAACACCATTCTACCAAAACTCAACATGGAACAAGTAAACACACTAGAATTACCAATCACAGAAAAGGAACTGCACTCCACATTGAAAAGCATGCAAAATAATAAAGCACCAGGTCCAGATGGCTTCCCTGCTGAGTTCTACGAACATTTTTGGTCAACCTTATACCCATTATTTAGCAGAACAATAACAGAAATAAAACATAACGCAAAGTTCCCTTCCCATATGAATACAGCACTTATATCACTCATTCCTAAACCTAACAAAGACCACACCTTCACATCTAACTATCGTCCTATCTCACTTATAAATGTCGACATAAAAATTATTAGCAAAGCACTAGCCCATAGAATTGAACAAATTATACCATATATAATCCACCCTGATCAGACCGGCTTTATAAAGGGTAGACACGCATCCAATAACACCCGCAGATTATACAATTTAATGCACTACTCATCAGTACAACAGAAAGATACTCTCATTGCCACATTAGACGCCGAAAAAGCTTTTGATAGGGTCAACTGGAAATTTTTATTCACCACGTTACAAAAATTCGGCTTTGGAGAGTCATTTATTAACTGGATCAAGATTTTATACACATCACCATCGGCCACAGTCACAACCAATGGACTAACATCACAAAGCTTCACACTGCACAGGGGGACGAGGCAGGGATGTCCACTCTCTCCATCCCTATTCATGATTTTTATTGAACCTTTAGCAGCAGCTATCCGTCAAAACCCAGCAATCAAAGGTATTGAAACACCACAACAAACACATAAAATCTCACTTTATGCAGATGATATCCTACTATATATACAAGAACCCCTAGCATCTACTCAAGAAATAATTAAAACAATCCAATCCTTCTCAAAAATATCAGATTATGCAATAAACTGGAATAAATCTTTCATCCTCCCTTTACATAAAACCAAATGGGATGTGGCACACCATCAATCACCGATACCTATATGTCATGATCACATCACTTACTTAGGCATTAAAAGGCATCCAGACTGTCAGAGTTGGTAACACTCAACTTCACACCACTGCTAAAAAAAATAGAAGAAGATTTGCTCAGGTGGCTCAACCTTCCAATCTCCATAATCGGCAGGATAGCAGCAATAAAAATGACAATTTTACCGAAAATTAATTACCTGTTCTCAATGATTCCAACCCACCCCACACTCACCTGGTTTAAATCACTAGACTCCATTATAACTCGCTTCTACTGGAAAACTAAAACACCAAGGATTAAACTCACTACACTACAAAAAAGTAAGGTTCAAGGAGGACTAGAAGCACCAAATTTCCAATATTACTCAATGGCTAACCAACTGCAATACATATACAAATGGATTCACCCCACCCAATCTGATATTATATGGCTAGATATAGAACAATCACTATGCAAAGAATTAAATATAGCTGACATACCGTTCCTCACTAAATCAATTAAACAACACACATGTTTTAATGCAGTAACTATATCTGCCACTCTGACAGCCTGGTGGAAATTTCACCAAATCACAAATTCTACATTAGCTCCATCTAACCTCACCCCACTGTGGAACAACCGTGACTTTATAAGCAATAAAAAAACATTGAATTTTCACACATGGGCGGAAAAGGGTATCACCCACATTAAGCACATTTTCAAATCTAACACATTTACACCATTTCCGCAACTGGCCCAGGAGTATGGCATCGGGAGCAACGAATTTTTAAAATACCTACAACTCAAATCTTCTGTTCTGACAAAAATCAACATCAGAGACACAAATTTAGAACTTCCACCGGCAATATCAGACATGGTCAACATTTCCTCCCCAAAGAAACCTCTCTCTAAAATATACAAAATGATTTCAAACCAACTTCAGACCATATACTTACCAACAATAAAATGGGAAAACGATCTTTCAATAGCCCCTGACGCCAACTCCTGGACCCAAATCTGTAAAAACATCTATCTCATGTCCAAAAATGCGAATCTTCAGTTAATACAATACAAAATACTTCACAGAACACATTACACGGGCAGCAGATTAGCTAAAATGGGTTTCACATCAGAAGTTTGCACACATTGCAATCAAAATTCTACAGATACATACATCCATGCAACCTGGCACTGCACTCCAATCAAACACTTTTGGGAAGAGGTCACACAGTCACTATCCACTATAGTTGGCTGCCACATCCCACTGTCGCCTTCTCTTTGCTTGCTGGGGGACCTGACAATAATCACTGATAAAACTGTAAACTCTAAAATACTCCTCATAGCTCTAACCATCGCCAAGAAAACTATCCTCATGAACTGGAAAACTAGAAATAAATTACACATTAACATTTGGAAAAATCTTATTTCAGACTTCATTGCAATGGAATACACATCTCCCCTTCATAATTACGCATCTGAAACTGACCTCTGCCGTCCAACACTTTCTGACCTCTTACAGCTTGTTGTATTTTTATACCGCTACAAAATCTAGAACAGCCCTCCAACACTCTTATAATATATTACCATCATAAATGTCTCTTACCTGCAATCCTAAGGTGCTTGAAGTCGTTCCAGAGTCCCCAGCGGTGTCCGATCCAGCTCAGTCCTGAGTCTGTGCCTCTGGGCTTTTTGCTTAATATGAATATCTAAACTATCAAAAAGTTATGATACTTCTAGGAAAAAATCACTCTGAGACTTATTTAGAAAGGTTTTCGAATCACCAAAAATATGGTTTCGTTTTACTAAAAAGTTTCAGAATAATACAAAGACAATAAATTCAAAAAGGAAAAATAACAGAACAGCGTATAGGTCTTTACCTCGAAGTGCGGCCCCGAGTAACAGGAAACAAAACCTTTTATATGGTTTGAGGTTGGTAGGGGGCCGTCTTGAGGGTTCGAAGCTCATAATGCAAAAAGCAATTCCCTTATTAGGTAAAACTAACTAGCTTTCAAAACTTTCCATTTGAAGCTTATCCTGCACTAAGCACATTTACATCCTCTCTGCCGCCTACGTCTAAAAGCTTAAAATATGTTTTAACCGTTCTTCTACCTGCAGGTGTTAAAACCACACTACATCTCTTTGCCTTTACCCTAGATGTTAAAAGGTCAGAGAAGCGGGCTCTTCGGTTCAACACCTGCTGAACCTTTTCCGCTTATGCAGAGAGAACAAAGAAAACCACAAACACTTCAGTTGGCAAAGCAAGCCTGCATCATGCTTCTAATGTTGCAAGTTTCCTCTGCAACTTTGACATTTCATTATTACATTGACATTCTAAGATAAACCCCCTTACAATACACAATAATTGTTTATTACATTTTTCCATCCGTCGAAGGATCCTTATCATCTGTTTGCTTTGTCGAACCAGTTCGTTTTGGGGGAGATGTGGCATCGCCTGCCTTCGTCCTCCTTTCCTTTTTCTTGGCTTTTTGAAGTTCTCTGGCGTGGTCTTTTTGGAGTCGGTCAACTAAAAGATCGTCCATAAAGATTTCAATCTTATCAGTTCGATTTGAGACATACAAGTCATTCATCATGGATTCTAGTGCGAAGGATTTAACAGATTCTAGTGAGAGGGATTTATCAGAAGATTTCAAATTCACAGGCTCCACTTCACCCTCTCCTGTAATCTTATGGTAAAAACCTCTGGTATATTTTGCTGTTTTTGGTAGTCTAGTAAGTGAACAATTAAACACTATTACAGTACCCTTCATTACACTCTGGTATTCCTGTTCGACATACAGGTCAAATAGATTTCCCCTTCTTTTGAACAAAGTCACTTCATCAAAATTATTACTAGGCCATACAAATTTAGGATCTGGGAATCTAGCAGCTTCATGGACATAGTTATCATTTACATCGTCGCGGTTCACAAATATCCTCAGGGCCGCCTTGGAGAACCAGACCCTCTCTGCCGATTCTGGTCGGGATTTCGCCCGTTGTAGAAACTGCTCGAAGGTCTCTCCGGCCTTTTGGCCTCCCGTCTCCTGGATCAGCACCTGAGGCATCTATAGAACACACGCGATTTATCAATAAACGCCAGTCCAAAAGCTCCTGACCCCACAGACATTTTTGTTTTTTGTAAGGCAACTCCATTCCAAAACCCGATTTCTTTTTCTGTAAGAAATTCTATAATTTGGAAAATACATTTCGATTCCCCGTTATTTCCAGAGAACGTTTCCCACTGTCGTCCAGGAATACATAATTTTAACCATGAGGGTATCACATATCTACCAAATTTATCTATCCCCAGCATGGCTTCTGAGAAGCTGTTCAATTTTAATTCCTCTCTTAGGCAAACTCCTCGTTCAACACTCATACTTATCACCGTATCCCAAACATATCTATTACCATCAAACATTTTCTTCGTAGTCTTAGTTTTGTTACTCATGCAAATTCCACACCATTTTTGACCATCAATCAATTCAAAGTACACTTGTTTTATCAAACATTGACATTCATCACAGTTATTGCCCCAGTCATTACTCCCAGATCTGAAGTCAATTCCAAGCACATTTTCATTTTTCCGTCTGTTCTCCTCAATTGCAATCTGACGCTTCAGCTCCTGTAATTTAGTTAGACATTTAATTAGGACCTGCCAGACTAAGATTTACCCAACACTCTTTGCAATGTCTGATCGGTTTTTTAATCCTATCCCATCTATGGAAAAGGATTAAAATTCCTAATAGCATAATATTTTCACTGGGAATGTAAACTCCCAAAGAAAATATAATCAAGGTTAATGTCCCAATCAGAATCCACATCGTAGATTCCTTACCATGTCGAAATATCAACAATCCCGTCAAATACAGTGTTGTGACCGTGATTATTGCTATCTCGCACCATAAAGTAATCTGTGGTCTTTCAATCATTATAATAGTTATATCGATTGCCAACTTACAACCACTTAATAAGTACAAAGCTATAATTCCCCTTAATTCAATAAGTTTAGACCATCCCTCTGAATTAATTATCATATCGCAAACTAATATCAGTTTGCTCAATTTGCCAATCAGAAATATTCTTCCAATTTGCAGTGCGGAAACTAACATGTGCCAACAGAGATTTTGGTTATAACCATTCAGAAGCATCCATACAAAATAAGTTCCGAATTCACTGACCTGCGCAAACAAACTTTCAGAGGTTCCTTGGAAACTCGTAGGTTCATCGGCGACTCCCATTGTAGTCTCGTTTTTCGTCCCGTTGGATGCCATGTTAATGATTTAGTAATTTAGATCTTCTGTTGGTCTTAACTCGAACAATTTTTCTTTTAAATATTTCTTAGCGAAATATGTAATAAGTTCTTTCTTAGATATTTGCTCCAAGCGCTGTTGAGAGAAGTTCAAGTCCTTTGTGTCTAACCCACACTGCTGTCTAACCTATATTGTCTTGTGACTCCCCCTGCCAGTCACCCCACTTCCTGACAGGTTTCCGGGCCATCCCCTATACATTGTTGTCATAGCAACGGTTTCTCTGACAGGCTCCTCTTCCTTCTCAGCTGTGTACCTTGCAATGCTACCAGTTTTTCTAAGACTGCCAATTGATCTGGTTTATTACTTTTCGAGCAAATTCTCCTTCCTAGAGCATTACAAGAACATTTTATTATGATCAACAGTAACATTAGTCCTAATGCTCCCGCAGTACAGTACAACGCATACCACCCCAGATCGACAAAGAAGCCAATCAGCCATTCCCAAATATCTGTGGTGATGAACTTAACTACGGCTGTTGTTGCATTAACTATACCTCCTATACCAGTCGCAAAGAAATTCTCAGGCTCATCAAACCATCTTGGGAAGCTATCTGCTCCGATAATTTCAACGCTACGATTACAAATAGTATCTTTCATCCAATCTAAACCCAAATAATAATTACTATCCAGACCCCGACACCACAACGTTTTCCATTTTTTCCTGGAAATGAGCTGTTCTAAGTCATCCAGAGGAATTATTTCTAAATTAGATAATTTCAGCGGGCTCTCTTTTTCTAGGTCATAACGGATGTATATATTTTCGTCTATTCTAGCTGGAACGTGGAATACCCTCCAATTTCTATTTCTGTCCACGGTCCTGATAACTCCTCCAGCCCCATATGACATCTCATATGTTCCGGACAGATTATCTTTTGTAAAAGTCCATGGTAATGGCACAATCCCACTAGACCAGTAGCATAGCACAGATAACATCTGGTTAACAGTTATATCATCCTGTCCGCTCGAACATTGTTTAACCAGTTGACCACACTCTTTCCCAGTCAAGCCCATCATACCATCACTGTGAAAGATCAATTTCATCCTATATTTCTCATCTTCGTCTTTCTTTGTCTTCATTCCTACCCGCTTCAATAATAATTTTCTTTTTATGTTAAGAATCTCATTTGTCTGATTTCCTGATAATGGATTTGTGCCATTCATTAGATCACTACAATCCATGAGTTCTCCTCGTTTGTCACAAAAACTAGAATATGAAAAATCATTATAGCCGTTTTTGTGATATCGATACTTGGCCTTGTGGTCTCTATTAGTAATCGTTAGTCGGATACATTTATCCATTACCATCATTCTCTTCTCGTAATGACTTTTAATCTCTTCTTCATTCCGTAATGATTCGTTTAGTACCATTTTAATTAAATAAACCTCGGTTTCTTTTCGCTTATTATCTATCTCCCATAATTGTTTTTTGTAGTTGTATTTGACCCTTGGTATTTTGAGCCTTCTCGGCCATATCCACGGAATAGTTTTATTCAGTTCCAGGTCAGTTTTAGTTGCTGAATACTTCTCAACTTCAGCCAATTCCATCGCGAAGCGGTTGTCCATATTGGGAGACAATTTGGACTCTAAATAACGACCATGAGTGGTAGTTAATAAAACAAATTCCCCTAATGGATTTAAAAATCCACTAGATTTAATCCATTCCATTACATTCTTTTCCATATCTTTTTCATGTTTTTCTTTATCAGTTATTATACTTCTCTTTTCTCGTTTTACAACAGTTCCTTTATTTTTACACTGGCCCAACTTCCACGGATTGAAATGTGTATTCATCCTGAATATCCAACATCCTCCTAGCTCCTCATTCGAACTAGTCCTTTTGGTAGATCCAATGAAATATCTACACGTCTCATTACCGCAATGCTCTGTAATATAACTATTGGTTTCATAAATCTCTACCTCTTTACTATACCAGCGCCTAATCTTTGTAGTACGTTTTATTTTAACCTGCGGTTTTTTAACTAGATAATACAAAACATCTTTGTGATGATTTCTATCTTTTAAGTTAATCTTTAGCCACTTCCAAAAATATTTGTTATTACTTTCTGTTTCACTTTTATTCTTTAACCTCGTAGCGAATACAGTTAAATCAAATCCGGAGACATTTTCTCGGCTTATTTCAACTTCTGCTAATATTACTTGTCCGGTTAATATTTCCCATTGTAATAAGTAACTTACTCTTACAATGGTCAATATAATTATTCCCAAACCTAAAAATACCCATAAAATCATACTTATCCATTTCCAGCAATTTCGTTGTCGTTTTAACCTCCTGATGTTTTCTCTTGCTTCCTCCAATTCTTCCGTCAGGACGTCCTTCGACTTTGTCTTCTCCATTCTGAAAATACAGGTTAGTTCTTAGGCTCGATGACGAGCCGCTTGGCCCGTCGAAACAAACCTTTCTTAATCACTTTTACTTCAGGCTGCTTATCATGCAATTCAGCTTCAATTCCCCCGATCCAGTCAAAGTCGGGGTGTGCACAGGTCAACACATTTATTTTCAGGTGCATCACTATTTTAAACTGTTCGTTTGGAACATCTGTAATCTGACCATCCCCATAATAATTTCCCACCTGAAACCTCTTTTCACTGTCTCGCCAGACTGTGTGCTCTTTCATTATTTTTGCTGGCGCGACATCAAGTTCTATAAATTTTTCTTTTCTTCTTGACTGCCTTTTTTCTTTTGTCACATTTGACCTAGAAAGGGTTCCTCTATAATCTTTATTATAGTTAGGGCTATTTTCCCATCCACTTTCCTGTGCTAATTCTATGGCTAAGGAACTCCAAGTCCTCACTTGCCACTCCTGACCACGTTTGACATAGACCCAGGCTAATTTTCCTGAGGAGCCTCTCTTCATCTCCACTTCTGGAAAACAGCCTATCAGGGATGCCTGCCACAACGTGAGGTTCCATCTAGCGGATTCTAGATCTGCTAGGGACAAATCACTCTCTCGATCTTTATCCTTTATCTCTTTTACTAAAGCCTCCCTCTCCTGCAGTGCTTGATCCTTAATTTCCCTGTCGTCACAGGGAAAAACAGGAATCCTAGTCTCCAGGAAAGCTATTCTTTCGTGTTTCCTCATCCCTATCCAGGGATGTCTGGAAAATCTGGTGACTATTCCGTCTTGGAATAGTCCTATGGGTTTCATAACTCTTATGGCTTCCCATACGAACCTGGACGACATCAATGTCCTGTTCTTAGTGCCACATACCACACATGTCCAACTGTTAATCCCATCCCATGTACACCCACATTTTTCAGCGGTGCCTCCGGATATTCTGTACGAATCCACCCGGAGTTTTGGATGGTTTGGCCAACAATTCTTACATATTAGGATGCCTCCTATCTCAATGTGACTATGTTCACTGACCAACCACTCGGCCCCCATAGACTTCTTTTCATCTGGGGCGAGGGTAGGCAGGGCCACTGCCTTATCACAGATCACACACATATACGGACGAACTCTAATCTCCACAGGTGTGGCTTCCTTTCCTGAAAAACCCAGCACCCGTTGTAGTTCCGGTTCTAACCATAGCATAGCTTTTGAACCATGTTGACTATGCTCCACTCTAATCAGACCCCTCCTGTTAGTAACCTCAATTATTTCCTCCATCACTATTTTTTAACTAGATCTTTGTTTGACTGGATCCCGTTATTTTCTAATTCTACGGTGTTTGAGCCAGTAATGGATATTACCGTATCTATTGTCCCTAAACCCTGGTTGAATCTCCCTACCTTTTTCCGTCTAGTGATTATCACGCGGTCTCCGGGTTTGAACCTCGGGTTGCTCTTTAGCTCCTTTTCCTTTGGTTTCACCTGTTCACATCTGTTGAGATGTAGAAGACATTTGTCAACAATCGTGTCCCATTCTCCGAGTTCCTCATTTTTGCTAAAAAACTCCTTAACTTCCCTGATAGCACGTTCCGAGATTCCATTTGTTGAGGGCCTATATGGGATACTCTTGGTCAATACAATTTTGTTCTCTTTGCAGAACTCTTCCACTAGTTTTCCACTAATGTTATGTGCACCATCTGCTCTAATGGATTCCATTTTTCCTTCCCATTTGATCCATTCTTTTAAACATTCTACAACGTTTTTCTCGAGCGCGGCACGCATAGGCCAAACCATCTTTTTCTTAGAGTGGTTATCGATTGCCAAAAGAAAATAACAATTACCCAACTTCGTTTTAGGCCTGAGCGGGCCTCCAAAATCGATGCTGACCTCTTGACCTCGGTATTCTTTAGGCAGTTCGCTTTCTTTGGCTCCTTTGGCCGTCATGAATTTCCTGCATATCTTGCACTCCTTCTTTACTTCTCTATACCTCAACCTCCAATTTGGAATGTTTAGATTTCTCAGTCTAAGTTCCATTTGGATCATGTTGTAGCTAGGATGGTTTAGTTCGTCATGCAATTTCTCAAATAACTTAGTCACTTCTTTAATTTCAACCATACCTATGAACTTGTCGACCTCCCTATTTCCTTGCGCTGCCTCGCTTTCTTGTTTCGTGTGGCTGACCTGGTGATAGCAATGTACAATCACTTTCTGTAGCAGTTCGGAAATCTTTTCCCACTGTTCTCTATGAGGCATGGGTTTGTTACGCGCATTGTGAAACCCATTGGCTTTCCAAATCTCTAATTCTTTGTTTAAACCATCTGCAACGTACTCCGAATCACATGTCAGGACGATTTCCTTGTGTCCTAATTCGATAGCTTTTTCGAGAGCTTTCTGCACTGCAGTGACTTCAGCTAATTGGGCAGTTCCTTGAATCTCCCTACTTTGGGAAGTAATTAACTGTCCTTCCTTCCTAACCAAAAACCCCCATTTCACTCTGCCTGCCTTTTCACTTCCATCTGTGAAATATTTTGGCAGATGTTGGTGTGTGTCATGGTATTTGGTCATTCTTTCTTTCCTTTTCGCCTTGATCATCTTCCATTCCAATTGATTATCGCCTAGTATCAAGTTCCATTGATCCCATCTCTGGGAATGAATTCTCGCTTGATTCATCACTAGGTTCTTTTTTAGTCTAGTTAATTCTCCTGCTTGAGAGTTTATCTCAATAGGTTGTTCTTTGGCTATTGCTTTGAGTTGTAATAGCCTCTTTGTCACTGCTGCTAGCACTCTCTCTGGCCCATTCTCTTCATACTTCCTCATAGCAGGTTCCTGCATATGAGTTAAGAATGCTATTGGCGCTTTACCGTCCCTGTTCGATAAAGTGAGAGTCACCTCGTGCTCTGCCTCATTTACATCAACAATTAACGGGACGGTTTCATCACGTCGTTCTAACTCTCCGCTGTCTAACGCCATTCTTATCAGTTTGACCCTGGCTGCCTCCATTTCATCTGTCCACTGCCATTTTCCCTCCTTCGTACCCTGATAAAGCACTTTAGCTTCTCTAGAATACTTAGGGATCAGTTCTCTGATATAATTCAGCGTTCCTAACAGCGATTGTAATTGTTTTTTGGATTTGGGAGGTTCTGATTTTAACAATTCTTCCAGTTTTCCTCTCGTGTTCGTCGTCAGGGCCTTTGTATCCTTCCCTAATTTAAATCCTAAAAAGTCTACTTCGTGTTTTCCAATTTCCATCTTTTTCAGACTTGGTTTTAGACCTGCTGCGGTCACCCTGTCTAAAGTCTGCTCAAGCAGTTCTATGTGTTCTGCTTCTGTCTCTGTAGCTACCAGAATGTCATCAATATAGACTGTTACCGGTATTCCGGAAAGTGTCTCTAGCATCATACTTTGGAATACGTTAGGGGAATTCTTGTATCCTTGGGGTAATCTAGTGTACACAAATTGATCGCCCTGGTACGTGAAAGCTGTTTTGCCCTGACTCTCTTTTGCTAATGGGACGCTCCAAAACCCATTTGCGAGATCGATTTTAGATAACCATGTTTTATCTCGGCCAATGCCTCCACTAGCCTCCCCGCAGTTAATCAGATATCTAGTATCTGGTACTGTGAGTTTATTCAGTGATTTATAGTTATTAACGAGTCTCCAGCCTCCGTCCGGTTTGGCTACCGCCTGGATCGGGGCATTTGTGACGGCGGTTTCATTCTTCGGTAGCTTTCTGATTATTCCCTGATCCGTCAGTTCTCTAATCGTTTCGCCGATTTCTTTCTCTGCTTTACTGTTAATCTTATACTGTCTCTGAGGAGGTGGAATTCCTCCTTGAATTATGTGTTCATAATTCGATTGAACTTTTCCACAATCATTTTTACTCTTTGAGTAATAGGGCAGATATTTTTTCAAAACCATTTCCAGCCCCCCTTTATCTTTTAGGTCAGATTCTTCTACTATTCTTTGGATCTCTTTATCCTGATCCACAATTCCTAATTTTCCTATTTTTACTAGATCGTCTGGGCAAAGTAAATTGTCGCTTCCCATTACAACGTTTATTTTCTTCTTTTTCCAGACACGTTTGTTACTTACACGGCCATCAAAATCTTCGATCAATATTTCATCAATCAATTCTCCGTGATTCTCGGACGGTCTTATAACACTAATATCGGCCCCTGTATCCACGCGAAATGTGGTATCGTCGTAAGTTTTGTAAAGTCGTTTATCTATTTCTACTGTTTTTAGGAGGGCCATTTTCAGGGGGGCCGATTTTTCCTAATCTACGTTATCTCTTCTCTTTTTCTTCTCGATCCTACTTTTCTTAGGTTTTTCTTCTCTAACTTTGCTACCGTCAGTTTCCTCAAATCTAACTCTTCCAACCTTAACTGTTGGGTTGTTTTTCTCTCTGTCACGTCTCACTCGTGTCTTTTCTTCTTGACTAAGCTGTCGCCATTTCTCGGGACTGATATATGTCCCCCTCTCCTTGCCGTTCTCCTCTCTATTCGTTCTAGATCTTGATCGATCTCTATATCTGTCTCCTTCTCGATTCGGGTTCCTACGATAATTATTTTCCTCTGGTCTCCCTTTCTGATGGGTTTTTGGGCTACGGTCTATTGTTGGCCTTCTCTCTGGTTCATACTGATTGTATGACTTCTTGTCACGCTCTGATTTCCTTGTCTGTCTCTTTGCTGGCAGATGTTTGTCATTCGCTTTACTCCTGTCCCCCTGAATAAGTTCGGTTTTCCGATCATATCTAATCAGGGCTTTTTCCAGTTCCTCTGGAACTGTCTCGGGACCTAATAGGAGGAATTCTCTGGCTCCTGTAAGAGCATTATTTTTTACTCCTCTGAAAATATGTCTGAGGAGCCCCTCAACGCCCTTTTCTGCCATTTCCTGACATGCGGATAGTGCTCCTACTGTGGTCCATTTCTCCTCAAACTTTTTCTGCTCTAACTCCTCCCTATCCGTTGGGATTAGTCCTTCTAGCGTTTGAGCTAATTTTCTTCCCCCATTTATTCCAAATTCAGCTAGGATATGTGAATCTATCGATTCACCTGTTATACCCATCTGCTCTCCGTACCGGACTATCTCTCTAACTTTTCCTTTTACGGTGGTGTTTTTGAGTTTAGCCTTCTTGAGCATACGCATTTCTTGGTCTCGTTTTAACAGATCCTCAAGGGTTGCTGCAGCTCTCACTGGAACAACCTTGGGTGATTGGTAAGGTTCCGCTAGACTACCTGGGGTTTTAGGTCTCTGTCCTGGTGTCCCTAAATGTAGGGCTTCTAAGTGCTGATTTAGCTCATTCATTTCTTTAGGACGATCCCTGTCTGCCTCATATGGATCGTTTGCATCGACGGCTACTTCTCTGAATCGCAGGCGTCGAGGTACTTGCGGGTTTCGAGCGGGGGTATCTGCCCTCACACTCTCAACCACTTTCGGTACTCTTGGTTCTAGATCTATAGGCTCTTCGTCACTCGAGTCACCGGTTAATTCGTCGTCACTCTCGGTGTCGACGTCCGAGTAATATTGGTCATACCAAGAGCTACCCACTCTTCCTTTAATTATTCTCTCTAGGGCGGCTTTATTCGTTAAATCTTTCTGTGCCAGTATAGCTCTCTTTGCCCTGCGAGTCAATCTGGTGTCCGAGAGAATCTCCTCCGCATCGCCACCATTAAGTAAACACCAGACTTGACCACAGGTAATGCCAGGTACATATTCTTTGTCCCACATATCCTTTTTATCTAATAGAGTTTCCTTCTTTTTACTTTTCGCATGAGTGGGTCGGTATGATCCCTTCCCCAGTTTAAAGGTCTCATAGCTTTCGCAAAAATTTAATTTGGGGAATGGATTCTCAACCGGGTCTTTTGCACCTCTGGAAGTGGCCGTTCGTTTTAATACTGGCCATTCCGGGTCTTCTTCGTGACTTGGGGCTTCTACGCTTGGTTCTTTTGCCACCCGACTTCGACCTGATTTCTGTTGTGATCCCCCTTCATCAGCTTCTTTATTTTGGTTCACTAATTCTGCCACTTTATTTAACACTTCTGCGTTTGGGTGGCAAATCATCCATGTTTTGGGCCAGCTCGTCTGGCTTGTTTTTCTTAACAGCGCGGCTACTAGGTGTGCACCTACTTTGACATCATTGAATCCGAATTCCCCTCCGGGCATTATCGGCATGGCGATTGTTCGAAATTTATTCTCCCTAGCACAACCACACATTTTGTCTATTAATATATCCAGGGTTATGAGGGCTAGTAATTCTTCCTCTAGGTTATGGCCACTACCTTTCCTATACCCGATGGCGTGTATTACGGGTTTGCCATTCGGACCTCCTATTTTTTGTAGGATAATATCTCCAGTTTTGAGAGAGGTAGGTCTACCTCCTATTAACTTATCTGATTCATTTTGAAACTTTTGTCCTGCCTGTTTTAAAAAGGCTGCTGCGACGCCGGCCTCATGGCGAAGATGTATATTAGCGGTATTAACCAGAACGTCTGCTTCTTCCTCTAACTGCTAAGATCCTTCCTTCAGTACAACCAAATTAGGGCCCTTTGCGAAATATAACCGAAGAGGTCCTTCGACCTCTGGTAGGGCTTCCTCACCCGGGCTCATTAGGTCTTCATAGAGCGGAGCATCAGGTTCAGTAAAATTCATATTCACCTCTTCTTGAGAGATAATGCTAAAAGCCACCGAGCCTCTATCTGATTCCTCTTCTAAACCATCTTCCGCTAGGGCAGCCCAATTTTTCGTTGGTATACCTTTTATCTCTTTCCCTGTCGAATTAAAGACTCTTACTTCGGGATGACCATCAATACCTTTTTTCTTACAGGTATAAATGAAGGTCGGAGCTTCTGCTCCTTCTCTCACCCTGAAATTTACCACTGGTGCAGCCTCTCTGACTTCCTGCCAGGGTATATTCCTAAAGTCACACTTACACTGGGTAGAATCAGACCATTCTAACTTTCCTGCAGTGTCACTTGTAACTAAGTCTATGGTTACCATTCTGCTTCCCATTTTTTTTTTTCAAGTGTTAGGTTCACTGGATTTATTTCAGTCTTCCTGCTGCCCTCGTCAAAGTTTTTATTGGTTTTAGATTGTCAAAAAGTGCCTGCTCGCACTTCCTTGTGACATGTGCGACTAAGAAATCAATGCCCACCAGCAACACAACCCGAAGGGAGCAGCGTTCGAGCCGGGCTGAAGGCGCACACCGAAAACTCAGTCACCCATGTGTCGCACGCAAGTGATGCAACCCTTTCACCAATCTAAACAGTTCACTCAATCCCTGATTTTATTTGCCAGTGTTCGGGTTCACTTCAATCCCTGATTTTATTTGCCAGTGTTCGGGTTCACTTCAATCCCTGATTTTATTTGCCAGTGTTCGGGTTCACTTCAATCCCTGATTTTATTTGCCAGTGTTCGGGTTCACTTCAAACCGGTTTATATCTACATACTAACTCACCCTCCTCTGAGGGGCTTTGAGTTTTCTGTCTGTCTTAACAGGTCTTCATATGAGCCTGCGCGCGCTGATTTTTCACTCAGTTCCTCCGAACTATGCGAGTGAACGGTGTTCAGTTTCAATCCCTCTGAACTTTGAACACCCTAACAGTGACTGTGGTATGTGGACTTTGTACCTATACGTGTTATCTCTCCTGAACCATTGTCCTTTAAATTTCCTTATTAGCAAAAAGCCCCACGTTGGGCGCCATGTTGTATTTTTATACCGCTACAAAATCTAGAACAGCCCTCCAACACTCTTATAATATATTACCATCATAAATGTCTCTTACCTGCAATCCTAAGGTGCTTGAAGTCGTTCCAGAGTCCCCAGCGGTGTCCGATCCAGCTCAGTCCTGAGTCTGTGCCTCTGGGCTTTTTGCTTAATATGAATATCTAAACTATCAAAAAGTTATGATACTTCTAGGAAAAAATCACTCTGAGACTTATTTAGAAAGGTTTTCGAATCACCAAAAATATGGTTTCGTTTTACTAAAAAGTTTCAGAATAATACAAAGACAATAAATTCAAAAAGGAAAAATAACAGAACAGCGTATAGGTCTTCACCTCGAAGTGCGGCCCCGAGTAACAGGAAACAAAACCTTTTATATGGTTTGAGGTTGGTAGGGGGCCGTCTTGAGGGTTCGAAGCTCATAATGCAAAAAGCAATTCCCTTATTAGGTAAAACTAACTAGCTTTCAAAACTTTCCATTTGAAGCTTATCCTGCACTAAGCACATTTACATCCTCTCTGCCGCCTACGTCTAAAAGCTTAAAATATGTTTTAACCGTTCTTCTACCTGCAGGTGTTAAAACCACACTACATCTCTTTGCCTTTACCCTAGATGTTAAAAGGTCAGAGAAGCGGGCTCTTCGGTTCAACACCTGCTGAACCTTTTCCGCTTATGCAGAGAGAACAAAGAAAACCACAAACACTTCAGTTGGCAAAGCAAGCCTGCATCATGCTTCTAATGTTGCAAGTTTCCTCTGCAACTTTGACATTTCATTATTACATTGACATTCTAAGATAAACCCCCTTACAATACACAATAATTGTTTATTACATTTTTCCATCCGTCGAAGGATCCTTATCATCTGTTTGCTTTGTCGAACCAGTTCGTTTTGGGGGAGATGTGGCATCGCCTGCCTTCGTCCTCCTTTCCTTTTTCTTGGCTTTTTGAAGTTCTCTGGCGTGGTCTTTTTGGAGTCGGTCAACTAAAAGATCGTCCATAAAGATTTCAATCTTATCAGTTCGATTTGAGACATACAAGTCATTCATCATGGATTCTAGTGCGAAGGATTTAACAGATTCTAGTGAGAGGGATTTATCAGAAGATTTCAAATTCACAGGCTCCACTTCAAGCTATGAATCCTTTCTCTGTTTTCAACTCCGACTCCTCCCACCTTCTTAACCAACCCACGAATATTAATGCATTTTAGTTATTTGAACTTGTTTATGTCATCATTGTTATTACTATCTTCACTGTTATTGTTATGATTACTATTTTCACTTTTATCTTTTCATTGTTGTAATTGCTGTTGTTGCTGTCTTTTGCTCTCACCATTGCGGTCACCACTGCCATCATCATTATCATTTATTAATAATATTATTATTATCATTATTATTATAATCATCAATATTGCCATTGTCAATGCTGTATTGGAATTAAATGTCATTATCATCACTACTGCAATAATTCCCCCCTTATCTCTTCATGGGTTTTTAATGCACCACAACATAGAATGAAAAAAAAAAAAAAAAAAAAGGAATATGTATATATGGAAAACCTCACAAACACCAGGGCAGGCAAGACAGACGAGAAGTGGTTTCATCGGGACAGCATCTCTGTCCCAATTTGAGACACTCTCGCACTGTACTCCCTCTTTTAATGCACCTTAGACATTGCACATAACACACAAAAAAAAAAATTAGGAAAAGATAGGGACTGCTGAGATGTGGGGGAAGGTTATCTTATATTATCTTATCATCTTATTATACCATCTTTTATTTTATACGGCATTGACAATGGCAATTGTTACATAGGAGGTAGGATGGAAATAAAAATCGACCAACACAATATTGGCAATATGGTGGTAGTGGGGAGTGGGGTGGTGATGGTAATGACAATGGTAATAAATAATAAATGGTTACTTTGTTTACGCATACACACACATACACATACCCACACTCACACCCGCTCAAATACACACTTAGATCAAACAATTATATCACTTTTATGTCACTTCTGGAATTATGGATTTACAAGATTGCTCACTACTGTACTATGTTGGTTTGTATGTATGTCTGACTGTTAAATAAAAAAAAAATAAAAAAAATAGAATATATTATGTTAAAGAGGCGACGTAAATTGTGAAAAGACTGTCTGCCCTTTACAAAGCCTGTCTGGTCAGGATGCACAATTTTTGGTACTATAGATTTCAATCTTAAGGAAAGAATCTTTGTAAGTATTTTATAATCACATGTGAGTAGGCTGATCGGGCGATAAGACTCGCATTTAGTGGGGTCTTTGTCCTTTTTGGGAAGCACAGATATTGTGGCTTGGGTCATAGATGTAGGCAGCTTCTCTTGTTTGAGTGATTCATTGTAGACGAGGCACAGTAAAGGTATCAACTTAGGGGCAAAAGCCTTATAAAACTCAATTGGATACCCATCTGGGCCTGGTGCCTTTCTATTTTTCATTGATCTAATTGCTTGACTAATCTCAGTTTCGACTATCGGCTGCTCAAGGATGGCCTTATCCTCCTCAGCTATAGTCGGGAGAGTTACATTGTCAAGAAATACATGGTCACTAGGATTGTCTGAAGAATATAAGGATGAATAAAATAATCTGAATTGCTCGTTAATCTCTTTGGGGTCAAGCTTAACTTCTCCATCCGCAGTTTGTTTTTTTGTAATAAAATTGGCAGCAGAATATTGACGCAGCTGGTGAGAGAGTAACCTACAAGGCTCTCCATGCTCGTAAAAGTTTTGTCTAGATTTCAGAAATTTCTCTCCTGCCTCCATAGAGGCAAGAAGATCAAATTCAGTTTGTAATGCTATTCTTTTTTTGCGGAGGTCAGCTGTAGGGGCCGAGGAGTGTTGCTGGTCAACATCGTGGATTAGATTGATCAACTCATTGTAGCGTCTAAACCTGCAAGACGGGCAGTGTATTCTATTATTTGACCCCTAATATATACTTTAAGAGTTTCCCAAAGTATTAAAATATCGGTGTCTGGCAGCTGGTTAGTTTCAATAAAGAAATCAATCTGTGTTGAAATAAAGTCTACAAATGTTTCATCAGACAACAAAGATGTATTAAATCGCCAATTACATTGAATTGGCCTTTTAACCTGGAGCCAAAGCTCCATAGTGACCGGAGAGTGGTCAGAGATAACAATGCTTTCATAACTGCAAGACTTAATTGATGAAAGCATTTTTTGATCCAGCAAAAAGAAATCTATCCTTGAGTATGTTTGATGAACAGCGGAGAAGAAGGAAAACTCCTTTAACGTAGGATTTTTAAATCTCCATGGATCTACTACGCCACTAGAACCGCGAAGAGCATTTATAATAGTTGCAGATTTAGAGGGGGAAGGAGGGGCTGTAAATACTTTGGAACGGTCTAGAGAAGGTTTAAGAACCGTATTAAAGTCTCCTCCTAGAATCAGATGATGTGTGCCCAGCTCTGGTATACGGCCAAACAGTTCTTTAAAAAAGTCTGGGTTATCCCAATTTGGAGCATACACACTAACTAGGACCACCGGCACGGCACGTTTTAAAGTCTGCCCTGTACAATCACAAAACGCCCGCATTTATCACTAATAACACTGGTTTGTATAAAATGTACATTTTTGTCAATCAAGATGGCTGTACCGCGAAATTTAGAATTTAATTCAGAATGGTAGACCTGTGATACGCATCCTCTCTTTAATTTAGGAATGTCTGTTGTGCGAAGGCGTGTTTCCTGTAGGAAAATTATCTCTGCTTTCAATTTGTTTAAATGTGAAAACACCTTACTTCGCTTTACAGGATGATTGAGTCCCCTCAAATTCCAGCTCACAAATTTAGTCGCAGGTCTGTCCATTCCATCTGCCGAACCCATGGCTGATAAAGGTCAACTCAATGCTATTGTGAAAACTCATCCCCAACTCTAAAGAGAAAGAAAGAAAGAAAGAAAGAAAGAAAGAAAAGAAAGAAAGAAAGAAAGAAAGAAAGAAAGGAAAGGAAAAAGGAACAAAGGCACAAAGACAGAAAAAAACAACAACTGTGCAGAGTAAAAAGAAAACTTTTAAATCACCCATTAACAACACAAACCCCTGCTGGTCCCTCCCCAAATGAGAGACTGCACCCCCCAACCTCCTAAGCCACTATGAAGTTTCATAGAAAGAAAAAAAGAAAACTTACCAAATGGAGCTGAGGCCCCACATAAACCTTATAGTAACAATTTAGCCGAACATCAATAACATTAACACGACTGTTTAGAACCATTACTCAATTCAAGTTTTATTTGTATAGCGCTTTTCACAATACACATTGTCTCAAAGCAGCTTTACAGAAAGTGCATTTCAGAAATGTACAAAGAAAAATACAGTTAGTTAATCATGTATAAATTTAGGCATAACATATCGCCGGTGTCGAGTCGTCTCTCCACAGGCGTCGAGTCGTCTCTCCACAGGCGTTTAGTCGTCTCTCCACCGGCGTTTAGTCGTCTCTCCACAGGTGTTGGGGCATCTGAAGTCTTCGTGAGAGGCTGGATACAAACTGGAGCTGACGAACGCTATTTACCTCGGGACTAGCGTCCCGAGATAACAGCAGAAAGACAGATGGGAAATAATTAGCATAGCTGATGTTCATAATATTAATGCATTCGAACTGATTCAGAAGTAGTATAAAAGGTAAGCATTAAGTGAATGCTTGGTTAAAGAGATGCGTCTTTAATCTAGTTTTAAACTGGGACAGCGAGTCTGAGTCTCGAACAATATCAGGAAGGCTATTCCAGAGTTTAGGAGATAAATGTGAGAACGCCCTCCCTTTAGTAGACTTAGATATCCTAGGAACGACCAGAAGCCTCGAATTTTGTGATCTTAAAGAGCGCGATGGATTGTAGGGCGATAGAAGGTCTGTTAAATACACAGGAGCTAAACCATTTAGAGCTTTATAAGTCAATAGTAATACTTTGTAATTGATACGGAACTTAATAGGTAACCAGTGTAGAGATGATAAAATTGGTGTTATATGATCATATTTTCTTGATCTAGTAAGAACTCTAGCGGCTGCATTTTGCACTAACTGTAGTTTGTTTATTGAGGATGCAGGACAACCAGCTAATAAAGCATTACAGTAATCTAGTCTCGAGGTCATGAATGCATGAACTAACTTTTCTGCATCTGAAACAGATAGCATGTTACGTAGCTTAGCAATGTTTCTAAGGTGGAAAAAGGCTGTTCTTGTAACATATGAGATATGATTTTCGAAAGTCAAGTTGCGGTCTAGTATAACACCCAGGTCTTTTACTGTAGTGGATAAAGTAACAGGACATCCTTCTAAATTAAAGTTGTATTGTAAGGGATTTTGTGGGTAGTTTTTTGGACCAATAAGTAATACCTCCGTTTTATCTGAATTTAATAGCAGGAAATTACACGTCATCCAGCATTTTATATCTTTTAGACACTCTGTCAAGTTAGATAAGTTAGTGTTTTCATCTGGTCGTGATGAGATATATAATTGAGTGTCATCAGCATAACAGTGAAAACTAATTCCATGTTTTCTTATAATATTACCAAGTGGCATCATATATATTGAGAATAGCAGAGGGCCTAGGACAGATCCTTGCGGCACTCCATAGTCTACTGATGTTATCTTTGATTTTTCCCCATTTAAGCAGACGAAATGGTAACGGTCTGATAAGTACGATCTAAACCAGCTTAATGCCTGTCCCTGAACACCAGTGTAGTTTTTGTAGTCGATCTAAGAGTATTTTATGATCTATAGTGTCGAACGCGGCGCTAAGATCAAGTAGAACTAGTATTGAGATACAGCCTTGGTCAGAGGCTAAGAGTAAATCATTTGTAATTTTAACTAGCGCAGTTTCTGTGCTATGATGCGGTCTGAATCCCGACTGAAATTTTTCGTAGATATCACTTTTTTGCAAGAAAGAGTACAATTGAGCGGACACAATTTTTTCTAGTATTTTAGACATAAATGGAAGATTTGAGATGGGTCTGTAATTTGCTAGGTTATTTGGATCTAATTGCGGTTTCTTAATGAGAGGTTTTATTACTGCCAGTTTGAATATTTTTGGAACGTGACCTAAAAATAAAGACGAGTTAATAATATTGAGAAGAGGCTCTTCCACTACAGGTAACACTTCTTTCAGTAGTTTAGTGGGTATTGGATCTAATAAACATGTTGTTGGTTTAGATGCAATGATTAGTTTATTTAGTTCTTCCTGTCCTATAGTTGTAAAGCGGTGTAGTTGTTCTAAAGGGGCCATAATTGAGGCCGAGTCATAAGACACCATAGAGGATTGTACATTTACAATTGTGTTTCGGATGCTTTCTATTTTCTCATTGAAGTAATTCATAAAATCATTACTACTATATTGTAACGGAATATTTTGCTCTGGAGATGTCTGATTATTTGTTAGTCTAGCCACGGTGTTAAATAAAAACCTTGGATTATTTTGGTTATTTTCAATTAATTTGCGGATATGCTCAGCCCTGGCTGATTTTAGAGCCCTTTTATAACGTGACATACTGTCTTTACACGCGATTCTGAAGACCTCTAAATTAGTTCGTTTCCATTTACGCTCTAAGTTACGAGTTTCTCTCTTGATAGCATGCGTAGCACTGTTGTACCATGGTGTTTTAGTTTTCTCTCTAACCTTTTTTAATCTAATTGGTGCAACAATATCTAGTGTACTAGAGAAAATGTTGCTCATACTGCTAGTCATTTCCTCTAGTTCATCTGTTTGTTTGGGTTTACTGAGCAGCTGAGATAGATCAGGTAAGCTATTTGAGAATCTATCTATAGTGGTTGGAAGGATTGTTCTGCCTGGTCTATAACGTGGTGCAACATGACAAATTTCAGCAGTGCGTATTATGCAAGTTACCATGTAATGATCAGTGAGATCGTCACTTTGCGGTATAATATCTATATCGGTTGGATCGGTTCCATATGAAATAATTAAATCTAGTGTATGATTTAGCCGATGAGTGGGACCACTGACGTTTTGCTTCACCCCAAAAGAGTTTAATAGATCTCTAAACGCAGCCCCTAACGCATCATTTGTATTATCTACGTGTATGTTAAAGTCGCCAATAATTATTGCTTTATCTACATTGACCAATAGGTCTGAGAGAAAGTCTGCAAAATCTTTTAGGAAATCAGTATATGGCCCTGGAGGTCTATATACGGTAGCCAATGCTAGAGATAATAAGGATTTCTTTCTTACATCTAAGAGCGTAACATTTAGCACAAGTACTTCAAACGAATTAAACCTATGACAAGTTTTCTGAGTAACATTAAGAATATCTCTATAGATTGTTGCAACACCGCCGCCACGACCGATCAGACGAGGCTCATGCTTATAACAGTATCCTGGTGGAGTAGACTCATTTAGACCGAAATAATCATTTGGTTTAAGCCAGGTTTCAGTAAGGCACAGAACATCGAAATTATTATCTGTGACCATTTCATTTACAATAACCGCCTTAGGTGTGAGCGATCTAATGTTTAGAAGACCTAGCTTTAGAAATTGTTTTTGTTCACTGATATTTAGATTTTCTGGTTTAATTACAATAATATTCTTGCTAGATCTTACAGTAGATTTGTTGTTTGGCTTCACTAAGCGAGGAATAGACACAGTTTCTATATAATGTTCTACATTGGTACTTATATCAATTAAGTTGGGACAGCAAAGACTATGATTTGGACTTTGACTTACTAGTCAGATGGTGTGTAGCGTCTTGGAGATGTTTTCCGACAGAACAGCCGCTCCGACTCTGCTGGGGTGCAGACCATCAGGACGGAAGAGCCTAGGTCGCTCCCAAAACAGATTCCAATTATTTACAAAGAGCAGTTTCTGTTCATTACACCATGACATTAACCATTCATTTAAAGCAAATAATCTACTGAACCTTTCTTGTCCAAGTCGGTAAGTGGGAAGCGGTCCAGACACGACGATCGTTGCTCTAGGCGATGTGCTGCGTACCGTCTCGATCAGGCTCCTGTAGTCCTTCTTCAGAACCTCCGTCTGCCGCAGCCTGATGTCATTCGTCCCCGCGTGCAGCACGACAGCTCCGACGCGCTCGTCACCGTTCAGGATCTCGGGAACCTGCGCAGCGACATCAAGAACACGAGCACCAGGAAAGCAGTGAGTGCGCACCTTACCTTTACCCGAGGTAGCACGGACATGGCGGACCATGGAAGTGCCGATGATCACGGCGTCGTCGCGTTCCGACTCGCGAAGAGGGGAGAAGCGGTTCCGGGTGGAGATCTCGAAGACCGGGAGGGGCGGAGAGGTTCTTGCTCTGGTCCTGGCTCGTGTCGTGACCCAGGGTGCAGGAGTGATTGAAGGCAGAGATGATCGCGTCCTCCTGGGCAGAGAAACGCACGGAGTAGACGAAGTCGGAGTCAAAGTCACAAAGTTACTAACCACTGACTTGTGAGCATCGGCGCGTGATGTTTCAAGCGCTGATTGCCGATCTCGCAGCTCGGCTTGCTTCTCCAGCAGAACACGAATCTGCTTCTCCACCGACTCCAGCTCCAGTCGTACCGAAATCAGCTCGAATGTGTCCTCACCTGCACTCAGAGGTAACGTTAGACACACATCCGATATGTTCGCCATTATAACAGATGAACAGTAAATTAGTAGTAATAGTAATCAGTAAAGCAATCCGATTGTTTTTTTTTTTTTATTTTATTTTTTTTTATAAGGAATAGTATCGAGGATAAGTTCACATGATATAAAAATAGAAAGTGCCTGTTTACAATTGAGTGGTAAAGAAGAAAATCAAGGATTAATGAATCAATTCGAGGGAGCTCCAAACACAAACACAGACCGCACGCAGATGTGCTTATGCCCCGTTGATGCAGGCTCTAAGCACAATCAACGTGTGTCTGTACTTTCAGAGAAGCTTTCAGAGAAACGGGTGTAAAAGATGAGACGACGCTCGAATAGGCGCAAGGCCACGCGTGAAATGCTAGCGGGCTAAAGGCTAGTAGCCGAGATTCGGAAAGTTGGATCTAAGTAGCGATATCAAAGTAATCCGATTGTTTTTTACAAGGAATATTATCGAGGATAAGTTCACACGATATAAAAATAGAAAGTGCCTGTTTATAATTGAGTGGTAAAGAAGAAAATCAAGGATTAATGAATCAATTCGACGGAGCTCCAAACATAAACACAGACCGCACGCGCATGCGCAGTTGAAAAACTGACTCAATGTCCCTGTGTACCTGGGAGAAAAAAATATATATAATAAATACAATTATTTTTTATTTTTTTTAATTCAGTAGCCTACTTTGATTTCAGCATATGTTAGAAAACGGTTCTAAATGAAACATGAAAAAAACCAAGCAGACATATATGAATTATTGTATACAGTATAAGGAAAAATATAACATAAATAATTGCATAAATAAATATATAATAATAGGCATACTTTAAACCAGTCAAATTATCCATACTTGTTTTCTACATATATTAGAAGACCGTTCTGAAAGAAAAAGAAAAAGAAAATAGAAAAGAAAAAAAAATCCTCCTCAGTCCACATATGCAACTAGCCATCAGTACACCCACTAACCAATGTTTCTGAACTGATCCATTGATCCAATGTCCCATGGCATTACATTGCAGCGATATTGATCACTCCAATACTCAAATATACAGAGGTAGCGTTATGTAGCCGAACAGACTCCCATATTAATCACTCATAAGTCCCCTGACGAAGGTAATTGCCTTTTTAGGGTCAGTAAAGCTCTTCTGCTGGCCGTCCCGAGTCGTAATCCTCAGTTTTGCAGGATACAGCAACCTGTATTTTACTCCCTCGCATTGCCGTAATAACTGTCTCACCTGACCGAAAGCCGCTCTCTGTTGCGCCACATTCTGCGTGTAATCAGGGAACACTCTGATAGTGTCGCCATTTTCAGATACAAGTTTTGGAGATGTAACGGTCTTCCGTAGAATGCTTTCCTTCTCTTGATAGTAGTGACACTTGACGACAAAAGCTCTCGGTTGCTGCCCATCTCCCGGGGCTTGCTGCAAAGTACGGTGAGCCCTATCAATAATGGGCGGTTCGTCCAGGCCCATCACTTTTTGTAGAAGTTTTGCAACGAAGGTGCTCGCTGAAACGCCTGCCTCTCGTCCTTCTTTAACCCCAAAGATGCGTAGATTACATCTCCGTGATCTCGCTTCCAAATCCTCAGCCTTTGCTGCCAAACTCACCACCTCTTTTTTCAGTTCAGCCACCTGCTGCTCCAGATTCTCAATAGTATCCGAGTGAGTGTTAGCTGCAGTTTCCAAGCCTGTTGTGCGCTCCTCTAGCGCGTTAGTTTTGATGTTAGCCTGATCGATTGCACCCTTCAGCTCTTCTCTCAAACCGCTGATTTGCTTGCGTATTTCTTCATTTTGCATCTCTGCTTTCTCATCCATTTTCGCCAGCAGTTCGTTTCTTAATAAATGTATTGCTTGCAATATAGCTGACTGCCACGAGCTCGCGCTTTCCGCTGGTTCGCTAGTTTTAGCAGCCTTCCTCAGGTCCGGCATATTTATAAGCGGCTCAACTCGATTAACAGAATAAAAAAATAATAATAATAAAAAAAAACTCCCGTTTTATCAATGCACACAGTGACTGTATGGCTTCAAACAATGAAAAAAGTGTCGTGTTGACGGATTTTAAGGTTCATGTGGGAGAGCTCAGTTAGACACGTCTACATCCATTCGAGGCCCAACCGGAAGTCCCCATATGCTGATTCTTGATACATGTGTGTACCGATTAAAGGTTTTCTTGAATCTTATGTTAATCACTAATTTCCTGATAACATCACAACTTTTCATGATGCTGTAGAATCACACTACTATTACAAACAATAGGGTAAAATCTATGACAATCTCAAGTTCATACTTAAAGAAAATATTCTGATCAAGATCAGTCACTAGATGTTGTGTAGTTGATATCAACACTCATCCACCAGTACTTCATCATAATTTTACTTGACTTTTATTACTATAAAAAATTTGTCTTATAAAGACATGGTTATAGTAGTCAAAGTAAAACTATTGTATAACTTATTCAAGAGTCTACACTAAAGTAAAGTAAACACTAATCACGATCATGGTAACTTCAAATGAAAAATGTTCAATAAATCATCAACATCTATCCCTCAGTTATTTCTCAGTAAGTCTGATTATGACAGAAATAAAGTGAGTCTGGGGTGCGTTTCCCGAAAGCATTGTTAGCCAATTATGGTCGCAAGATCCGTCGTTACAAATAGAGTTCAATGGAAATTGCGACCAACTTGCGACCATAGGTGGCTAACGATGCTTTCGGGAAACGCACCCCTGGTTAGTAATAAGTGAAGCTGGCAATGCTGTTTGTGGAGTTGTTTAATCCTCCTCTGCTGAGATCTTCACAGATTTAATGTCTTCTTTTCTCTTCAGTTGATTTCCTCTAAGACTGTGTCTAAAGTCAGTTGTTTCCTTTAAAATCTCACAGTCAAATGTACTAAACAAAAAAGTAAAATTATGTGAATTACTTAATGTGATTTTATGTGTTTTTGCACATAATGATATAGTGGAGATCGTCCCGGGTTACGTATGTAACCCTAGTTCCCCGAAGGGACGGACGCTGCGTGTAATTGCAGTGGGAACGCCCTCCAGCGTGACGCGTCTGAAACATGAATGAAATCAGTCAATGGAGAGAATGAGCGTACGGCGAGTGACGTCATCGACCAGGAAGCTACAAATATCCCCTGAGCCCACAAAACGCCAGCTTAAATGTTACTGAAGCAAGCGACCCAAGGGGATGCCGGAAGAATGGCAGGACACGCAGCGTCCGTCCCTTCGGGGAACTAGGGTTACATACGTAACCCGGGACGTTCCCCTTCAGGGACTACCGCTGCGTGTAATCGCAGTGGGAACGCAATACCCACATCCCCATACGACCAAATCCCCATCGTGTGTCATTAGGAGACACAAGTCGACGAGAGAACCTGAGCCCCGGGAGTGGAGCTAAGGTCAAGGGAAAAAAATCTGACGAAAGTGTGCGGTGAGGACCAGCCTGCCGCATCACAAACGTCCTGAAGGGAAGGTCCTGAAAGAAGAGCTGTAGAAGCAGCCATACTCCGGGTGGAATGAGCCCTTACAGCCAAAGGAGAAGGCTGATGGGCCGAACCATAAGCAAGCGAGATGGCCTCGACCACCCACTTGCTCATCCTTTGCTTAGATGCAGGACACCCTTTCTTAGGTGACCCAAAACAGACGAACAGTTGTTCCGATCTCCTCCACAGGGCAGCTCTGTGGACGTAAGCATCTAAAGCCCTAACTGGGCACAGCTAATTAAATTTCTCCTGGTCTGACGTCAGAAAAGGCGGAGGACAGAAAGCCTGCAGAACTATAGGTCTAACAGAAACAGTTGGAACCTTAGGAACATAACCCGGTCTCGGACAGAGAAAGGCCTTAACCATACCAGGAGCAAATTCCAGGCACGAGGGAGCCACCGAAAGTGCTTGAATAACTCCTATTCTTTTTAGAGACGAGATAGCAAGAGTAAGAAACTTTTCCGAAACTTCCTCGATGGGCTCGAAAGGAGCTAGGGAGAGACCTTCTAAGACGATGGCCAGATCCCAAGCTGGTACCCTCGTGCTAACTGCAGGCCTCAGCCTCAAGGTGCCACGAAGGAAGCGAGATATAAGTGGGTGTCTCCCTAGGGAACCTCCACTTGAAGGGGCGTGGTAAGCAGCTAAGGCCGCCACATACACCTTCAGTGTGGAGTGGGATAACCCTGTGGAGAGACGGTCCTGTAGGAAATCCAGCACTGTACCAACCGGGCAGTTAACTGGGTCCTGCTGGCGCTCTCCACACCAAGAGGTGAAAAGTTTCCACCTCGCGGCATATAACTTCCTCGTGGAGGGAGCTCTGGATTGGAGGATGGTCTCAACGACCTCAGTCGAGAGACCAGCACCTATGAGCTGGGCCCCCTCAGAGGCCAAGCCCACAGCCTCCATAGTTCTGGGCGGGGGTGAAGGACCGACCCACTCGCCTGAGAGAGCAGATCTCTCCTGATCGGTATCTCCAGGGGAGAGCCGTCGAGGAGAGACACTAGGTCCGCAAACCATACTCGGGCCGGCCAGAATGGGGCTATTAGCAGGAGACTGAGCCCATCCCGGCGAACCCTCTCCAGAACTCCCGGGAGCAGAGCGGGGGAAAAGCATATAGACGTGACCTTGGCCACGGATGTACCATCGCGTCCAACCCCAGAGGGGCTGGCTGGCTGAGAGAGAACCACAGTGGACAGTGTGATGTCTCTCAGGACGCAAATAGGTCTACCTTGGCACGACCGAAATGTTCCCATAGGAGCTCCACCACCTCGGGGTGAAGACTCCATTCCCCTGGCCTTGGCCCCTGCCTCGACAGGGTGTCTGCTCCCTGATTCAAATATCCCGTGAGATAAATAGCTCTGAGAGAGAGAATTTTCCCCTGGGACCATAGAAGGATCTGACGTGCCAGTTTGTAAAGCGGGCGAGAACGCAGACCCCCCTGATGGTTGATATACGAGACCACCGATGTGTTGTCTGTCCGGACAAGAACATGATGGCCCCTTAGGTCTGGGAGGAAATGTTTCAGAGCCTGAAACACTGCCAACATCTCTAGACAATTTATGTGCCACAAACGATGATGGTCCCCCCACAGACCCTGAGCTGGGCGACCACTCATGATCGCCCCCCAACCCGTGAGAGAGGCATCTGTCGTTAGCAAAACGCGACGACAAGGAGCCCCCAACACGGGACCTTGGGACAGAAACCAAGGATCTTTCCACATAATCAGGGCGCGAAGACACCGTCGCGAACTCACGATCATGCGAAGTGGATTTCCCCTCGGGGAGAATCCCTTGGTTCTGAGCCACCACTGTAACGGTCTCATGTGCAAGAGGCCAAAAGGTATCACGTTGGACGCAGCTGCCATGAGACCTAACAGTCTCTGGAAGTGTTTTACAGTGGATGACTGGCCTAGCTTGACCTGATCTACCGTGGCAAGTATCGAAGCAATAGGAGCAGGTGACAATCGTGCCTGCATCGTCGTCGAATCCCACACTACACCTAGATAAGTGGTTCTCTGTAATGGAGAAAGAACACTCTTCTTGGCGTTGAGCCTCAGCCCCAGTCTCTTGATGTGAGCGAGAACGACATCTCGGTGCCGAACCGCCTGTTGTTCTGATTGAGCTAAAATCAACCAATCGTCTATATAATTCAGAATGCGGATGCCCTGTAACCTCAGCGGGGCTATACTGCCCTACTAAGGCAAAAGACCTTAACTCACCAGAGTGTGAAACTGAGAAAAATGACTTTAAAATTATCTTAATGTCCTGATAATTGAGTTTTAGGTATAATATTGTAATTTTCACATTTTGTAGTGTATACCTGTATTAACCTATCTACAAAAAAAAATTTGAACTCAAATTTGACCTTTGACCCTTTTTCGGAAGTTACTGTATTCTGCCTTTGTTACATGCAGCCCGTGCCGGCCCATGCAACAGAGAGGGGAGACCACGCGGATCAGTTGAATTCAAAATAATATTTATTAAAGACAAGAAATAAGTAAAATAAAATAATTAAAGTCGGTATAATGTACAACTCGAAACGAGAACAAATGCAATCAGGGTATGTGTGGTGTCGTGCAAAAAGAAACAAAATCAGCAAAACGGTGCGGAAGAGAAGGAGAAGCAGCAGGCTCTCCCAACCACGTCTGGAGAGCTTTTAACACCCAGGATACTGGAAACAACCACACGCGGTCCTGGAGCAATCGCCTGCAACACGCCAAACCTGTGCTCCTCTCACCTGTAGGGGAGACGTAATGAACAGACAAACCGCAAAGGAAGAGGAACTGACAGGTCCAAGACCGTCACACCCCCTCCCTTAAAACAGAGGCCCCTAAAAGGCCTCTGCAAAAACTTTCAAACCCCCACACAACAAAATAACCAATTTTTAAATTTGTAAAAAGACTTCAATTCTGAAATATTGATCATCCGCATACATAGATGGGGCAGAATAACTCTTGTCCACAGGCCCCCAACCCCCTCTTACCCCCCAGAAACTCCAATCGACCTTCCTCATCCCAGAACTCCAGCAAATCCCGGTACCTGGAAAGCCACATTTAAGGAGACTAGGCAGAAGAAGAGAGTGTAGAAACAGGAAGAGAGAAAGACGGGACAAGACAAGACATTCACTCCAGCCCACCCGGAGCACGGGACAAAGCATCAGCCATCACGTTGTCCACACCCCGAATATGCCGTATCTCCAAATTGTATGGCTGTAAAAATAAAGCCCAGCGCATAAGGCGCTGACCAGGACTCTTTAAAGAGCGGAGGAACGTCAGTGGATCATGATCCGAACAAACAGCGATAGGAACAGCACCCCCAGCTAAATATACATCAAACTGATGTAGACCCCAAACTAACGCCAATGTTTCCTTCTCAATAGTTGAATAATTCAACTGATGACAATTAAACTTTCTTGAGAAATAACATGTTGGCCTGTCCACCCCCTTCTCATCACTCTGCAGGAGCACCGCACCAGCCCCCACATGACTTGCATCAACTTGCATCCGGAAAGGCTGATCTAGACGGGGTGCCATCAAAACTGGAGCAGAGGTCAACAACAACTTGACATTATCCAAAGCAATCTGAGAGGTCACAGTCCATTCAAACTTCACTTTAGCTTTTAACAGGTTGGTCAAAGGGGCTACTACCGTAGAAAAGCTGGAACAGAAACTACGGTAATACCCCACCATCCCTAAAAAGTGCCGCAACTCGGTTTTGGTGGTAGGAACAGGAAACTTAACAACAGCCGCCACTTTAGCATGGACCGGCTTCACTTGACCCTGCCCTACGATCTTCCCCAAATAGGCAACTGTAGCCTGGGCAAACTCGCACTTGGCCAGATTTATAGTGAGACGAGCATCAACAAGCCTAGTAAAGAGAAACCGAACACGGTCCAGATGTTCAGACCACTCCTCGCTATACACAACCACATCATCAAGGTACACAGCACACCCCTGCAAACCAGATACGACACGGTTCATAAGTCGCTGAAATGTGGCTGGAGCGTTTCGCAAACCGAAACTCATGACAGAGTAAGAATATAGCCCAGATGACGTTATAAAAGCTGAAACTTCCTGAGCTCGAGGTGACAAAGGGACTTGACCCTTCAACAAATCAAACTTACTCACAAACCTTGCGGATCCTACACGATCAACACAATCTTCAACTCTTGGAAGTGGAAAAGAATCTGATTTCGTGATGTTATTCAATTTACGATAATCAGTACAGAATCTATATGTCCCATCAGGTTTACTGACCAATAAACAGGGAGAAGCCCAACTCGAATAGGAAGGCTTAGCCAACCCATTATCCAACAGGTACTTCACCTCTGCCTCTAAATGTCGCTGTTTATCTGTGTACACCCGATAGAACCGCTGTCTTATTGGTTCTGCGTCACCAACATCAATATCATGCTCAATTAAATGAGTACATGATGGTGTATCTGAAAATAAAGAAGGAAAATCGGACAACAAAGACGACAGTTCTAATACACGTTCCTCTGGCAAATGTCCCAACAATGTATTCAACTCCCCCAGTTTTTCAGAGTTCCTCAGACGAGGTTTCAACATACCGTCATCAGGACCTACCATATCCTCACCACTACGCGCTGCCACCGTGTAGGGAGTCTCCAAGGCCCTAGGAGCCTCAACAACAGCGGCTAAAGAAATGGGCATCACTCGGTCACTAGACTCTGCTGTCCCAGAGACTGAAGACCTGTTATAATAGGACTTCAACAGATTTATGTGACAGAGCTGAGTAGAACACCTACGATTTGGTGTGGAAAGTAAATAATTCAGATCTGACACCTGTCGAATAACCCTGTAAGGACCCGTATATTTTGCAAGGAAAGGAGAGTTTACTATTGGCAACAAGGCCAAAACCTGATCACCAGGACTAAAGACCCTTGGTTCAGCTTGACGGTCATACCAACTCTTCATTTTCTGTTGGGCTTTAGTCAGGTTATCTGTTGCCATCTCACAGGCTAAAAACAACCTACGACGAAAACCGTTCACGTAGTCCAACAGATTGACAGGAGACTCAGGACTCTTCAACTCCCCCTGTAAAACTGCTAAAGGCCCACGAACTCTATGCCCAAAGACCAGATCATTAGGCGAGAAACCCGTACTCTCCTGGGTTACCTCTCGTGCTGCCAACATTAGCCATGGGTGGGAGCCCTTCTTCCCAGTCTCTGTTAAGCTCAACACAATAACCCCTGAGAAGAGACTTCAGTGTCTGATGAAACCGCTCCAGAACACCTTGGCTCTGGGCGTGATAAGCACTACTACGTTGATGTTTCACACGCAACTGCTCGAGCACTTCTCTAAACATGCGTGACGTAAAGTTAGATCCTGTCACTCTGTATAGTATGAGGGATACCGAAAATAGAAATAAATTGTGAAAGTGCTTTCACCACCGATCTGGTTGTTATTGTTCGCAAAGCATAGGCAGCAGGATATCGGGTAGACTGACACATCACCGTCAGCAGGTAACCACACCCTGACTTAGATGGAGGCAATGGTCCCACACAATCAATTAACAGATGCTCAAATGGTTTACCTACAGCTGGAATAGGGTAGAGTGGAGCTGGCTTTAACACCTGATTAGGCTTCCCTGTTAGCTGGCATACATGACACGTCTTAATAAAGGATGCCACATCCTTCTTTAAACAAGGCCAATAGAAGTGCTTCATAAGACGGTCATAGGTTTTCCTTACCCCCAAGTGCCCAGCTACCTCCCCATGAGCTGTCTGTAGGACCAAATCTCTAAACTTTACTGGTACTATCACCTGAAATACTGGATCCTCAACCCCTTCGTCAGTGTGAGAAGACCACTTCCGGATCAACAACCCGTCCTGAACCAAATAACCCCTTACTGCATTGCACAACTCCTCAGGTGGTAACACCCCAACGAACAGATCTTTTAATGTCGCATCCTCCTTTTGAGCTGCAACAAAATCACTATGAGAGAGAGAAGATGGTAACTTAGGCACAATAACAGACTTAAACTATCTAGTCTGGGAAACATCATCATTAACGGCACGGCCCATAGCCCGTGTCACCGCACAAGCCGTAAAAACAGACAAATTCTGACCATTGACGTCACTATCATCTGCAATAGAGGGAACATTCTTAACAATTACAGGGGGTGGTATATCACGCCAGACACGCCGTCCAGCCAGATTGTTACCCAAGAGAAGATGGACACCCTCTATAGGTAAGGAAGGGCGGACTGCTATTTCTACCTCGCCCTGTACTAAATCAGACTGCAGATTAACTCTGTGCAAAGGGACAGAAACAACCTGCAACCCAATACCCCGGACTAAAACATTGTTCCCAGTACTTGAGTCAACAGAAAAAGGCAACACAGACCCCAAGATAAAAGACTCAGACGCCACTGTGTCCCTAAGTATCTTAACCAGCACCTGGTTGGAACTACCCACCAGTGAAACTAAGCCATCTGTAACAAAAGGAAAGTAACCACTCCCATCCGTTACCACTGAATCAGCCCTACCATTTCTCTCACTAGCTTCGGCAGAACTCAGGCCTGATGTCTGAGATATAGTCACAACGCCTTCAGCTTTAACCTCAGTCTCCCCCACCAAAACTTTAGCAGGTATAACTGACTCAGATACAGCAAGTGTGACCCCCCTAACAACATCACTACAATTTCTCTGACTTTTCCCCTTTAAAACAGGACAGTCTTTCTTCCAATGCCCCTTTTCTAAACAACATCGACACACATCAGCATCGTTCTTAGCCTGACCACCGGGTGTAAACGCAGAATACCTAGAGTCTCTGCGAAAACTCACAGCACCTCTGTGTGTCTGATTTGAGTGTGAATCTATTTTCCTCTGAGTAGTTGACTCCAATGAACCCAACGAAGAAGACCCCAAAACTCTATTGAAACGTCCAAAACGTTGTTCCTGATAAACATTACCTTTATGGTTTTCTTTTAAACTATATTTCTGTGTCAAAGCGAAATCATCAGCCACGACTGCTGCTTTTCATCTTATGCTCAGATATGCGTGTAGCGATACGCTCAGGAAGGATGTTTCTAAACTGTTCTAAAACAATTAAGTTAGACAATTCTTCAAAAGTAGTGACTCCCACTGCAGAGCACCAACGATTAAAGTGGCCATTCAATTCCCTCGCTACTTCTGTATAGGTCTGTTTGTCTCCTTTTCTCCAACTACGAAACCGCAAATGATAAGCCTCAGGAACTAATTCATAAATTTTAAGCACTGCCTCTTTTACTCGGACATAATTTTTCCTATCTGACAGAGGCAACGCAATAAACGCTTCTTGTGCTCTACCTACAAGAACACTTTGGACTAACAACGTTTTCTCAGAGTCAGACCATCCACGGTCATCAGCCACACTCTCAAATAAAGAAAAAAAAACATCGGGATCTCTCTCATTGAATTTCGGCAGCAACCTAACCATGTTAGATGTATCAGGGGAACGCACAAATCCCCTAAGAACAGTACCCTCACCTTCACCAACTGAAAGCCTACCTTCAGCGCTCAGTCTCAACCGTTCTAAAGCTACATCACGTACACTTTTTATTCTTTCCATCTCTACCTCTCGTTGAGCTTCTTTCTCTCTCCTCTCCGCCTCACGCTCAGCCTCTCTCTCTTGACGTTCAGCCTCTCTCTCTGCTCTGCCTCACGCTGAGCTTCTCTCTCTTTCTGTTGCATTTCTATTAACGCCTTTTGTTGCTCAAACGTAAGTGACATTTTAGAAAACTCGGTCGAAAGAGGTGTCGACGTTGCTTCTCCGAACTCTAACTCCTAAAACATAAAACATCAGCTGATGATGATGATGCTCGTTAAAGATTTTAGAAGGGCTTTTTAAACCCCCTAAATTTCCACCCCAGCCACCCCAAAAATGTGCGTTTCGTGATCGCTCAGTCAGTCGTCACCTTTAAAGGGGACATATCATGCTAAATCTACTTTTTTAGCCCTTAAATGCCTTTTGTTGTATATTTGGAGTGTTTATAAGTACAGAAAAGTTGAAATTAGTCTCTTCAGGAACTTCGTTGATATCTTTATATTCTGTTTTGGTCACATTTTTCAACCAGTTTCGATTTTTCTGTAATCTATGACGTTTTGTTAACTATTACGTCAGCGGAACTGCCAAATAAGGACATCGACTTCCGGGCAAACACTTTGAGCAATCCGCCATTTTAATTTCTCGCTGCAATTTTGTAGTCCAAAGGCGTTTTTCAATGTCAAGGAAGGATCCTCGGAAGCCGTTATTTCGAGGATGCTACGTCATCGACATCCGTCGAAGGACTGTTCCAATGTCGAGGATCCTCAGAATTTCAACCAAGGACGGAGTCCTTCGTTCAGAGAATATCCCATACACAGGAAAGGATGCATATGTGTAGCCTTCGCGCTCTCAAATCACCCACAATCCTATGCGCAGCTTTGCTATGTTGTTCAAAAAATAAAAAATGTCGGACGTTAGCGGAGTCGGAGTGATAACGGGGCAATGCTTTCAAATGTAAGGTTTAAGTATAATTTTAGTTTTGCCATTTATTTAATGTTTGTAAAACTTTTAAACATATCGGCTCAACTGATATGCAGAGGGGGGATTTAAAGCTGTTATCTTTTACTAGTGATTCACCTTGTAATTTTTACTTCATCTGTTGATCACATGTTTTACCATTGCCTGTGTTTTAACAGCTAGATGTTGCGACGCAGTTCTGTTCACTCAAGCAATATAATAGTTTTGAAATTAATAAACACCTTTTTAAATCAATATTTTGTGTCGAATTATTGATTTATTTGGTAGGTAACGTTAGCCATGTTATAAGCGGGAAAATGTATAGCGAGACGGTTGTTACAGCGCATACAAACCCTTCAGGCTGATTCAAGACTCCTCCGCCTCGCATTAGAGTTCGCGGGGTTGAATTTGCTATAACAACCGTCTCACTATTTATTTATTTATTTCTATGAGGGCTGACGAGACAAAATAAGGACTGTCAAGTCTGTTTAAACAGCGCTGAAAACGCTCCTTTTCACTGACGTTATGACGTGTCGTGCACTTGCTAGCCTGTTCCATTTACGTGTTCTCCGAATGCTAAAGAGGAGCCTCGCCTAGCCTCTGAAGGAAATGACTTGGAAGGACCCGTCCTGCCAAGGAAGTATCCTTGACATTGAGAAACACCTCAAGTTCAAGGATGGAGAAGTTACGAGAGGGTACGTCAAAATGTTCGGTTGTTGGATGTAGTAACCCACACGCTTCATTACACCGTCTCCCAGCATCAGAACCTCTTTGAAGTGCCTGTTTGAGTTTTATTTTCCACGGAAATGTCCCCACATCTGTGGGTAAAGTCATGTTTGTGTGCACGCCGCGAAGCACTTCAAGGATAACTAACGGTACTTCAGCAACCTCCGCCAGTATAAAGAAGGATTTGCCGATAGACTTCGTCTGATTGAGGGGTCAGTTCCTTCTATCTTTGGAGACGACGAACACAGCACTTCGGTAAGCTGTAAATAACGTACTACTTTCTTAAAACACACGGTGGTCATGGTTTAGCAGTTGTCTTATTAGTGTGCTTGTTTTAACAAGAGAAATAATCGACTTTTCTTTAACTGTTTATAATATAACTTATAATAATAATTATAATAATAATTAATATATTTTGTTTTGCGAGTATTAAATAGTCGTTGTAAATCATGCAGTATTGTAGTAGTGGGCATGGATGGAGAACTTACTGTACTGTATAATACAGTAACACACCAATGCGATACATCCATATGAAGACTTTGTTCTGCAAGTTCGTCGTCTTTATTTTCATCTCGCTCCGACTCTGGCTCGAACATGTAAGGCTTGATGGACAAGTCTTCCGTTGTTGACATTTTGTTAATAACGTGTGAATAAAAAGTTTCTGTTCCGCTAGATAATTGTATCTCTGTGCTATCAAACTACAATAATGGCCGAACGGGGTGGAGTTGAACTGAGTGTCACCTCTGCGAGCTGGATTTAAAGAGACCGCACCAAAACGAGTTGATCTCAGACGCACATCAGAAAAGCGGTAGAAAAGGGGCCTGTGGAGCTATAATAATGAGGAATTCAGACCCAAGCATTGCAGTTCTGCTTTATATAGACCACACATGTATGATTTATATGTAAAAAGGAACGATTTAAAAGCATGATATGTACCCTTTAAAAGTCACATGAAACCGGCTCCTCCCAACCGGCTTCTCCGCAGCTTCAGCGTCAGAACAAAAGCAGATGAAAACGTGCATGCATTTATTGATAGACCGTATAGGCCTATAGGCTGTGTAGTTCTTTGTTTGAAATAAATGCAGTTTACATTAAATGATGCTGGAGTAATTAAACACGGTTTCCCACTGTCAAATCTGGGCTTATTTATGAAATATTCCTTTCATATAGGCTAAACGAGTCTTAATTTCTTCACTTGCAAGAAATAAAGCTTTTATTTTGGAGAAAACACCAGATCACCATGCTGATTGCGTGAGCAAAGTGTGCACTTTTCTTTAAATCACGCTGCACAAACAGAATGGTTATATAGGCTACTTAATTACAGTCTTGTGCTGTTTTATAAAGGCACAAAGCCATATCACGGTTTCGGTGTTGGGAAAAGGGAGAAGAGAGAGTTCGGCAAAAGGCGGATTCGAACTCGGGTCGAACGCGTCAAAAGCTGCTTTCAAGCACCTCACGCCCTCCCCCTACACCACTGTAGACATTCAGTGAAATGTATCTTTTTGCCAAAAAGACAGGCACGTAGTGCAAATGTACGCTCTCAACTCACGTTAATTTTATTGTATCTGGTTTTGTTTGTTTGATAACGATGTGGACGGAGCGTGGTACAGATAGTTGCCCCGAATTTGATTGGTGAATAAAACTCAAGTTGTTGTTGTGATGCCAATCGCCTCCACGATTCTGTCTGGCCTAATAAGCTGTGAGCTATCCCTATTTTCTTTCCCTCCTGACACAACGCGTTACAAGTTAACAGTGCTTTGTGCATTTTGTTAATGTGAGTTATATCGTTCGGTAATGTCGTTGTTCTATGAAATTTAATGTTATGCCATACTCTAGGTTTTTGTGAAACGCCGCCACTGTTCCTAACGACCAATTCCGCCTGAACTGACACTCTAATCTGGGCTAATTTCGCTGTTCTGGGTAAACCCAAGTCAAAGTTATAATGTTCACAAACTTGACGCAACTGATCCTTTGTCAAATTATTCAGAACCTCCACAGATGGAGCTACAAAAAAATCATCCAAACTAGCCATAAAAATTTAACTAATTCTACAGCATACAATTCTTACAGATTCTAAAGAGAAAAACAAACGAGCTCACCTTTTCCAATTGTAAGTGTGTCCACAACACTGTGCATCAAGACGAGACAAAAAAATGGAGCTGCCCTGTAAAAACACAAAAAAAAAAAAAAAAAAAAACAGCGATCCTCTTCATGCATATCCCAAGGACAGAGATTTTTAATACACAATATCAGCGGTGCCTTAACTCCCCCGACAAAATGCTGTTAAAGCAGGCATCCACGACGGTGCCCTCTGCCCAGGATAGCACAAAAATAACAAACTAAAATAACAAACAAACAAAAAATTGACGGGCGCTCACAAAGCTCCGATATTTATCTTATCGAATATTTTATCAATAAACTCAATCTTGCACGCACAGTGCAGACCCACACCCACCAAACAATGGCTCACCGCAAAATCTTCAACCTGGCTTACTTCCAAAAAACAGCCCAGGCACAAATTTAACAATAACATTCTCCTCCTCTCTGCACCAACAACAAAAATAAATTATTAAACAATTTTGAACGCAACTAATTTTCAAACTAGTCCACATGCGTCTTCCCAATGATTCAAAACTAAACGTTCAACTCAATGAACTATCAAAGCGCTTTCCAAATCAAACGTACCCGAATTAAACGGTCCTAATATATGTAAAGCTTTCAACAGCCAGGCCATTCAAACCTAGTTACAAGCATCAACATATATTTACCGATGTCTTTTCAAATCCCTACTTTGACGAGCCCCCCAGTCTGTTTGTCATTTCAGATCCCGAACGTTCAAATCCCTTGACGAGCCACCAATGCAGCCCGTGCCGTCCCATGCAACAGAGAGGGGAGACCACGCGGATCAGTTGAATTCAAAATAATATTTATTAAAGACAAGAAATAAGTAAAATAAAATAATTAAAGTCAGTATAATGTACAACTCGAAACGAGAACAAATGCAATCAGGGTATGTGTGGTGTCGTGCAAAAAGAAACAAAATCAGCAAAACGGTGCGGAAGAGAAGGAGAAGCGGCGGCCTCTCCCAACCACGTCTGGAGAGCTTTTAACACCCAGGATACTGGAAACAACCACACGCGGTCCTGGAGCAATCACCTGCAACACGCCACACCTGGGGGGCTCGTCAAAGTAGGGGAAACGTAATGAACAGACAAACCGCAAAGGAGGAGGAACTGACAGGTCCGAGACGGTCACACCTTAGGATTGCCCACAAAATGACAATCGGTCATACCAAGGCAAAACACCTTAACTTCTATTTTATAGCACAATGTTATGATAACACTTAAAATGTAAGCAATATTAACCCTATTGGACTCATGATAAAAATGGCTTCACATATATCAACAAGAAGTTGAAGTAGTAAAGCCTGGTTCACACGGCAGGATAATTAGGCCGATTTTAGCCCCGATTTTCCCCTTCCGACATCTTAAGGATGCTCCGATTATCGTAAAATAATCTGATCAGATATTCCTGCCGTGTGTGGTGTGTTAAGACTGCTCTCGTCTGCTCGGAAGGACGTCTGGACCGCTCCGATCTCAAATCGGGGATATCCAACATGTTGGATTGTTTTGGCCCGATTTCTCCTCGTGTGTGGTGTCCCCCGAGGACGAACGAGCACGCAGCCTGTGGACTGTGGCGTGTAGCCAATCAGAAAGCGAGGTGACGAGGCGCAGAGGAAGACAAACAAACAAAATCAAAACAGCCGGCGGCATGGCGCACCAGAGAGTCCGGTGGATGTTTTCTCTAATAGTTTAAACTATCGCCACTGCATCCTCTTTGTCCGCCATAATAGTTTACTCTGAAGTCACGTTTGATCTCGAGGGATTTCGCGAGATTTTCCGTCTGACCTGGGAATGCTCGGGAGTCAAAACGGTTTGTGTGTGATGTGTTGATTTTGCCGTGTGGCTGCGCACCACACACTGTACGACCAAAACTGTTAGACCAGTGATTTTTTATCGCCGTGTGTGGGGTCTCTCAGGTTTGGAAAATCGCCCGACAATTTTAAAATCGTCCCGTGTGAACCAGGCTTAAGAATAGTTGGAAAAGTATGAATGGTTTTAATTAACATGAATTTCATAAAACAAAGTTGATTAACACCACGAATGTATAAAAGTTGATTCTAAAACTGAAGTGTGTGTGTGTGTGTGTGTGTGTGTGTGTGTGTGTGTGTGTGTGTGTGTGTGTGTGTGTGTGTGTGTGTGTGTGTGTGTGTGTGTGTGTGTGTGTGTGTGTGTGTGTGTGTGTGTGGTTTAAAGATCAGAGCTGTGTGAGTCTGCAGAAGGGCATGAGGCCTGATTGTTCCCCTCCCTATTCTTCATACTCAGTCATTTTGCAGATGACCTAATATTTATTAATACTAGCTTTATTCTCATCTGAATGATAAATAATTTATTTCTGTATAAAATAATACTACCATTAAAAACACATTTGATTTTCTTTTTTAATCAATGTAAAATTTGTAACTTAAAAAAAAACTGAAATTAAAACCAATGCACAATGTTGTGTTTTATTGTGAGTGTACACAAATATAAGCAAACTATTTGTAGTTTGAATGATGTCCTGTACAAAATTATGGAGTATGTTCCTCTGTTCGATCGCGCCCGCCCCCGCGCCTCTCTCTCTCACACACACACACACACGCGCGCACGGTAACCGAACGGGGTGAGGCGGGGCTTTAGTTCTTTGTCGCAGTTCACGCCTGCTACGGCGTGTGTAACATTTTTCTGTCAACTCTGCATTTCATTCGCGATGATATATAGTCTATCGTTTTTTGATGGAGCGGGTTCAGATACTACATGTTCTGACCGCGTTTGTGCAGGACAAAGCTCTGAGGACATCAGAAGTTACAGGGATTGGTGGCAGCTGTACAAAGTAGGCTACACACGCTACATCGTAATTGAAATTTTAATGGAGAGTAAAACAAAGGCAGAACACCGTAGCTACAATCTGAAAGGTAGGATTATTTGATAGAACACCGGCACAGTAACTTCATATTGACGCGCGGCTAAACAAAGGCAGAGCACCGTAACTCAAAATGAGCGTTCCAAAACAAAGCCAAAGAGCCGTAACTGATGTTACGGTGTTCTGCCTTAGGTTCTCATGGGCTTTTGGAAGTTACTGTTAAGACAACCCATCATTTTCTCGTAAAAATAAAATAATTGACTCAAGATACTTATCCACATGATAAAGCAGGTCTTGAATGTCCCAAAAATATAAAAAACTCATTTTCGACCAAACACGAAGTTACGGTCTTTTGCCTTAGCACGGCAGTATAGCAGCATCCATACACTTCGTGAACGTCCGGGGTGACAGTGCTAGGCCGAACGGAAGAACCCGATATTGGTACGCTTCGCCCCCGAAAGCGAACCTCAGGAACTTCCTGTGTTGAGGGAGGATAGATACATGGAAGTAAGCGTCCTTTATATCTATCGTGACAAACCAGTCCTCGGATCTGACTTGTGACATGATCTGCTTGAGAGTGAGCATCTTGAATTTGAGCTTCCCTACAGCACAATTTAAGAGACGCAGATCTAAAATGGGACGCAGCCCTCCGTCTTTCTTCGGAACGATAAAGTACCGGCTGTAGTATCCTAACTCCCTGCTGGGTGGAGGAACCCGCTCTATAGCTCCTTTTAACAGCAGAGTTTTTACCTCCTGTTCTAAAACCAGAGCCTATTCGGGGCCCACCACTGAAACGAGGTGGATGCGTTCTGAACTGAATAGAGAAACATTGGGGAACATCTCCCATTCCGCCAGAAACTCTACTAAGGGAACCAGCCTCTCGAGGCTGGCCTCTGGATGAACATACCGAGTGACAGACACAGCGCCCTGTAACATACTGGCAGGGAACAGCTGATCTGGGCACTCCACAACCCTCCTCGGAGGGGGCGAGCGTCCCTCGGGAAATCGCTCGCCGGGTCTTTCTACGCCCTGTATAGGCAGGGTTAGTAGAACAGACCCCTGAGGGCATCGGGAGAGACAGGGCACCGTGATCTTGTGCGGCGAACTCAAGTCTTTCCCGATGGGGACCACGCTCAGAGTCCTGGCGTTTAGCACGTCAGGATTTCTTCGACGCGGCCTTCCTAGCGACAATGACTGTCCTCAGATCAGCCCTGCCCCGGAGAGCGCCCCGCCTCGTCCCTCCAGTTTCTCTGCGGGGGGGCACGAGACGCGACACTCCGCTTCTGCTGCGTTCTTTTTAAAGAAAAGCTCGGCGGCTGGGACTGCCCTCACTCAGCAGCCCCAGCGACACGTACTTTAAGGGGAATAAATTTATGAAAAGCAGCTGCCTGTTTTTTCTCTTCCTGGAACCTCTCAGTGACAGAATGAAGAGTGTCACCGAAGAGGCCCACAGGCGAAACGGGAGCATTTAAGAGAAGAGTCTTATCTTTTTCTTTCATCGAAGTCTGACTCAGCCACAAATGTCTTTCTGTGGCCACCATAGCTGCCATAGACCGGCCAATAGACTTAGCGGTCTCCCTGGTGGCCTTGAGAGTAAGATCAGCTGTCTGCCTTAGTTCATTAATCATATCAGCAGAAATTTCACCGCCATCACACGCATCTTTGAGCAGGTCGGCCTGATAAGCCTGCATAATGGCCATTGTATGTAAACATTTAGCCGCCTGCCCCGCCGTTGAATAAGCCTTCCCCACTAGAGCAGAAGTATTTTTTAAAGGCTTTGAAGGAAGAGCCGGTGCTTTAAGTTAAGACGCCGAAGCAGGAGAGAGATAGCTAGCGAGTGTCTCCTCCGCCTTTGGCATCGTCACATAACCAGCAGTTTTTGCACCAAAAATATTACCATATGCATTAGACTGGTTGGTGTAAATTCTACTAGAAACAGGTCTAACCCAGGTCTTTGACACCTCAGCGTGAAGATCAGGGAAGAATGGTAAGCACCGGCGAGAAGGCTGAGGTCGTGCAGACAGAAATCTATCATCTAATTTGCTTTTGTTTCTAGACTCCTGCCTGTCAGTTGGCCACTCAATGCTGAGCTTTTCAACAGCACAAGATAAAACATCCATCAGCCCCTCTTCAGCAGTATACTGGAGTGACAAACTAGTTTCCTCTGATGTAAAACTCTCGACATCCAGCTCCTCAGAACTGGATAATCTCAAATCAACATCATCATGTGCCTCAACCCGGGCAGAAGTAACCGCCGCAGCGCGTGCTTCCAGAGCCGGGTGTGAGGCACTGGATCCCGCCGGAGATAGCTGAGATAGGGCGGAGCCCGTCTCAACGTCGCCAGTGAGATCCATCTGCGAGCCCCAAGACAAGCGCCGCCGCTCTGCCTCAACAGAAGCGGGACCCGAGCCCTGGGGAGCTCGCAGCAAACCACTCTCCTCAAAGAGCGATCGCCGCGAGCGCAGAGTTCTCAATGGGAAACGCTCGCAATGCTGACAATCGACTCCCTCGAGAGCCGACTGGGCATGCTGCACTCCCAAACAAGCAACACATAACTCGTGTGAATCCCCACCAGTGATATATCGTGTACAGGGGGAAACACACTTCCTATATTGCTGCTCGCTAGTCACTTTTTGTTTGCTCATATTGGTTTATATATATATATATATAAATATAGTGAAAAACTCCTGCCTAACACAGACAAACACAATCGACAGATTTCAGACACATACAGAGCTTGCTGAAGTAACAAAAGCTGGCGTTTTGTGGGCTCAGGGGATATTTGTAGCTTTCTGGTCGATGACGTCACTCGCCGTACGCTCATTCTCTCCATTGACTGATTTCATTCATGTTTCAGACGCGTCACGCTGGAGGGCGTTCCCACTGCGATTACACCCAGCGGTAGTCCCTGAAGGGGATCTGTTAGTGTTTTATGTTCTGTTGGGATATAAAGTGTTTCTGTTGAGTTTTGTGTGTCACCATTGTGCTGAAGAGTAAAGCCTGAGCTTCAGTTCAGGATGAGCACAGAAACACTGATGATGTGTTTTGTGTTGCTCTATTTAAAGGTGGTGATTTTGTATTTCTTGATGCATAAATGTTATTCAACTCATTCATGTGTGATGTTGTCTAGTAGAATTTAGTTAAATGTATGTTTTGAGTCATAAAGTCTTTTTCTTAGTGAACTCAAATGAAATTAGCTCACAGTATAACTTTTTAATGGAAAATGACCAATCAATTTCCTCAAATGAAATGAGTTATCTCAGGTTTTAATTCAACGCATTATTAATAACAACAGTAACATAACTACAAATAATACAGTAAAGAACTGTAAATTTACAGCTGCTCTTGTTTTGCTGCTTTTACAGGTGTGCTGTATTTTTTACAGTATAATTGTAGTTTATGATTTACATTACTTTATTACTAAAATTTACAGGCTTACTGGCAACCAAAATTGCCATTAAGTTGCTGTAAATTTTACAGCAATTCGTTACAGTGATATATATATATATATATATATATATATATATATATATATATATATATATATATATATATATTATATATATATACACACACTACCGTTCAAAAGTTTGGGGTCGGTAAAATTTGTAATGTTTTTTTAAAAAATCTCTTCTGCTCACCAAGGCTGCATTTATTTGATTAAAAATACAAAACAACCCCAGTAATATTGTGAAATATTATTTCAATGTAAAACGTCTCAGGTTACTATTGTAACCATAGTTCCCTGAGAAACAGGGAACGAGACGATGCGTCGAACGACACGGTGGGAACGCCTCTTGCGTGATTGCGTCTGAAGCATCTATGCCAACTAGTCCAATGGAATGAGAGAATGAGCGTCACGGGCGGGTGACGTCATGAACCAGGAAAGGATAAGAGCACTTCCGCTGCTCGCCGGCATTTAGCTTCGACAGTTGCCGAAGCAAGCCGATCGCAGGGACGCAGGAAGTATGGCAGGGGGACGCATCGTCTCGTTCCCTGTTTCTCAGGGAACTATGGCTACAATAGTAACCTGAGACGTTCCCTTTATCGAAAAAGGGAACTTCGAGATGCGTCGAACGAAACGGTGGGAACGAGAATACCCAACCCGCCATAATTACAAGTACCTGAGTGTCAGTCTTTCTTTCTTGTTGATCTAAGCACTCAGCACCTGAGAACCTGGGGCAGCATCCAGGTCCAAACTGTAGAATCTCACGAATGTGAGCGGAGAGGACCAGCCCGCCGCATCACAAACATCTTGAAGAGATACCCCCTGCAATATGGCTTTAGAAGCCGCCTTACTCCTGGTCGAGTGGGCTCGGACCACCAAAGGACAAGGCTGGCCCGAGTACTCGTATGCCAGTGAAATAGCCTCGACTATCCACTTACTGACTGTCTGTTTTGAAGCAGGAAGACCTTTCTTAGGTGATCCAAAGCAAATCAGTAATTGGTCGGACTTTCTGATTGAGGATGTCCGATGTACATATGTGTCCAATGCTCGCACTGGACACAACAGGTGCAGTCTTTCCTGGTCCGCAGTTGCAAATGGAGGAGGACAGAAAGCCTGCAGCACAATAGGCCTCGGAGTCAAGGTTGGAACCTTAGGGACGTATCCCTGTTTTGGGTATAGGAACGCCTTGACTATCCCCGGTGCAAATTCAAGGCAGGTGGGGGAGACCGAAAGAGCCTGAAGGTCGCCAACTCTCTTTAGGGACGAAATAGCTAGCAGAAAGATAGTCTTGAAAGTCAGGAACTTTTCTGAGACCGAATCTAAGGGCTCGAATGGGGCCCTAGACAGGCCTTCTAGAACTATAGTCAAATCCCATGCTGGCACCTTAGTGCGAGTTGCAGGCCTTAGCCTCAAAGTGCCACGAAGGAAACGTGTAATCAGGGGGTCTCGACCCAAAGATATACCTCCCACCATAGTATGGTAAGCCGCAATGGCTGCCACGTAAACTTTTAGTGTGGAAGGACAAAGACCTGACACAAAGCGCTCCTGCAGGAACTCGAGTACTGTGTTGACAGAACAGTTAACTGGATCCCACTGGTGTCGGTGACACCATAAGGAGAAAACTCTCCATTTAAGCGCATAAAGTTTCCTCGTAGCCGGAGCTCTGGAGCTTAGGATGGTCTCAGCAGCCTCAGCTGAAAGACCACTATCTATAAGTTGGGCCCCCTCAGAGGCCAAACCCAAAGATTCCAAATGTCTGGTCGAGGGTGAAATATTGTGCCCCCGGCCTGAGACAGAAGGTCCCTCCTCAAAGGGATCTCCAATGGAGGCCCGTCTAGAAGAAGGATCAGGTCCGCAAACCAGATCCGACTTGGCCAGCGTGGTGCTACTAGCAGTAGGCTTATTCCATACCGACGGACCCTCTCCAGAACTCCTGGGAGCAGAGCAACAGGGGGAAAGGCGTACAGACGTAGCCTCGGCCACGTCTGCACCATGGCGTCCAGCCCCAGGGGGGCTGGGTGCGTCAGAGAATACCAGAGAGGACAGTGCGTCGTGTTCTGAGACGCGAACAGATCCACCTCTGCCTGACCATATGCCTCCCAGATTTTCTCCACCGCCTCGGGGTGGAGTCTCCAATCCCCTGGCCTCAGCTCCTGCCTCGACAGGATGTCTGCTCCTATATTCTGGTCCCCAGGAATATACACTGCCCTCAGAGAGAGTACCTTCCCCAGAGACCACAGGAGGATCTGGTGCGCCAGTTTGCAAAGCGGACGCGAGCGCAGACCCCCCTGGCGGTTCAGATAAGAGACCACTGATGTGTTGTCTGTTCGAACGAGCACATGATGGCCTCTTAGGTCCGGAAGGAAATGTCTCAACGCATTGAAGACGGCCATCATCTCCAGGCAATTTATGTGCCAAGAAAGATGATGGCTTTTCCACAGACCCTGAACCGAGCGGCCTTCCATTACCGCTCCCCAGCCGGTGAGAGAAGCATCTGTCGAGATCACTACTCGATGGCAAAGAGCTCCCAACACCGGACCCTGGGTTAAGAACCAGTGTTTTTTCCATATCTCTAAGGCACGAAGGCATCGCCGCGTAACCTTGATCATACGAAACGGGTTTCCCCTCGGGGAGAACCCTCTGGTTCTGAGCCACCACTGTAAAGGCCTCATGTACAGCAGGCCAAAAGGTATCACGTTGGACGCTGCTGCCAGTAGACCCAACAGTCTCTCGAACTGTTTTACAGTGCGTGACTGACCTAGCTTTAGCTCTTTGATGGCTGACAGGATAGCAGCTACACGTACGGGCGACAGGCTGGCCCTCATCGTCACTGAATCCCATACCACACCAAGGAAAGTGGTTCTCTGTACTGGAGAAAGTACACTCTTTTTGGCATTGAGCCTCAACCCCAACATTCGTATATGAGCGAGAACGACACCTCGGTGTCGAACCGCCAACTGTTCTGATTCCGCTAGAATCAGCCAGTCGTCGATATAATTCAAAATGCGTATGCCCTGAAGCCTGAGAGGGGCTAAAGCTGCATCCATGCATTTCGTGAATGTGCGGGGTGACAGAGCTAGGCCGAAAGGAAGAACCCGATACTGGTATTCTTTGCCCCTGAAAGAAAACCTTAGGAACTTCCTGTGCTGAGGGAGGATGGAGATATGGAAGTATGCATCCTTTAGATCTATCGTGACGAACCAGTCCTCGGATCTGATTTGGGTCACGATCTGTTTGATGGTCAACATCTTGAACTTGAGTTTCTGAACTGACCGATTCAACAGGCGAAGATCTAAAATGGGACGCAACCCCCCATCCTTCTTTGGAACAATGAAATAACGGCTGTAAAAACCCGATTCTCTGTCGGGAGAGTACACCTGTTCTATAGCTTCTTTTGCTAACAGGGCCTTTACTTCCTGTTCCATTACCAGAGCCTGCTCGGGACGCACCACTGTGGGCAGCACCCCGCTGTAACGAGGAGGACGAGAACCGAACTGGATTCTGTATCCTATCTTTACAATCTGCAGGACCCAAGGAGAAATATTCGGCAGAAGTTTCCACGCTGCCAGAAAATTTACTAAGGGAACCAGCCTCTCGAGGCTGGTCTCTGGTGTTACTGAGAGAGCCAAATCTGGAGCCTGAAACATAATGGCAGGAACTACCTGACCTGACTGCTCTAAAGCCCCCCTCAGAGGGCGCGAACCCGATGCTGTGCCGCAACACAGCATCATCGACTCGCTGGAGACCACTGCGCCCTGAAGCACCGGAGGTGGCAGGGTTGGCAGGAGGGCCTCGTGAGGACCCCGAAGTGGAACGGGCACCGTGTGATGAGGTGAACACCACTCCACTTCGGTCGGGGCTGTCCCCACAGGCCTGGTGCCTAAGCATCAGGACCTTTTTTTTTTTTGAGCCGAAGCCTTCTTCGCCTGAAGAACGGTCCTCAGATCCGGCTTAGGCTTAGTCGACTTCGGTTGAGAGGGTTGCGTCTGTCTCCAATATCTACGTGGAGGTGCACGAGACGCAACACTCTCTTTTTGTTGCACACGATATGATGAGCTATGCGGCTGGGGCTGCTCACGCCCAGCATCCCCAGGGGGCTGGACACGGCGAGGGATAAACTTTTTAAATACATCAGACTGTTTTTTAGTCTCCTGGAACCTTTCCACTGCAGCGTGGACTGCGTCACCGAAGAGACCAGAGGGTTCAAGAGGAGCGTCTAATAAAAAAGTTCGATCTTTATCTTTAATCTCAGAAAGATTTAACCATAAGTGCCTCTCAGTGGCTACCAAAGCTGCCATAGACCGCCCAATAGCTCTAGCGGTCTCTTTAGTAGCCCTGAGAGAAAGATCGGTAGCCCTACGAAGTTCTCGAACATCGTCATGACTAACACCCTCACTGTTATCCAAATCCCCCAGCAGGTCAGCCTGATAAGCCTGGAGCAGCGCCATGGTGTGTAAACACGCTCCAGCTTGACCTGCCGCCGCATAAGCTTTGCCCACTAAAGTGGATGTAGTTTTGAGCGGTCTAGTGGGCAAAACTGGGGCTCTCATAGTCGATGCTGGACCAGGCGCGAGATAACTCGCTAGATTTTGCTCAGCCTGGGGCATCGATTCATAACCATATTCTTTTAGCCCTCTAATTCTTGAATAAGTGGTGGTTTGAGGGCTAAAAACACGAGATGAATATGGCTTATTCCAAGATCTAGATATTTCGCTATGTAAATCAGGGAAAAATGGGAGCCCTCGTGGTGGACATAATGTGGCTGAAGAGAGAAATCGCTCATCTAACTTGCTTTTAGGGCGAGTGTTTTTATTCTCAGATGGCCATTCAATATTTAACTTCTCTACAGCACGAGACATGACATCCACCAGCTCATCATACGCCGGGGAAATAAATTGTGTATCCCTTTCCCCCGTGTGTGCATTCTCACTTTCAACACTCATAACATCAACTTCCTCAGAAGAAGAACAATGCAGAAAGGGAGAGCTCTCTTCCCGGGCGGGAGAAACCGCAGAGCGTGCTTCCGACACCGGGAGAGGAGAGCTAGATCTCCCAGGTAGGGAAGGAGAAAAGGTCCGCGGACCCGTCTCCAACCCCTCCGAGAGATCTAACTGCGATCCCCAAGAATGCATTCTCCGCGTTGCCTCGGCAGACGCGGGTCCTGATCCTTGTGGATCGCGAGCCTGCCCACTCTGTTTGTCAAAGATTGACAGGCGGGATCTGAGCATGCGAAGCGGTAGCTTCTCACAATGCTGGCACTCAGCCCCCTCGAAGGCTGAGGCTGCATGCTCAAATCCCAAACAAATCACACAAAGCTCGTGTGTGTCCCCACCCGTTAAATAACGCGGGCAGGGAGGAACACACTGCTTGTAAACTTGTTTCGCCATAACGTTTCCAACAATATTGTAACAGACAACAATAAATAGACAGAGACAGTTTGACACAGATCGCTTGCTGAGGCAACAGAAGCTAAATGCCGGCGAGCAGCGGAAGTGCTCTTATCCTTTCCTGGTTCATGACGTCACCCGCCCGTGACGCTCATTCTCTCATTCCATTGGACTAGTTGGCATAGATGCTTCAGACGCAATCACGCAAGAGGCGTTCCCACCGTGTCGTTCGACGCATCTCGAAGTTCCCTTTTTCGATAAAGGGAACAGCTGTTTTCTATGTGAATATATAGTAAAGTGTCATTTATTCCTGTGATCAAAGCTGAATTTTCAGCATCATTACTCCAGTCTTCAGTGTCACATGATCCTTCAGAAATCATTCTAATATGATTATTTGATGCTCAAGAAACATTTATGATTATTATCACAGGTGAAAAAAGTTTTGCTGCTTCATATTTTTGTGCAAACCGTGATTCGTTTTTTTCAGGATTCTTTGAAAGTTCAAGAGAAAAGCATTTAATTAAAAAATAAATATTTTGCATTATTATAAATGGCTTTACTGTCAATTTTGATTAATTTAATGCGTCCTTTCTGAAGAAAAGTATGAATTTCTTAAAAAAAAAAAAAAATCGTATTGACCCCAAACTTTTGAACGGTAGTGTATATATATATATATATATATATATACACAAATAAAAAAATAATAATAAAAAAAATATATATATATATATTTAATTTTTTTATTATTATTTTTTTATTTGTGTTATTGTGTTAGTTGTGTTTGGAATAATTATTATTTAATTTCAATGCTTTTATCACCTTTGAAAGCAGTGTGTTAGTGTTAGAAAAATGTGCTGCAAAAAGTGTCTTGCAGATGAAGTATGAGTGACAAACGTGTTCATGGATTTTGGAAAATGTGGTCATTAAATGCATTTTGTGTGAAAGCAATGACAAATTATTCACAGTTTGGTCTTCAAAGAGTTCTGTTTCACTGAATGTGTGAAGAGTTTTGAAAATGTGGCTTCAGTATTGAATGGTGCTTGTTAGCAATTGCTAAAAAAAAAACTGAGTAATAATGGGTCTTAGTAATTATAAAAACTGATTAATTAAAGCCACATTAAAACTACATTATTAATAAGTTTGCTCAGTTTCATAAAAATATTCTCTGATTCATTTAGGCTATCAATACTGTTCCCATATACTTTCACAGAAAAATCTAACATCATAACAAGGATGTTTTACAGCTTATATTACCGGAATGTATATGCGCCACGTAATGCACCACAACGATGTTTGGTGTTCAATGTTCAAATGATGTTTGGTGTTCAATGTTCAGAGATGTTTGTCAACTTTATTTGCATAGTGCACTACTCCCATACTGAAGTCTCTTAACCACAAGCGCACTGGAGTTAGGAATCATTTTTCTTTACTTTGATAGTTTTTTTTCTTCTAAATTTACATTGTTTCTTTACTTATTAATTTTGTGTATTTTTTCCCCAACAATTTGTCTTAACTAAACCATCTAAAAAGTTTCGGATCAGATTATTGTCCCCAAAAAGCTTTCAGTCAGAAACGGTCAATGGCTCAGTTTTTATCAACATACTTCTTAGTTTTGATATCAGCACAGCTGGTGAGTATTTCTTCTTACATTAATGTAATCTTATATATATATAACGTCTCTGGTTACGTATGTAACCTTAGTTCCCTGAAGGGAACGAGACGCTGCGTGACAACGCATTGGGAACGCCCCTGCGTGAGTACGTCATGAAGCACGTATGGAAACAGTCCAATGGCGAGACGGAACGTCATAGGCGGGTGACGTCATCGACCAGGAAACTATAAAGGCACCCCAAACACAAACGCGTCAGCTTCTGATAAGACTGAAGCAAGTGCTCTCGGGCATGCTGGGAGTATGGCACAGACACGCAGCGTCTCGTTCCCTTCAGGGAACTAAGGTTACATACGTAACCAGAGACGTTCCCTATCAGGGAACTTGAGCTGCGTGACAACGCATTGGGAACGCTAATACCAACGCCGCCATGCGAGCAAGTGTCCGTCGTGTGAAGTCAGAGCGCACATTCGGACGAAAGCACCTGCGCCCCTGGAGTGGAGCTAAAGTCAAGATGATAAAACTTGACGAATGTGTGCGGTGAGGACCATCCAGCCGCATCACAAACGTCTTGGACAGATACTCCTGACAGAATGGCCTTAGAGGCAGCCATACTCCTGGTTGAATGAGCCCGGACAGCCAAAGGAGAAGGCTGACCGGAGGACTCGTAGGCAAGTGAGATGGCCTCGACCACCCACTTGCTCAACCTCTGCTTAGATACTGGACAGCCCTTCTTAGGGGGTCCAAAGCAAACGAATAGTTGTTCACTCTTCCTCCACAGGGCAGTTCTGTGGACGTAAGCATCTAGAGCCCTAACAGGGCAGAGCAGATTTAGTTTCTCTTGGTCCGACGTCAGAAAAGGAGGAGGACAGAAAGCTTGCAGTACAATAGGCCTGACCACATTGGTTGGGACCTTGGGAACGTATCCCGGTCTAGGGAGGAGGAAAGCCTTCACCATGCCGGGAGCAAATTCCAAGCACAAGGGAGAAACCGACAGAGCTTGAATATCTCCTATTCTTTTTAATGAAGATATAGCAAGAAGAAATACAGTATTTAAAGTGAGGAATTTCTCAGAAACTTCTTCGATGGGCTCGAACGGTGCTAGAGAGAGACCTTCTAGAACAACCGCCAGGTCCCAGGTCGGCACCCTCGTGCGAACTGCTGGCCTCAGCCTCAGAGTGCCACGAAGGAAACGGGTTACAAGTGGGTGTCTCCCGAGAGAGGCTCCACTCAAAGGGACGTGGTAAGCAGATAAGGCCGCCACGTACACCTTTAGTGTGGAGTGGGATAACCCTGTGGAGAAACGCTCCTGAAGGAATTCCAGCACTGCACCCACCGGGCAGTTAACTGGGTCCAACTGGTGTTTTCCACACCAAGAGGTGAACATTTTCCACCTCAAGGCATAATTTCCTAGTGGCCGGAGCTCTGGAGTGGAGGATGGTCTCCGCGACCTCAGTCGAGAGACCAGATTCTATGAGCTGGGCCCCCTCAGAGGCCAGGCCCACAACCTCCATAGATCTGGGCGGGGGTGAAGTATCGACCCACTCGCCTGAGAGAGAAGGTCCCTCCTGATCGGAATCTCCAGGGGAGAGCCGTCGAGGAGAGAAATTAGGTCCGCAAACCAAACTCAGGCCGGCCAGTACGGGGCTACCAACAGTAGACTGACCCCGTCCCGGCGAACCCTCTCCAGAACTCCTGGGAGCAGAGCAATCGGGGGAAATGCGTACAGGCGTGACCTCGGCCACTCCTGTACCATTGCGTCCAACCCCAGCGGGGCTGGAGGATATAGGGAAAACCACAGACGACAGTGTGATGTTTCCCTGGATGCAAATAGGTCTACCTCGGCACGACCGAAATGTTTCCAAAGAAGCTCCACCACCTCGGGATGGAGTCTCCACTCCCCGGGCCTCGGCCCCTGCCTCGACAGGATGTCCGCTCCCTGATTCAAATACCCCGGGATATAATTGCCCTTAATGAAAGAATCTTCCCCTGGGACCATAGAAGGATCTGGCGGGCCAGCTTGTATAACGGGCGCGAACGCAGACCCCCTTGATGGTTTATATAGGAGACCACCGATGTGTTGTCTGACCGGACAAGAACATGGTGACCTCTCAGGTCTGGGAGGAAGTGTCTCAGAGCCTGAAACACCGCCATCATTTCTAGACAATTTATGTGCCATTGAAGATGATGGACCTGCCACAGACCCTGGGCCGAGCGACCACTCATGATCGCCCCCCAGCCTGTGAGAGAGGCGTCCGTCGTTAGCGTTACACGACGACACGGAGCCCCCAACACAGGTCCCAAGGACAGGAACCAAGGTTCTTTCCACATAGCTAGGGCACGGAGACACCGTCGCGTGACCCTGATCTTGCGGAGCGGGTTTCCCCTCGGGGAGAACCCCTTGGCCCTGAGCCACCACTGCAGTGGTCTCATGTACAGCAGGCCACAAGGAATAACGTTGGACGCTGCTGCCATCAGACCCAGAATTCTCTGATATTCTTTTACAGTAAGTGACTGGCCTAGCTATGCCTGTTTGATGGCTAAGAGGATCGAAGCTATACGAGCAGGAGACAGACATGCCTGCATCGTCGTCGAATCCCAAACCACACCGAGAAAAGTGGTCCTCTGAAATGGAGAAAGCACACTCTTCTTGGTGTTGAGCCTCAACCCCAACTTTTTGATATGGGCGAGCACGACATCTCGATGCCGAATCGCCTGATGCTCCGATTGAGCCAGAATCAACCAATCGTCGATATAGTTTAAAATGCGGATGCCCTGGAGTCGCAGCGGAGCCAGAGCTGCATCCATGCATTTCGTAAAAGTTCGGGGAGACAGTGCTAGGCCGAATGGAAGAACCCGATATTGGTACGCTTTGCCCCCGAAAGCGAACCTCAGGAACTTCCTGTGCTGTGGAAGGATGGAAATGTGGAAGTATGCGTCCTTTAGGTCTATCGTGACAAACCAGTCCTCGGACCTGATCTGTGACACGATTTGCTTGAGAGTAAGCATTTTGAATTTGAGCTTCCCTACAGAGCGATTTAAAAGGCGCAGACCTAAAATTGGACGCAACCCCCCATCCTTTTTTGGAACGATGAAATATCGGCTGTAATAACCCAACTCTCTGCTGGGAGGAAGAACTCGTTCTATGGCCCCCTTCAGCAGGAGAGTTTTCACCTCCTGTTCCATAACCAGAGCCTGCTCGGGGCTCACCACTGTGGGCCGAACCCCCTGAAGCGAGGCGGGCGTGATCTGAACTGAATCGCGTACCCGTGCTCGATAGTCTGCAGGACCCACTGAGATATATTTGGAAGGCTTTTCCACTCCGCCAAAAATACTACTAAGGGTACCAGTCTCTCGAGACTGGCCTCTGGAATATTTTGAGTGGCAGACACAGTGCCCTGAAACGGCGCACCGGCAGGGAACAACTGGTCTAACCGCTCTACACCGCTCCTCGGAGCGAGCGAGCGTCCCTCGGGAAAGAGCTCGCTGGGACCGTCTACGCCCCGGCACGCAGGCGGGGTTGGCAGAACGGGCCCCTGAGGGCACCGAAAGGGAACGGGCGCCGTAAACTGCGGCGAACACCTTTCCCTCTCGGTGGGGACCACCCTCAGTACTCTGACGTGTGTGGCGTCAGGGCTTCTTCGACGAAGCCTTCCTGGCGACAATAACCGTCCTCAGATCGGCCTTGCCCCTGGAGGACCTCGTCTGAGAGCGCCGCGTCTCGCCTCGGTTTTGCTGAGGGGGAGCACGAGACGCGACACTTTGCTTTTGTTGCGCCCTGTGTGAGGAGCTACTCGACGGCCGGGGCTGCTCCCGCCCAGCAGCCCCGGGGACATGAACACGAAGGGGGAGAAATTTCTGGAGCGCCGCCGCCTGCTTTTTCTCTTCCTGAAACCTCTCGATGACCGAATTTACTGAGTCACCGAAGAGGCCAGCAGTAGAAAGCGGGGCGTCCAGCAGAAAAGATTTATCTTTATCTTTCATCTCTGACAAATTCAACCATAGATGCCTCTCCGTAGCCACCATAGCTGCCATAGAGCGGCCGACTGATCTGGCCGTCTCTTTGGTGGCACGGAGAGAAAGATCAGCTGCCTGGCGTAATTCGCGGATCACATCAGCACCAATTTCATCCCCCTCACTAATGTCTCTCAACAGGTCTGCCTGATACGCTTGTAAAATAGACATAGTATGCAGGCACGCAGCTGCTTGACCTGCCGCCGAGTAAGCTTTACCCACCAAAGCCGAAGTATTTCTTAGAGGCTTGGTGGGCAACGCCGGTGTCTTAAAAGACGAAGCTGTAGCTGGAGATAGATGGCTCGCTAAAATCTCCTCAGCCTTAGGCATCGCCCCATAACCAATATTCTTAGCGCCAGAAATATTAGAATATAAGGATGTTTGTTGAGTAAATATTCTGGCTGACACCGGTCTATTCCATGATCTGGACACCTCAGTGTGAAGATCAGGAAAGAACGGAAGACACCGGCGTGGAGGTGCAGCCCGAGAAGGCAGAAATCTCTCATCTAATTTACTTCTCACTAGCAGGAGACTGAAGTGACAAGTCCCCAGTCTCTGCTGTATCAATACTTTCAACATCCAGCTCCTCAGAACTGGATAGCTGAAATAACGGTGCCTCAGCCTGGGGGGAAGAAACCGCAGCGCGTGCTTCCACACCCAGATCTGAGGCACTGGATCTACCAGGTAAGGGCTGAGATAGGGCAGAGCCCGTCTCAATCCCCGCTGATAAATCCATCTGCGAACCCCACGATCGAAGCCTCCGCTGTGCCTCGGCAACAGCGGGACCCGAGCTGCGGGGAGCGCGCACCGAACCACTCTCCTCGAAGAGGGCTCGGCGGGAGCGGAGCGTTTTCATAGGCATACGCTCGCAATGCTCGCAACCGGCTCCCTCGAGAGCCGACTGAGCATGCTGCACTCCCATACAAACAACACACAGATCGTGAGTGTCCCCACCCGTGATATAACGTGGGCAGGGGTGCACACACTTTCTGAACTGCTGTTCACTCGCCATGATATATGTATATATATATATATATATATAGTGTCTCTTTATAGTTTTTTATATGTGAAAAACTCCTGCCTAGCAATACTAAGGACAGACAAAAACACTTTTGGGACACAGACTGATATATTCACACACAGAGCGCTTGCTGAAGACTCAGAAGCTGACGCGTTTGTGTTTGGGTGCCTTTATAGTTTCCTGGTCGATGACGTCACCCGCCTATGACGTTCCGTCTCGCCATTGGACTGTTTCCATACGTGCTTCATGACGTACTCACGCAGGGGCGTTCCCAATGCGTTGTCACGCAGCTCGAGTTCCCTGATAGGGAACTATATATATATATATATATATATATATATATATATATATATATATATATATATATTGTTATATGAAATGTGCAATTTGTTCAGTTATTCCCAATTAAGCTGCTTATGAAGACTTTATAAGATAGTCTTTTATGTTACAGCTTTTATATTAAGACTTTATAAAACAGTCTTTTATTTTGTGATACAGTTTTTATATGTAAACTGTTTATTAAGACTTTATAAAACAGTCTTTTATTTTGTGATACAGTTTTTATATGTAAACTGTTTATGAAGACTTTATAAAACAGTCTTTTATTTTGTGATACAGTTTTTATATGTAAACTGTTTATGAAGACTTTATAAAACAGTCTTTTATTTTGTGATACAGTTTTTATATGTAAACTGTTTATGAAGACTTTATAAAACAGTCTTTTATTTTGGATACAGTTTTTATGTGTAAACTGTTTATTAAGACTTTATAGAACAGTCTTATAGTGTGTTACAGCCTTTTATATGGAAAGATGTTTATAAGAAATACACAGAGACATGATTTGATAAAATATGTTTTATTGGGTTTATAAGAAATACACAGAGACATGATATGATAGAAATGTTTTATTGGGTTTATAAGAAATACACAGAGACATGATATGATAGAAATTTTTTATTGGGGTTATAAGAAAAACACAGAGACATGATTCGATAAAATATGTTTTATTGAAAGAAGACCAAGCCAAACTGGAGAAAGGTATTTTATTGAAGCAAGAAGTGAATAAATGAAGTGTAACCAGTATTTAGACACAAATATTAAGCATGCATGTAGTATTACCTTGATGACTGTTTTGTAGACCCAGAGGAGAAGGATGCTGAGGAAACGAGCCAAGAGAAGAAGACAGAAGGAGTACAGAACTTTTTATAAGAAAATTGTGAGAGGATTAAAGGAGTTAACCATTGTTCAAGATCTGGGATTGGATAGATTGTGCATATGATATTGAATATGTAATAAAGAGGTGTGATGTAATATACATTATAAAAAGTACTGTATGACAGAAATGTTCAGACGTTGGAAGATGAGCCAGCCTCTCCATTGTTTGATGATCCAAGCCTGACACCTGCTGGTGATACTTGTGAACTGCTTTTGTTAAACTTCAATTTGTTACTTTGTATGGAAACTTTGAAAAACGAAATAATAATAAAAATACTTAAAATTATTATAAGAAAGTTTGCCTGCCAGAAGTCTTTGCTTTCTATAAAGAACTAAACCACGGAGGGGTCTTTCTACTAAGACTGTAAGTATGAATTTGGATACTTATTATCTAAGATAGAATTTGACCAACTTTACCTTACCTGAGATTATAAACAAAATAAGGTAGAAGGTGCTAATGATCTATATATAGAAGAAGAGAGTAGGTCCCGCACCACAAAACATGGCGCCCAACCTGGGGCACATTGATTATTGATTTCTGGCCAAAATCAATAACCAAATGCTCAGGAGAAATGAGAATTATTGTGTAGGTACATAATAATAAAGAAAGTAACGAATTTGTATAACCTAGTGGAAAGGTTAAACAAATAAGTAGTGTTAGAATCTCAAAAGTGAGATAGAGTCTATAAAGAAAGAAATCTTATAGACGAAAAATAATTCAAGATAGAATTATTAAAGATAACCTGGTCAGGGTTATAAAGTGCATGCACGACACTACTAGGATCTCTATTGTCTAAGGATAGTATGAAATAGGAATACGGAAGAACGTTAAAACCTATTAAAGAAGAAAAGTATTCTAAACGAAAAATTAGAAGAAATTCAAAACCAAGAGACAATAGAGATTAGCTAAATCTACTTCGAAGAGATTTAGTGTAGACTGCATGAACTGTCCAGCGAAGTGCACATCGTTGGATGGAGATTGCAGTGCAAAACCAAACCCATATTAGGATTTATACTAAAAATGATCCTAGAGTAATTGTATGGGAAGAGAGAGCGTTGCAAGAAAATAAAATAGCAATAGAAATAGATTATAATTTATTTCTATTTTGGATTCCATCCAGAGAACAAATAAGTAAAGAGAAATCCAATGAAACGCAAATAGCCACTAAAATAATAGAGTGGGCAAAAAACGTAGGAATCGTTAGAGAAAGCTCTGTATATATACAGTGCAAAGATAAATATATAGAAAGTATATTATCGAAAAGTCCTAAAGAGGAGACAGTCATAATATATGATACTGATTATAAAATACTGAACAGAATGTCAGCAGAACAATCAGAGAAGGAAAAAGTAGTTCATTTTGAGAGAAATGAGAATACCCATACTCTAGAAACCAGAGAAAGGACGGACAAGAATATGGAAGAAAGGATAGTAAAAAATAAGCTGAATAAACAAAGCATAAATATTGGAAAAATAGAGGTAATGATCCATGATGGAGTAATACAAGACACTAGAGGAGGAATTCTAGTCTTAAATGGTAATGAAGAGAATGAAGAAATAAAAGTGATTAAAAGTATGTTAGACGAACAAGCTCTAAGAGAAATAAATAATGTAAAACAGACACTGAAATTAAAGTCAGTAGGATCTGTGAGATTAACTTCTGGTGCTCCATACTGGCAGTTAATAGCTCATGCGATACTGACGGACTGTAGGACGAAGTTGTGTACGGTAAAAAAGTCAGAAAAAGAAATGGAGACAATAATGTCTTCACTAATAAACATAGCAAATGCTAATAGAATAAAGGAGTTGAACATGACCTTAATTGGGTCAGGGCAGTTTGAGCATTCCGTAACTGCAATAATAAAAGGAATATTATCGGGAATAATCAAAAATTCGAAAGAAGAAATGTTAAGAATAAACTTACTAATGAAAGATAAAGAAAGAGAAGAATTCTTACAGGAATATGAGAAAAAGATAGAAAGTGAGCAGGAAGGTTCAGGATATATAGATAAATCCCCAATAGATGCTACAGAACAACGAGATAAAATAAAAACAGACTCAGAGAGTTCTGAAGAGAGCCAAGATGGGGAAGAGGAAGCTGGTGAATTAAATTCAACCAGGATAAGTACAGAATATGAGGTCGGTGATGAAGAACGTCTCGGTTACTAATGTAACCCTCGTTCCCCGAAGGAGGGAACGGGAGACGTGACGTCGACGTGACGACGTTAGGGGATCACTTCAGGGAGCCCTATCAACTTCGAGTATCTAAAGAACAAGCCAATGAACGTTGGCGTGCGTGAAACGCGTCACGCGCCCCGCCCCGCAGCGCGGGTATAAACAGGAAGCGGACGCCGCACTCATTGTTTTTCGCTGAGGAGCCGAGATTGAGTCGGCCGTACAGCGATGGTCAGCAACTGTGGCAGCGGGACGTCACGTCTCCCGTTCCCTCCTTCGGGGAACGAGGGTTACATTAGTAACCGAGACGTTCCCCTTCAGTCGCTCACGTTCGACGTGACGTCGACGTGACGACGTTAGGGGATCCCATGGAAGACGCCATCGGTTGCTGCCACATCCAGCGCCCTACGGAAGGCTCTCAGACCCCCAATGGCTGGGGCGGAAGACCTGCGTAGAGGGAGTTCAACTGCTGTTCCATATACCCACACCGTGAACTCTTGGATAACACTGGGAAAGCGTGCCTTTCCAGGGGAGAGAGACGCTGCGGAGCCACATCCTGCCCGAAGGGAGGTAACATGTGGAGGATACACATATGGACTGGCCAGAAGGGCAGTGCAACATATGGAATGTCACTGGGGTGGCTCCAGCCTGAGAAGGGGGAGGCAGCACCAGACAGTGACGGCAGAGCGGACTCTGCCAAGGGAAAGACACGGGCTCACCGCAGGGAGCTGGTCGTGGAAGAATACTCATATGGGATCGCCGCAGGAATCACCACATATGGAACCCAGCCTAGCACAAGTTACAAGCATACGAGCACTAGGCCTGGCGTCGGACGCTCCGCAACGTCCGACTGCCGGAGGGGTGCGGAGGAACTCACAGGGTTCGCCAGAGTGGGGAACTCGACTGGAGCAAAACAGCGCACGTATCCGCTCCATGTGGAGGGGAGTGGCGCAGCAAGCCGACACAAGAGCGGAAACTTCGGTGTTACCGGCTGGTTGAAGCGAGCACACAGGAAGAAACCGGCTCAACACGTAGGCTATAAAACCTAGCGAACGTGTTAGGTGTCGCCCAGCCCGCAGCTCTACAGATATCTGTCAGCGAGGCGCCGTGTGCCAGCGCCCAAGAAGAAGCGACACCCCTAGTGGAGTGGGCTCTCAACCCGGGCGGGCAAGGCACGCCTTGGGCTTCGTAAGCCAAGGCGATGCCATCCACTATCCAGTGGGCCATCCTCTGCTTGGAGACAGCCTTTCCCTTCTGCTGGCCTCCGTAACAGACGAAGAGCTGATCTGAGGTCCTGAGGCTTTGCGTTCTGTCCACGTACAGACGCAGAGCGCGGACGGGACAGAGAAAAGCCAGGGCTGGGTCTGCCTCCTCCGAAGGCAGCGCTTGCAGGTTCACCACCTGGTCCCGGAAGGGAGTGGTAGGAACCTTGGGCACGTATCCGGGCCGGGGTCTCAGGATTACGTGAGAGTTAGCCGGGCCGAATTCCAGGCACGATTCGTCGACCGAAAATGCATGCAGGTCCCCTACCCTCTTGATGGAGGCCAATGCAACCAGGAGTACTGTTTTACAGGACAGAATTTTTAACTCAGCTGACTGCAAAGGCTCAAAGGGTGGTCTCTGAAGTGCCGAAAGGACCAGAGACAAGTCCCAAGAGGGTATAGAGAGTGGGCGAGGAGGATTTAGTCTCCTTGCTCCCCTCAGGAACCTGACGATCAGGTCATGCTTTCCCAACGACTTGCCTTCAACTGCATCGTGATGTGCGGCAACGGCGGCAACATACACTTTAAGGGTGGAGGGAGACAGCCTTCGCTCCAACCCATTCTGCAGGAAGGAAAGCACGGCTCTGACCGAGCAAGTTCGGGGGTTCTCCTCGTGAGAAGAACACCATTCAACGAATAGGTTCCACTTCAATGCATAGAGGCGCCTCGTAGAGGGGGCTCTAGCTGAAGTGATGGTGTCAACTACCGCTGGGGGTAGGTCACCTAGAACCTCCGCGTCCCGTCCAGGGACCAGACATGGAGTTTCCAGAGGTCCGGACGCGGGTGCCACAGGGTGCCCCGTCTCTGAGAGAGCAGGTCCTCTCTCAGAGGAATGGGCCAGGGAGGGGCTGTCGCGAGGAGCACTAGTTCGGGGAACCAGGTCCGGTTGGGCCAATACGGCGCAACTAACACGACCTGCTCCTCGTCCTCCCTGACTTTGCACAAGGTCTGTGCAAGAAGGCTCACTGGGGGAAACGCATACTTGCGTAGGCCCGGGGGCCAGCTGTGTGCCAGAGCATCCGTGCCGAGGGTCCCCTCGGTCAGGGAATAGAACAACTGGCAGTGAGACGTGTCCGGGGCGGCAAACAGATCTACCTGTGCGGTCCCGAAGCGCCTGAAAATCAGCTGGACCACCTGGGGATGGAGTCGCCACTCTCCCGGTAGCACCTGCTGCCGTGAGAGCTCGTCGGCTGCACGGTTGAGCAGGCCAGGAATATAAATGGCACGAAGCGACCTCAGATGCTTCTGACTCCAAAGGAGGAGATGGCGGGCGAGTTGTGACATGCGGCGGGAGCGTAGACCACCCTGACGGTTGATGTACGCAACGGTCGCAGTGCTGTCCGTACGGACCAGTACATGCTTGCCACGAAGCGGCGTTTCGAAGCGGCCCAATGCAAGATGTACTGCTAACAACTCGAGGCAATTGATGTGCCAATGCAGTTGAGGCCCCGTCCACAGACCTGAAGCTGCATGCCCGTTGTACGTGGCCCCCCAGCCGGTGGCAGAGGCATCCGTGGTGACCACAGAGTGCCTGGACACTTGTTCTAGGGGAACACCTGCCCGCAGGAACGAAGGGTCTGACCACAAGCTGAGAGTTTGGCGACAGTGCGGGGTAACTTGGACCCGGCACGAGCCGCTCTGCCACGCCCATCTCGGGACTCGATCGTGGAGCCAGTGTTGGAGCGGTCTCATATGAAGCAATCCGAGCGGCGTTACCGCGGCTGCAGATGCCATATGCCCCAGGAGCCTCTGAAACAGTTTCAGTGGAGCCGCTGTTCTGCGCCTGAGCGTGCTCACGCAGTTCAACACTGACTGGACGCGGGCCTCGGTGAGGCGCGCTGTCATGTTGATCGAGTCCAACTCCATACCGAGAAAAGAGATCCTCTGCCCGGGGGTGAGTTTGCTCTTTTCCCAGTTGACCCGAAGCCCTAGGTGGCTGAGGTGACTGAGCACCATGTCCCTGTGTTCGCACAACTGCTCTCTCGACTGGGCGAGAATAAGCCAGTCGTCGAGGTAGTTGAGAATGCGAACACCACGCTCGCACATGGGAGCGATGGCTGCCTCCGCGACTTTCGTGAAGACACGGGGCGACAGGGCCAGCCCGAAGGGTAAGACTTTGTACTGATATGCCCGTCCCTCGAACGCAAAGCGAAGAAACGGTCTGTGTCGAGGGAGAATCGAGACATGAAAGTACGCGTCCTTCAGGTCGATCGCTGCAAACCAATCTTGGGGACGGATGCACTTGAAAATGCGTTTCTGCGTGAGCATCTTGAACGGCAGCTTGTGAAGGGACCGGTTCAAGACACGCAGGTCCAAGATTGGCCGTAACCCACCGCCTCTCTTGGGTACAATGAAGTACGGGCTGTAGAAGCCGGTCTTCATATCGGCTGGAGGGACCGGCTCGATCGCGTCCTTCGCCAGTAGGACTGCGATCTCTGCCCTGAGCACAGGGGCACTGTCCGGCAGAACGCGGGTAAACAGAATGCCCCTGAATACAGGGGGGCGCCGGGCGAACTGAATCGCATAGCCGAGTCTGACAGTACGGATGAGCCAGCGAGACGGGCTGGGAAGCGCTAGCCAGGCTCCCAGACACCGCGCAAGCGGAATCAACGGCACCACAGACGTACCCGGGGTGGGGCAGCGCGGCGGAAGGCAGGGACCCGACTCGGACGGCACAGCGGCCCGGAGTGGGGTCTGAATGTGTGGTGCAACACGTACCTGCTTCCGTCGAAGGGCAGAGTGAGTGTGTGGAGGCGGCAGAGCGTCCGGAACACAGCCACTGCTGCTCGCTGGCGATGAGAGAGGGGCTCGAGGGTGACAAGGCATAGCGTCGTCGACCGTCAAGCGCGCTCTCTTGGGACCCAGAGGTTTCAGAAATTGCTCTTTTATTGAATATGTGGGTACCACTGAAGGCAGTGGCGGAAAAGGAACAAAAGGAAACAAAAGATTCTCCACCCGGCCCTCCACCGGGAGAAGGAGCGGTGCCTTCACCGTCTCCTGGAGAGCAACTTGATCCACCTCTGGGTCGCCCGTCTCAGGGTCGTTTGCACCTGCGCTTACCACCTGGTTTGGTAGCGGCCTGGACGGGCGTGGCCGACTTCCTGCGGCTTGCTCCACGCTGAGGCCTGGATGGTGGCTGCTGCTGCTGAGGCTTAGCGGGAGCGGAGGACGCCGCAGGAGGACGGCCTCGGCGACGAGCGGACGGAGGGTCTGCGGCCGGCGGACGGGAGGGGGCAGCGGGGGTCCGCCGGGGCAGGATGTGTCGGATAGCCTCCGTCTGCTTCTGGGCGGCCGAGAACTGTTGGGCGAAGCTCTCGACCGCATCGCCGAATAACCCAACCTGGGAGAGAGGGGCATCCAGGAACCGATATTTATCGGTGTCCCTCATGTCCGCCAGGTTGAGCCAAAGGTGGCGCTCCTGGACCACCAAGGTGGACATCGCCTGACCAACGGAACGCGCGGTTTCATTCGTCGCCCGGAGGGCGAGGTCAGTAGCCACGCGGAGCTCCCGGAGGAGCTCTGGGTCAGAACCACCCTCGTTCATGTCCATGAGCGCCTGGGCCTGGTGGACCTGCAAGAGCGCCATGGCATGGAGGGCGGAAGCAGCCTGTCCACAGGCCTTATAAGCCTTCGCCGTAAGACCGGACGAAAACTTACAGGCCTTGGACGGGAGGCGCGGATTACCCCGCCAGGAGGAGGCGGACGCCGGACACAGTTGCATTGCGACAGCCCGCTCCACCGGGGGGATATCCACATACCCCTTAGCTGCCCCGCCGTCGAGGGTGGCGAGGGGGGAGGAGCTACTAGAACGGCTTCGGGCACTATACGGTGCCTTCCACGTCCTAGAAAGCTCCTCATGCACCTCCGGAAAGAAAGGTACCGGGGCGGCGCACTGAGAACCAGCACGGCCCGCCCCGAGAAACCAATCGTCCAACCGAGAAGGTTCGGGACGTGGCGGAGGATTCCACACAAGCCCGACCTTCTCGGCGGCCCGGGAAAGCATAGCCGCCCACTCTGGATCCGGCTCGGACAACGCTACACACCCAGACGGGGGCAACGCAGCCGAGTCGTCAACTCCAGAGGAGTGAAGCTCCCCCTCCGATGCTGCGATCGACATCTGATCGTCACCTGGCGCCACAAAGGAAATGACCGGCCGTTCAGGAGAAGGACCGTGTCGATCGCAAAGGGGCGCGGATGGCAACAGCGCATGAGAGGCGTGAGGGGCCCGCGGAGATTGCCTCGACGGGGAAGCCCTCACGGTAATCCTCAGATCACCCTGGTCATGCGCCGAAGTAGGCCTATTCTGCAGGGCAGAATAAGCACTAGATCGGGGCATAGGCGAGGGGACTGCACCTCCCGTGAGGTAAGCGAGTCTCGATCTAAGCGCTGCCATAGTCATATTCCCGCAATGGGAACATGAACTATTCACAAAAGCTGCTTCAGCGTGTTGAATGCCCAAACACGAGAGGCAACTCTTGTGGCCATCTGCTGGCGCCAGGGAACGACCGCACCCAGAAACGCACAAGCGGAATGACATCCTGAAAAGGACGCAGGGTCACGCTTGTGCTGCTCTTTTAGTAAAATAACAAACAGAGGAAAGAAATAGACTCTTTAGTGCTGAAGCACCCAGGGGTAGCCGCGGTGTAATCGGGTACACTTTCAGATGAGGAACGCCCACGAGACCGACACACACACACACATAAACAGTGCCGTGAAAACGGCAGTTGTGGTTAAAGATGCTCGCGGCCACCACTGATCGCGCCGTCACACCAGCACTGCAGCAGAGTTCTCTTCTCCCTCTAGTTGTCGATAGATACAACGTACAGCAGTCTGTAGAACTCAGAGTCAAACAAAGCTCGGCTCCGAAGCGAAAGACAATGAGTGCGGCGTCCGCTTCCTGTTTATACCCGCGCTGCGGGGCGGGGCGCGTGACGCGTTTCACGCACGCCAACGTTCATTGGCTTGTTCTTTAGATACTCGAAGTTGATAGGGCTCCCTGAAGTGATCCCCTAACGTCGTCACGTCGACGTCACGTCGAACGTGAGCGACTGAAGGGGAACCAGTTCTCAGAAAAGAAACTAGATTAAGACATAAAAAAGGTAGTAAGATAATATTAAAAAGAGTAACCAAACAAATACAAAATGATTGGCCAGAAGTGGAGTTTAAAGGGTGTAAATATAAAAACCCAAGTGGAGAAAAAAGAGATAGAGAGCTATTAGAAAAATGGGATAAGAAAATAGTACCTGAAAGAGATTTGACCTATGGTCAAGTAAAAACTGCGTGTAGATCTCCGTCTGCAGTACAGATAGCCGACCAGGAAGGTTGGTCGAAATCAGGGAAACAGACCTTGTTCCAGGAAGGGTATGAATATAACAGAAAGATAGTTATGGAAATGGACAATGTGATTAAGCTGTTGAAGAATAAAAATAGCAAGCTTCAAAGGGACTTAGAGAATATGAAAGATCTAAGGGCCATAGATAATTTAAACAGGGCAGTCCAGGAAAATTGGGAAGATGACAGTGAGGCAGAGATAAATCACAGAGATATCAGGAGACCTGATACTCCCAGTGGGGAAGATGCCGTCATGCAACTGCATTTTAGTACTCCCCAGAGAAATAATGAACAAGATGTACAAATGAAATTGTTAGAATTAAAACTAACAACTGTCGTACAGAAACAAGTAGGAAATAAAAAGATAGGAGAAAATTATAGTAATTATACAGACCGTATAATTAAATCAGCAACACAAGCAGGATTAGGGTCAGAAGCAATAACTCGTCTAGTACAGACATGCACAGGCCATGCAATATCTGCAGAGGCCTTGGAAAAAGTTAGAAACCTAACTGGAGTAGAAGATAAATACTCACAATGGCAGAGTATGCTGATTAATGCTAACAAGGACCAAGTACCACTGTTAAGTGTTTGGCTATCTATAGAGGAGGAAATACCAATGTCAGACAAAGTAAGACTGCTAAGAGATGTAGGCCGTAAAATACCAGGAGGTTATAAGTTAGTGACAATCCTTAATACAACTACTAAAAAACAAATAGAAGAGAGATTGGCTGAGTATGATTTAAATACTCAATTTGTAAAGGGAAGAGAGTCCCGAGATAGAAAAACTCAGAAGCCACCTAAGGGGGCAATAAAGAAACAATCAAAATTTCAGGGAGAAAATGTAAAAACCTACAATACCCGATTTCAAGCCAGACAAGGAGAAAGAAATAAAATAGATGGACCAAAGTCATGGAATCAAAGGACAGTGACCTGGCAAAAGAATAGTGGTGCCAACACAGTGAGAAATAAGAAAGGTACTGCACAGAAGGGTAACACTTTATTTGAAGGGGTGTGCATAAGACTGACATGACACTGTCATAAACATGACATAACACCTGTCATGAACATGAAGGAGTCTTTATGAATGTTTATGACTGTTGTCATTAAGTGTAATTCGGTAAATTATGACACTTTTAATGCAAAGTTGACATTGTTTAAAATGTCTTTGTTATGACAACTTGACATTAACAAAGACAAAAATGTCTTGATTATGACAACTTGACATTAACAAAGACAAAAATGTCTTGATTATGACAACTTGACATTAACAAAGACAGAAATGTCTTTGTTATGACAACTTGATATTAACCAAGAAATCATAACCTGTCAACCTGTCACAAATATGTCATAACAGGTCTAATTATCAAACTTCAAGCATTTTGCAGTGTAATAACCCTTAATGACATCTTTGTAACTAGTACAATGTGTTCCACTTTACTTGAGGACAAGTAAAATATTCATGACACAGTTATAATGGTGTCATGACGGCCAAAGTTGTGACAGGTTGACAGGTTATGATTTCTCGGTTAATGTCAAGTTGTCATAACAGAGACATTTCTGTCTTTGTTAATGTCAAGTTGTCATAATCAAGACATTTTTGTCTTGGGTAATGTCAAGTTGTCATAACAAAGACATTTTAAACAATGTCAACTTTGCATTGAAAGTGTCATAATTTACCGAATGACACTTAATGACAACAGTCATAAACATTCATAAAGACTCCTTCATGTTTATGACAGGTGTTATGTCATGTTTATGACAGTGTCATGTCAGTCTTATGCACACCCCTTCAAATAAAGTGTTACCCACAGAAGTCTAGTTATATCCCAGATGACAAATGGGGGAAAATGACACCTGAGCAGAAAAGTCAAGTAATGCAAAAGCGTAAAACTACAAATTCAAATGTGAAAAGATTTGGAAGAAATAAAGTAGTTTCTGAAGATGAAATACAGACAGATGCAGAGGTGCAGGAAGAAACCAAAATGACAGAGAAGTCAGAGAAGCTGAAACAATGAAGTGAACTTGGCCTGTTGAAGGAGAATATCTGTGATAAAAGAGTCTTAGAAAGAAATGAAGAACTATTTATAAATATAAAAGGAATAGAATTTATTGTTGATACAGGAGCCCAGGTATCTTCAACAACAGAGCCAATACAATATACTGATAAAATATTAGTTCAGACATATAATGGAAGAATAGGAGAAGAACCAATAGGTGAAAAGTTTGGGATAAATATGATAAAAGGAGAAGAGAATCTGCTTGCAGGAAGGGATCTCAAAAAAGTTTTAAGATTGAAAGAAGTAAATGTAGAAGCAGAGTTGACTCGCATCAGACAGAGAATGATGGGTAGTGAGGAATCTAAAGATGAATTAATAAAAGCATTAAGAGAAACTCCATGTGGGAGATATAAAAACCATTGTGGAAAAGTTAGTGACAATTTTGCTCATGAAATAATAGGTGGAATACATAAACCACAGAGGCAGTATCCAATTAATAAATTGGGCAAGGAAGAACTAAATCAAACAATACAGGAATTAGTGGAGCAAGGAGTTATCCGGTTGTTAAGTCTGACGTCACGCGTGACGTTTAGCCTCTTCCGGGCCCAAGCGCTCCGCTCGTCTTTCAGATCCTAGACTACATAAACCCTTTTTTTAAAGGGCTTTTTTCGCTTCAGTGCCAGTGGGTGTTACTAGGGATTAAGGGATAGCACCCACTGGCGCCAAAGTTTCTTCATTCGTTTAAGATTTGTAACTTACCTTATCAACTGCAGCCATTTTCTCTTTTCTTTCTCATCACAGGGAAAGCGGTTGAATGTCACTTGTTTTTTTTAACTCCGATCTATTTAAACAACACGGGAACACGTTAAAACTCGGGCGAACGCGGTAAATAGGTAGAGAGGACCCGACCTTTGGACCCGGAAACAGTATTATCGGAGAGTGGTTACGTCACGACTTAACAACCGGATAAAGGAAGTAGACTCAGCAATTACTAATAGCCCTATTCAGTTAGTTCCTAAATCTGATCATCAAGGATTTCGTCTGGTTACGAATTTCAAAGCTCTGAATCGATTGACGAAACCAGATCGACGTTACCTGATTAATGCTAGAGATACAATTGAGAGATTAAAAGATGGACAATTCCTAACAAAGTTAGACTTAATTAATGGATTTTGGGCCATCCCACTTAAAGAAGATAGCCAGGAAAAAACTGCATTTACTGTAAATAATAAACATTATGTTTATCAAAGGCTTCCTCAGGGATATGTTAATGCATCGGTAGTATTTCAAAGTGTAATAATGGAGATATTAAAAGATTTGCCTGTAGAAATTTATATAGATGATATTCTGATAATAAGTGCAGAAGAAAAGGAACACGTAAAAACAGTGAAAGAAGTATTGAAACGAATTGCGGAGTCAGGGCTAAAAATAAATATAAAGAAGAGTGAATTCATGACAGACATGGTTGAATTCCTAGGATTTTGGATATCAGCAGGAAATAGAGGCATTACCCAGACAATGAAAGAAAGAGTTACAGAAATAAAGACACCAGAAAATGTTAAAAGTGTACAGCGAATAATGGGACTTTTAAATTATCTTAGAGATATAGTGCCAAAATTTAGTCAAGTGGCAAAACCTATATATGCCACAATAAGAAATAATGAATTGAATTGGACAGAAGAAGCTGAAAATGCTCTCTGTGAATTAAAGGAAGCAATCTTAACTTCTGGACAATTAGAAGGAAGAGATGATGAGAAGGAATTAGAGGTCGACTTGGACATTGATGAAATAGGTTATCAATTAATAATACGGAATGCAAAGAGTGTGATACCAGTACGTATTATGACTGGAAGTTGGGAAAATCCAGAGAAAAAATTTCTACCTATTGAGAAGAAACTAGCTGCGATTAGTAAAAGATATTCAGAACTTAAAGGGTTAGCAAGAGGTCAGAAGATAATAATAAATACAGATGAAAGGGTGATGACTCACTTGAACAAAAATAGAATAAAAGATTCGAAAGCACAAAATAATCGATGGCAAAGATGGGAAAATATATTATTAGATGCAAGTATAACAATACTTAATAAAGAGAAGAAAAAATGTCAAAAGATGAACTTACCTTCATTTAAAGGTACAGTAATATACACAGATGGATCGAAGACATTAGCAGACGAGGAAGCTCACTGGGCATATATTATTAGAAGAAAAAAGTCAAGTGAAATAACTGGAAAAGGATCTTTCACAGGATCAGCTCAAGGAGCAGAAGTAATGGCAGTTTTGCAAGCACTTAAGAAGGTAAAAGAAATTAAGGTTACTCAAATAATTATAGTAACTGATAGCAAATATGTAGAAACAAGTTTAAATGAAAACTTAAGTATTTGGAGACAAAATGGTTTTAGCAAAGGAAATAGGAAACCAATAGAACATGAAGAAATGTGGAGAGAAATAGATATGCTGGTAAAGGATTTGGACTTAGTCGTAATTGTCACCGGTCGAGGGTGAACGCCAGATGACCGGCCGCTTCAACCCCCGACTCACGTACCACCGCGAGGAGCCAACACCACAGAGGACACAGAGGCAACAGCAATTTTGAAGTTAAAACAAGATCTTTATTTAATAAAATACTAGAACGGACCCCAGCAGGTCAAGAGGAGGTGAATGATCAAGGTCGCTAGCCCGTTCCGCGGGGCTCAGCCAGACTGAGAGAGACGAGGAGAATTTCACGGCAGGGCTGGCCTTCCTTACAGGGCCCAGGCAGGCAAGGCAAGATGAGGATTCAACGGCGAAGCTGGCTCTATTCACAGGGCTCAGACAGACAGCGAAGATGACGATTCAACAGTGAAACTGGCTCTGCTCACAGGGCTCAGACAGACAGAGAAGATGAGGATTCAACAGTAAAGCTGGCTCTACTCACAGGGCTCAGGCAGACAGAAGATGAAGTTTCCACAGCGAGGCTGGCTCTTTCCACAGTAAAGTTGACTCTACTCACAGGCCTCAGACAGACAGAGAGAAGATGAGGGTTCAACAGCGAAGCTGGCTTTCTTTTACTCACAGGGCTCAGGCAGACAGAGAGAGAAGATGAGGATTCCACAGTGAAGCTGGCTCTCTTCCCACAGGGCTCAGGCAGACAGCGAAGATGACGATTCAACAGTGAAACTGGCTCTGTTCACAGGGCTCAGACAGACAGAGAAGATGAGGCTTCAACAGTAAAGCTGGCTCTACTCACAGGGCTCAGGCAGACAGAAGATGAAGTTTCCACAGCGAAGCTGGCTCTTTCCACAGGGCTCAGGCAGACAGAAGATGAAGCTTCCACAGCGAAGCTGGCTCTTTCCACAGTAAAGTTGACTCTACTCACAGGCCTCAGACAGACAGAGAGAAGATGAGGGTTCAACAGCGAAGCTGGCTTTCTTTTACTCACAGGGCTCAGGCAGACAGAGAGAAGATGAGGATTCCACAGTGAAGCTGGCTCTCTTCCCACAGGGCTCAGGCAGACAGCGAAGATGACGATTCAACAGTGAAACTGGCTCTGTTCACAGGGCTCAGACAGACAGAGAAGATGAGGCTTCAACAGTAAAGCTGGCTCTACTCACAGGGCTCAGGCAGACAGAAGATGAAGTTTCCACAGCGAAGCTGGCTCTTTCCACAGGGCTCAGGCAGACAGAAGATGAAGCTTCCACAGCGAAGCTGGCTCTTTCCACAGTAAAGTTGACTCTACTCACAGGCCTCAGACAGACAGAGAGAAGATGAGGGTTCAACAGCGAAGCTGGCTTTCTTTTACTCACAGGGCTCGGGCAGACAGAGAGAGAAGATGAGGATTTCACAGTGAAGCTGGCTCTCTTCCCACAGGGCTCAGGCAGACAGCGAAGATGACGATTCAACAGTGAAACTGGCTCTGTTCACAGGGCTCAGACAGACAGAGAGAAGATGAGGGTTCAACAGCGAAGCTGGCTTTCTTTTACTCACAGGGCTCAGGCAGACAGAGAGAGAAGATGAGGATTCTACAGTGAAGCTGGCTCTCTTCCCACAGGGCTCAGGCAGACAGCGAAGATGACGATTCAACAGTGAAACTGGCTCTGTTCACAGGGAGGGCTCAGGCAGACAGAAGATGAAGTTTCCACAGCGAAGCTGGCTCTTTCCACAGTAAAGTTGACTCTACTCACAGGCAGGGCTCAGGCAGACAGAAGATGAGGTTTCCACAGCGAAGCTGGCTCTTTCCACAGTAAAGTTGACTCTACTCACAGGGCTCAGGCAGACAGAAGATGAGGTTTCCACAGCGAAGCTGGCTCTTTCCACAGTAAAGTTGACTCTACTCACAGGCCTCAGACAGACAGAGAGAAGATGAGGGTTCAACAGCGAAGCTGGCTTTCTTTTACTCACAGGGCTCAGGCAGACAGCGAAGATGACGATTCAACAGTGAAACTGGCTCTGTTCACAGGGCTCAGACAGACAGAGAAGATGAGGATTCAACAGTAAAGCTGGCTCTACTCACAGGGCTCAGGCAGACAGAAGATGAAGTTTCCACAGCAAAGCTGGCTCTTTCCACAGGGCTCAGGCAGACAGAAGATGAGGGTTCCACAGCGAAGCTGGCTCTTTCCACAGGGCTCAGGCAGACAGAAGCTTAGATATTCACAGTAAAGCTGACTCTACTCACAGGCCTCAAACAGACAGAGAGAAGGTGAGGATTCAACAGTAAAGCTGGCTTTCGTTTACTCACAGGGCTCAGGCAGACAGCGAAGATGACGATTCCCATGCAACCGGACACTTCACGACTCACGTGGAAAATAGAGGGAAGAAGGGAAATTCACCACTAGATGGCTTCTTCATGGGCCTCAACCCGACGAGATGCAGACGATGGTTCCACAGCCAGGACCGACTCCCCAATGTCACTGCATTACACTTCCACTCGTGTTCCACTACAACCCACACAACTCCATACACGTGAAAATATTAGTGCATAACACTGCAAAGTCTCGTCACTCACAGATTTAGGGCGTAGACAAGGGGACTGGTCCACTATGCGTCACTACAACCTCCTCGACTTCTTCCAATGAAGTGGGGCTTTCAAACCTTCTCCAAAAAGACAATTTTACACATCCTGGAGCATCAACACACCCTCCATACGATTCCTCATGTCACAAGCCAAACATTAACAGCACTTATCTCTTGTCCACCGCAATTCTCCTCTCTGCATCTCCAGATTCGCCCGAATGCCCACAGCTTTCCTTTCCCTTCCTCCTCGACCTCGAACTGCAGATGAAATGCCTTTTTATCCTTCTCCAAGGGCAACGTGTCCCAATCGCCATCCTGTTCGCGCTCTCCCGCACCTGTTTTGAATCTTTTAATAATAATTCTCCGTCTCTTCCCGGCGCTTCCGGGTTGGCGCCTTCCGGGTCCCACACCGGAAATCCTTCCCTTCCGACACCCGACCGTGATCAAAGGTTCCGCCTAACTTTGTCACCCCGGTGACACTCCCCCCCACCATTCGGGACTAGTCCCTAGGACCGGGGAACTTCAGCCCACTCGCCATATCGCTGGGGTGGTCTCCCCTGGGTGCCCCTTTGGGAACGTCGGAGTGGTGATACGGGGGCTGCTCTCGCCGCCTCGACTTCAGGGACTCTTGGTACCACGGCCCACCCCACCGGTGGGGCGGCTGGGACTACAGGCTGTTCAGGGGGCTCCCCCCTTGTGACTAGATAATTTGGACAAGGACGAAGCAGATTCCGATGGAGTACCCGCTCCGGGCCAAGCCTCCCTTCAGGGCGAACCGTATACACAGGTTGATCAGGCCTTTGTTGGCGTTCCACTACATAGGGCATGGCCTCCCAACGGTCGCTGAGTTTGCCCTTTCCTGGGCGTCGATTGTCCCGCACCAACACTCGCTCTCCGGGCAGTAGGGGGGCTTCACGAGCTGTCCGATCATACAACCGTTTGTTTTTGGCCGCTGCTGCACTCAGATGGTCCGTAACCCGACGGTAGGCATGATGGAGCTGCTGATGGTGACGACCCACCCACTCTGTCGTACTCTGGACTCCTCCCGCAGGCTTGGTCCCCAACAACAGATCAACCGGTAGACGCAGGTGCCTTCCAAACATCAAGTATGCCGGAGCATAGCCTGTGGTACTATGTACACTGTTGTTATAGGCTTGTACTAGGGCAGGGAGGCATTCCGCCCACTGATTCTGTTGGTCGGCTTCCAAGGTCCCGAGTAACCCCAACAGGGTCTGGTTAAACCTCTCGCACCCCCCGTTGCCTTGGGGGTGATACGAGGTAGTGCGAGTCTTCCGACACCCATAAAGGCGGCTCAGTTCTTGTATGACCCTGGATTCAAAGTTCGGGCCCTGATCAGAATGAAGAGTCTCAGGGCACCCGAAGGGCTGGATAATGGCTCGCCAGAGTACACCTGCAGTAGTAACGGCTGTTTGGTCTGCAGTAGGAATAGCCCATGCATACTTGGTAAATAGATCAGTTACTACCAAGATGTTCTGGTACCGATCCGTGGGCCGACCCAGCGTCAAGAAGTCCATTCCCACGATGTGCAGAGGTGCTCTAGGGCACATAGGGACCAAGGGAGCTCTTGCCTCTTTCCTGGTTTTAAAAAGCACACACCTGGGGCAGCTCCGAATGAACACCCCGACTGTCGCCTCCATCCCTGTCCAGTGAAAATGCCTCCTTAACAGGGATAATGTCCTTTCTTGTCCTTGGTGTCCTGTGTACGTGTGGTAGGCTTCCAGCAGGGCCAAACGCTGTTCTTCTGGCACCACCACCTGGCATACCACCTCCTGGGTCACTGGCTCTTGAACGGAACGACAAATCACCCCCTCCCTCAAGCTGAGTTTCCTCCACTGCCCCATGAGTTTCCTTACTGCCACAGGTTGAGTCCGCCTCTCTTCTACCCCAGGCCTAGAACCCTGTTGCAGGTAAGCATGTACCCTCGCCAGATCAGCATCTCTCTGTTGTAGTTCCCTCCACCGATCTGGGTCCCACCCCCAGCCAGTGGGTACTCCGTCCAACCGAACTCCGGGAGCCTCCACCACTCCCACTAACAGTCCTTCCTCCGGTTCCGACGTAGGGGATGCCGCTTGTTCCCTCTCGTTAGGCACAGGGAGTCGGGACAGTACATCCGCATTAGTGTGCTCTCTGCCTGGTCGATACTGAAGCTGGTAATCGTAATTGGCCAGCTGGGCCACCCAACGCTGTTCTACTGCTCCCAGTCTGGCTGTCCGTAGATGGACCAAAGGGTTGTTATCGGTCACCACCATCACCTTCGCTCCCCATAAGTAGTCTTTGAATTTTTCCGTCATCGCCCACTTCATGGCCAGAAGTTCTATTTTGAAAGAGCTATAGTTGGAGGCATTCCGCTCAGCTGGATGGAGACTCCGGCTGGCATATGCAATAACTCTCTCAACTCCCTGCTGTCGTTGTGCGAGTACGGCTCCCAATCCCACATTACTGGCGTCAGTATATAGAATAAACGGCTGAGTAAAGTCGGCATACGCCAGGATCGGGGCCTGCAAGAGTTCCCGCTTGAGTTCTTGGAATGCTGATTCACACGCCGAATCCCAGTTCACGGAAGGGGACCCCCGAGGTCGGGAGCGTCCGGTACCTTCGAGGAGCCGATTCAGGGGCTTGGCAATTCCCGAGAAACCCTTGATGAAGCGTCGGTAATATCCTACAAAGCCCAGGAAGGATCTTACTTGCCGGACAGTTTTCGGCGTCTCCCAGCCCTGGACGGCAGACACTTTCTCCGGATCGGGGGACACCCCCACAGCGCTGACCCGATGGCCCAGAAACTGCACTTCTCTCCTAAATAACTGGCATTTATCCGGCCGTAACTTCAGCCCATATTTTTCCATCGCCTGGAACACACGCTCTAGGTGGAGTAAATGGGAGGCGAAGTCTGGCGAGAACACTATGACGTCGTCAAGGTACACTAAGGTCGAATCAACCAACTGTCCTCCCAGGCACCGCTGCATTAGTCTCTGGAAAGTCGCAGGCGCGTTGCACAGACCAAACGGCATCCGATCCCACTCGAAGAGCCCAAATGGTGTGGTGAAGGCAGTCTTCTCTCTATCCCTCTCCTCCACCTGCACCTGCCAGTACCCACTGGCCAGATCTAACGTTGAGTACCAAGCGGCCTGAGTCAGACTGGTGAGGGAATCCTCAATGCGCGGTAAGGGGAAGGCGTCCTTCTTTGTTACGTCATTCAACTTCCGATAGTCGACACAAAATCTCCAGGCACCGGTCTTTTTCCGCACCAGCACAATCGGGGCCGCCCAAGGGCTACTACTCTCCCGTATGATTCCTCCATCCAGCATCCCCTTCAACAAGGTGCGAACCTCCGAATAAAGCGTAGGGGGCACCGGCCGATACCGCTCTCTGCTTGGTACTGCATCGCCTGTAGGAATCTGATGTTTAACGATCCCCGTACACCCATAGTCCTCGTCGTGAGTAGAGAATACATGTTGCCATTTCGTCAAGAAGTCTCGGAGTTGGAGTTGATGTTCCTCGTCCAGACCCTCTCCCTTCAAGGAGTCTCCCGCCACATGGTCCGGCATTCCACTTCCCGGGGGATCATTTCTCAGCTCTACTGGTCTAACAGCCACTTCCACTACCACAGAGCTCACTTGGCGGAAACAAACATCTCTCTCCTCCCTCACCTGATGGAAACGCACCGCAGTTACTCGGACCAGGCGCTGATGCCGGCGAAGGACGACAGGATAGGGATTAATGTTCCGTACTCGCACCGAGACCCGGCCCCGATGGACCACAGCCAGCCCTCGGGCCACTCCGATGGACTGGCAATCCCAATGTGGTTCGAGGAGGACCCAGTCATCCGAGCCATAGGACCCTGCAGGCAGCCTGGCCCAAACCACTGCCTCACTTCGCGCCGGAACTGACAGGCCATACCGGCAAATCACTCGTCCAATACTTTCGCGATCCTCTTCACGATTAGCCGCCTGGATCCTACGGCAGTCGGTCAGAATACGCTCCCATTCCTGTCGCTCTGGAACTGAGGGGGTTCGGGCCGGCCGGTTTCGGAACAGCTCTTCCCAACATTCTGAAATGACGTTCATGCCGAGCAACGCTCGATGCGAACCCAAGCAGTGGTCTCTAACAATAACAACTCCTTTTTGACGCACGGGGACCCCTTGAACATGGAAGTCCACGACCACATAGCCGGTATAAGGAATATCCAGCCCATTTGCTCCTCTCAGTATAAGTTGCGAGGCCTCCGCCCCCTGGAGTCGTCTGTCTTTAAAAAGTTCTCTGGACAGGCCCTCGGAGAACAACGTAACTTGCGAACCAGTATCAACTAAACATTCAATCTCCACCCCATTAACCTGGATCTTCACGGTAGGGCAATGACCGACCCAGTCGTCTCGGGGGATAGGCATAGAAAGGGGGTCACTTAAGGGGGTCCCGGCCACTCGACCCACAGTGGCCGGTGCAACTAAAAACCCCCTTGGGAACCGCGTCGGGAGCCACACTGACGGCTATAATGTCCCGATTCCCCACAACTGTTACAAATGGGCCTGCCCTGATCATCCCACTGGAACCTCGGATTAGCTGGTCGTCCAGGACGCCGTCCGAGCTCTCGACTCCCCTCGGAGTAGGATCGGTCCCGGCCACTGAGCTGTCCCCGGCGCAGTTCTTCCAGGAGAGTCTTGGATAGTTCAACCATCTGTCCTTTAACGTCCTCCAACAGCTCTGCCCGCAACTTCTGTTTCCAATCCACGGTTGGAGAGGTGGAGGCACCCCCAACAGCCATGCACACCGGTGAGTCGGCTGCCTCTCCCTGATCCATCTCCAATGCCAATGCCTCCTGTCGGAGGTCCTCAAAAGTCAATGCTGGGTCACGGCGGAGCTGGAGCTTTATACTCTGTCGAATGGGCCCGTCTCGGAGCCCCAGAACAAACTGATCTCGCAATAAGGAATCTCCATCCCCCAGACCATGATCTGGTCGTCCTTTTAATCGAACGAACTGCTCACGCAGCTTCAACGCATAGGCCCGTAAAGTCTGCCTAGGACCTTGTCGAAAATTGAAAAACTGAGCCCGGAGGGCGGCCACGGGGGTGGTATCCCCATACAGTTCCGCCAAAAAGTCGAAAATGGCCTTGGCAGTGGCTCGTGCAGTGCTGGGTGCCGCTAGGACTTCTCTCTTGGCTTCTCCCTCCAGGGATCCCAGAACAAACTGCGTCTTCTGTGCCTCACTCAGCCCCTGGAGGCCAGCCAGATATTCCGTCTGCGCCCTCCAGTCCTGGAGATGTAGTTCCGATCCCGGTCCTCCATACCGCTGGGCCCAAGGGGCTCCCATAAACACGGGCATGACTTGTGGTCTTGCGGCCCCTCCCTCTTCGTCGGCCATAGTGAACCTGCGGCCGCTTCAACTCGCGGTGGCCAATACCCTGCCGACTACGCCACTTTAGTGTCACCGGTCGAGGGTGAACGCCAGATGACCGGCCGCTTCAACCCCCGACTCACGTACCACCGCGAGGAGCCAACACCACAGAGGACACAGAGGCAACAGCAATTTTGAAGTTAAAACAAGATCTTTATTTAATAAAATACTAGAACGGACCCCAGCAGGTCAAGAGGAGGTGAATGATCAAGGTCGCTAGCCCGTTCCGCGGGGCTCAGCCAGACTGAGAGAGACGAGGAGAATTTCACGGCAGGGCTGGCCTTCCTTACAGGGCCCAGGCAGGCAAGGCAAGATGAGGATTCAACGGCGAAGCTGGCTCTATTCACAGGGCTCAGACAGACAGCGAAGATGACGATTCAACAGTGAAACTGGCTCTGCTCACAGGGCTCAGACAGACAGAGAAGATGAGGATTCAACAGTAAAGCTGGCTCTACTCACAGGGCTCAGGCAGACAGAAGATGAAGTTTCCACAGCGAGGCTGGCTCTTTCCACAGTAAAGTTGACTCTACTCACAGGCCTCAGACAGACAGAGAGAAGATGAGGGTTCAACAGCGAAGCTGGCTTTCTTTTACTCACAGGGCTCAGGCAGACAGAGAGAGAAGATGAGGATTCCACAGTGAAGCTGGCTCTCTTCCCACAGGGCTCAGGCAGACAGCGAAGATGACGATTCAACAGTGAAACTGGCTCTGTTCACAGGGCTCAGACAGACAGAGAAGATGAGGCTTCAACAGTAAAGCTGGCTCTACTCACAGGGCTCAGGCAGACAGAAGATGAAGTTTCCACAGCGAAGCTGGCTCTTTCCACAGGGCTCAGGCAGACAGAAGATGAAGCTTCCACAGCGAAGCTGGCTCTTTCCACAGTAAAGTTGACTCTACTCACAGGCCTCAGACAGACAGAGAGAAGATGAGGGTTCAACAGCGAAGCTGGCTTTCTTTTACTCACAGGGCTCGGGCAGACAGAGAGAAGATGAGGATTCCACAGTGAAGCTGGCTCTCTTCCCACAGGGCTCAGGCAGACAGCGAAGATGACGATTCAACAGTGAAACTGGCTCTGTTCACAGGGCTCAGACAGACAGAGAAGATGAGGCTTCAACAGTAAAGCTGGCTCTACTCACAGGGCTCAGGCAGACAGAAGATGAAGTTTCCACAGCGAAGCTGGCTCTTTCCACAGGGCTCAGGCAGACAGAAGATGAAGCTTCCACAGCGAAGCTGGCTCTTTCCACAGTAAAGTTGACTCTACTCACAGGCCTCAGACAGACAGAGAGAAGATGAGGGTTCAACAGCGAAGCTGGCTTTCTTTTACTCACAGGGCTCGGGCAGACAGAGAGAGAAGATGAGGATTTCACAGTGAAGCTGGCTCTCTTCCCACAGGGCTCAGGCAGACAGCGAAGATGACGATTCAACAGTGAAACTGGCTCTGTTCACAGGGCTCAGACAGACAGAGAGAAGATGAGGGTTCAACAGCGAAGCTGGCTTTCTTTTACTCACAGGGCTCAGGCAGACAGAGAGAGAAGATGAGGATTCTACAGTGAAGCTGGCTCTCTTCCCACAGGGCTCAGGCAGACAGCGAAGATGACGATTCAACAGTGAAACTGGCTCTGTTCACAGGGAGGGCTCAGGCAGACAGAAGATGAAGTTTCCACAGCGAAGCTGGCTCTTTCCACAGTAAAGTTGACTCTACTCACAGGCAGGGCTCAGGCAGACAGAAGATGAGGTTTCCACAGCGAAGCTGGCTCTTTCCACAGTAAAGTTGACTCTACTCACAGGGCTCAGGCAGACAGAAGATGAGGTTTCCACAGCGAAGCTGGCTCTTTCCACAGTAAAGTTGACTCTACTCACAGGCCTCAGACAGACAGAGAGAAGATGAGGGTTCAACAGCGAAGCTGGCTTTCTTTTACTCACAGGGCTCAGGCAGACAGCGAAGATGACGATTCCCATGCAACCGGACACTTCACGACTCACGTGGAAAATAGAGGGAAGAAGGGAAATTCACCACTAGATGGCTTCTTCATGGGCCTCAACCCGACGAGATGCAGACGATGGTTCCACAGCCAGGACCGACTCCCCAATGTCACTGCATTACACTTCCACTCGTGTTCCACTACAACCCACACAACTCCATACACGTGAAAATATTAGTGCATAACACTGCAAAGTCTCGTCACTCACAGATTTAGGGCGTAGACAAGGGGACTGGTCCACTATGCGTCACTACAACCTCCTCGACTTCTTCCAATGAAGTGGGGCTTTCAAACCTTCTCCAAAAAGACAATTTTACACATCCTGGAGCATCAACACACCCTCCATACGATTCCTCATGTCACAAGCCAAACATTAACAGCACTTATCTCTTGTCCACCGCAATTCTCCTCTCTGCATCTCCAGATTCGCCCGAATGCCCACAGCTTTCCTTTCCCTTCCTCCTCGACCTCGAACTGCAGATGAAATGCCTTTTTATCCTTCTCCAAGGGCAACGTGTCCCAATCGCCATCCTGTTCGCGCTCTCCCGCACCTGTTTTGAATCTTTTAATAATAATTCTCCGTCTCTTCCCGGCGCTTCCGGGTTGGCGCCTTCCGGGTCCCACACCGGAAATCCTTCCCTGCCGACACCCGACCGTGATCAAAGGTTCCGCCTAACTTTGTCACCCCGGTGACATAATTCATCAGAAAGGGCATTCAAAGGAGCTGACTGATTTGTCCATAGGGAATAATGCTGTAGACAAATTAGCCAGACTGAGAAGAATTGTAATCATCAAAGAGGAAGGTGAGGATACAATTCAGAAGCTACATGACTGTTTAAAACACCCTGGAATGAATCTAATGGGAAAAATCTTATCGGATAACAACATAGATATTCCAAATTGGAGGAAAAAATATAGAGAAATAAAATTGAAGTGTGAAAACTGTATGAGGAAAGGATATAATAGAACTATCAGATCAGATTATGGTCGAATACTTCCAGATAGAGAAAATGTAGAATGGGATTTAGATATAGCTGGACCACTAAATCCTCGTACAAAATCAGGGAATAGATTTATTTTGGTTGCAGCAGAGGCATATTTAAATAAAATATGGGCAAAACCATTGAAAGATCCTTGTGCGGAGAATATAATAAAAGCTTTACAAGAATTAATGTCAGCCTGGAATAGACCTGAAGCCATAAGGGTTGATAATGGATCGTACTTTGTTGGAGGACAATTAGAAAAATGGTTAGCAGAAAAACATATTAAATTAATAAAATCAATACGTTACCAGCCAGAAAGCAATGGATTAAGTGAAAGGTCAATCGGTAGCTTGAAAAGCTTTTTTAGAGCGAATTATAATAATACCGAATGGGATGATCATATGGAAGAAGCTTTGTTCTATGTAAATATGAATACAGGAGACAGAGAAACTAGACATGAAATAAAGCAGCTAAACGACAAATGTCAAGTGGGAGATTATGTGTGGATAAAATTGCAGAATAAACATCCAAATAGACCATTTAAAGATTTAATAACAAAAAAGGATAGAGTTGTTAAAATCATAGGTAGTCATTCAGTTCAGTTGGAACAGAATGGCATTTGGAGTAAAAGGAATCTGATTCTCATTAAATGATCGTAAAACTAGCTACCCACTCCTTTGACAAGAGAGGAAAGGTCGAAAACTCGGTGTAGCAATACATAAGGGACTGATCATAAATAATGATTGCAGTTTATTTGCTTGGATTTAATGCTTTCTGGATGGAACAAAAACTTTATCAACTAACTAGCTACAACAAAAAGCACTTTAAAGTAGCTATGACGAGATAGTTGAATGATGAAGTAATAATGAATAAAGAGACAAATGGCAGAACTGGTATACAGTTAAAGTCTCAAGAATGTATAGAGATAAATACAAGAAAGTTCATATACAAGTAAACGGCTGGATATCAAACAATGTAAGTATGAACCTAATATCTTTAAGGGGGATTGAAGTTGATATATTTTTAAGAAGGGGGAATTCAGGAAAGATTGTGTATTAAAAATATATTCAACAGACGAAACAAATGACTTTGGTAAATCTGTAAGAGTATGAAGGTGGAGAGATTTAAGAGCTACTTTGGTGCTCAATGAGTAATGACCAAAAGGAGCCTGTTACAGTATCTTACAGAATATGGAGCCCGGATACCAGAGAAGGCCTTCGAGGTCAAGAGAACCCAAAGTGACAAGAAAGTGGAATAAGGCCTGTATTCGGAAGGCGATATTAGGGGGAGTAGCAATATCAATTGGACTAGCAATATTGATATTATGGATTAAGTTAAATAATACTGGAAAAAGTCAAGAAATAAATGAGAGTGAGGAAACTAACATGGAATATATGAGTTATGAAATGGATACAGAATATAAAAATAGTGAGAAGATAGAGGTAAAAGAACAAAAGGAGAAACAGAAAGAGATAACACCTGAGAAATCGATATCCATAAGCAGAAAGAAAACTAAAAGTGTAGAAGACAGGTACATTGCGAAAGAATGTATGGGAGAATTTACAAGAGAGAAATATACAATGTATGAAACATTGGAAAAGTTAAGTAATCCAATCCCAGAATTGAAATGGTATAGTAAAACAACTAGGATGGCTGAGGTCACTATAGGAAGAGATAGATATGGACAAAAAAAGCAACTGGTTTACCAAATAAGTGTTAGAACAGATAAATTCTGGGAAGAATGTCCTGATGGTGATATCCATGAATGTGCTAAAACTAGGTACAATTGGAAATTGCACAATATGTGGAGAGAAAGAATAATAGAGAAATTAGTGGAACAATTCAATAATCAAGAATGCAAGGCATATGAGATGAATTGGATCGGCTGCATATGTAGGGAACAATGGAAATGTGAAATGAATTATCATAAAGAAAAAGTAAAAGAGAAAATGAGTAAAGAGACTCATTGGTTAGTATTTACAAATAGTAATGGAGTGAAAAGTTATGGTATAAAATTGAAAACAATGTTGAAGCGTTCTCAGCTATGGATAAATTTAATAACAGAAAATAATACAGTTACAGATCAAATGATTATTCAGTTTAGGCTGTTTGATTCGCTGGAGGATATAGCTACAGGAAAAGAAGAACGAATCTTCCCAACTAAAATAAAAGAAATGAGTGATAAATCTGGACTGAAGAAACAGGGAGTGAGTGTCCAGTATCATAACGGCAGATTAGGGAAATATTATTCAATACCCATTGTTAGGATAGGATACAAAAGAGATTCGGAATTTATGTGGTGGAGAATACCCCAAGAAATTAGAGAATATCATGGAGAGCGAGATATTCCCAAACCAGAATATATGATGTCCTGGAACTATTATAAAAAATTAGAACAAGAACAAATAATGTCTAACTATAAGCAGTTTTGGACAGTATTTTTATATGATGGAATAGAGAAGTGGCTCTATACCGGATGGACAAGTGCTGATACAAAAGTGGAAGGAAATTGGAGACGAAATGAAATAAATCAAGGAATTTGTAGGGTTATTTCAGAACCAATTTTGACTGACAAAAACATTTATGCAGACTCTGAAGCAGACTTCAGTGCACAGGATAACAGTAGGTGTATGCCACCATTTCCATTCTATTTCATGTTAGCCAGAGAACAATTCTTTGATAGGAATAAATTAGATATAGAGCCACGGAAAACAATAGGCAATCTGGAAGAAAAAATTAAAGACAAATGGTCAAAAATGAATGAAGAGCTACAAAGAAACTTCTTAAAGATGGCAGGAATAGGGAACAATGCATTTAACATAATGAAATGGGTGGCTAATAATTTTAAGTTAATATTAATAATGATAACAATTTCGTATGTATTAATTTTGATTGAATGTACAGGAATAGGGAGACTATTAAGGGCATGTATTACTGTGATCTGGAGATTGTGCAAATACATTAAATGCTGTGAGAAGGGGGTAAATGATGCAAATCACATAGAAGAACATCCAATGAGGACAGTTTCTGAAAGTAGAGGCGTGGAAAGAAACGTTAGTAGAAGTTATGTCTAAAGATCAGTTACCAGACAACCTACAGAATATTACAATACCACAAGAATCATGGCATACAGCAAGATGAGCTTTACTGAAGACCTAGAGGATCTAATTGGCCTTGACAGTCTCGATACTTTTGGAAATTTGGAGCTTAGGATGACTCCAGTGGGCCAAGGATTAACCAGGTGTCAAAACTTCTGGATTTTAATTAGAAGAGAGGAATGTATGAAATGTCGTAGAAGCTTGTGGGACAAAAAAGTGATATCATTAGTCATGGGAAATCTGTGTAACACTTGCTTTGAAAAGACAAATTTGGTAATTTGGTATAGTTTGCAAAATACAATAGAATACTGTGTTGATATTTTTGAACTATTAGAACAATTGCCCGTTGAAACAATGGACAAGCTGAAATGTTCAGGGTGCTCCATCCTAAGGCCAAAGATATGTACTGTGATTTATCGGCACATAAAGTCTGGAATGCAGGAGACCAGTTATTTGTACATGTATTGCGAAGGCAATTGGGGAAAGACCTAAGAGTAATTAAACATGATGGGATATTCTATCTTATCACAGAAAGAGAGGATGAATCCCCAAGTGAGAGAGAAACAGACTCCCCCATCTCAATTGGACTACCAGAGCTCCAGGAGAGTGAGAGCGGCTCAAGGCAAGGTAGAAATACCAAAAGTCCTGATTCCAACATTCAACTTTATGCAAGATTTGTGTGAGTGATGGAAGGAGCCGCACCTTTCTATGTGAGACTCCTAATGGACAATTGATTGGAGCATGTGTACATGAAGTAACTAATGGGAGATGGATGAGAAAGAAATTTGGAGGATACTTAATTATGATAAAACAAAGTACAGAAATCTGGCCTTCTGGAACTCTGATGAGGGGTAAATTAATTGAAAGTGAAGTAATAAAGCCAAAAAACAAAAGGCCCTGGGTGGAAAAATACATGAACATATTTCAGAAAAATGTCTATACGGAGACGGGAAAAGTATATGCTCAATTGTCTAAATATGATAGGTACAAAAAGTGTTACATGACTTACCTGACTTTGGAAATAAGGGAATAAATTGCAAGAGGAGCGTGTTATATGAAATGTGCAATTTGTTCAGTTATTCCCAATTAAGCTGCTTATGAAGACTTTATAAGATAGTCTTTTATGTTACAGCTTTTATATTAAGACTTTATAAAACAGTCTTTTATTTTGTGATACAGTTTTTATATGTAAACTGTTTATGAAGATTTTATAAAACAGTCTTTTATTTTGTGATACAGTTTTTATATGTAAACTGTTTATGAAGACTTTATAAAACAGTCTTTTATTTTGTGATAGTTTTTATGTGTAAACTGTTTATGAAGACTTTATAAAACAGTCTTTTATTTTGTGATACAGTTTTTATGTGTAAACTGTTTATTAAGACTTTATAGAACAGTCTTATAGTGTGTTACAGCCTTTTATATGGAAAGATGTTTATAAGAAATACACAGAGACATGATTTGATAAAATATGTTTTATTGGGTTTATAAGAAATACACAGAGACATGATATGATAGAAATGTTTTATTGGGTTTATAAGAAATACACAGAGACATGATATGATAGAAATTTTTTATTGGGGTTATAAGAAAAACACAGAGACATGATTCGATAAAATATGTTTTATTGAAAGAAGACCAAGCCAAACTGGAGAAAGGTATTTTATTGAAGCAAGAAGTGAATAAATGAAGTGTAACCAGTATTTAGACACAAATATTAAGCATGCATGTAGTATTACCTTGATGACTGTTTTGTAGACCCAGAGGAGAAGGATGCTGAGGAAACGAGCCAAGAGAAGAAGACAGAAGGAGTACAGAACTTTTTATAAGAAAATTGTGAGAGGATTAAAGGAGTTAACCATTGTTCAAGATCTGGGATTGGATAGATTGTGCATATGATATTGAATATGTAATAAAGAGGTGTGATGTAATATACATTATAAAAAGTACTGTATGACAGAAATGTTCAGACGTTGGAAGATGAGCCAGCCTCTCCATTGTTTGATGATCCAAGCCTGACACCTGCTGGTGATACTTGTGAACTGCTTTTGTTAAACTTCAATTTGTTACTTTGTATGGAAACTTTGAAAAACGAAATAATAATAAAAATACTTAAAATTATTATAAGAAAGTTTGCCTGCCAGAAGTCTTTGCTTTCTATAAAGAACTAAACCACGGAGGGGTCTTTCTACTAAGACTGTAAGTATGAATTTGGATACTTATTATCTAAGATAGAATTTGACCAACTTTACCTTACCTGAGATTATAAACAAAATAAGGTAGAAGGTGCTAATGATCTATATATAGAAGAAGAGAGTAGGTCCCGCACCACAAAACAATATATATATATATATATATATATATATATATATATATATATATATATATATATATATATATATATATATATATATATATATATATATATATAGTGCTGGGAAACGATTAATCGCATCAAAGTTTGTGTTTACATAATATAGGTGTGTACTGTGTATAATGAATTTGTATATATAAATACACACACACATGCATGTATATATTAAAGAAAATGTGTTATTTATTTATAAAATATTTATATATAATATAAATTATGTATATATATATATATATATATATATATATATATATATATATATATATATATATATATATACACACACACACGTACATGCAAATATTCCTTAAATATATACATGCATATGTGTGTATTTATATAGGCCTATACAAAATAATTATATGCAGTACACACAACTATTATGTAAACACAAACTTTTATTTTGGATGTGATTCATCGTGATTAATCGTTGCTATAACTCTTGTAACTATTCTATGTGTGTAGTGTTCTCATATTCACATTATATTATCTTTATAGGTCAAATCATCTGGTGTGTTTGAGTTGAAGGTTCACTCTTTCACAAGCACCACCAGCAGCAGTGTGTGTAAACAGTCCAGAGAATGTAAGGGTTTTTTCCGTGTTTGCCTGAACTACACGGAGGATGTCTTTTCATATAGACTGGCATGTTCAGATGGCACTGGACTGACAGGAACATTTCCACTAGTGCACCAATAACTGTGCCCATTAACTTAAAGTGGCTGGTGAGTAGCTCAAAGTGAATGAACATTTACAAATATAACAGATATAATATCATGCTACAGTACATATAGACTTTGCATAGGCATACACAACAAATGTCATTATTAACCGACAAATATCACTCAAATAGATCCTGAAGTAATCACGTCTTTCTCTCTAAAAGAAATGTGGTCAGAGTCTTTGTTTATCCAATCAGAAGACTATGAGCCGCATTCTGCCAGTAAATCATTTAGCTGATTCTCAAGGCAGCCCATGGAAATCAGGAAGCGGGGAAAGACAGTTATCAGATTGTCAGATGAGAACGCTATGTTGCTACCGTTGCAATAGTGACTACTAAAATCAAAATTCCAGTATAAAGTAGATTAGATATGAAGCCTGAAAAAAAGCTCTAAAAAGCCTTTGATCATGCAGGGAAAAGATTCAAAGCCTTTGAACATTGACAACAGTTCCATCTGCTGATTCGTAACATTTACAGTTGCTATAAAGCCGAGAATTAAAGGCAGGGTAGGCAATTTGTTCCAAAACATTTTAATTATGCTAGTTGAAAGTCTCTTCACATCTCGATAGCAATCACTAAGTTAAGTGGTCTAAATGTATTTATATATGTGTATATATATCGTCTGTGGAAAGTATATGACCATAAAATGTTAGTCCAATCACGATTTCCTACCTGCCTGTCAACGTATTTATTTCCATACCTCCGTGCACCCTGCTCATGCAGACATCACACGTCATTAGCGCGTTTAATGCTATGCAGAGTACGCACCGAAACATTAGCACCTTCTACAAGTTCCTCCTGAACCAAAACAACCAGCTTATCCTGCGTTCGCGCTATAACTACTGTCATTTGGAAGAGATTGAAACCCATGTTATCGGAGCGGTTTGTTACCTGAATTTATGCGTTTCAATGGGAACACATATCAACGCAGAAATAAATCTGCAGCAGTCAGGTGGGACAGGTCAGCGCTCTTTAAGTTGTTAATGTTCATTATTATTGTAATTTTATGTGCTTTGAGACATTATGTAGTTTAAGGCCCTCTCTCGTGATGATTTGCTCCCTGCTGTATGTGTTCATGTGTTTTGAAGGAGGCGTGGCTTTGGAGACGCTCTAAAGAGAGGGTGGGATCTTATGCTTTCAAAGCTAGCTCGCTATTGCTAGCCTCTCTGAAAATACAGAGAATATAGGCCCTATACATTTGAACTCAAATATTACATCATAAACAAAAAATAATTAAAATTTCCAACAATTAATTAAAGGTTTTTGATATATGTTCGGAGCCTTGGTGTCATATTCAAAACAACTAATGTAAAGTTAAGTTCACTGTTCGTGTTTGCAGACATATATTTTTATTCTGACCTGTGACATTGAGATGATGCATTTTGGCTCACCTGTCACCCAACGCGACACCGACAGCCTAAACTAACATATTAAATATTTCTTATTAACGGTCTTGCGCTACATCCGACAAATGGATTTGGCGCAGTTTCTTTGAGTGCAACAGCCCAGTATTACTACAAAATTACTACTGTCATTACAGGGCACTGTCTCAGTGATAATTGAAGCATGGAACACAGAGTCCTCCAATGATCAGTCAACAGGTATGCCCCTTATTTTTGATTCACATTTTATTAACAGACCAGTGTTTAATAATGTGTTTATTGTTTTTCAGAGAATCTAAACAGTATGATTAGCCACTTTGCCACAAAAAGAAATCTTACTATTGGTGAGAAATGGTCCCAGGATGTGCATCTTGGAGAGCAAAGTAAACTACGCTTTTCCTACCGCGTAGTGTGTGATGAATTCTTCTATGGCGATGACTGCTCTGATTTCTGCCGTCAACGAGATGACCCGTTCGGTCACTTTAACTGTGACGCCGCTGGAAATAGAATTTGCTTGCCTGAATGGAAAGGCGAATATTGTGCAGAACGTTAGTGTTTTTTGTTTGTTGACCATGAACATCAATATATTATATATATATACATTTATTAGTATTATTATTATTTTTACAGCTATCTGCTCATCCGGCTGTAGTGAGAAACACGGTTATTGTGTGGCCCCTGGTCAGTGCAAGTGCCTCTATGGGTGGCAGGGCCCTGGCTGTGATGAGTGTATACCCTATCCAGGGTGCATGCATGGCACCTGCAAACAACCCTGGCAGTGCACGTGTGAAGAGGGATGGCGTGGCCTGTTGTGTGACAAGGGAGAAAATGTCTGAATTCAGAAATTCTGTGTATTCCTGGTTGTGTTTTCCTTTAGGCTGCTATGGGGAAGAAAACATCTGAAATACAAAAATACAGTAAAAATCCTATTTTCTTTTTGAAAATTATGTCCTGTTAACAATAGACATGGTTTATGGAAAAATGTGACATTATTAAACTGTTTAAAATTATGAGCACCGTTTTAGGGCCAGTGTGACATCAAGGAGACATTTCAACAGCAAATGCGCTCTATATAACAGAGAGGAGTTATAGCAGCGTATGTATATGCATATACCCATCACACCCAAGTTGTATTATGCTATCATGACTCTTGCTGGTAGATGTTGGAAGTACATCTTATGGCTGCAAAGAGCATCTTTCTCCATTGACTGTCATTACAAAAATATATATGCATTACAACTGCATTTTTGCTGGCAATAAATGGATAGTGAATATTTTATTGAATATATTTATATATAGTATATATTCACTTTAAAATACAAGATGGGTTTACATGATCAATTAACAAGACACACCTGTGATGTTGAGGACCACAGAAACTAAACTTTCAATGATAGCCTAAATGTGATTTTAAAAGGGTGGTTGATTATGATTTCACTTTTCTAACTTTACTTAGTGTGTAATGTTGCTGTTTGAGCATAAACAATATCTGCATAGTTACAACGCTCAAAGTTCAAAGCAAAGGAAGATATTTGCTTTTAAAGAAATCGTTGTTTAAGGACTACAACAAACTGCTGGACTACAAGACATTCCTCCCGTGTTTGTGACATCACTAACCCTAAAATTTACATAAACCCCACCCCCGGGAACACGCAATCCATGTTGAGAAGAGGAAGAGTTGTTGTAGTACAGTACATTTGTGAGTCTTCTCAAACTGTCGCATCTGACTTTTCACATGCAATACAGTACGTAACACAAATACAATAGCATGTCACTCTGTGATCTGATCTTACAGTTCCCACACAATAGGGCGACCAGATTTCTCGGAGTTGACACAGAACCCATGGACGGGGGGTGGGGGGTGTAAGACTAATGCGTACTCTAGCACACACACGCAAAGTCTCTAGCTCTCTCCCTCTCTGTTGTGCACGAGTGTAAGACGCATGCGTATTAATGCGTACTCTAGCACACACAAGCAAGGTCTCTCGCTCTCTCCCTCTCTGTCGTGCGCGCGCTACACGGTTTTGAACGTAACATACATATTCACGTAGCCTTTCGAAAACGAAACCTATAATATATAAAAATGTATATATATTAACGATGAAATACGGGACAAAACATGATTTTTTCAATATAAGTCGGGACACTAAAATTAGAGTTGAAATACGGGACTGTCCCGAGAAAAACGGGACGTCTGGTTACCCTACCATACAAGCGATTTTATAGATTAACCTATCATGACAGAATATGCTAATTGAAGATAGTAACTCCACATCAGCAACATAAATTCATCAACTAACCATTCAGAAACGTCCTGTTGCATTCTACATGTTGTCACTTCTTCTTGGGTCTCTCCATCAATGGCAGATTTCAGTTTAAACATAAAAGGCAGAACAGCCAGTTTCTGACATTTTAGTGTTTGTCTGCGTGAGGTCATTGGAGCTGCTAACACACACAAGCTCTTGAAGCTCCGCCCTCTGCGCTGGGAGCAGCAGCTCATTTGCATTTAAAGGGACACACACGAAACGACGTGTTTTTACTGACCCTAAAAAAGGAACAATTTTAACATGCTGTAAAAAAAATAATCTGTGGATTATTTTGAGCTAAAACTTCACATACACACTCTGGGGACAACAGAGACTTATTTTACATATTGTAAAAAAAAAAAAAGGGGGGGGGGGGGGGCAATATGCCATAGCCATTTAAACAAAAAATAAACCACATATATTTCAGTATGCAGAAAAAGAAAGACAATAAAAACAACTCTATGACTAGAAAGCTTTTAAGCACATTACACTATAGATAAAAAATTAGCCTTACAATATGTAGCATAACATTAAAAAATATATGTAATATCATAATAACCTCTTGAGCAAATCCATTTTGTTTTATTAAGGTTTTTTTATTCATAACAATAGTCAATTCTAACAATAATACATGTGCATAAAACAAGTCTTTTAGAATGCAGCACAATATCTTACAGCAACTATAAGCAAAGGGCAGGTGTGTAAGATTCCATGGAGGGCGTTAAGCATCCAAGCAAGTGCTTTCAGCAGGCAGGACCACCTGTGGTTTCACCGACCAGCTTTTAGGCATTGTGTTTAGTGAAGGAAGGTGATGCTTTGGTTTAATAGCTCTTGTGCAGCAACCTCAAATGAGTAAAACGCAGACCTCAGTGGAGGATTTGACCATTTTTATTCTTCATGCAGTTATGTCCATCACATGACAAATACTGTTTTGAAGGTGTATCTATCAAAAAAAAAAAAAAAAAGGATTTCCCATGAAAACTAGCCTAAAAACAGACTTATGTATTATATGTGACATGTAGGCTATAACTGCAATGAGATATATAGTAGGTTAATTCTTAGTCGCCAAAGCTAGCAAAGCAAATTTTTTTAATCCCTAATCAATCACAATCATTTTTTGCACAAAAATGTACACCAAAAACACCAAAAAATTAAATTTATATATTTTTAATAAAAACCAGCAGGTTTTCCTTGTATTGGATTTGGACACAGTCACCAACAGTTTGTGTTGTAATGAAACATTTAATGAGTCCAGTTTGGATTCAACTGTACTTGGGATTGTCACCAGAAAGATCGGAGAGGCAGCTGCTATCCACATTTACCTCTCATTCATTTTAATACTATTATTCATAGAATCTCTGCAGATGAGAGTTTCACTGTTGATCCTAAATTGACCCCAAACCCCGGATAGAGCGGCTGAGTGAATGTGGTCTGGATTCTGTGGATGAGGGTCATTTTGTCAGAGACGCTGTAGAATGACAGAACTCCAGCACTGTGATCCACATACACTCCTATTCTAGAGACGCTGGAGATTACAGGGAGTTTAACCACTTTCTGATTGTGTCTGAATGCACACCTGGAGTCAGAGCAGGACAATCTCCAGGACTGATCATTAAAGCCAAAGACACAATCATCACCATCACCATCTCCTTTCCTGCTGATGCTCTTATATGACACTGATATTCCCACCCCAGCCGTCCCACTCCACTCCACCTCCCAGTAACAGCGTCCACACACACTCTCTCTACACAACACCTGAGAAAAATCATGAAATCTGTCCGGATGAACAGGGTACGGCTGGTCAGCCCCAATAAAAGTAGCCGCTCTGTTGCCTTCAGAAAGACGGAGGTATTTATGTGCAGTGTTCGAATCCAGTGTGAGCTGACAGGAATCTGATTGAAAAAGAAAATTAATGATATAACATTTTTTATATTTCTGTCATTCGTATTATAGTCACCTGCATTGTGAAAAACATGTAAGGGTAAACTTAGAACCACAAATTTAAGGGTCCACAACCCACCCACCCCATCATCTCCACCCCAGCAACAAAAACTAAAGACAACAAACCAGAAATAATAAAGAATCGTAAAAGCAGTGTGAATAAACTAAGACTTATACTGTCTTAAAAACTGACTATAAATACTGAAAAGCAGGAAATTAGATGCCAGCAGACAGATAACTAATAACAAGTTAGCATTCAGGTGATCACTGATTTATTTTTCTTGAAGATTCATAGAGTTTGCTTTAATACTAACACTTACATTGCAAGAAGTCATCTCTGGTCCTGAGTTCAGTGGCAGTAACAATTTCAATGTATGCCACTACTGAAACCAACAGACATACAGTATACGGTGTAATTCACAAGCTATTTTCTTAATTGTATATTATATGGTGTATGATTAAAAAGTTAAGTAAATGAATATCCAGTACTTTACCTTTACCAAATATATTTTCTGTTGCTTCTTTGCAGACGTATTCAAGTTTTCCTCTTAGCATAGAGACAGAGAGAGACAGATCATCATAAGAGAGGAGAGAACTGACATTGATGCTGTCTCTAGATGCAGGAGGAACAGAGAGAGACTGGAAACTCTACAAAGACAAACAAAAGAACAGGTTTTAATAATCAATGGGTCTCATTCACTAATGCGTACACATATATTTGTGCGTGAAATCTGTGTCCACGTATTCATGCAGAAATCATATCTCATCAATACATTTGGACTAAAACATTTTTCTGAATTTATGAGAGTGCATGAATAAAGGGCAGTGCAAGCAAACAGGACAGGGTGAGCTTGATTTTTTCCCCAAAAACAGATATGCGCAAGTTAACCACAAGTTATCCACAACCGTTTAAGTGCAAGTTATTACTGAGAACATATCTGTAAAGTTAACCGCAGGCATTTCATTGGTTACCTTAATCACACAGTCAACTAAAAAAGTTAGCTGTTTGGCACAATTAATTCCACGTCTGTTAAAGCACTTAAAGGGGTCCTATTATGCTTTTCCCTTTTTCAACTCTAGTTAGTGTTTTGAGCATAAAAAAGATGTGCAAGGTTACAAAGCTCAAAGTCCTCTCCAAAGGGAGATATTTTATTTAACAGAATCCACATTCCAAGAACTACAATGAACAGCCTGTTTGGACTACAACACTTTTTTTCCAGGCTTTGTGAAGTCATAATGTTCCTCATTTTAACCACAATGCAGGCTGTAGCTTTTGCCTGTAGCTTTAGCAAGGCTGTACTGCCACTTAGAAAAATTAACATTAGTTTTGTGATCGATTACTGTTTGTATTACCATAGTTTCCGACAAATATGATTAAACGGTGAATAAAATCGTATCTAAACTGTATGAAAAAATGACACAAATACAAACATCTTGTGAAATTCATGCTTGCAAAGTCTGTGCAAGAAATCCGTTCTGGACGATCCTCTTGTTTGTTAACATTCTTTTGTCTGAATCAGGCTTGAATTGATTTGAAATTGACCATCCGTAATATTTAGTGGAGTGGAGATTGTGGTTATAGAGGGGTGGGACATTTCCCCAATATGCACTTGGCGGTGCCAACACTGGGCCAGCTAACCAATCACAGCACATTTCGTATTTCGGAAGGAGGGGCTTCATCGGAAATAAACAACGCGTTCGAACCAGACTGGGGAGAGAGGTGCAGTAATAATGTAAAATATGTGAAAAATAATGTTTTTTTGAACAATCAAGCATGAAAGCATATTCTAGTACACCCCAAAAACAAAATCAAGACTTTGCAAAAGGACATAATAGGATCCCTTTAAAAGCAATGGTTATTTTTAATTTATTTTAAACTTAATTAAAGTGCTAGAAACACATAACATCTTTTTTCACCCTCAATATCTATTGTTTTTATAGAGGAGCATACAGTTCTTGAAAAAAAAATTAACTGAGGTTACTTCATATACAACTTTATATAATACTTACATTTATTGTATAATTACAGCAGGGGGGGGGGGTGGCTTAAAATTGTTTTAAACAATGGGATGGGCAGGGGACTGTAGTCAAAAAGATTGAAAGAAAGTGTCAAAAGACTCAAAAAGATTGAAAAGTGCTGACCTAGTTTTTTTTTAAAAACTCTTCACTGTAATAATAAGATCAACATAAATGTACTGCTTCTGAGATCAGTTACCAGTAGGAAATGTATGTGATCATCTGTGTGTGAAAGCTGCTTCAGTTCAGCTTCTCTCCTCCTCAGATCATCAATCTCCTGCTCCAGTCGCTTCAAGAGTCCTTCAGCTCGACTCACTGCATCCTTTTCCTGATCTCTGATCATCCGTGTCATCTCAGATCGGCTTTTCTGAATGGAGCGGATCAGTTCAGTAAAGATTCTCTCACTGTCCTCCACTGCTGACTGTGCAGAGCGCTGTTAGGACACAAAGACAAGTCAAGTCACCTTCATTTCTATAGCGCTTATAACAATATAGATTGTTTCAAAGCAGCTTTACAGTGATAATAGGACATTAAAGTAAAAGAGATTGGCTTTACAGCAGCTCTAGAATAAAGTTATTGTCCAGCTAAAGTTAGTTTTGATTGATTCACTTCCGTCACAATGATCATTAGTTAATAACTTGGCTAACACGACACCATTCTAACAGAAAACAGAAATGCACTCCAGCCGCCCACTAGCACAAAACAGTGCCTGGTGGCTCGAGAATGTAAACCATGAAATAGGTTCCAAGGTGCAAGCCTTGAAAAAAAAAAAAAAAAAAAAAAAAAAAAAAATTTTTTATCTCTGCTCAAATCTCAAAAACGCGAACCCGCGAGAGCGCTGATGGTGTGCAGTCCTTCTTTACAAACGAACCCTAAAAAACGTCTCGGTTACATATGTAACCCTCGTTCCCTGAGTACAGGGAACGGAGACGTGTCGTCGGGGGAGTTCCCTGACGAATTGGGATCACGCTAGGGAGACCAATCGACTTCGAGTGAATTAAAACGAGCCAATGAATATTGGCATGCAAGATTTGCATTCCGCGGCCCGCCTACCAGTGCGGGTATAAAAGGCGGAAGCAAACGCATCCACAATGCATTTTCGCTGAGGAGCCGAGCAGAGCCCAGTCCTCCGCGAAGGTACAGCAAGCATGGCGAAGGGACGACACGTCTCCGTTCCCTGTACCCAGGGAACGAGGGTTACATATGTAACCGAGACGTTCCCTTTCGTCCTGGGAACTCCGACGTGTCGTCGGGGGAGTTCCCTGACGAATTGGGATCCCTAACAAAACGCCATGGTGCTGACCCCTTCCAGCGCCCAGCTAAGCTACCCTGCAGCAGTTTCTTGAACAAGATGCGGGAGCTAGCTAGGAAAAATCACACTGCTGTTCCGCAAGACCCACTCAGTGGATTGGACAACACTGGGGAAGCGTGCCCAACCCGTAGGAGGGAACGCTACGGAGCCCCTGCCCGCCCGAAGGGAGGCACTGGAATACACGTATGTACTAACCCGTGGGGTAGTGAAACATACTGCGGTCCTTGAGGTAGTCCCAGCCCGAGGGGTGGGAGCGTACTCAGCAAGGACGACAGAATGGATCTGTCGAAGGGAAGACACGGAGCTAACCCGGAGGGTAGCTGGAACGTGGAAAAAAATGGGTCACCGAAGGGACCACTGTTAAGGCCACCCAGTCTAATAACAAATCCTACGAGAGGTAATAGACCTGGCGCCGGGCGATCCGCCTCGCCTGGTGCCAAAGGGGGTGATGGAGGAACTCACGAGGTTAGCCGTATGTTGGGGAACCAACGGAGTAGAAGACGCACGTATCCGGCCCACGGGGCGGGAATGGCGTAGCAAGCCGACATAACCTAATTCCTCGCTCTACTGGCCGTAGCGAGTACGCAGGAGGAAACAGGTTCAACACGGAGGCTATAAAACCTAGCGAACGTGTTAGGTGTCGCCCAGCCCGCAGCTCTACAGATGTCTGTCAGCGAGGCGCCTTGCGCCAATGCCCAGGAGGAGGCAACACTCCTAGTAGAGTGTGCCGTCAACCGAGGTGGGCAAGGCACGTCCTGGGAAGCATAAGCCCGGACAATAGCATCCATTAACCAGTGGGACAACCTCTGCTTGGAGACAGCCTTCCCCTTCTGCTGGCCTCCGTAACAAACAAAGAGCTGATCTGAGGTCCTGAAGCTTTGCGTTCTGTCCACGTAACAGCGCAGGGCGCGGACGGGACAGAGAAAAGCTAGGGCTGGGTCTGCCTCCTCCAGGGGCAGCGCTTGCAGGTTCACTACCTGATCCACAAACGGGGTGGTAGGAACCTTGGGCACGTATCCGAGCCCGGGTCTCAAGACAACGTGAGAAAGGCCCGGCCCGAACTCCAGGCACGATTCGTCGACCGAAAAAGCCTGCAGATCCCCTACCCTCTTAAAAGAAGCCAAAGCCAACAGGAGAGCTGTCTTCATTGACAGAATATTCAACTCGACCGAAGGCAATGGTTCAAAAGGGGGCCTCTGAAGTGCCCTAAGCACTAGAGTTAAGTCCCAAGAGGGTAAGGGGTGCACACTACGAGGCAGATTCAACCTCCTAGCACCCTTAACCCTTAGGGGTCGAAAACCGCATCCACGCGTTTTGCTGGATTTTTTCCTTATCAGTGCAAAAGAGAATCAAATTACTCTGTTGATTTTGATCTTAAATATAAGTGTTGTACATCATTAGATCCTGTTAAGTTTCTATTTTTTTGTGGATACTCACAATAAAAACAAAGTGTTGTGCTTTTCGTCAAATAAAGAAAAATAAACATGATGCGCGTTTTAACTTGTCTCTGTCAGTGAGGTCCGTTATGAAACGCGTCCGAAATATTAACTTTAACTCTCTCAATACTTGTCACAGAGATACGAGATATGTCTCTTTATGAAGCTGAGATTCTCTTCTTTTAAATGAAGTAATTTATTTAAAATATATATATTTACAGTTTATGTAATCCGTTTGAAACAAAGGAGAGTTACAGTTTTTTCGCTCTCCCTTCATTATAGATAATTAGGTGAGCCCGCCACACCCCCAGCGCTTTTGACATGGTAAATCTATGCATCACACGCGGCACGCCCCCCGATCAATGCCAAACACAGATTCTTCATCAGAGATTCACAGATAGTTCATCGCGTTTTAGGGATGGAAGCACGCTAACGTTACTCCTTCAGAGGATTATGGACAAATGGGAATAATTCACCTTTTTCTCAGTGGAATTTGAAACTCAGACGAAGAACGTTCCATTTTGAAGAACGAATTAACCCCGAGGATTCAAGTTCGGAGTAAGTTGTTTATAGTGTTTTATAATTCCTTTTCTGATCATAGAGCTCAAATGCATTTTCATATTTTGCATAGTAATTACCTCAACACAACATTCGTGTAGCAGCTAGGCCTATACGCTCGTGTACACTTTTTAAATAACTGCTTAGGTTCTGCGAGTGTTGTTTGAGTTCTTCTGTGGTCTAGTGGTTAGATCACTCGCCAACCGTGTCAGAGTTCCGAGTTCGAAGCTGCCCCCGGCATATTTTTTTCTTCATCAAAACCGAATATGTTCATCAGTGGTACAGTCTATATCAAGCACACACGTATATAGGACACCCGTTTGTGTGCATTTTATTTTGTGATTTCACCGGAATGAATAGTGTCCGCAATGGCAATAGATTGAAGAGCACGTCCTAAGAGCGAGTGAAGACTGCGCGCGCGTCGCCACAAGAGACTGTATCCATGACACTGATAGCAGGACACGAGCGCTCAGCTTGAGTTCAAAAACAAAACATTTTAGCTCTAGATCTCTTATTTAAGAGCGGACTAAATGAATGCTCTGCTAGTTAACTGGGGATGTTTTATTTGTATTAGGTACAGCCGTTCATTGAGTGTATCAGTAAATGCGTGCGGTCTATGGGCCATAAACAGATACTCGCGGTTACGCGGTCTACCCATCAATAGATGTTTCTCCGTCCATCAACAGATACATTGTGCATCTATTATCATAATTGTCCATCAGTTTACTTTGGATAATGTGCTAAGAGTTTTTTGCTTTTGTTTTGTTGTGTTTACATCGTCACCATCAGTCTTCAGAAATCATTGATATACTTTTTTTTTTTAAATCAATGTTGTAAACAGCTGTGCTGCTTAATTTTTTTTAACCTGTGATAGTTTTTTAGGATTCTTTGAATGCACTTTTTTTTTATATAACCACTATATAAGCAATATTTTTTTATATATAATAAAATTATATATATATGTTTTTATATATAAAAAACAAGTTTGGTCTTTTTATGTTTTTTTTTTTTTGAAAGGAAGTGTTAAGTGATATGAATGACTTTAAGTCTTTATGTTCTTAGGAAAGATTTCTATTTTGAATAAATGCTGTTCTTTTTAACTTTTTATTCATTAGTGAATCATTCTTAGTTCAGGCTGCTTCACAGCACTTTGATGGGCCATTAGACATTTGGGAAGTGTCTTTAGTCTTCCCAGGTGTAAATCGCATTAATATTCATGGGCATTAACACTCCCACTCATACAGCACTGCTGACCCAAAAACTGATGTAAGAAATTCAAATCGTTATATTGATCTTTCTGAAAGAGTGGTCAGAATGATTTTCACTTCATTTTGAAGTAAAAATTCTAGCCTACAAGAATAGTAACTCAACAGTATTGTTTACAACTATTCAGTATGTGTTAAATGGCCTTATTGCGGTGACATTTTTTTTCCCAAAACGTACTAACCACGCATATTATTTTTTTTCTATAAAATGCAAACATGTACATCCATTTTGCTCACATATTATTGTAGCAGAGTTTGTGCTGAATACAGCAAATTTATATGTTGGCAAATGGTATGTTTTAAGTAGCTGAAATAAGCACAAATGTCAGGGCATATCAAAACACCGAAAGAGCCCCAAAACAGCTCAGACCCCTCAGGGTTAAGGAATCTGATGATCAGGTCGTGCTTCCCCTAAGACTTACCTTCTACTGCATCGTGATGAGCGGCAATAGCGGCAACATACACTTTGAGGGTGGAGGGAGACAGCCTTCGCTCCAACCCATCCTGCAGGAAGGAAAGCACGACTCTGACCGGGCAAGTTTGGGGGTCTTCTCGGTGAGAAGAACACCAATCGACGAACAGGTTCCACTTCAACGCATAGAGGCGCCTCGTAGAGGGGGCTCTAGCGGAAGTGATGGTGTCTACCACACCCTGTGGCAGGCCACCTAGAACCTCCGCGTCCCGTCCAGGGACCAGACATGAAGTCTCCAGAGGTCTGGACGCGGGTGCCACAAGGTGCCCCGTCTCTGGGAAAGGAGGTCCTTCCTCAGAGGAATCGGCCAAGGAGGGGCTGTCGCGAGGAGCATGAGTTCCGCGAACCAAGTCCGGTTGGGCCAATACGGCGCAACAAGCAGGACCTGCTCCTCGTCCTCCCTGACCTTGCACAAGGTCTGTGCAAGAAGGCTCACTGGGGGAAACGCATACTTGCGAAGACCCAGGGGCCAGCTGTGCGCCAGTGCATCCGTGCCGAGAGAACCCTCGGTCAGGGAGTAAAACAACCGGCAATGGGTCGTGTTCGGAGAGGCAAACAGGTCTACCTGAGCGGCTCCGAAGATTCCCCATATCAGCTGGACCGTCTGGTGGTGGAGTCGCCACTCTCCCGGAAGAGGTGGCTGCCGTGAGAGCTCGTCGGCTGCACGGTTGAGCACACCAGGGATGTGAATGGCTCGAAGCGACCTCAGATGCTTCTGACTCCACAGGAGGAAATGGCGGGCGAGTCGCGAGATACGACGGGAGCGTAGACCGCCCTGACGGTTGATGTACGCAACGGTCGCAGTGCTGTCCGTACGGACCAGTACGTGCTTGTGCAAAAGCAGCCCCTTGAGGCGAGACAAGGCTAAGCGTACTGCTTGCAACTCTAGGCAGTTGATGTGCCAATGCAGTTGAGGCCCCGTCCACAGACCTGAAACTGCATGCCCGTTGTACGTGGCCCCCCATCCGTTGGCAGAGGCATCTGTGAAAACCACAGCATGCCTGGAGACCTGGACTAAGGGCACTCCGGCCCGTAGAAACGCAGGGTCTGACCAAGGACTTAAGATTTGGCGACAGTGCGGGGTAATGTTGACCCGGAACGTGCCGCTCTGCCACGCCCATCTCGAGACTCGATCGTGAAGCCAGCGCTGAAGCGGTCTCATATGAAGCAGGCCGAGCGGCGTTACTGCGGCTGCGGCTGCCATATGCCCCAGGAGCCTCAGAAACTGTTTCAGTGGGACCGCTGATCTGCCTTGAAAGGACTTGAGGCAGTTGAGCACTGACTGGATGCGCTCCTCGGTGAGGCGCGCAGTCTGAGCGACCGAATCCAACTCCATACCGAGATAAGAGATCCTCTGCACTGGGCAGAGTTTGCTCTCGTCCCAGTTGACCTGAAGACCCAAGCGGCTGAGGTGCTGAAGCACCAGGTCCCTTCGCACAACAGATCTCGCGAGTGAGCTATTATGAGCCAGTCGTCGAGATAGTTGAGAATGCGAACGCCATGTTCTCTCATGAGAACAATGGCCGCCTCTGCGACTTTCGTGAAGACACGGGGCGAGAGGGCCAGGCCGAAGGGTAAGACCTTGTACTGGTATGCTCGACCTTCGAACGCGAACCGAAGAAAAGGTCGGTGTCGAAGGAGAATCGAGACATGAAAGTACGCGTCCTTCAGGTCGATCGCTGCAAACCAATCCCGGGGACGGATGCACTCGAAGATGCGTTTCTGCGTGAGCATTTTGAACGGGAGCTTGTGCAGGGCCCGATTCAAAACCCGCAGGTCCAGGATTGGTCGTAACCCCCGCCTTTCTTGGGTACAATGAAGTAGGGGCTGTAAAACCCCGACCTCATCTTGGCTGGAGGGACCGGCTCGATCGCGTCCTTCGCCAGCAGGACGTCGATCTCTTTCCTCAGGACAGGGGCATCGACACTCCGCACCCGGGTGAAGTGGACGCCTCTGAACCTGGGAGGCCGGCGGGCAAACTGAATTGCATAGCCGAACCGGATAGTGCAGATGAGCCAACGGGACGGTCTGGGAAGCGCTAGCCAGGCTTCAAAGAACCGCGCCAAGCAGCCCACTCGGACCACCGGCGTACCCGCGGAGGGGCAGCGAGGTGGAAGACAGGGACCGGACTTCGGAGGCATTACTGCGGCCGAGAGAGAGGTCTGGGTGTGCGAGGCAACACCTACCTGTTTCCACAGAGGCGAAGGAAGGAGGGGAAACGAGGAACGAGGCTCGGGGGCGTCGAGTCCAGGTTTCCGCGCCTCCTTGCCCAGTGGGAGGCGAGAGCGACGAGGCCGAGGCGGCGTCACTGTCACCTGAGCGCTGGAGCGAGGGGAACGAGAGTGGCGAGGCAACGAGGCGGCGCACACCGTCATTCTGACCCTCATGGATGGGGGAGACTGAGGAGCCAGTCTCGACTGAGATAGACCCAGAGGAATTGGAAACTGCTCTTTTATTGAGAAAGTGGGTACCGCTGAAGGCAGCGGTGGAAGAAAAACAAAAGGAAACAAAAGATTCTCCACCCGGCCCTCCTCCGGGGGAAGGAGGGGTGCAGTGGCACCCTCCTGAAGAGCAGCAGTCAGGTCCTCTGGGTCGCCCGTCTCAGGGCCGCTTCCCTCTCCTCTTACTGGGGGGTTTAGACGAGCCCCGAGCGGGCTGGGCACCTCTCTTGCGGCCGGGCGCCTGCTGCCTAGGAGGCTGCTGCTTAGGCGGAGCAGGGGCGGAGGCGGCGGCAGGAGGGCGCCCTCGGCGACGAGCAGCGCGAGGTGGAGCCGGGGGGGACGGGCCAGCAGCAGCCTGTCTCCGGGGCATGATGTGCTTAATCACCTCGGACTGCTTCTGGGCGGCGGAGAACTGTTGGGCGTAGTCTTCCACCACGTCGCCGAATAGGCCACCCTGGGAGATGGGGGAGTTCAGAAACCTGCTCTTGTCTGACTCCGTCATGTCGGCCAGGGTGAGCCAAAGATGTCGCTCCTGGACCACAAGAGTGGACATCGCTCGGCCCAGGGAGCGCGCGGTGACTTTCGTCGCCCGAAGGGCAAAGTCCGTCGCCGTACGTAGCTCTTGGAGCACCCCTGGGTCGGTACCACCCTCCTGCATGTCGCAAAGCGCTCTCGCCTGATGGACCTGGAGGAGCGCCATGGCATGCAGGGCAGAAGCAGCTTCTCCACACGCACTATAGGCCTTCCCAGTCAGACTGGAGGAGAACCTACAGGCGCGAGAGGGGAGAGTAGGGTCACCCCTCCAGGTGGACGCGGACTTAGGGCACAGCTGTAAAGCAACCGACCGCTGCACCGGAGGAATGCCCTCATAACCCTTCACTGCCCCGCCATCGAGAGTGGTAAGGGAGGAGGAGGGAGTCGATCTATGTCGGGCCGCCAGAGGGGCCTTCCATGACTTCGTCACCTCCTCATGCACTTCCGGAAAGAAAGGCACCGGAGCGGGGCGCTGAGAACCAGCACGGGCCGCTCCGAGAAACCAATCGTCGAGCCGCGAAGGTTCGGGACACTGTGGAGGGTTCCACACGAGCCCGACACTTGCGGCTGCCCGGGAAAGCATAGCGGCCATTTCCGGGTCCGGCTCGGACAACGCTGCCACACCCGAAGGGGGCAACGCAGCCAAGTCGTCATTCCCAGAAAATGACCACTCTCCCTCCGATGCAGCGATCGACATCTGATCCTCCGGCGGCGCCCCGAAGGAGACGACCGGGACCATACGAGATGGCCCAGCACCAGTGGCGGATCTAGAAAATTTTGCATGGGGGGGCAAAGGGGTGGCAAGAGGTCTTGGCAGGGTGGCAGGGGTAGACAGTGGGAATCCCTATATGTGAATTGCTTTAATAAAACAAACACAAAAACACAGTAGTTAGTTGAATCGTGCCCTTACACACTACAAAGGTTTTTAATTCACAACAGGAATAAGCCCAGCGCAGTGTTCAAACAAAACAAAACTCTGCATCTTTTAAAAAGTAAAAGTATAAAAAGCAAAATGAAAATATTAAAAAAGTACAATAATTGTGTCCAGGGACTTTTAGCCTTAATGGTTATGCTCCAGCTACTTTTTTCAACTACTCTTGCCAGCAAAAGTCAATATGTAAAAACCGGTTATCCTTGTATTACATTAGGCTACACTGTAGGGCCAAGTAGCTGGGTCATTCCTGGTATTCGGTGACATTTTGGCTTCAAAATTCTTCAAAATGAGCTTTTCTTGCATAGTATATGTCCCTCTGCCATCTTAGATTTTTTTTTTCTTCTTGAAACAAGCAAAACAATTTTTGATGAATAGAATATGTTTCACATTCCACCCTGTTAGGTTTATAGACCTAACAGGGTGGAATCTAACAGGGTGGAAAATTCTGAGCTAAGTTAGCCATAGCTCTTTGAGTGATCAACATTTAGCTAGCTAACCTTCTATGAACATAACTTTTATAAATATGTCAGATTTGTTTTTAAATGTTTTGATAGGACAAACATTCTCCATAACATAGCCTAACAGGGTGGAACTTTAAGGGTGGGACAAGCAGGATAACATTTCAAAAACTAAAAAAAAAAGTTAGGAGTGAGAGTTGAAGCTTACTTCAGTTTACAGTTGAATTCCAGCGGGTAAAAGAAATTAAGTCACTTCTTGAAAATAGTCTCAATGAAATTGCAGTCGGATTTGGAAGGCAAAAAAGTACATACTAACAGGGTGGAATGACTTCAGGGACGCAGTAATTTAAGAAAATTTTAAGAAAAGACCTATATTTTCACATGATTTGTATGTATGATTAGAGGCAATTTAGCCTAGTCTATAACATAATAAAAAAATATTTTGAGGTTTTTGTCATTTCATGGTTTATATTTCTTGCAGAAGTTGATTACTGTGCACTGAGGACATGATATAATTGAATGCATACATATTAAAATAGTGTAAAATACAAAATATTATTTTAATGTCTATTATCTCTGTTTAAATGGTAAAGAATAATTAAATCTACAATTTAAGCCATTTACTATAAATATGGGACTCATTTTAGAGAAAATATGTGTAAATAAACAATTGGGACAGGAAAAGTCCCCGCATACCAGGAATGACCCAGCTAATAATTTGTTATTAGTAGCCTATAACAAATATAAAATCAGAAATATTTATCACATGCACACACGCAGTTATATTTAGACTACTTAATATAATAATCCTGATTTTATTTGTTATTTCCCCAGTTTTAACCTGGTTTCATTGCAGTGATATCTGAGAGGAATTGGATTTGCTTATAATCAAATGATCGATCTCCTCCTAACTGGCACTGTATTGTGTGTTGTAACGTAACGTCTGCGTAACAGCGACCATCAGTAAATGTTATTATGGATACAAACAATTTATATTTTTTATTAAGCTGTTCTTGTCTTTACTAAAATCAAAATTAGACCAATCAAAGGGAAGAGTGCTCCTACAAATCACGAGGAAGCGATTTGACCGCTGATTTTGGCTAACGTAATCTAGACTCGCTGTTTTTGCTGGTGCTGAATCGTCTTTAGCATACAATACATTCATTACAAATGTAACTTTAAGTTAAACGTTTGTTTAACTACACATGGGGAAACTCACTTCACCTTCAGAGGCTCTGGGGCAGCTTTAGTCTCTCCAGTCGGGCAGGGCCACCGCACGGCAGCAGACTCGCTGTGTGTGTGTGTGTGTGTGTGTGCGCGCGCGCGCGCTCTGCACGTTTGAATCAGGGACGTACTAAGTATTTGAGGGGCAGGGGGGACGGGCTTTAATAAAAATTTAATTGTTCACTTTTGGTAAATGTATCGTTTAGTTCACTGTTTTGAAAAGCTTGTGGGTTGTTCAAGTACAGTTTTTGGATCACCAAAGTTAGGGGGGCAGCTGGGGGGGCAAGGCTCTAGAGTGGGGGGGCACCTGCCCCCCCTTGCCCCCCTGTAGATCCGCCCCTGCAGAGGACACAACTGGTCGGCTCCGAAGCAAAAAGCATTGTGGATGCGTTTGCTTCCGCCCTTTATACCCGCACTGGTAGGCGGGCCGCGGAATGCAAATCTTGCATGCCAATATTCATTGGCTCGTTTTAATTCACTCTAAGTCGATTGGTCTCCCTAGCGTGATCCCAATTCGTCAGGGAACTCCCCCGATGACACGTCGGAGTTCCCAGGACGAAAGGGAACTACTTGTCTGGCCATAAAAATGTATAATACAGGATTATTTATCACTTCCGCGTAGCCACATGAACCGGAATAATCCCAACAACGATTTATCTGTACAGAGGTATAGGGAAGGAGGCCTTCACAGTGGAGAGACTAGTTGACACTTCAGGACTGTGTTGTCATCGTGTCCAGGCGAACGTTTATGTGCCTTCATCAGATCTGGATACGGCTTGGATACAGCGGACTGCCGTTAACTTAGTTTAGTTTAGTTTAGTTCCTTTATTATCCACAAGTGGAAATTTGTCTTTGGCTTCACTATACACCACACACAAGGACACCAACACAAACATAAAAATATACATAAATTAAAAACAGTAACATTCCCATGCAGCTATATATAGCCTACATATCCACCCCTACTCATGTTTATATCTTCTCAGCATTTAAAATTCGAATAGCAGTTGGCACAAATGACATCTGGTACACATTTTTACTCGCCCTAGGTTGTCTAAACCTTCTCCTTGATGGAAGCAACTGAAAGCTAGAGTGTAAGGGGTGAGATGAATCCTCTATAATAACCCATGCCTTTTCTTTTACTTTCAATAAATATATCTCATTCAATTGTCTTTGTGTCTTACCTACGATTGCGCTAGCTACGTTAACCACCCTAGACAATTTCTGCTTGGATTTAACAGTCAGAACTCCATACCACATAGTCATATTAAAAGACATAATACTCTCTACAAGATTCTTATAAACCATTTCTAAAATATTTTTGCTCACACCAAAGTGTTTTAGCCTCCGAATAAGATGCAATCTCTGCATTGCCTTTTTAAATACATAATCCACATTTCCAGCAAAACTCAAGTTACTATCTATGAATGTTCCCAGGTATTTGAAACTATTAACTATTTCTACCTGGTATCCATTGAGTGTCAAGGGTTGCAATTGTTCAGAGAATTCACATTTGTTTCTACTAATCACTAATTCCTTAGTTTTGTGCAAATTTATCTCAAGTGCACTCAGTTTGCACCATTTTTGTATGGAATTTATATAATTATGATACAATTTATCTCTTTCAGTTCCACCTTTGTACAAAAGGCCGACAAGTGCCAAATCATCAGCGTATTTAAGTAGACTAAAATATGAGTTGTGAATTTTAAATTCATTTATGTACACTGAGAATAATACAGGAGATAATATAGTTCCCTGTGGTACTCCTGTGTTTAAAACAATTGTTTTTGAAACTTTATCATTAAGGAGAACTCTTTGTGGACGATTTAAAAGAAAGTCTCTAATCCACCAGATAAGTCCACCATTCACTCTTAAATCAAGTAATCTCTGTAAAAGAACATCTATCTTAATTGAGTTGAATGCTGAACTAAAATCTATAAATAAAATTCTAGCATAGTTTGTGGTCTGTTGAATATGTTCGGACACTAAATTGCATAAGGTTAAAGTGGCATCATCAGTGCCCCTAGCTTTCTTATAAGCAAACTGCAAGGGGTCTAAATATTTATTTACATCAGTCTTAATATATGTAGTTAACACTCTTTCCATACATTTACTCAAAATAGATGTAAGAGCTATTGGCCTAAAATCCTTTAACTGGTTCGCATTAGATATTTTCGGTACTGGAACAATATTTGATAATTTCCATGAGCTAGGAACCACCTTATCATTTAACAAGAGCTGAAACAATTGGGTAAGAACACCAGTCAATTGAAAAGCACAATCCTTTAGCACTCTACCCTTTAATCCATCTGGACCAGGTGCTTTATTTGGCTTAATGCAGGTGTGCCCAACCCTGCTCCTGGCGATCGACTGTCCTGCACAGTTCATCTCCAACCCTAATCAAACACACCTGAAGGTCTTCAATTAAGGTCTTAACAACCAATTAAGGTCTTCAGGATTACTTGAAAATTAAAGGCAGGTGTGTTTGATCAGGGTTAGAGATAAACTGTGCAGGACAGTCGATCGCCAGGAGCAGGGTTGGGCACACCTGGCTTAATGCAAGCGAGACTAGCCGCGATTTCATGCTCTTTAAGTATAATATGCTCATATGTAGGAATATCAAGGCATATTCTATCACACTCAGTAGTACACATTCCACAATCAAACCTACTAAAAAAAACATTCAGATTTTCGGCAAAAGATTCACCTTGTGAGTGGTACATTGGTTTCCTTGTTTCTCTCCCCATCATGGTATTTAGACCCTCCCATGCCTGTTTTGCATTACCCAAATATAACCTACTTTCAACCTTATTCTTAAAATCTAATTTAGCTTTCTTAATTTGACTTCTAAGTTCCTTTCTTTTTTCTCTAAATAGTTCATTATCGCCTTTTAAGAAAGCAGCTTTTTTCTCATTTAAACAAGTTTTAAGTTCTTTAGTGAGCCACAACCTATTATTTGGATATATTCGAATTGTTTTTGTTTTAACACAATTATTTTCACAAAAACTTAAATAAGATGTGATAGTGTCAGTAATTTCATGTACATTATCACATTCATCAAAGAACAATTGCCACTCCGTTTCATCAAAACAGTCTCTAAGCTCCTCTTTACTCTGATCTGTCCACAGTTTTATCTCTTTGGTCACCGGTTTCTCTTGTTTCAGCTTGGCTCGATATTTGGGAAGCAAATGTATAACGTTATGATCGGACTTCCCCAGGGGGGGACGGGCCACAGCCTTATAGCCCTCTGATATGTTGCCAAAGCATTTGTCCAAAGTGCGCATAGATCGAGTGGGACAATCCACATACTGATGAAGTGTAGGCAGATATCCCGACAAATCACAGGAGTTCATATCGCCAAGAATTAAAATTGGTTGGTCAGAGGAGCGTGCCAAAGCGTTATTATAGCTGTCCGTTATTTCATTTGCGGCTTCCACATTGTCTGGTCCCGTAACATATAATAAAATGACGGTAATCTGTCCAAATTCTCGTGGTAAGTAAAATGGTCTAAAAGACACTGATAATAGCTCATAATCTGTGGTACACGTTTGTTCATGGATCTTGAAATTTGTTGCCCATCTTTTGTCCACAAAAATACAAAGTCCTCCTCCCACAGACTTACGAGACTTAACTTCATCTCTGAACATAACCTCGGGATAAACAGAGAGACTAATATTAGCGTAGATGCCATTCTTCTTATGATGTCATGAGTACATCAGGATTTATGGGAAGTGTTCCCGGTTCCGGCTGATCTAATCTATGCAGCCTAACATTGAATTATAGACGTTTATAATGTGTTATGTCTATGCTAGCTCAAAGAGATGTGTTTTTAGTCTAGATTTAAACTGACAGACTGTATCTGCTTCCCTGACAATGTTAAGAAGACTGTTCCAGAGTTTTGGTAGCCTGGCATGCCAGACCTACATCAAGATGTTAGGTCTGGGAACTCTCCATTGACATACCTCAATCCGAGGGGCGGGATAAATGATCTGCACGCAATAGGATAACGCTACAACCAACCAGAGCAACGAACGGTTGTGGATGAGTGAGTCCCATGCGTTTTTCCACCAGCGGAGCTAAATGATATATTAAACTTTTGCCGTATCAGGTCGGCAAAACTCCGAACACATCTTACATTTTTAAGAATGACTTAAGTGACGTTCTCTTAACTCCAAGTCCTCCAGAGTCGCGGCCAAAGCCGGTTCGAAGGACCGCTGCATCTTCATTGTTTTCAAGTAGCAGGGAAATCACCTATGAAAATCATGCGGAACGTCATGAACTGTGCCGTCATTGTGTTAAGCCCGCCCGCCGACTCTATACACGATGTGATTGGCCTGACCAGTTTTTGGTTTTTCCAGCTCAAAAGTCTATGGAGAGTTGCTAGACCACACTGGCAGCGAAATAATTTTCGCTGCCGCTAGGGTGCATCTAGATTTCTAGGCTAGAGTTTTGGTGCTAAATAGGAAAAGGATCTACTGCCAGCAGTCGATTTTGATATTGTAGGTATTATTAACTGGCCGGAGTTTTGAGATTGCAATGCGTTATGCGACTAAAATGCGTTAAGAGCTCGCTCAAGTACTGGGCAGCTAAACCATTTAGTGCTTTGTAATAAGCAATATTTAAAACAATTATATGATGTTTAATAGGGAGCCAATGCAGTGTTGACAGAACCGGGCTAATATGTTCATACTTCCTGGTTCTGGTAAGAACTCTAGCGACTGCATTTTGGATCAGCTGTAGTTTGTTTATTAAGCGTGCAGGGCAACCACCCATAAGAGCATTACAATAATCTAACTGTTCTGCATTTTTCATTGAAAGCATATGACATAATTTAGATATATTTTTAAGATGGAAAAATGCGGTTTTACAGATATTAGACACGTGACTTTCAAATGAAAGATTGGTATCAAAGAGCACACCCAGGTTCCTAACTGACGACGAGGACTTGACAGAGCAGCCATCAAGTGTTAGGCAGTATTCTAGGTTATTATGTAAGGAAGGTTTTTGTCGAATAATTAGAATCTCTGTTTTTTCAGAATTAAGTAGTAGGAAATTACTAGTCATCCATTTTTTTTAATCAGCTATGCATTCCGTTAATTTTGTGAATTGGTAAGTTTCGTCAGGGCGTGAAGAAATATAGAGCCGAGCAGTGGCGTGCACAGACCTCCTCAGGGGCAGGGGCGGAGGGACCAAAAAGGGCACTAAAAAATTTTTTCAAGTAAAAATAAGGAAATGATGATTGATAATAATATGAAATATTATTTACTTTACCAAACAAAACAGTGAGAATCAAGAAGGTAATTATGGAAAATTAATTTTTAGTTTTGTTGATGTTGTAAATGTAATGTATTATAAAAGACAGTGTTAGCTATCATGAATCAGTAACACTTTACAATAAGGTTTCATTAGTTAAATTAGTTAACATTAGCTAATAATGAACTGCACTTGTACAGCCTTTATTAATAATATAATTTCAGCATTTACTAAAACGTTAAAATCAAAAGTTGTATTTGTTATCAATCATTAGTTAATGCACTGACTGTGACATAACATGAATAAACAATCAATAGTTGTATTATTAACTATGTACAGTAACATGCTGCTCATGTTTAGTTCATGTTAGTTCATTCATGAGTAATGAACAAATGAACCTTATTGTAAAGCGTACTATGAAATCAAAGATAAGTTTCTTACAATTTAGAGTTGGACATGGACTTAAGATTTCATTTAACTAACTTAGATGTATTTCCCCTTGCACTTTTATTCCTTGGATAAAAACGAATGACATTGTCACTCAGAATGCGTCTGAAATCGAGTTATACTTTTATTATAGTTAAGAATAACTCGCGTGCTGCCGCAACTTTTAGAGTAGCGTGGTGATGATAGGATAAATGTAATTTTCAGTATTAGCTTAAACGTTACCTGGTCCTGCTGCTCGTTTGAAGACTCGCACGAGCTGCTGCGTAGTGCGTACCAGAACCGTTAAATGCGTATGAGGCGCTGCAAAGGAAACTCCACCTACCATTTCTCCGCCAATTTTTAAAAAAAATATATTAATATTTGTTTGTATTATTATTGTTAGTGGCAAGGGTGTGTCAGTGTATTGTTATTTATTATAATATTTATAATAATAATTATTTACAATTATCATAAAAGGGCACAATACATTTTGAGATAAAAGTACCAAGGTCACGCCACTGGAGCCGAGTATGATCAGCCTAACAGTGAAAACTAATGCCATGGTTCAAGCAGACCTTTCACTCATGGCCTTCAGTGGGACTGGACTCCTCAATGACTAGAGTCCTTAAAGAACCTAAAACATTTCCAACTCCCCTTAAACTCACCTTATGAGTCTTCACAGTCTCTTTCAGCTCCTGAAGCTTTTTCTCTCCCTCCTGGATTCTCTGCTGGATCTTTCTTTGTTTGTCCCACAGCTGTTTCTGTAAGAGTAACAGATAACATGTAGCTCTTACTGTATTGCATCATAAATGTGTATTTTACTAGGATTTGCTTTTCATACCTGTTTCTCAGATCTCTCTGCTTCAGCCGAAACAGTATCATGATTTGTGTGTTTGTCCATCGTACATAGCAAACAGATACAATGCTGGTCAGTACGACAGTAAACCTCCATCAGTCTGTCATGTTTAGAACAGATCATCTCCTGCAGTCGTTCAGTTGCATCAGTCACTTTGTGTTTTCTACTACCTGAATGAAATTCCTCATGTCGCTCAAAATGAGTTTGACAGTATGATTCCAGACACACCAGACAGGACTTGACAGCTTTATATTTTCTCCCAGTACAGACGTCACACTCCACATCTCCAGGTCCAGCATAACTGAGAGCAGGACGAGCTGTTTGAACTTTTGTCTTCTTCAGTATCGCCACCATTTCAGCCAGCATCACATTCTTGTTTAAAGCAGGTCTTGGAGTGAATGTCTGTCTGCACTGAGGGCAGCTGGAATCTCTCTTCTGATCATCTTTATTCCAGCAGTCTGTAATGCAGCTCATACAGTAACTGTGTCCACAGGGGATCGTCACTGGATCCTTCAGTAGATCCAGACAGATTGAACAGCTGAACTGATCCCACAAAATACTGTCTTCTGCCATTTTACCGAATGTAGCCTACACACAGACAGAAAGAAACATGCAGCTAATCAACTCTTGAGGAAGGTGTAAAATGTGTGTTTTAAAGATAGGACTCAACTCTATTACAACTCTAGTGACAGCTTCTTCGCACAGAGATATAATTTCTTACCTAAAATATTTCGTCAGCTTTTATCCTTATTCGAAAATCTAGAATCTGGAACGTTGTAACTACAGAACCTGGAGTGCGTAAGATAATAGCCTACCAGCGAGAGAGAAACAGACAGAAAGATGCATAGATTTCTTTTCTTTTTCATATTTCAGGTTTCATTTTACCTAAACCGAAGTGTTTCCTGGTTCTGCGTTTGAGAAACTGAAACAAGCCGTTTGTTTGTGTAATACGAAGTTAAAATCGACCGTTAGAGGGCGTTCATACACTGCGTTTTCATTGACTGTGTTGTTGTGCCTGAGCTGTGTCTCTGTAAGAAATTACCGTTTTTATAGTAAAATAGTTTAAACCACGTTAAAACCACTAAATTAGTAAACCAAAATAAAATATGTTATAATCTCATACACATTATGTCCATACTCCATAGTGAAATAAATTGTTCACAGAAGTGTTCTATCTAGGCGCGGTATGCATTGACGTCATTTCCCCAGAAAACTTTCCGGAAAACTCAGCGGACTGAGTCAAGTACAGCTCGCTGCATCCTGCGGTGGATATCCAACCCGGCCCACATCCAAGTGTGATGTCAGAAGCCACGCCCATCCAAGTGTGACGTCAGAAACCACGCCCATGTCCAACTACAGCACGTGACTCGATTTGTTGTACGCATGCGCAAAAAGGCGCTGCTTCCTGACGGAAATATGTTTACGGTTGTTATCATAGTTATTGGTTTATAATAAAGATAAGTTTATTTGTGTAGAGGTGTGACGCTACAGATTATTGTTGCTGTTAAATTGTGACGCTTTGGCAGGCTTGGAATGGTCTAAATCACGATCACTCAAGACATCTGCATTGCTCACTAGTTTTGTAAGTTAATGAAATGGTAGTACAAGTAAACAATGTACCTTAAAACGATATTTTTGTATTTCTCTTATATTTCTGTTACACAAATGGTAATCAATAATCATGGTTTTGCTATAATAAACGTATAAGGTAGCATCTATACTGAAACTAAAGCGAGTTTTTGTCACTTTCTTAATCCAAACTGCACTTCTAAATAAAATAAAAATGTAAACTTTTTTTTACATTTCTTTCGATGTGGTTATAGAAATATTGCATTTTTACAACCAAATTAAGAATCCACTTATTAGTTAATGCCTGTTATAGCAAATGACTTTGAAATCAAATAATAGAATGGAATTGGTGTAACTAAAAGCTGATACTAATATATAATATAGACTCATTACATGCAAAGTGAGATATTTCAAGCAATTTATGTGTTATAAATTTGATGATTATGCCTTACAGTTATGTTGAATTGCTGAAATAAATGAACTTTTGCAGTGCACAATATTCTAATACATAAAAAAACAGTTAATCTCTCGTCTTCCCCTTCTGTACAGGTTTTATGAGTTTAACATATCAAAATATCATCATAGTTCAAAATATCTTGGTCACAAATTAATTTTTTTATTTAATATTTTGTGTTAATACTTCAAGTTTACACACATGGGTCTAAAATGACCCATCTATGCAAGTGTGATAATTTTTTGTTAAAATAACCAATGTCACAGTTGTTCAGAGCAACAAATTCACTGCACAATCGGAGGCTTCAGCTTTAGGACCCCAGTTACAGGACCCTCGTTTTTTAGTTTGTACATACATAGTTCGAAAGACATTTAATCTCAGGAGTATTTTTATAAAAATGTGTTGTTTTTTTTATTCAAAATGCAGAGGCATTTTGAAAAATGTATAAATTTACACAAAACAAAATAATTAAAAATGTATATCAATCTTTAAACAACTGAAAAAGTGGAGTGAGTCTTAGTTTCTTGAATTATATTAACCTCTTTAAGTTTAACTCATTTGCTCATTATCAGGTAAAATAACGATAGAATCAGCACATGCAGTCACTTAATGATATGGCCAGATATCAGAAGGCAAAACTCGAGAATGATTCAAGCATGAATTTATTTATACACATGTATTTATTTATATTATATGAAAGAACAAAATTATTTGTGCTAGAACAAAAGCACCAAAAAGATCCCCTTTTCCACCAGTTGCTGCAAGAATGGCTTCAACTCTGAGAGAGAGAGAGAGAGAGAGAGAGAGAGAGAGAGAGAGAGAGAGAGAGAGAGAGAGAGAGAGAGAGAGAGAGAGAGAGAGAGAGAGAGAGAGAGAGAGAGAGAGAGAGAAATTTGTTTAACATGTTCAACTGAAATATATATTTCTGATTTAACACTTATGAAATGTTGGAGTTGTAGAGAGAGAAAGTCAAATAGAATATTCATGTTACTGACGTCTAATTCCAAACTCCAAATGTGTAAATCTACAAACCAAAGTTTATTTTTACTTACCGACATGGCAAACAATCACTTGCTTTCACAATTGTAGTACTCCTGAAAAGAAGTGTAATATAGTTAGGAAAGACTGATGTGATAGCTGGCTTGCTGTCACTGTATTTACTATGAATTAATAATAAAACTTATTCATATTACAACCGTTTATCATCACATTACATTATATAAACATGTATAACTTCTTTTCATAGCAATGACTGAACAACTTCAAACTTTTTCAATATGCAGTAGGCCTATTTACAACTGACAGAGTGACAATCAAATCTCATATTATTTACAAGCAGAATAAGATTTACAGGATGTAACGTCACACATAAGCACTGAATTCATACTTTTCATATTTACCCTTAATCCAAATAACAACATGAAATTGGTGATATAATAATGCAGTTAGTATAGTAGGCTATAATAGTAATAGTATACAATTCTCAGTTGAGAATCTAACGTTTACTGATACGAAATTCACTCAGCCAAAATATAACACACAACTCAGTTAAGAGACATCACAGGGGACGAGTTAAATGACGAAATATGTAAGTTGAAGATAATTCATAGCTCTATTTCAACAGGTAACATCTCATTCTCATACAACTCATTCCTATTATGTTGAACAGCTGTTTATACTAAAAAACCGCAAGTGTGTTTTGTGCATTTTGTTTCGCAGTTACCTTCGTCTTCTCTTCTCGATTCTTCTTCCTGTTTTTATATTAACGTTAATGAGAATGTGTCCAATTTGGGCATGGGCGTGGTGGCTTCTGACGTCACACTTGGATGTGGCCGGGTTGGATGTCCACCGCAGGCTGCAGCGAGAGGCTACTCGACTGAGTGGCAAAAGAGGCTTCTGTATGACTGGATAGAGGAGAAGTGCGAAAACGCGTGTAAAACAAACGATTAGCAGCTATCAGTTTAAACTGAAGGATGGACTCGACATAGTGTTCCTTACAACTTACCAAAGATCCAGTTATCCATGGATATTGACAGCCAGGAAACGTGTTTTCTGACATTTGTGCCTGATTTAACGCTGGGAAAATATGCTGTGGCTGTGAACGCTTTTTATTAATAGGCTACGGCAGGGGTTCCCAAACTTTTCCATGACAAGGCCCCCCAAACACCACTATGTTCTGGCCAAGGCCCCCCTTTTGCCAGATGTGTTATTAAATCCATCGACAATACTACGGCAAATGTAGAAATGAATGAATAAAACCTAGGTGAACATCAGATTATGTGATGGTGTTTGATACCAGCCTATCAGAAAGATTATAGTGATGAACCGATTACAATTTTCTATTCCAATTTTTCATTGAGTTTGACATGCCGATTCTGATTTCATTTTTTCTAACCACTTTACAGCACACACAAATTTCTCTCTCTCTCTCTCTCCTCTCTCTCTCTCTCTCTCTCTCTCTCTCTCTCTCTCTCTCTCTCTCTCTCTCTCTCTCTCTTCTCTCTCTCTCTCTCTCTCTCTCTCTCTCTCTCTCTCTCTCTCCTCTTCTCTCTCTCTCTCTCTCTCTCTCTCTCTCTCTCTCTCTCTCTCTCTCTCTCTCTCTCTCTCTCTCTCTCTCTCTCTCTCTCTCTCTCCTCTCTCTCTCTCTCTCTCTCTCTCTCTCTCCTCTCTCTCTCTCTCTCCTCTCTCTCTCTCTCCTCTCTCCTCTCTCTCTCATCACCAACCACACAGCAGCCGCGAATCCACCGAACGCAGCCACCTGTAATAAAAATCGATAAGATCGCTTTTCAACGTGTTTGCATCAGTAATTTCTAAAAATTAAATTCGGACAACATTAAGCCTATACTTTTTTTTATTGTATGTGGATGTGGGAGGGGAAAATGTCGAGACCAAAGCCCTATTCGGATTAACTTTACAAGGATGGAGTAAATTAATAACGTAATTTTACCACAGGACTTCTGTAATATCAATAGCCAAATCGCATGTGATAAGATATAGGTTATCAATAAAACTAGAAGTAGAAAACTAAAGTAGTTTTACAACTCAATTTGTGCATCGCTGTCATGCGTGTATTAACGTTATTGCTTCCTGATATCATGTGCGCAAACACAAATAACCTATGCAGGGCAGTTGAATGCTTATCTGATAACCTAGAAGCTCTTGTAATTATTACTTTAACAGTTACCCCACCTCTCTCCATGCCGGGTGAACACCGGCTGATGCAGTAAACAGCATTTCACAACGATTTCAGTACAGTAATAGCAAATATCCTTGCTCCTTCTCGATTATCTGGTAATATTCTATTCACAAAATACAACCAATAGTACGGTAATATTAAGACTTACTTGTGAAAAGCCCTATTTTCGATGGTCCGGCGATTAGAACAGCAAAATGCTCCACAATGCTCTGGCATCTTATCTGCTGCCACGCAACGAAACTAGGAATACGACCGGTTCAAGATGGCGGCCGGATTTCTCGGTTTCCAGCGGCCAATAGGGCTTCTAGTCTCTATATGATTTCTATGCTAGCTACTATATATCGTCGTCGATCCCTAAAACTGTAGCCTATATTTTTTGTAAATGTTCATTTAAAAACAACAAATTCAGCAGAATATGGTAACTATTTAATTGATGAATTGTCAATAAAATATTTAGGGTATAATTTTACCCCAAAATTCAGCATATTGACAAAATGATAACTGCAAAAATCTCGCTCCCTAGCTGCAGTCGTTTCTGTGAATTCTAAATGGTATGGGACTGGTGACTTACACTTGCTAGCTCTACAAACAAACAAATAAACAAACGGAAAAAAGACTAAATTGGAATACTATCTGGTAAGTAACTTAGGTAGGCTATGGTTGTCGAGTTACTGGTGCATTCAGGTGTTCTTGCTCCTGTCGTTCACCTTCTAAGTTGTTGCCCTCTGGCACTGAATATCACTGAACATTGAAGTGGCTGGTGAGTAACTCAAAGTGAGTGAACATTGAAACATGAATAGGCCTATAGAGCTGGTAAGTCCCGCCCATCCGTAAAACTCCAAGTGGACCTCTAGGTTGAAAAAGCGTCAATGCAATTGAATGAGAGAAAATAATTATTTTCTGATCCCATTTGAATTGTGCCATGAATGTGAACATATGTTGTCTGTGATTTTTTTATATAATTTCTCATGTAACGAGTTTGACAGTATATTGTATAATTCTTTGGCTAGCAGTTGTGGAATAGACATAATGAGAAAGACTACACGTCGCATATGTGACGTCACCGCATAACAAATTTTCCCTCTATAAATCACGGTACGATAATCTAAGGAATTAGATCGAGATGCCTGTGTGTTTTGTACCCAAATGTCACCATTCATGATGGCATGTTTAGCGGGATCCGTGTGCTAGTGGTGCTGACATATATCAAACGCGTCGACAGCAGCGAAGAGTTAGTCCACAAAGTGCTCTCACACAAAGTCTAACCGTATGAAAATTCTACCCGCTAAATTGTAGCATTCTTTACACGAAACATTATATAAAAAATTCACAGACAACATATGTTCACATTCATTGCAAAATTCAAACGGGATTAGAAAATAATTATTTTCTCTCATTCACTTGCATTGACGATTTTTCAACCTAGAGGTCCAGCGGGGCTAGCGGAAGGGGCGGGACTTACCAGCTCTATAACAGATAAATTTTGGGGCATCTCGCCCGGGGGGCGGGGTCACGTCTTGCTTCACATCTCTCATGCGGGTTGTCGTTGACCAGGGTCAGCGCACACAATAGCGTACACAGGCAGGCATAGGACTAGCTAGCGAACCTAGGTCTAAACCTAACTCTAACCCTAACCTAACCCTAATCCTACCCCTACCCGCCCCCCGGGCGAGATGCCCCAAAATTTAGGAATGCACGCTAATATACTGTATCCCATTGGTGTAACACCCAAGGTGTATTATGCTATCATGACCCCTGCTGGCAGATATCGGGACTACAACTTCAGGCTTCAAAGAGCATCTTTCTCCATTGACAGACAGTCATTCTGAAAATATATATTTATTCTGCAATTTGCAGGCAACATATTTGTAAATATTTCATTTTATATATTCACTTGAAAATACAAGATGCTTTGTTCATACAAAAATGAAAATTCTGTCATAATTTACTCATCTTTATGCTGTTCCAAACCCATAAGACTTTAGTTCATCTTCGAAACACAATTGAAGATATTTTAATGAAATCTGATACCTTACTGTCCCTGTAAAACTAACACATATGAATTGAATGTTTTAGTCCAAATTTTCTGAAGAGACTCGATCGCTTTATATGATGAACAGATTGAATTTAGACTTTTATTCACGTATAAATATTCATCAACTCGCTTGTGGCTAACAAAAGCTCAAAAGCATGCCTATTTTAGAAACCAAAAAAAAAAAAAACAAGAGGACTATATACACACAAGACAGAACATAAATTACCAAGACACACACCTGTGATCAAGCATTGAGGATCACAGAAACTAAACTTTAGATAATAAATGTGATTTTAAACAATAAAAAGACACATGAGGTTCAGTATTCAGAAAAGGACAGACAAAAACACTTTGTGACTAGAAAGCTTTTAAGCACATACACAATAGATAAAAATGAAATTTACAATATGTAGCATAACATTTTAAGGTTAAAAAAATACGTGTAATAGATATAAAGAAGGAAAATAAAATAAATCACCACACAGACACCTCTTGAGCAAATCCATTTTGTTTTATTAAGGTTTTTTTTTTAATTCATAACAGTAAGAGTCAATTCTAACAATAATAAATGTGCATAAAACAAGTCTTTTAGAATGCAGCACAATATCTTACAGCAACTATAAGCAAAGGGCAGGTGTGTAAGATTCCATGGAGGGCGTTAAGCATCCAAGCAAGTGCTTTCAGCAGGCAGGACCACCTGTGGTTTCACCGACCAGCTTTTAGGCATTGTGTTTAGTGAAGGAAAGTGATGCTTTGGTTTAATAGCTCTTGTGCAGCAACCTCGAATGAGTAAAACGCTGACCTCAGCGGAGGATTTGACAGTTACATTCATTTTGTTTTGTTTTTTTCGTTGTGTGGTTGGTGTCCTTTCCCTGCTGAAGGCACGTTACAAATAACAAAGCAACTCTTGTGTTGTCGTGTGTTAAGTGGACGTCTTTTGCTAGCATCTAGAGTCGGTTTGAAGGCCTTTTTTTATAATTGTACGGTTCTTATACGGGTATACTCAAGATGGATTACCGGTGAACGCGCCTCAGATATCGATCGAGATACTTGATTTACACTATGCTGTGGCGATGATAGTTACGGTACTGTGAGAAATTAACTTATCTACGTACTTATCTATTATGAGAATTTTACTGTTAATTGGTATTCTTCATGCAGTTATTTATGTCCATCATATGACAAATAATGTGTTTTTGAAGGTGTATCTATTTGTTAAAAACAGAATTTCCCACAGTGGAAATCATGAGGAGGCGGAGTGTAGCCTACTGCCAATTCAGACTCTCGGTACGTGTCGGTATGTGCAGGCAACGCGGAGCTTTATTTATTTTTTTTCTGAACGTGATGGCCGGAAATGATAATAAAAGAGCTGTGCCATATTTCTGCAAGCATCATTTGTTAGCTGGACTATTATACTAGTTCTTAAATTATCCTAAGAAAATTTCTCATAGTTATAGAATCTTTTATTATTCAAAATAAGATCTCAATATTATACATGTTCCTTTTCTTTTCTTTATATTGACTATGTACAGAAGTGCAAAAAGTCAACCTTCGTCCCTTAAGTTATGGCTCTCTCTCGTTTGCAGCTCGAGGCCCGACCCCGTGACCTCCCTCTTTAGTTTTTCATCTTTAAATATTCAGAAATCTCTGATGCTGCTCGGTTTGGCCTGGCATTGAGGGATGTTTTTTTGTTTGTTGTTGAAATATTACAAGACGATTTTTCAATTCTGAAATGCATACAGTAGAAAATAACTTCTTTTACTCTATCACGTACAATTGATACGTCAACCAGCTAATTGTAGACGTGGTCTTGATTTGACACAAAATAAAGGGTTAAAATATTACCAACCTTACCAAAGCTACAAATAAACTCTTTCTTTGTCGTTTTTCACTCTCTTTTAAGACAAGATAAAACATTTTGTTCAACAAATTCAAAACCAAAATTCTTAGAGCTGAAATTTCAAAAATTCTACCATGAAGAATTAAGAATACAACACTACTAACTAAACATTATGAACTTAAAATGATGTAAAAGAAAGTGACAGTAAGAAAAACAATATTTCATTTCCTACATTCTAAAACAGTTCTATGACAATAATGTCAAATACAAAAAAAAAAAAAAAAAACACAAATCTTTATAGTATGCCAACAATAACACAATATATTTCTAACAAAGGCTTTGAAACAGAGTGAACGTTAAGTGTAACATGATTAATAAACGCGTAAAATAAGAGTGAAGAATAAAATCTCATCCGCTGTCATTTTTTTCATTTGTGATTGAGAGAATGTTTGTGTGGGTTCAAACACTGAAATATAAGGCTTTAGTGAGGAAACGGAGATGGCGTGCATCCTTTCAAGTCTGTGCACCTAAACCAGGCTGAAATCCAGACTCAAGAAAACGTGAGTTTCCAGCCGGATGAGCCGAGAAACTCGCGTTCGTTAGTTTAACTTGAGTCTGGCTGTGGCGCAAAAACCCTTGTTTCCTGGTTTAACAGCAGCCTTGTACGTAAAAATGAAGCTATACAAACTATTCACCTTCCGTAATCAGTATACCCAGTCAAAACACATTTAAATAAAAATAAAAAAAGACTTTGGCACAACTTAATGTTAAAAACGTCTCATTATATATTCTCCATTCCTCTCATGAACTATTCGAAAACAAATGGAAATCAACACAAATGAGAACTGAAGACAAACCCTGACCCAACACTAACCTCATCTTTCCGCGTACCTAGTCTCGAACCCACAATCTGTAACGAAATATCGAGCGGTGCTTTTCCAGCATGAATTTTAGAGTCCTCACAAAGACTGGGACGCAAGCGCTCTTGACGACGACCTCCTGTGGTGACTCTCGATACCTTCTCCGTTCCATCGCGACATTCTCTCGATCAAGGCAATTTAAAGAAACAGGGCATTAGGAACAAGGCAACCCTGTTCTCATAGGAGTCAAAAAGGCTTCTTAGTTCTACAAGGCCTAATGGATGATCGACAAATAAAAATGGCACGTTTCATAAAAAACCCACACTTGTGAAATTATGTATAAAAACAAGCGCCGTAAAAAACATTAATCTCTGGTAAACATAATAACACTGTTGATATAACACTCTAGATCTGTGTCTGGTATTCAGCCGGTGGTTATGGTACATAAAGCTTGCAAGAATGTGCTTTTGAAAGGTCTCAGGCGATCTACCCAAAACATTCATCTGTCAATCTCAACTCTCGCTTACAATCTAGTTTGACTAGAAGCCAGAACTAAAGATACAGAAAACTACATACATTTAATTATTTCGCTGGAGGTTTTTGTGCCATATCGACTTTTGATTCGCTTTTCAATTCAAGGTGCACCTTTTATAACTTTGTAAACCATCAGACAAATTTCGAGGAAAGATAATCAAGGTGTGAATCACAAAAAAATATCTCTTGGTCTACTAACATGCCAAAACGGTGTTAGGTCAGACATGAAAATAACTTTTCCTACTAATCCGGCTTGAGAGTAAAAATGCCGTCCTGTCTGACGTAATGATGTAGTTCACTCAAATTCTATATTTCATGTGGAAGGACACTCAGTTTCACCCTAGTAAAACTCTACCATCATGTATGACCAAATTCTAATCTTCATAGTATATTCTATCCGCCGGTGATCTTGATGTTAAAATTTTGAATTCTGTTTGTTTGCCTTTTTGTCCAGGACAACAGCATATTCCTTTGATCTGAGGAGAAGTAAAAAGAACTTTAGAGTTATAACACGAGAATGAGCATTAATTGAATTGTTTGACAACCATTATTATTTCAATTATTTAGAATTTTGAAGTTCTTTCCATACAATGACAGTTAAAGAGGCCATATTATGCTCTTTTACAAAGTCTTGATTTTGTTTTTGGGGTCTACTAGAATAGGATTTCATGCTTGAATGTTCAAAAAACACATTATTTCTCACATGCTTTACATTATTGCAGCACCTCTCTTCCCAGTCTGTCAGTAACGCTCTGTTTAGTTCCTTTTAGGAAGCCCCTCCTTCCGAAAAGTGCAATGTGCTCTGATTGGTTGTCTGGATCAGTGCGTTATGATTTGTGTTGACGTATTTTAGGGAAATATCACGTCGCTTACCATAATAACCACAAGTTTCAACACACTACTAACGCAACTCAACCAGTCCTTTTTGCATGCTCTTGGGGGGGGAATTATTTAAATGAGGAACATTGTGACGTGTTCATTCCCGGAAGAAAACTCAAGACTACAATGGAGGCATTTCAGGGAGTTCAGAAACAGTGCTTAAAGGATTAGTTCACTTTAAAAAAAAACTTTTGCTGATAATTTACTCACCCCCACGTCATCCAAGATGTCCATTTCTTTCTTTCTTCAGTCAAAAAGAAATTAAGGTTTTTGATGAAAACATTCCAGGATTTTCTTCATTGGGAACCAAATGGTTCAAGGTCCAAATGAGACTTTCAGTGCAGCTTCAAAGAGCTTTAAACGACTCCAGACGATGAATAAGGGTCTTATCTAGGACCCTTCGAGTCATGACTCGAAAAAAGATTAGTTAATTTTGATGAACGAGTTCGAACAGGAGAGTCACGAACGCCCATCACAGAACAGAGCAAGGCGAGCATTTGTGCTTATAAAACTTAAACTTTGTTATTTATTTTTTAAATGACCGATCTTTTCGCTAGATAAGACCCTTATTCATCGTCTGGTGTCGTTTAAAGCTCTTTGAAGCTGCACTGTAACTGTCATTTGGACCTTGAACCGTTTGGTTCCCAATGAAGTCCATTATATGGAGAAAATCCTGGAATGTTTTCATCAAAAACCTTAATTTCTTTTCAACTGAGGAAAGAAAGACGTGGACATCTTGGATGGCATGGGGGTGAGTAAATTATCAGCAAAAGTTTTTTTAAAAGTGAACTACTCCTTTAATGATATAGAGAATATCTCCCTTTGGAGTGACTTTGGGCTTTGTAGACCTTTTTCATGCTCCAACAGCAACATTACACACTAAAGAAAGTTGATAATGTAAAAAAAACAAAAAAAACCTTAAAAGTAATTCATGTGACTTAATCATTGTATCCCAAGTGTTCTGAAGTCTTTTGTAATGTGCCTAAAACGTGCACAATAGGTGCCATTTATTTTATTTTTGGAGCTTGACACATATGGTCACTACAAACTGTAGTTGTATGGAAAGGAACTTCTTCAGAATTTTCCTTTTGTGTTCTAACCAAATACAACATTTCTTTAAATTGTTTAGAATTGAGTTGTAAAGTTTGAAAGTTCTGGACATAAGTGATTACTAGGAACTGTAGTTGTACGGTAAATAACTTCTTCAGATTTTTCTTTTTATATTCTATGGAGAAAAAACAAACCATATGGGTTTTAAATGACATGAGGGTAAATGGGAGTAAATTATTACCAAAATTGGGTGAGCTTTTGCTTCAAATCAAACATTTCAATTTCTAAGGCAGGTAGGGCACAGATCCAGCAGTTTCTGGAAACAATAAAAAAATAGAAGAGAAATGTGTGACTACTCACTGTTGAGGACTGGAACTACATCTGCGTCAAGTACTTGTGACTAGTCAGATGCTCTGCAGATATTATTGGAATCTGAAGATGAACAGAGAGAAATGCATTAAACGATTCAGTGTGACCTGTATTTTATTTTATTTGACAAAAAAAAAAAATCATTTCAAAGACTAAAATATTCTCCCTCACCCTCACTCCCTCCCCATGACAGTTAAGAAGAGAATAAGTCAAACACAACACAAATTAAGAAATGCCATTAAAGAAAACGATGAACCATTGCTTATTAGTTTTAATCTTTCTCATGTGAGGCAGGGAGAAGTCAATTCCCATGCACACTCCATTTATACAACTTGTTGACCTTCCCTTTTATTTCAATAATTGAAGGTATTTGAAATAGTCTCTAATAATGTTTCAAACTAAGAAGAACCTTGGAAAAATGGTCATATTTGTAAATCATATCATTTAGAACAGACTATTATGTCATGGCGGCCTGCAACGCTGCTTTGTATTGATCGTATTAAAGTAGTGGAAACTCTTTTCTGTATATTGATCAGCAAAACAACAAAATGAAGCAGGAAACAATGAACTAATTTATCCTTCACAGCCGGAAAAGATGCACCCGAAGCAAAACACTAAGAAAAACTACCTCACAATATACATACCAATTGCATGTATTCGTTGGTAGTCAGCTTTGATAGAGAAGAGTCCTCAAAATAAAAAAGGACAAAAACAAACAATATTAAAATGCTATTCATAACCGTCAAATATAACATGAAATGGTACTATAACTGAGCTTCAATTACATTTAACACAATTTTCACAGCTCTCAGGCAATTTCTGACTACTTTATTTTACAGTAGTTTGTGTGTAAACCCTGTACAGAAGGTACTTCAAACCACTCAATTTACTAGTGTTTTCTAGTACATTCTCTTGGTTTTCCCTCAGCCAGTGTCTGCAGTGAGAAAATTACAGGTAAAATAAACATTTTTCATTGTGATTCTGTTGTTTGAAGCACCATAAAGGGTGTACGCCTTATCAAAAACCTGTGTTGGCCAACAAGGGGGAGAGATCACTTTGAAAGGACTCCCATCCCTCAGGTAGAAAGAGAAAGATAGAGAGAGTGTGTGTATGTGTGTGTGTGAGTGGTTGAGAGAGAAAAAGCCATAAAAGAGCAAACCTGATTGGCTGATGCAGATGCGAAGGGAACACTTGTGGCAGATGTGGTTGCTGCGGACACAGCGCCCGGGAAGCGCCGTGCATCATGGGAACTTTTCAGAGGGAAAATGGTATAAGCACACATACAGGGAGTGTGGCCAACAGGTGCACAGACATGATGAGTGAGTGGACACAGAGGGGTATGGAAAGAAAAGTGAGCATTGAAGGTGATATCAGCAAACGGCAAACCAAAAGTGGTGGCAAGAGAGATTGTTCTAAAGAAGACATAAGGGCAGGTAAAGTGTCATATGAGCCAACACATCAAGAGCTACAAGAAGAAGGAAACAAAGGCATGGCATCTCATAAACTTTGGTTTCAGCTTCCATCTACTATAGTACGTTAACATTTAACCCTTGTCATGTTTACTTGAACATCATGCTCAACACTGATCATCTGAGCTACAAACAAGTGCAGTGAAAAATACTATCAACTACAAAGTGTTCAATTAAATGTGAGGAGTTAAAAGGATAGTTCACCCAAAAATGAATCTTCTGCCATTATTTATTCACCCCCAATTTATTCCAAACCAATATGCTGTTGGTTTTTTTTGTTGTTGTGTGGAATACCTAAAGAGAAACTTTGCCATCCGGTGGAATTGTGGGTGTGGTATTCTTTAAAGTGCCTGTATTATGCTATTTTAAAGGTTCTTCATTTTGCTTTGGAGGTCTCCTACAATAGGTTAAATGCATCCAAGGCCAAAAAATACAAATGCAATTAAATAGAAATTGAATTTTCTCATAAATAACATTGCACAAACTCCTCCTCTCCTTTTCCTAACTCTGCTCTGATTGGTCAGATGGCCCAGTCTGTTGTGATTGGTCTACCGCTTACAATGTGTGTCGGAAGCGAAACACACTATTACCACATATCTGAATTTCAACTCGGCAGCACTTGTATACACAAACAGTAACAATGGCATGAGTTTTACTGTATTCATTCGAGCCCGGGTCCTCATCTGTTGGAAGAGCAAGTGGATTCGCAGCACAGAAAACAGCATATTCTCGACAGCCAATGAAAACCATGGGCTGGCATTATGCAAATTTATTACAAACCTAAGCCCTATTTGGACGGGATTAGTTTTACAAGGTAAGATGGAGTAATGTTATTTTACTAAAGGACGTCTGTAATATTAATGGCCAATTCACACGGGATAAGAAATCGGGATAGGAAGTAGGAGGGGTAACTTGATTTACCGCACCGCTGTTACCGCTCTGTTGTCATGTGTGTATTATATTGCTTCCTGATATCACTTGCGCAAACACATATAACCTATATATATATATATATATATATATACATTTAGGTCCGGTCGAACAATTTATCAAAATAAATGAATTCAATTCTGATTGGATTATGTTGGTAATAGGCATTTAGCTAAAGCTAAAAGAAGTTTCTGCCTCTGACAAGTTCTTTCAACCTTCTTTTTGATATTAATGGCATGTGGAAAACACTTGAGTTTAAATCCAACCATCTAGAACACAACTGAATGCTTTTTCAAGCGCCTCCATACTTTGTTGTGCACTTTGATGTTTAAAACTTTGCAGATCTTTCCTATTCATAAACAGTTGTATTACACACTGCATGAAAGGTAATAATCGAAAGGGCATATTAGTGGCACTTTAAAAATCATTCAAATTTCATTCTTCATTCCTCACATTTGAACATGCATGGTAAGATTATTTAAAATTTCTCCTTTTGTCTTCCACGAGGGTGAATGAATAATGACAGAAATTTCTGTTTTAGGTGAATTATCTATTATTAAAAAAGCCACCAAAACCCACAAAACAATACACAAATTGCACAAGAAAAAATATTTGTGTATATTTAAAGTCAACATGAAACCAAAATGCTTCCTATTTACTTTCTTAATATGCATGATGCATATTTTTCAAGATTAATTTTCAGCTGCCCCTTCAAATTCCCTATTCTAATGTCTAAAAGCCACTTTTCACAATCGCATGCAATTCCTGATGGATAAAATCAATTTCTGCCGCATTCTTCTTGAATATTCCGTTTCACTTGGAAATATGTCATATTATGGAAGTAAAATGAGTTGCAAATGGCGTTTCATGTTGACTTTTACTTCAAATCACAGATATATAAATGCTTCATATGTGAAGCGCTAACAAAGATGCCCAGTTATCAATGCCAGTTTTCGGCCATGTGGATTTTGAGGGCGTTACAACAACTAAGAGGACGAAGTCTAGAAACCTACCCACGCTTGCTGCAGGGGTCATGCACAATATTGAGCCTGCCCATCATGCATTGCAACAGGAAGTGGATTGGAAAGGGAGAAGAATCACAACAGCCCATCACAAGGTTGGTTAGAGTGAAGAAATCATAATTAAAGGAAGACAATAATCATTACAGTGATACAGCATGGTGTCCATAAGAGACCGATTAGTTGACAAAACCATGAACTCAGGAAGGGAGAATGTGTATTTGTGAGCTCACAGAAACATGTGTATTTGTGGCAATCATCATAGCAAACATTAGTATGACTGAGGGGCATTCCAGGTTATTGGCAACTGTATTTCGCAGTGAAAGCCATGAGCCCAACTACAAGTATGTACCAGAGTAGTAATGTGATACAATGATGAGGTGATACAGAGAAACTGACAGACAGCCTCATTTCTTAGTTTACTGTGCGCATAATGCAAGGCTCCCACACCTTCTGACCAAATGGTTTTTCAAAACTTTTCCAGGAGCCTAGGATAACTGGATAAGGATTTTTAGAAATAATTTTTAAGGAGAGACTTGCACCAGGTGTAAACAGCACTGCATGCCAGCACTTTGATGGAACCAGACTACATTTTTTAAATATGTATAAGTATAATAATAATAGAAATCTGATAATAATATATATATATATATATATATATATATATATATATATATATATATATATATATATATATATATATATATATATATTAATATTGTATAAATTATTTTTTTATTGTATTTTTGTTTTGTTTTTGTTTTTTTGTGTTCATAGTATATATATATATATAATATTTATATTATCATTATATATTATTACTATACTTAGAAATATTACAAATAAATGAATAAATATATATATAATACATATAATATTATATATATATATATATATAAATATAAAGAAATATTTATACTATTTATATTATTATAATTTCTTTATTTAATGAAATTATACTATAATTATACTATATATAGTTTGTTGTTTACTATATTATAGTTATATTATTATAATAAATATTATATTTCATTAAAATATTGTCATAAGTAAATATGACATAAATATGACAATACTATTTATTATACACTTATATTATTAATGATCAAATATTGATTATATTTTACTGTAGTATGTTGCTAAATAAAATGCAAATTTTCTATGTTGGTATTTACACCAGAGTGCAAGAAATGTCCCTGATATTCACACATTTTTTTATGGCTGTGGGAACCCTGTCTCTGTGTATATATATATATATATATATATATATATATATATATATATATATATATATATATATATATATATATATATATATATATATATATATATATATATAAATAAAAGAAAGTTATCCCCATGTCTTTGTGCATCCCTCGTGGTTCAGTAAGGTCAAAGGTGAGGTCAAGGGGTGGTCAGGGGTGACAGGAAGTCCTACCTGACGGAATAAATTGCTGCTGAAACTGCATGTTGGCCAAAGCCTGCTGGTACTGGAGCATGCCAGTACTGAACATGCCCGCGGCACCGTTGGCTTTCTCAAGCGCAGGCCGCTTTGGTAAAGGTGGCATGACACTGTGAGGAATTCCCTGCTCCGATAAGACCACAGGGAAGGGGGAGTGGAGGAAAAGGGGAACAGGTTGGGACGTGTAGAAGAGAGTAAAAACAGGAAAGGAACAAGAAAAAGACAGAATTATCATCAGAGGGCAAACACATCACAGGGCTTGATTCTGACAAACAAGCAAGCAAGCGGCAGCTAATACATCTCTACGGCACAAGCAAAAGCCAAAGAGCCAGTTTCTCTCGCTATTACTAAAATTAGCAGTGATATACATGATTAGTTTTACATCAGGAGAATATCAATTCATTAACACTACAACATCCATACGGCTAACTCAATGCAAATGAAGCAAGCGTAGCACTACTCAAATGTTTTGCAGACAAAAGTGACGAAAAAAACAACTCATTAAAAGAAACAGAAAACAAAGAAGAAAAATAAACTGCACTGCTCGCTCCATGATAAGTGTGAGAAAGAGACTAGATCTTTTCTGTTGCTTTGGTGGTGGAGCTTCAGTATTCTTCTGCTGCTACCCCTCCCAAAGACACATGCAATATACAGAGATACTAAACATGCAGCCTATCAAGACACTGAGCTTAAATGCTGTATAGACACATAGAAGCCATGTGACTAGAGTTTAGAACATCTGGCCCTGTCCTCACGCCCTGGAATAACACACACGTGTGATGATCTGATTGCGGCAGACTTGCATATCTCGTTTCCGGTTAAAGCCGAGTCATATGCTCGCCGCAGTCAGTTGATCACACGACATGGTAACATAGAACACACAACAGAGGCATTAAATAAACACATAACAAAAGGACTATGCTTTGCAAAGTATCTTTCCTTTTTCTGGTTAAGACACTACAATAAAGCAACATGCCAAGCAAAAAGGTGAAAGGTCATAGTACCAGGTCAAAGGTGGCTTCGAGGGGTCGCTTCAGTGATTTGACAGCCGACTGAGTCTTAATTAGCAGGCAGCGAGCACATGATGGCAATGGGCCAATGGGGTTCAAGCGCATTAACATAAACAGCAAGCAGAGGTGCATCATGGGGGCAGCAGTGCATTTTGGGTAGGTGAGAAAAAAAACAAATAAAAACAAATCATTGGAATGCAGTATACAGGGGATATCAGGACTAAGGCATGCAGAAATACAGTCCATTCTGTTTTAGGAAACTCTGTACTGAGATTAAGATTAACAAGTACATCAATTATCGTAACATTTACAGGGTTCCATTGACAATAAACAGTTGTGCAATAACAGTGGATAACATTGAGCTGGATTGCAAACATACATTTAATGTGCAGAAATGATTACATCAAAATAATTATGACACTGCTCTCTGCTCATATTTATGCAGTTTAAATGGGAATGGCAATGACTTGAGGTATAGAGCCCAGTCAAAAATATAATGCATCATAAATCCTTATTTAAAGACTCCATACTTTACAGAGTGTCAACGTTAACCCGAGATGAAATATATAGCATCTGAGAAAGTGTTGATTGTATATACAGTATGATGAGTGAGATAGAGATATAGAATAGAGAGCGCGCTCACCATGGCGGCGGCGGCCGTGGCCTGATTGACCTGGTGTTGGGCTGCTTTGATCTTGGCCTGCAGATGTGCAGGAGGGTGGAAGTATTTGCACTTGTCTCTGGAGCAGCGGCCCTTTATGTAATCCATACACACCGTCACCGTGTTGTCACTGGGGTCGATCATTGTGCTGTCGGAGGGGTGGGCAAACCTGCAGTCCGTCTCCCCACGAGAGCAGTTGCCACGCTGGTATTCACGACACACCTGAGAATACACACAAACATGATGTATTCACCGTTTGCATATTGAGAGATCTCATATTGTGTGTTAGTGTAAAAAAGGTTTGCTAAAATGTGCACTAATAACGTTTCATTAATGAAGAAACGTATTAATTAATTTAATTATGTTCAACATGGAATGCTACTATTGAAACAAAATAGTATGCATACTGTGTGTGCATAATATGTGAACTTTCTGTATGTATGCGTGGAATACTTGGATGGCGATGTACATTGAACAGAATATAGTATCCCACAATGAAATGCTATTTTATTTTATATCCCTTCCTTTTCTTATTATTTGCCAAAAGTTAAGACATTTTCTATAAAGTGTATTAAATTGCAATATTGCTAAAATGTGTAGTATACAACCAGAGTACACTGCATGGAATGCTTATGTCATTTAATATAATACATTATATGAATAATAATATTAAAAACATTTAGCCCACATTTTAAACCAACCTGAGCCTACCTTGTTGATTTATAGACAAACAACGTTTTATGAATACATTATAATAAACGATATAATTAATTTTAATTTATTATATATTGAAAAACATTTAATATTAATAATAATATTAAAAACTTACAACCTTCCATTTCCATAGCTATGATGGAATATCAGCCTTAATTTGAACTGCAATCCTCTTTTTATTTGAATTTACTTTTTATTTGATTCCCTACGGGGGCCGAGAGAGCTCAACGTGCTGCAAGCTAAAGAAGACGCATGCAATTAGAAAAAAACGTATGCAAACAGAAAAACGCATGCAAATAGAAAAAAACGCATGAAAATAGAAAAAACACCCGCAAATTAAGAAAACATCTTCATCAGTTTCACAACACACGTGTGCTCCAAATACTCACAACACAACCAAATAGAGAAACGCGCTGCAAAAGTTCACAACACAACCAAATACAGAAACGCGCTGCAAAAGTTCACAACACAACCAAATACAGAAACGCTGCAAGTAACACAGACCACAACGGAAATGTTTCCGGGGAACCAAATAAGTGACGGACCCGGCTGGGACGTGCTTATTGCTCGTGAGCATCCCTATGCCCTACTCCCTTCGAAGGGCAGATGGCAGAGCTTTTCAAGTGGGACTTTGGAGTGAGCGTGGCACTAGTGTCCCATTTATGTAGCCGTTTAGAACGCACTTGATGAAGGGAGCAACGAAAGACAACGTAATTTCCAACGTAATTATTTTCACCTGGGATGTTCCCATGACAACGCAGCAGTTGTCCATCAGCTGAACTGCTGTTCTGACGACAGAAATATATTGCTGTTAATATAACGGTTGCAAATAAATGTATTTGTTTATTTTTCCTTTACAAAAAAGAAATGTTACAATATGCGTTTATTTAAACTTTGGACCCTACATTAACTAACATTTCTTATGAAACTTTTCTTTATGAAAATTTAAACATAACATGAAACAATTTGTATAGTGTAACTGATGTATAGATTAATATCTTGCCTTCATGTTCGTCTTCTCTATCTTTATTTATATTTTAGTTTCCAGCTCATTGTTCTTTTCTCATTTGTATTCTGATGACATTGAACATATTGTTAATACATTTTGTATACTGTATACATGTTGTATGTCATAAAAAATGAATCTCTGTGTGTTTTGCGGGGTAAAAGATTTTTTTTTATATAACGTTAAAATAAAATAAAGTAGAATTTTGAGCTGTAAGCAAAGAGTATAGAAGAACTATAAAAAAGTATAATATTACAATATATTATAATATTGTTTATATATACAATATATTACAATATTATTTTAAAATTATAGTTAATTTATAAAAAAATATATACGTTCCTTGCTGTAAGCACGTCCTGTCTATCACGTCCCAGCCGGGTCCGTCACTTATTTGGTTCCCCGGAAACATTTCCGTTGTGGTCTGTGTTACTTGCAGCGTTTCTGTATTTGGTTGTGTTGTGAACGTTTGCAGCGCGTTTCTGTATTTGGTTGTGTTGTGAACTTTTGCAGCGCGTTTCTCTATTTGGTTGTGTTGTGAGTATTTGGAGCACACGTGTGTTGTGAAACTGATGAAGATGTTTTCTTAATTTGCGGGTGTTTTTTTCTATTTGCATGCGTTTTTTTCTATTTGCATGCATTTTTTTCTATTTGCATGCGTCTTCTTTAGGTTGCAGCACGTTGAACTCTCTCGGCCACCGTATGATTCCTTGATTAATGGGCTCCTTGCACATAGCAACCTGACGTCATATCCGCAACGGGTAAATACGGCTCGCTCTCTTCCTGTTTGAAGGCGTACATACACAACGTAGACATTTTCCGCCTAATACTAGAAAACAGTACAACATTGTAACACGCATATTCTGTCAGCCCTGGATTGTTTATTAGCCTAATGTAAGCTAGCAAACTAACGTAAGCCATAAAGTTTGAGATATATAGACTTACCTTCATATCCGTGGATATATGAAGAGGCATACATTTTAAAGCCATTCTCTCTAATTTGCTGGTAGGTGATTTGGAGGACGACTTACAAAGGCGATGTACGTCCGTTATTGTAAGTTTCGGCAACTCTTGTAAACATCTCATCTCATAGTGTAGAATAGCGCCGGAAAAGACGAGGCCGCATTTCCGGTAAGGAAGTAGTTACGTGCAAGGAGCCCATTGCATTAAAATGAAAAACAAACCGTTATTTATTCCCAATAAATGTGGCAGTGTAGCATACTACAGCTTAAAGGCAGGGTAAGTGATTTGCTCCAGAATCTATTTTTATTATTCTGGTTGAAAGTCTCTTCACATCCTGATAGCAATCACTAAGTTAAGTGGTCTAAATGTATTTATATATATATCGTCTGTGGAAGGCAGAGCCACAAAATATTCGTCCAATAATTGCATTCGGTCCTACCTGCCTGTCAACGTATGCAAATTCATACACCGGCGTACGATGTTCGCGCAGACGTCACACGTCATCAGCGCGTTTCATGCTATGCAGAGTTAGACAGACGTCAGTCACCGAGCACCACAACCGAAACGGCAGCACCTTTAACAGTTCCTCCTGAACCAAAACAATAAGCTTATGCTGCGTTCACTTTCGTAACTTAAATAAGTTTCAGTGGCAACACTATCAACGCCGAAACGATCTGCAGCAGTCAAGAGGGACAGGTCAGCGCTCTTTAATTTTATGTTCATTATTATTGTAATGTTATGTGCTTTGAGACATGAGGTAGTTTAATGCTGTCTCTCCTGATGCTTTGCTCCCTGCGGTACAAGTGCATGTGTTTTGAAGGAGGCGTGGCTTTGGAGACGCTGCTGTTTTGTATGTATGTACTAGCAATAGTGAGCTTGAAAGCATAAGATCACACCCTCTCTTCATCTTATGCTTTCAAAGCTAGCTTCCTATTGCTAGCCTCTCTGAAAATTGCCTACCATACCTTTAAAACATTAACTGGTGCATACTACATACTGTTATGTATATAATGTTACACATATATATTTTCTACAGGATATATGCAAACTGTTGGACAGCTAATTCAGAAAAAATACTTTCAAAATTTAAGACTTTATAAACCCGTGATAAGACTTTTTAATACTTTTTAAGGGTCTTAATTTTCCCAAAATTGATTTATCACCTTTTAATACTTTTCAAGACCCCGCGGATACCCTGTTCTAAAAACAAAACAGTAGGAAGTATATAGTACTGTGTAGTACACTAAATACTGTGTAGTATAGTAATTTGATTAAGAACATAGCCGATATTATAACACTGTCTCAGGTGGGGAAATGTGTTTTTTCATCCAGTGGTCAGCAGGGGGCAGCAGCTCCTTTATTTCTGAAAAACTACCCATTGTGGCTGTAACCTACTGCAGGCATACAGAGTTTTAACGTGTGTACCAGGGGTGTCCGATCCTGCTCCAGGAGGGCCACTTTCCTGCAAACCTAATCTCCAACACACCTATCTGGAAGTTTTTAGTGATCCTGAAGAGCTTGATAAGCTGGTTCAGGTGTGTTTAATTAGGGCTAGAAATAAACTCAGCTGGAAAGTGGCCCTCCAGAAGCAGGATTGGACATCTATGGGGCCAGTTGCATAAACATAGCCATTATGTTAAAGTCAATAATTGTATCCCTTAAAACTCATATTTGATCACCAAAATTACATATTTCAAAGTTTTTTTCCTTGAAAAACTTTTTCCTTTAAGACTGTGTCTTGAGAACAAGAAGTTAGGGGTAATCATTCTTTTTGGTTTCAAATTAGACCAATCTATGTTTTTATGTGACTGACTTAAAAAAAGAAAAAAGAAAAGATGACTAACTTGTTAGAATAGTCTTAGCTGTTTATGCAACGGGCCACTGGTGTATCATGTGTGAAAGAAAAATCTATAGATTTGCAGTATGGCAGTGTGTTGTGATGTCATGGCTCTCTGATGACTTCATACCTCCAGGCGGTCTGTTCTGAGGAGTTTCTGGGCCGCCACAGCTGAAGCAGCGGCTGCAGCGTTGGCAGCGGACGGCATGGATGCCACTCCAGGGTTGCCCGCCATCAGCACCTGTGTGTTGGGCATGATCTCTGCCGACATCAGCCCAGGTGACACTGGGCCCAGGTACGGATTGAACGCGGCCGCGGCAGCCGCTGCAGCAGCCGCACTGGCGTTGGTTGCAAGGCTTGGCGCGACCGAAAACATTGGCTGAAACAGACAATAAATAACAACAAATGAAGCTTTATGTGACTTGTGTAAATAATACAATCAAGAGTAAAAAAATAATGATTAGTTGACTATTATACATGCTTATAAAAAAGGACTGTGGCAGTACAGGGTTTAGTGGTATTACTATATATATATTTTTACCATATTCATATTATCATCATGACATTGTCCAAAAAAGCATATTTTTTCTTTTTTTTGTTAATCATTTATGACACAAGTACATTTTAATATAATACATCTGATATAACATAACATAAATGATTATAATTTATTACATTAATAAATTATAATACATTATATGAATAATAATATTAAAAAACATATTACCCATATATTATACTACAGTATTGTCAGGAATGGTTGTTGTAGTAACACGCACGACGAAAGGAGTAGAGAACAAAAACAGTCTTTTATAAAGCCTGTTTTTCAGGCAAACTCGGGTAGATGGGAACAGGGAAAAAAGAACCAAAACACACTATACATGTGACAAATTTATAGAAGTCATTATAATTTATTATATTAATATAATAAATTATAAAGAATATTTAAAAAAACACATTTCACGTGATAAATTAACTTAATACAATACAATTCATTGCAATTTATTATATCAATGCATTATTAGTAACAAAAATATAAAAAACACATATTACCCATTTTTATAACAACCCACCTTATTGTATTTAATAAATGTAATACATTAATACAACACAATATAATGAATTATAAATAAAATATTAAATATCTTGGCAAGTTACGTATATATTGGACCTTTCTTAAGCCTGATCACACACCAAGGATGATAACTATAATAATAAATGATGAAAATATAGTAAAAAAATCATTCTAAATATAATAGAATACCAGAGACTACACCACAACTCTAATGATAAATTATGTCGTTGGACTCACTTTCAAAATGATTTTTTTCCACCAGAGGAAAGATAAAAACAATGACAGCCAATCAGAATCCATCCTTTAAAATCCTTTGCAGCTTTAAAGAGCTTGAGCATTTAAAGTGGCGGATGACAAAACCACAGCTTGCACTTAGAATAAACAGAATGATATTGTCTGCTGATGTGGACGCTAATATAGTTATCATTATAGTTATCATTCTTGGTGTGAATGGGGCTTTATACTCTATGGGCCTTTATATATTTCAATCATAATACAAATCATGCTTATTTACAAAAAATGTGTGGGTAATCACTCTTGCTTTTTTAAGGTGGTAGGTTAAAAGAATGGAGCCTCACCATTGGCTGAAGCTGACTTCCAGGCATGATGGCATTGGCTAGCTGCATCTGCTGGGCGAGCATTGCCATGTTCTTCTGCTGGATCAGATTGTTCCGGCCGTTTATCTCCAGCTGAGTCTTCAGGTGAGGAGGAGGGTGCAGGTACTTACAGTTCTCTCTGGAACAACGACCCTGAGACAGAGGAAGAACGGAGGAGGAGGAGAAAAGAACAAAAAAATATTAAACCTCGTGTTTTATTGAGTCTGTTTTGAATGTTTTGTAATTGTAATTGTATAAAAAATAGATTTAAAAAAAAATTAATAAAATACAAACATAAAAAAATGACAATGCATAAATAAATATTCTGTCATCATTTAATCACCTTAATTTCCCCCAAATCCACATTATAATATTTGTTTATAATCATTACTGGGCAGAATGACATGAACAAAAAATGAGAAAACAATGACAGAATATACATTTTCTGGGTGAACTAACTTTTCAACATCTTATTTTCCCTATCTTCCTTAAATATGTTCTTCTGATCCACTAAGCAGATATTATTGAAGATATTATCCCTCTTTACAGCAAAGTGGACAAATGTGAAAAGTCATTTTAAAAGTGTCCAGTAAAACGACAACATACTGCAGAAACGTACAGTAACAGATCAAAATAAGCAACTAACAAGGCATAAATAAATCAAATACATTAATAAAATATAATTAATTTATTATATTAATACATTTTTTATATTAATATATTAATAAAACCATATTTTAGACGTATATATTATATATATCAGGTTTTTATGAATATATGAATATAAAAAAATATTAATAATATAATAAATCATATATATATATAAATCATGCTTATGCTTACTTACAAAAATGCTTATATATAGAAACCGCCATACCAATGGGACAAATTTGCATTTGAAAATTCATTGCATTAACATTAGACAGTAAATGTCATGCGACTGGCATCTCCCGTTCTGGTTCACTTTGTTTGGGTTAGTAAAAGGAACACCCTGTTCCCATTCCAGCTGACAGTATTGAGTGCATGGGAAAGCCCTGTGCTCTAATGCATCTGAATGTAACTTCGTAGCTGCTTTCAGCCCATGTGGAATCGGCCCTGACATAATGTCACTCAATTGATCAGTGGAGTATTGATTAACTAGCCACATCAGCGCGAGAGAAATTCATCTGATGAGTTTATGGATCTACAGTAACCCCATGTGACCTGAGAGGATGAGTGTCTGTCTCTGGGCTGCGTCGGTGAGAGCATGTCCAGTGCAGATGGTTATTAACCTTCTCGTATCCGACGCTGTCATCGTGTCTGTCTGCTGTGGCCAAAATAAAGCCTTTTAGACCATTTCTGTAGTTAAAAGTTCAATTATCTCAGAAACCAGCACTTTAACAGAGTGTTATGCAGTTGTGTACTATGCAGACCAGTGGATGGATCCTATCTGAATGACCACACAGGGCTAAAACCTTTCTGGAAATGTAATTTATTTCTCTTCAAAAGTCAAAATAAAACAAAAATATGTATACCATTCAAAAGTTTGGGGTCGAGAAGATTTTATCATGTTTTTGAAAGTCTCTTATGCTCATCAAGGCTGCATTTATTTGATTCAAAATACATTAAACAGTTATGAAATATATATATATAATGGGGCATCTTTCATTTAACCCTTCACATTCCAACACAAACTGAATAGGCAGATTTGGAGGGTTTATTTCCTCAAAAAGATTTAGATGTTTATTGTCAAATGATGAATTCCTAAAATAACATTATAACGGATGCCTCTTTATTTAAAAAAATAAATAATTTACATTATAATTGAAAGGCCACTGTCCAGCAGAACTGAGCTGCAACCCTAATTAAACACACCTGACCCAGCTAATCAAGATCTTCAAACTTCCAGGAAAGTGTGTTGGAGCACAACTCTGCAGGACGTTTGCCCGTCGGGAGCAGGATCGGACAGCCCTGAGCTAGATCAAGTCCATAATATGCAGGAGACATGTTAGACAAACATTGTGGACGAGAGGTCAGGTCAGTTAATTCGAGGGAAAAATAGCAGGGAGTCAGATGTCCCCCACAGAATCACACACACAAACACCCCCCTAAATGTTAAGCCCTCTCTGGGTTTGTCTTCCTCCACTATCATACGCTGACAGGCATGATCGATTCATCCTGGTCACTGATGATGTCACAAGCGAAGATCTCCACAGGCTGCAAATACTATAAACGAGGGTTTTCCCAACACAAGTAAACTAGGAACTTTTCCACAACAAGCCTTGATTTGATAATCACATTTACACAACAACACGACACATTAGCAGTTTGGTAACGTATACACTCCAAAACAACATTAGAGGGTTAACAATAGCCTAAGACCGTTGGTAATATTAGGAGATAATTCAGATTGAATTCACTTTCTAGAACCAGTCAGCAATACACAAGAACATTTCAGAACTGTGAAGTAAGTTTGCTCTCCTATCTATGCAGTAATAAATAAATAAAACACACACGTCCTCGGCCGTGAGCTGGCCAATCAAAGAGTGTCTGGCTGGTATTCTGTGAGCTGAAGTTTCTACCATCTGTTTAAGACATCAGAAAAGCTGGCCTCTGTGAAACGACACTGAGCTATGAGAGGATAAACACTCAAATATATCTTTCTCAAAACTATCTGACTTTATTTACTACTGCATTTCTGCAAATTTCATTTATGCAACTCAAATGAAAGTGTAAAAAAAATGAAAGTATCTCGTACTCATTTTGTACTCGTACTCGTATCCAATTTGAGTTTCACAATTCAATTGACCTTTGCTAAACCCGACTACATATTTTATTGACCAATCCTACATTAGCGACTATTGCTGTCTGCCATATTATTATTATTATTATTAAATTCCTTTTTCAATGTAGTTTCTATGTGTTTGGAAAAAAATATTTTATAGAAAATTTTAAAAAAAGGCAATTGAGCCTATATTGAGTTTTTTTTAACTTTAATAATTAAAAAATATTGTTAGTTATTATATTAATTATTACAATTCAATATAATAATTATACTATATTTTATTATATTATTTTACTCAATAAGTAATGTTTTTATTAAATTATTTATTAAATTATTCCAATTTATTTGCCACAAATTCAGACAATAATCCACTAACCACCTTCTCCATGTTATAAATATCTTTTTTTCATGTAAACTGGTAAAAATATCCCTGCATATATGGACATAATTATTCCCAGACATGGAGTCGCTGACACGTAATATTTGTCAGTACAATCAAAAATGGGAGGAAAGTCAGATTCAACTATGAATGAAAGTGGTTATTGGATCACAATGTGTGTGTGTGTGTGTGTGTGTGTGTGTGTGTGTGTGTGTGTGTGTGTGTGTGTGTGTGTGTGTGTGTGTGTGTGTTTTAAGCGGGTTCGTGCATGTAGAAGGGTGTGCAAGTGGGGTGAGAACATTCTGTGAAAGGTGTGACACAGCCCTATGTACGAGAAATGTACTTGACTCTCACTGACCTGCCGAAAGGACGAGAAAGAAATGAGACAGCATGGAGAAAAGGAAAGAATGAAGTTGAAGAATAAATAAAAAAAGTGTTTATGGGAGGTGGGTGAAATGGGGCGAGCCGTGCGAGAGGAGTTTGCATTAACCCCAGCTAACCCCATCACTCGCCCCTACCTGTACCCTTCTGCAGTACAGCCGCATAGGGGCTCAGGTCACATGACTGACACATGCAACGACATGCTGCGCATTCACTGCTTTTCTGACATATTGTGTTGATTTAAAAATGATTCATATAACTGAAAAGTCCTTCAGTGGGAGAGAATGAGTTCTGTAGTGAGATCTGGAGTTATGGAGTTCTTAACCAAACCTTAAGTCAACCCAGAATTGTAGATTTTTCTCTCTCGAAAATAACTCTTTCTTTTGTAGTTGCAAACACTGAATCAATCATTTTTGTTCCTTTTTTTCTGTTCACAATACTTTATGAATGATGATAAGTGGATTAAAAGTGCCCATGTTAGAAATAAAACACAAGTGGACCCCAAAAGTATTTGGAAACTAAATATGAATATTTAATGCAATATAATGCAATATAAGATATTTATGAATAATGAAGATAATGAATATATGGACAAAATATACATTTAACAAAGTATAATTTATTTTATTTTATATTGTTCAATTATTCTGGCCTTGTTTGTATATATGCAAAATAAAAAAATAAAAATTTCACTATAAAAAATAGGTAACACTTCATAATAAAGTGGTTTGATTTGTTATCATTATTTAACTATATCAGTTAACATGAACTAACGATAAACAATACTGCATTAATACATTTATTAATCTTAGTAAATGTTACTTTCTACCTTTACCAATAAACAGATACAAACTTGTATCTGTTAACATGCATTAACTAATGAGACCTTATTGTAAAGTGTTACCCATAACTATATACTTCCATTTTGAGTGAATATAACTCTGTTTTGCATGTGTTGTTGGTAGTGTTTTTTTCACAGGAGTGAAAAACCTTCAGTTATGCACTGCAGGAAATGCATTTGAAACAGGATCCTCAGACAGTGCATTATAGACAGCGCTGTCAGTGAAATCAGAGAGGCTAGAGAGAAAGTCATTCCTGACCGTCACTCGGCCACCCAACAGCTGAGAGAGAGAGAGAGAGACTGGTATGGCAGGTCGTTTAGGTCACTGCTTGCATATGGCAACATATAAGCACTGTTCCAAAAAATAGCGGGTACGTGCATCACCTTAGTTGAGGATAAAGAGATTGCAAAACTAATCCATATGAATTGACCCTTCGCAAAGACCCGCCCTCCTTAGTTACTGTCGCTATGTTCCGACAAGCTACGCCGCTCTCACGCTCTCACCATGTTCTCACGCATTGAAAAATACATCGCGGAGCAGAGAGGAGACTGACAACACACGGACAGACAGGACAGACCAGGTTACTTTTCGGTTACTTTTGATATTAAACATATTAAACAAAGTCTCAGCTTTCAAATGTGGTCATTTTTTGAAAGAAATTTAAACAATAAATACCGTTTTGGGGCTCTTTAATGTGCCGTGACAGATCGCTGTAGAGCATCCGTTAAAGCTGCTCGTGATCCGATCATCTCTTCCTTCTAGTTCATTTATAGCATCAAATAAACATGAACGGACATAAGAAGTAATGTTGTTTTAACCGCGGAAAGGCGTCAGTATATTCATTTTACCAAGTTAAAATCCTCCTAACTCTACTGGCTGCTTTTTCGGACAAAATGGCGGATGGCGAAGTATGATTGGTTAAAACACCTGTCAATCAAGCTCCACGCGAAGGGTCAATTGAGCAGTTTAATCCAAAATTTCTGAAAGGACACGATCACTTTATATGATGAACAGATTTAATTTAGTTTATTCATCAACTCACACATCAGCTATGATAAACGGAAGCTCAAGAATGTTCGCTTGACATGCGAGAACCAATGAGGTTCATTCTCGTGTTACTCAGCACATTTGATCTTCTGCAAGAACCAATGAGGTTCTGTTCATGTTCACTGATCAATGTTTATAATGAATAAAAGCCTAAATTAAATCTGTTCATTACATAAATCAATCGAGTCTTTTCAGAAAATGTTGACTTCACTGCTCAATTCAAATGGATTAGTTTTACAGTACAATCAAACCTGAAGTGGTAGTTTTATCATAAAACAAGAAAAAAAAATCAATTAAAGGGATAGCTCACCCAAAAATGAAAGTTCTGTCTTCATTTACTCACCCTCAAGTTGTTCCAAACCTGTATGAGTTTCTTTCGTCAGTTGAACACAAAAGATGATGAAGAACGTCGGTAACCAGACAGTTGATGGACCCCATTGACATCAGTATCCCCCCCCCCCCCCCCCCCCATACTACGGAAGTCAATGTGGCCCATCAACTGTTTGATTACCGACATTCTTCAAAATATATATTGTTTGTGTTCAACAGAAGACAGAAATTCATACAGGTTTAGAACAACTTCAGGGTGAGTAAAAGATAACAATTTTTTATTTTTTATTTTACAATTTTTGGGCGAACTATCCCTTTAAGAAATTAATTCCTTTTTTTATATTTCACTGTTAATATTTTTTTATGTCTAAAAAGGCTTCTTGCATCAATAATTATTTAGTGATTTAGTTTTACGCCACCATTTCCACCCTCTCTGACCCTTTAATTTAAACAAATAACAAGAAGTGTCCTCTCTTCCACATTAATTTGCTGACGTTCCCTTTTACAGCTGGACTGAAATTCCAGAAAAAAATCAACTCAGCCCATCTCAAGTTTCAGAAAGTTTAGCTGACTGAACAAGGATAAGATAGAAATCTAGAAGTCTACAGGCATTTGTTCTGACTTATGTCATCTGCCAAATGTCTCTATACCATGATATAAAATAAGTTTAGCTTGAAGTTTATATATATATATTGCATTGCTCACTTACAGGATTAACATGATAAACAGCCAGTTACAAGGAATAAAATAATGTTCCAATGTATAAATGCAATGTCACTGGTATGTGGATAAAATTATTAGCACAGATTAAATAATGGTGTGTGTGTGTGATTTTAAAGGGATAGAGGAAGGTTTCATCCTTGTGTATAGTGTCAGCCGCTGCTGTCCCTCAGTAACAGAGTCTCTTTGTGCTTGTGCTGACTTACAGTTTTCTGTCGGACATGCTTTACAATGTGTGCGCGTGTCAGAGCTCAATAGCGATTTATTTTCCCTTCATTCTGTGTGTGTATATTACTGAAATAAGTCCTGCTCTTCCTTCTCACTAATGAAGTGAATTCATTCTTATAGAAACTGTTTTCCAACACATAAGAAAAAAACATGCTTTGGTAAATCATATTTATAATGACATAAAAAGTCAAAGTTCTGAGACACTAAGTCATAAGTAATGTTGATATTGACAAGTCAAATTTCTGAGAAAAAGTCCAAATTATAAGATACTAAGTCATAATCACGATATAAGTCATAATGATGTAGTCAAAACTGACAAAAACTATTGAGATAAAAAAGTCCAAACTATGAGATAGTCAATTGTAATAAAAATATGACAAAATTATGAGATACATTTTATCTCATAACCGTTTTTTTCTTTCATAATTTACCACAGCACTTTTTTTTTCTTATGTGGCAGAAATGTATGCAAAATATTGCTCATATTTAGGGCTAGTGATTTAAACAGACCCCTGTTTAATTTAACTCAATTTTACACCTTGGTGTGAAACTAAATGAACTAATTTTGTGCCAAGGATATGAATGATACCTCAAATCATGCGGCTTTTGAAGAGAAATGTGCTATGGGTTTTCTAAGCAATCGGCAGGTTCAGATCAGTGGAAAGTTTTTACATTGTAACAACTCAGAACACCTTAGCAACACCATGGCAACCACCCACAACAGTGTTGATAATTTTACACCATATTATTTAGAAAATTGTATATATATTTTTTTCTGAGAACTGTCCACCTCTCACTCCATCACAGTTTTGTGACTGCCGAGGAAACAGAGAGAGAGGAGAGAGAGAGAGAGAGAGAGAGAGAGAGAGAGAGAGAGAGAGAGAGAGAGAGAGACACATCTTGGTCCTCTGTGCCAACTCTTTTCTTGTTAACAGTTTCTTTGCCTCTTTATTTTTTCTGACACTGCCAAGAGCTCTCACCGTGCACGTTTGTCGTCGTTGTCTCACGCCTGTCAAGATTTACTTACACATATCTCACGCGACCACACGCCTGGCTCATCTGGAGCGAAAGAGTAGGGGGTCAAAGGTCACGGAGCTGTCTGCTGTAATTAACGTCATTCAGATACGTTTCCTTCCATACACAGATGTCAGGGACTTTTCTATTGAGACAATGATATTTTCTATCCCTTAAACCTAATACCATGCGTTTCACACAAAAGTACGTTTACATCTTCAGTAAGACTGGTCCCTCATGTAGGTAATAACCAGCACGCACGTACACATTTAACTCTCTGTATGATTACCTTATCAGCGTGAGATTACGTGGATCTCAGTAACAGGATTAGCAGTGTTCACAGCGGCTTTAGGGCGCTACAGACGATTAGCAGCAATGTGAGCTGTCCAGTGTGACATAGGATTAGGATTATAATCGTGGGATTATCCGTATAGTCTCCACGAGATTATCCGTTCCTCCCACCTTTACCCTCAAAGTCGGAGTGATCTCTTTCAGGTCCTGTGCAGGGCTTCTCAAATGCAGCTTTAGTCTGGGAGTCATGTTGGTACTGGAGGACATGCGTATTAGTTTTAAAAACTTTAAACCTTAATTGGCCCCTGAAAGAGTTAGACATCTTATCAGGAACACCTTGACCCTGTGTGTGTGTGTGTGTGTGTGTGTGTGTGTGTGTGTGTGTGTGTGTGTGTGTGTGTGTGTGTGTGTGTGTGTGTGTGTGTGTGTACTCACCACTGGTCGAATCAGTATATTAGAATGATTGCTGAATGATCATGTGCCACTGAAGACTGGAGTAATGATGCTGAAAATACAGCTTTTGTCCAACACAGAAATAAATTACATTTAGAAAGATATTCAAATAGAAAACAGTTATGTTAAATTGTAATAATATTTTACAATATTACCATTTTTACTGTATTTTTGATCAAATAAATGTATTTGGTGAGCATAACAGACTTTTTACAGAAACTTTAAAAAATATTAATTATTAAAAACTTTTGTATGTAAATATATGTGCTGCATATATATACTGTATATTATCTGTATTTATTACATGGCTTGGTAGAATTCCAATATAGAATGCGGTCTGTTATTTCTTGATTGCCATGGACGCAGTTCAGAGACGGAACGGACTATTTTCTTTAGCGGAAGCAATACAATCGTTTTTAAATCAATAAATCCTTTTTAAATCAATATTTTGAGTCAAATTATTGATTTATTTGGTAGGTAGCCATGTAATAAGTGGGATAATGTATAGTGAGGCGGTCGTTATAGCGAATACCACCCCTTCAGGCTGAATAAGATTCCTCCGCTTCGCGTCGGGCTCCTAGTCAGCCTGTCAGGGTGGTATTCGTTATAACAACCGCCTCACTATACATTATCCCTTACGTATATTATACATACATACATATACACATACACTACAGGGCTGTAAAATGCTTGAATCTGATTCTTGATTTATTTTCAGTGAAACACACGGCTAAAGTAGTTAAAGTGACCGCATTACAGTTCCATATCACTTCGCCAAATGATTTCCGTTATTTCAAAGATCCATACAGCACACAAAACTAAAACCCACAGCGACACTGACCAAGCAAATAAATACAGTAAATAACAGGATAAAAACGACAAATTGTTTCAATTTTTTCCCCATGACACAAAATCACGTTTTACTCTCTTTCCCACTCTTTCTCCCACTCAAAACACACACACACACATACAGTAAGGACACACACACACTCGCAGAAAAGTGTTGTCAGTGCTACTCTAACAATTATATCAGTAAAATAGTTTAGCAACCTAAAAGCTACATGACATTTCTCACTAGCAAGGTAATAATGACGCTGTTTTTGAAGCAGATACATTTACAGCTTCACTATTCATAGAGACACTGCTGCCAAACACTGTTGACAGACACACAGACTCAGATAATTCACACACGCCTAATATCTCTCTCTCTCTCTCTCTCTCTCTCTCTCTCTCTCTCTCTCTCTCTCTCTCTCTCTAATACAGTAACTGCATTACTCTGCTATTAACGGCTCGAGCCTCAGTTACTAGCTCTAAAATGACGTTTTGGAGGTTGTGGGATGAGATGCATTAGAAATGAGTCCTGCACACAAGAGCGTTTTAAGGACAAAAACCTGACAAATGTCTTGAAACATAATCTGAACAATGTTTTGAGGTGTGCTAACCGTAGTATAAGTGTAATAATTGACTTGAGGTGTGGTAACCATAGTATAAGTCTGGTCATGTGAGAATAATATTAATGCGTGTAATGTTTACTGTTGCACACTGCGCACAATTTCACATACTATTTAAAGTAGGGAGTATAAATTGCTAAGTATACAGTAAACACTGTACTAATATTTCATTTTAATTAAACATAGCTCATATGAGACAGTGTACAGACTGCTGGTTATTACAACAAAATATTGATCAGGGAGCCAAGGGATCTTGTTTCATCCTGAAGGAGTTTATTTTGGGATAATGTCCAGCTGACTATATATTAACCTGCATCTTCTTAGCAAATAAAGAACTAAATAGATATGAATATGATGATTGACCAATCAAAATGAAGTATAATAACTACATACTCTGTAATATGCAAATACATTTCATTTACAAAGATAAAAGCATTAAAAAAGGACTCCTTTCCTCTCTCTTTCTTCATTATTCAAGGGCTTTGATAATTGAATTCAGTGTGTTTTCTATCCTTTTTCATAAATACACATCCGAATGAGCTGGGCTTAGATGGAGGGCTCTGTTGCTAGGAAACCATGACCACGACAGACACAAGGTTTGAGCAAACAGTCTGTGGAGGGCTGGTCACATCTGTATCATCGCTTATGTGTGTGTGTGTGTGTGTGTGTGTTTTTAAAGAACCCCACACGCTCAACCTCAAAAATGTCTGTAATTAAATGCATTTCACCAATAATATGATGCTTCACAGACACAAAATGCACATGATTTGCTTATTATGGCACTACAAAGTTCATTTTGTTTGCTTATGTGATATGAGAAGAATTGTATCCCCTAAAATGGAGTGTTTCACGTGTACGGTTTGTGTGTTACGGTCACTGCGCTAATGAATAATGCAGTTTGGTGACCCCTCCCTCTTAATGATTGATGCATGGGGATTGATGATGCATTTCCTGTCAGTCAGAGCTTTGATGACTCAGCCTGTTATGCTCTACAGGAAGTGCAGGGTCCAAATCCAGAGTTCACGAGAAGCTGCGTCACGCAGCGGTGAAATAATCTCTCTTTCACAGCGACACACACACACACACACACACACACACACACACACACACACACACACACACACACACACACACACACACACACACACACACACACACACACACACACACACACACACACACACACACACACACACACACACACACACACACACACACACACACTCAGGGTGTTCCTGATAAGCTGTCTATCTAACTCTTTCAGGGGTTTAAATTTTTTTAAACTAATACGCATGTCCTCCAGTACCAACATGACATCCAGAGTGTTTTGCACTTGAGCAAACTTTTATTTTTAGTGGGACAGCAAATTGTGGTGTGTGTGATTTAAATAGTATACAGTCTACAAAAAGTATTATATCATAGTATCAGTTAGAAGGGATAAACATGGCTTCCTCCACTTCCCGCTAGTTAATTGTACTAATAACTAATATACTAAGCTGTGTTGAAAATCTAGAAACACCTTTGGTGTTCCCGGTCAAAAATGACCGACCTTTTAAAAATTGCTTTTAAATCGCTCGTTATGCTTTATCATTACCAAATATTGGATTCAATCTTTTGTCAACTTGTTTTCTTTGAATTAGGACAGGTTTTGCATTTCTTTTTGGAACTGATTAATCGTAGGCCTCATTGATCTGAGCTTATACACCTCAGTATTTAAAAAAGAAAAGCATATTTTGTGGATAATTTGGTTAATATTTAACAAAATATAGACGAGAATTTGCACTGTTTATCACACTAGTGTGCTTTAATGTTTAACCAGGAAGTTCGTTTTGAAATGTTTTTATTTTGTACACAATGGAACAGTCACACTACAAAAATAGCTTATAAATCTGTCATAATTCTAGTTTTCTTCTTCTTTTGAGAGGTGATCTAAATATTCCTGTCTTGAAACTTTGAAAATTGACAGGCCTGTGCTGAGGGTCTATGGATGTTCTGCCCTCCAGGTCTCCATCACTGTCATGTGACTGAACACGATGAATACCGAGGATTGCAGTCTTTGATATTAGACAACCTGGCCCACTATATGCCCTTATCATTTTTAACTTCGTAATACAATGCTTCCTTTGATATCTACCATAGTACTGAATGAGTAACATGATGGTGTAGCATGTTATTTAAATTAAACCCTGGGTGATTCAAAGAATACTACGGTACTACCGTGGTACATGTCCACAAAAAAAACAAAACAAAAAAAAACTAAAAAGTAATGCACTGATAGATATCCATAAAAACCATGATAGAGCTATGGTAAAGAGCGGAGCGAGAGCGAGAGTGAGATGAGAGGGAGAGAGAAGAGAGAGAGAGAGAGAGAGAGAGAGAGAGAGAGAGAGAGGTGAGAGAGAGAGAGAGAGAGAGAGAGAGGGAGAGAGAGAGAGAGAGAGAGAGAGAGAGAGAGAGAGAGAGAGAGAGAGAGAGAGAGGGAGAGAGGAGAGAGAGAGAGAGAGAGAGAGAGAGAGAGAGGGGGGGAGGAGGCAGGATTTAGATGATTTTGTTATGACACATTAGGACAGTATGTCAGATAAACAGTTTTCTCGGTCTGCTGGTTGTGGTCATGCTCTGTGTGTGTGTGTGTGTGTGTGTGTATGTGTGTGTGTGTGTGTGTGTGTGTGTGTGAGTTAGATATCAGTGCTGGCTCGTTACTATGGCCTGATCCAGGAATGAAAACGTCCTCTGTGGATTTACTGCGCTCATGTTTATGCTTTCAAACAGTCATTTATTCTCTAATGAATGCCCAGTGTGTCTGTGTTTTCTGTGCGTGTACATTCCATGAGTGTGCTAACAGCGGCCGGCCGCGCAGGGCATTCGCTGTTCTGTCTCCATACATGGTGAGACGAGTTCAGTCCCCTTCTCTAGTGGCCGTTGAGTGTGTTGAGGTGGATTGCATTTGCTTAATGTTACTGTAATCACACATTACTCACACAAGACCACTGAGCACAAGATCTATCTATCTATCTATCTATCTATCTATCTATCTATCTATCTATCTATCTATCTATCTATCTATCTATCTATCTATCTATCTATCTATCTATCTGTCAGTTTATCTTAGATAGATAGATAGATAGATAGATAGATAGATAGATAGATAGATAGATAGATAGATAGATAGATAGATAGATAGATAGACAGACGGATAGATAGACTGACTTTGGTATCTTTACATCAAAGTTTAAGACAAACACTTTCTCAAACAAAAAAACTGCAAAAAAAAGTCTGAATTAAATCTGATAGCTGAGAGAAACAATTCAAATATTAAAGAGCTCTCATTAACTTTATGACTGAGTAAATCTAACAGATGGAGTCATACATTAGTGTCTCGGTGCACTAAACTGACTTTAAAGTTCAGTAGCAGAATAATGTTTAGATTTGATTTTAATAGGTGTTCAGTGTAGTAAAAACCATGTCAAGAGTGTTGTGTGTTTGCCATTACTTAACGAAATGTAAACAGAGCGAGACACACACAACTAAAAAGACCCTCACCCTTCATTCTCAGACTTTTGGAATGTAAGCTTGGTGTCAAAAATAGCCAAATACAGAAAGAGTGAGTGCGTGCGCGCACACACACACACACACACACACACACACACACACACACACACACACACACACACACACACACACACACACACACACACACACACACACACACACACACACACACACACACACACACACACACACACACACACACACACACACACACACGGGTTGATACGGGGTCAGAGATGACGTGAGCTTTAAAAGCTGTGAATGTGTGCAACATGAGATTGACCCGACGGCCATGATGACTTCTGTATTGAGTTTGGCCGAGCGCTGGGGGCCGTATTCCAAAGCGCTGAGGTCTTCACACGTACAGGATCAGCTCCTATAAACAGGAGGCTGATGGTATTTGGATCCCAGGCTACAAACTCCCTTAATAAACTTGCGTGCTAACTAAACAGTCCAATACAAGACAAGAACAACAATCTATTATTCAATATTGTTCTGCAAGAAAAGCCCAGAGGTTCTTAGCTCAGGATCTCTGAAATATGTTCCAGTATCAACACCTTAGATATTTTTCCTAAAGTTAACAAATAATTCAGGGATTTAAAATAAATGAAAACATAGCTCAGATAATTTGGTCTTGGAAGTAATTTGTGAATTACATTCAGTATGATTTTAGTATTATTTATATAATATTGTAGTATTTAAGTATTTTAATGTAAGTTTTCAATTTAATTTTAATTTAAGTTTTAGTAATTTTGCCAATTTTATTAGTTTTTTTAGTTACTATGTAACTTTTATTTAAATACATTTTAGTTTTAGTAATTTTAGTACTTTGTTGACCAAGCATTCTAAAATGTTTTTACATTTTTCATCTAATATTTATATTTTATTTTTATTTCAGCTATATTTCATTGTAAAACACAATTCTTTATTAGTTTGCTTTTAGTTTTAGTTAACAATAACAAAACTGATTGATTACACCTCAAATGAAGCCTCTTTTTATTTTAAGCTAGTAAATAACTATATATCATATCAACCACTCAAAACACCCAAAGGAACAGCAATGCAAAGGCAAGCACAACTCACATTTTCTCTAGGAAAAAAAGGTTCCCATTGTTCTCTAGGAAAAATAATTAAGATATAAAAGGTGTGCTATTCGTATTTTTTCTTCCCTAAGAGTATCAAGCTTGTGGGAGAGAACATATTGAACCTATACTGAAATAATCATAGGCACTGGGTCGATCTGAAAAGAGGGCAGACAGGGACATTCAGCCATGTGTCGCCGATATATAATCATAAACGCCTTCCTTTAAAGAAAAAAAAAAAGTGTAAAAACCATCTAAGAAAAAAAACAACAACTCTGAATGAGTTGCCATTTGGCATCTCCAGTCAAAAAAATCCAGATTAAATAATTTGCTGCCAAGACTGAGTCCATTAGCTGTGAGAAGACTTTGCTAATGGATTTGCAGACGTCAGTTTTGAAGCTGGTAAAGTCATACATAACAATGCAAAGCACTTAAAAGGCAATTACCATCAGGATCATGTCAAAAAATGTCTATAATGTCATAAAGTCACATTGATCAAGCATCCTTGGTAATGTTATTCAACATCACTAAAGTAGCGCAACATTCGTCTGAGATTCAGGCTTCCACACCTCGCCATTGAAAACAAATCCATTAACAGCATCTCTTCTCAGCATCTAGCCTTTGTAAATGTATTCTTCTGTTGTCCCCATGCAATCTTGGCCTTGTTCTATTTGATTTATAGAACAAGGGCAGCTTCGTGATTGATGTATGAATTCTAGGCTAACCCTGAAAGGTTCTTACAGCTAAATCAGTTCAGGTTTAAGGCTGAAGTGTGTCATTTTTTGCTTCCCCACCACACAGCAACATGAGCTTAACCAATGCTGTGAGTTTGGGGCGGGGCTATCTGTTTGTCCAACCAATGGCAGATGGCGGGATCATTCAGGAAACCTGTTTGAAAACAATCATTATTTTAACACGTTTTTGTGATGCTAGTGGGACAAAATAACACACTTAACCCTTAAAACTCACAGTACTTACAGAAATTCTGGTACACAAAATGACACCTAGAAATTCTCTATAAACCATAGACTCGCAATAGCTGAAATTATAATAAAAATTCTGCAGACCAGCAGCAACATAAGTAACCAAGGGCCAGATTTACTAACAGCTTGCGCCAGTGCAAACCCTCTTTTGGCATTAAAAAAAACACTGTCAGGATTTACTAAAGACTCGCAGTGAAAAATGATTGCTGAAAAGGCATGGACAGGGTTATTTTTGAGGCTGCATATGCATTTATAGGAGTTTCTCTTTCAGACGCAACATTTATGGGAGGAGAGCATTTAAATGAATCATGCAAAGGTGATTTACTAAGGTTTGCGCTAGTCAATTTACTGGTATTTGCACCATTATTTAACCCCCAAAAAAGCATGTCTAAGGGGCTACCATTTACACGACACCATTTTCAACTCAAAACTTTTTAGTTTGGGCCGTTCATACAACATCGGCGTTTTGGGTGCCTGAAAACGGGTTTCAACGTGCAGGTTTTTAAAAACGGTCTCCGTGTAAAAAACAAAAACGTGAATCTCTGAAGATGACGTCATGCTCATGTGTATTACATGTTCAGTCTATAGTCTTTCATCGCCATCTAATAGCCTGGCAGCAGAATACAGCATTTGTAACAGTTTTCACAGATCTGTGTGAATGGGGGTCGTTTTGACAATGGTGTCATCTGTACGCGAAAAAATCAAAAGAAAAACGTCTCAGTTTTAAGCATATCGTTGTCGTGTAAACGTAGCCTTACGTTAATTTGTGCTGCTCTTGGTAGATTGCGTTGGTCATTATGTAAATTATCTGGCCGCAGTTCTTTAATATGCGTGTCGTCAGTAGATCACGTGCAGAACTCGTCGGTGCTATTATGGGATTGCTCTCTCATGCTAATTTGCCCTGTTTAGTAAATCCGTATAAACTAAACATTAAACAGAATTCAGCCGATGTGCGGTTGCAGATGTACACATATCGGCAATTTTACATCGGCTTTGAACCTCCTGTTCAGCATTCAGATTTGTCTGGTCTGACTGAACAAGGTCAAAGAAGTGTTCGTTACCAGCAAACAGCGCCATTAAAATGGGAAGAGCCCTCTGGTACATCACATAATTGCCCAACTCGAGCCAAAATGGAGATATAAGCGTTAAAGAGGAGTGCTGGTCCCCTCTACTATTGGTTGAGCTCAACTTCACCTCTGTCGCATTGAGCTTGTGAAGGCTGCTGGGAAGGGAACGCATATTTGACTATATTCAGGCAAATGATTTGCATGATATGCAAATACACCTCGTTGAGAGCATAGATACTTGAGTTGTGTTTCTTGATGACTATGTGTGTGTGTCTCCCCGCATAAGTGTGTTTTAGATGCCTAGTCATGTGATACCTGTTCTAATTATATCATCTGAAAGAAGGCCATCCACAGTCTGCTCTAATCATTAAGCTGCGAGCTGCCCTCATAATGCAGTGACATGCATAAAAATGACTGCGATTCAACTTCCATAATGTGACGTACACTATCGTTGAAGGGAAAGAATGCTCATATTAAAATAGAAAAAAAAGGAATATTGTGAAATACAATTCATTAAAAAAATGGTCTATTTGTGAGTACATCAGAATATTCAGTGGAAATAATGAAGGACAACTATATATTTTCCCATATTCCTAAATATGAGGTAATGTGTGTGTGTGATTTTAGCCAGAGTAAAATGTATGTGTTTGGCAGTTTCAGATTTGATTGCTCTCTTCTTTTCAATTTCGAAAAAACATGATGCTTTTTAGCAGTAGTTCAGCAAAATGCAAAGCAGCGCATTAGGTGTGTAAAAAACTGTATTTAGCTGAGAATCATGGGAAATGTAGTTTTGAGCCTGTCGCCTCATAAAGTGTATACATTTGTAGCATTTTCTGGCAAACTTTTCTCTTTTCTTTATGAATAGTAGATAAAATGCATACAAATTAAACTGTACTCAACTTTTACAAATAAATCTCTATGACTTGGAAAGTGGGTCTAAAAAAGAGCTCACAATTGTTATTTTGACATTAAATATGATCATTAAACCATTTTCTACTTCAAAGTTACAAGCACTGATAAGCTGTACACAAGCCAGGGACATTTACATAGGGATAAATGCTCTTTGGCCTCATGAAGTGGTCTTTTCACGGATGAGGACGCACCTACTTGGGCTGTTTTGACCCACACTTAGATCTTCCCGTTTCTCTGTTCCCACTTGCAGTGGCCATCTCTGTGGACCATATGGCTGGCCTGTTTCTTGTTAGAGATGAGGAAACTGGCCAGTCGGCTCAAACATCTCTCACCCACGTCAGCTTTACTCAAAGCCACTTTTCCACTCAATGATCTTCCATTTCGCTCAAAGCAAAAGTGTAAAACAACACCGAATTCATAGCTGTTCCTCGCTCTCTTTCTCTCTGAAAATCCCTGTTATTTTAACAGGTTCCTTTTCCCTCCATATTAAAGCTCTGCCTTTCTGTCAGTTTTATTTACTTAATTTGTGTCACATTCTCTATCTCTGACAGTCTGGTGATATTTATACAGGAAGAGATAACAGATCTATCATATCTTTCAGATGGAAGGATGATAGATAAAGTGTGTGTATGTGTGTGTGTCTGGACTTTGGCCCATGGCAGTCAGCGTCAGCAGCCTCACAGTGTGCTTTTCATCCAGCCAGCATGATCCAACATGGCCAAGAGAACTGGCGCACACACACACACACACACACACACACACACACACACACACACACACACACACACACACACACACACACACACACACACACACACACACACACACACACACACACACACACACACACACACACACACACACACACACAAACAATACAATGTTCTTCTGTTCACATCTGCACTGAAACAATTTCTTTAGATCTTTACCTCTCTTTCTCTCTCAAACAACACACACACACACACACGAGGCCAGCGCTAGATTCACAACTTTCACTGGCCTTTATTCACAGTAGATCTTCACACGATTCATCTGTTTTTACTCAACCTCCTTTAGAAAACAGTACTGTGGCTCTAGCAGTGAGGTATGACGACATATATTTGTAATTGTAACAAATTATCTTGTCCTTTAGTTTACATTTATTCGGTTAATGCAATGAGATTCATTTAATTAATTACTCAAAAGTAAATGGAAATCTATTTAATGCAGTATATATAAACAATTTTACTTATCCAAAAAACGTACATTACGTATACCATGACTGTGCTATAAAATATATAATAGTAATAATAATAATTAATATATACTTATTAAATACTATACCTATCATATAACAATATAATAATATTGTATGAAATATATTTAATATATAAAAAAAGAAAATACACTAACATTTAAAAGTTTGGGATCAGTAAGATTTTTTTTTAAATACATTTATATTTTTATTCAGCAAGGGCTCGTGGATCAAAAGTGACAGTAAAAATAATTATAATGTTACAAAATATTTTTCTTTTAAAAAAAAGTGTTCTTTTGAACTTTCTATTCATCAAATAATCCTGAAAACGATCACATTTATACAAAAATATATTTTTAACATTGATAATGTTTCTTTAACCAGCAAATCAGCATATTAGAATGATTTCTGAAGGATCATGTGACACTGAAGACTGGAGTAATGACGCTGAAAATTCATCTTTGCATTCACAAGAATACGTTATATTTTAAAATGTATTAAAACAGGTCTTTTAAAAAAACATAAAAATAAATGGTATTTCAGAGTAATGTCCAAAATAAACTATAGTAATACCATAATACTTATTTTGTAAATGCTGTATATTTATTGAAAGTGTCTCTACTACTGGATGTGTTCAACATAAACAAATGTCTTGGTGTGTGTGTGTGTGTGTGTGTGTGTGTGTGTGTGTGTGTGTGTGTGTGTGTGTGTGTGTGTGTGTGGAGGGGAACACCTGAAACGTTGCCACGGGTTCCCAGCAGACCCGAGATTTAGCTTGAACCCCCCTGCTAGTGTGTGTCTGTGCGCTGCCCATATTTGCTTTTCTCCAGTCGTGTAAAAATAGATGGAAAATTACTAAGTGGCATTCACTACTGCTCTGGAAGGAAGTGGTCACACACTCACACTCACACACACACACACACACACACACACACACACACACACACACACACACACACACACACACACACACACACACACACACACACACACACACACACACACACACACACACACACACACACACACACACACAGTACGTGGAGTTGTTTGAAAAGTCCAGGTGATACCAGCTAATAACTCATAACTTATTTTTTTTTAATATTTCAGCGTATTTAGACATTTTAATAATTTAGCACATGTGGTCTTTTTAATATTTAAATATATTTAGTTACATCAATAATTTAGTAGCTCCACACTAAGCCAAACACTGGACGATATGAACCAGAGTAATGGATTGGTGGAACTTCAAGCTCATTCTGGACAGATGTAACATAGCCCATAATTCATTTATCAAAGCTTAAGGTCGAAACATTACTGGAAAAACCATTTCCACTCATACGTTGGGAATTAAATTAATTTAGTTATGCACTATATACATTTACTATATATGTATCTATATACTAAATATGAAAAAAACAAACATTTAAACAAGTAAAAAAATATTTTTAAAATTAATTAATTCAAAATTGTATTAATTACATAAAATAAAACGAGTAAACTTGAGCACGTTTCGTTTTTTTGCCAGAACTCAAAATAGCAATCGTCCACAGCTTCAAACATCTCGTCATAAAAGAATTACGTCTTCCTTCTTTTAACACCAAACAATAGATGCATCTAAACGGCAGAAAGTTGTGAGAACCCTAGTTTCTTCTGCTAGGCATTACAGACTTTTCAGTCTCTGTTGACTCAGACTTTCGGAGAGGGCCGATCTTGGGGAACCACTGATGGATGTGATTTTGGTGTTATTAGAGGGAAAAGCGGAGGGCTCATGGACGAGGATCAGATCTCTGTGAGTTAGCGGTTGGTATCAGCCTGTTCATCATAGAGGATTTTGTTCTGGAGAGAGCAAATACTCCGTTCAGAACATGGGACGGGAAATGGGAATGACGGAAACACATGCATTAGCTTCTGTGAGCGGCCTCTCCATATATATATTTCTCATATTTTTGGGATTTGTACTAATACCAGCAGCTTTTTGCTGAATACTCAAAAGGTTTAAAATACAATATAGCCATATAATTATCAAAATGAAATGAAAGCCATTATCGTGAACACCAGATCTCCAAAACCTCTTGGAGTTTGGAGAGCTTAATGTTGTCTTGCTCGTCCAGGCTCGGGTGCTGGTGGTTTTAGAGTCCATAAGCTGTGCTGAGTGTCTCTATGACTCTGCCCAAATGAGGAACTGAAGTGAAAAACTGCAGAAAAGAGCAGCGCTGAGCAGAAACGCACCATCTCACCAGGGTAATTCCACACACAAGACCTCAGTCTTGTCCAAACATAAGAGATTCAGTGTGTCATTACAAGGCAGCAAAGCACAGAATAATCAGTTTATGTTTAGTCTTCTCCTCTCAGAGACCTGGATTTGGACATTTGTTGAAATGTTTCGCAACTTTGAGAGTTTGCAGGAACTTCTATGCAAAATGCTGAGGATTCCAGTCATATAAAGGTCAAGAAAATGCTCTTACTCTACACAAAACTTGTGTTCTTTAAGTGACAATGATCATCCGCAGTTTCAATCACGCCAACAAAATTGGTGTGTTGCCATTGTGATGGGCTCCTCACATAAGTCTTGTGGTCTAGACCAGTAGTTCTCAACTGGTTTGGCAATTTTAAAACAGCCATGACAGGTATGAAAGTGAGACTGTGAGGGATAGACCATGTTTTCAATGGCACCCGCTCCTAGGGTCACTTATAATTTTCCACAGCTCATGTTGTCTGGAGGGTTTTTTGTCTACTGAAACTTCTTGGAAAAATATTTTTCCAGTTTTAAATCCAAAAACACATTAAATAACATCAAACCCCACTGAAGTGATGTATGTCTATCTCTCACAGCCTCGCAAAGATGGCGCTGCTGTGAATAAGGTCTATGGGGCCCACATTTTCCAATGGTCATTAAGCCGCGACCCAAATTTTGGGAATTTGAACCAAGCCAATTTATTTCTCAAAAATGGTTAACACACATGAGTACTGTCCCACTTTACTTAACACATAAATTGTATGAATTTCACTAACACTGATAAATAAAGAGTATTAAAGCTATTAAATAGCAGTCCAAACTAGTTAGTAAGTTCATATGAGCCACCACAGTCATCAATAGAATTGGGGATATTTTGGGTTAAGGTACTGATGAATGAACATCATACCAGCATGTAAATCCTTCCCAGCTAACATATGACATACATACGTAAATTTATTGGTACTTTTTGGTCATTTTGGTATTTGACAACTGTATGCTCTTAATTTTGACTGCAAAAATGTGTTCTGTGTGAACTGGTCGAAACAAGTTATGAAAATAATGTTAGAATAATGACACTGACATATAGCCTGATCATCTCATCTGACAGCAGATACAGAATGAATCACCATTTTTTTATTATGTGTAAAATAAAGCATGTGGTAAACATAACTAGACGATACTTTGACGTTTTGTTCTACAACAATTACACACTCCCATAGCGAAAATGTGAATTTTGAAGCAGTTATGTTCATTTTTGAAAACGTATGTTTTAAATAAGTAACTAAATATGACAGTTTGGAGTGTGAGTGTCTGAAGTGTACGTTGTAGAAAAAAATGTCAAAGTATCGTCAAGTTATGATTACCACAGGCTTTATTTTTACTCATAAATTGAAAAAGCCCACAGGAAAATCTCGAAGGAATTCGACTTCCGGGTTCTGATGTCATACCTGCACCACTCTATGGAAATGTAGCACAGTGGAATTACAAAAATAAAAAAAGTTTTCTGGCAGAAGAGCAAAGTGTTTACGGAAGAGTCAACAGCTTTCACATGTCTTTGTCAAAATAAAAGTCTTACATCAGGAAAAAAAAAAACATTTAGAAACAAGTTTTTGTTGTTTCTTTGACTTCACACTCCATGAACCACTCACAACGGTCTTGGGTTTTGGGTTGCGACCCATCAGTTGAGAAACGCTCGTCTAGACTAGACTACTTTAAAAGACATTCCTATATATTCACTGTGCTTTACAGTGCAGCTGATTTGCATTTTTATAAACTGTGTGGAATGCTCATGTTAGCATCCAAGTAGGAAGAAGGAATTTATGACTAAAGCCTCATTCTAAGGTAAAACACTGGCCCATTTATACAGCCAGATAATATGGAAAGTAATCTCGCTTATTTTCATGCTCATAAAAGTGCTATTTGACTAGTAAAATGAATAAAGTAGTAAAACTTGGTAAACAATTCATAATCAATTAATGAATAACTTTGAATGTTTGCATCTTTAAAAACAAAAACTGCTAAACTAGCGGTTCTGGTCTACTAGCGGTGAGAGTTCTAGTCTAGCTAGCAACATTTTCCAGTCTCACTTCTCTTCCAGCTCTTCTTTTCCTGTCCTTTCTCTATCAAGGTCAAAAGAAAAAAAGATGCATCAAAAAGTAAAAATAAATAAATAATGGTTTATTCTAAATAATATATATATATATATATTTTTTTAAATAATGAATAATACAATTAAAATAATAAAAATGATATAAAATAATGAAAAGAATATAATCATGTAAACAAAAGTGTGAGAGTTCTAGTTTAGCTTGCAAGATTTTATAGTCCTGCCTCTCCATCTTTTTTATGGTTTTATGGCTCTCGTCCTTTTTTATGGTTACAAAATAAAATGTCACAAAAAAAAATAAAAAAATAAAAAATAAAAAAATAAAGCAAATGAAATAAATATAATAAAATAGAAAAATTAAAAAATTAAATAAATATAATAAAATTATACAAATAAAACAAAAACATAATACAAAACATTTTAAAAGGTAAAAAAAAACTGATAAAAAATAGAAATAATAAAATAAAAATAATAAATATAATCATGTGACCAAAAGTGGGCATACTCCGTTAAGAAAGAGCAGAAAGAGTGACAGATTTCAACCAGAATTTATCAAAATACGTCTTTAACGTTGTGACACTAGAGTTGGAAGTCCGAGGCGTTTCTTACCTTTAGTGAATCAAAGCACGCAATGACTCGCCCGTTCTCCACCTGGCAGCTCTTGGCAGGATGCGCAAACTTGCACTCAGCATCAGAGCGTGAGCACGTTCCCCTCTGAAACTCTCGACACACCTCCAGCGTCAGCCATTTCGTGTCCCGCATGTGAGCCATATTCATCGCCATCTCGCTTTAGCGGCAAGCAAACTTCAATTCCTTAAAATCCCAAAGTGCTTTGGGTGTGCTTGTGTTTTGTCAAAAGCAGTTTGTCCTTTTCTACTAATGTTCTCTTTCTTAGATCATTAAGTTCCTCTTTCCTCGTGGATATACGCCAGGCCAAAGCAAAAAGAACAAAAAACAAATGTTGCTTCGAGGAAAAACTGAACTGCAGTGATGGATCCCAAAGCAAAAATCCTTGACTCTGATTGGCTGATTCAATAGTGCCCACTTTAGCTGTCAGGTAGGGGTCGTTCGGGGTCACAGGGATTGTGGGGTTGTGCGGGCAGTCTTTCACTGATGTAGGCAGCAAGCAGGCAGGAAAGCTGAGGCTGGTACTATAAGCAGCTCCAAGCAGCGGCAGACGCAAGAGAGGGCACGATACTCAGTACCCACCTGCAACAGAGGAAAAGAGGGGGAAAACAGCTTTATACCATCTTCCTAAGGGCTCTTCAGCAGACATTTCCATCGTTCGAGTCTGTGATTACATTATTTCACTGTGCACTAAACTGAAACGAACCGAATAGGCAATTTCGAAAATCCTGAAACCTGAAAATCTTCATCTTCAAAACATTTCTCACAATTTATTGACAAGTGTTACACGCAAAAACAACATGTTAGATATGTTAAATACATAAATTCTTTCATTAAAGTTGATATATTACAGTCTGAAACTGAGCTGATTTCTTCTGGTTTCTAAAATAAAATAAAGGAAAATCCTAATAAAGTTACAAATTGAACACACAAATAAGTATCTAATGAATTTTAAATTCTCAAAAAAATTGTAATAAATGTATAGTGGAGGTAAAATTTTTTTTTTAAATCTGGGAACTGAAATTATGGCAAAATTCACCTTAAAACTGGGGAAAAAAACTTTATCTATCTATCTATCTATCTATCTATCTATCTATCTATCTATCTATCTATCTATCTATCTATCTATCTATTATCTACATCTATCTATCTATCTATCTCATCATCATTATTAAAAAATATGAGCTAATATAATTTATTTTTTCTTTATTTTTAATCGTCTTAGGGGACACAAAAAGTTCCCCTAACTGAAGAAATCACCCATATAGTGTATAATAATTTTCAAAATACCATGTGATATGGAATGATTATGCAACAATAACCATTTCAAACTAAAGCATGCTACATTATCATCACATGAGCTCATCATCATGAGGCCATCATATGACCCCTGTTTATTTCCTCTGTCCAGTTATCATCTCAAAAATAAACGCATTGTGTATTTTTCATCCAGTTTCATGTAAAAATAGATCGAGTATTCATGGAATGTCAAGTTGGGTGCATTACATTACTGCATATTTTGGCAGATGCAGTAGAAGTAGATTATCCAGGTATTCCACGCATACAGAAAATGCACATTCTGAAAATTCACTGCAAGGAATTTTACTAATTAGGACAGACAGCATGAGAAGAATTGGGAAGCAGCCCATCTTCAACTTTATCTCACTAGCTCTCTGTGTTTCTCACTCGATCTCTATTAGACTCTCACCAGCTGCATAAATCCTTCACACCCCTAAAAATGTCAGAAATGCACTGAAGTCTGCAGAATACTGCTAGTCAGAGCAAATAAAACATTGTCACTCACATTCCTGGACTAACACACACCCCACTGACACACATACACACACACTGGTCTATGTCTTATACAAACACACACACGGAACACATACAAAGCAACCCTTCAGAATTGTAAAGTTTCAGTCCAGGTTGAGGAAAACTGAACCAAATAGCAGATCACAGCATACAGCTAAAGATTGTGACGTATCATTTAACAGAGACCGAGAAGTTGGAAAGTGAACGGCGAGGTCATTTCCTGTTTCTCTTAAGTATTGCGCGACTTGCAGTGAGCCAATCACAGGCAGAGATGTAGCAATGTCCCGGACGCTTGTCAGTTGAGAGCAGCAGCTCAGTCTAAGAGGGGGTGAGGAGCGACATCTTTACAAAAATCTACTATCATTTTAACTTGAATGACATAGTTATTTCATTTATTGTTAATAAAACCATGCAAGATTGGTAGCAGCTACCAGTTCCGTACAAACAAGAAAACTATTTATTTTAAATTCATAACTAGAGACCAGAATAACAGAGACTTGAGAGTGGCCTATTTTAACTTGGGCCAGTAAGTAACCACCTAGCAACCAATAAGAATACCTTAGCAACCATCCACAACAAAGTGCTAAAAACCTCTCTGAACAGAGAGACTTTGAGAGTGAGACTTACTGAAATAAAAAATATAATTAAACTTATTGGTATTTATTTATTGCAAATGCACATTTCTATATTAAGCTAAATGTGTTTAATGCCACTATAGTAAGGATAGTATATGATCACTGTATAATATCAGTCTTTAAATGCAAGATATTTAAAGTCCATTTTAGCACAATTAAATATACTTAAGTATATCTTTAGTTGGACCTCAGCACTATTTCTGGATAACTAAAGTGTACTAAGTACAAAATTTGTTTAATTTAGCAGACTTTAAGTTTATTGATTTAGTATAACAAAAGTACAATTGCAGAGTATGTATATTAAGCACAGTACATAAATATGCAAATGTATTTGTAGTATATTTACTAAGCATAAAATAAATGTATTTTAAATACATTTTGGTATATTTATTTTTCACTATGTTCTTTATCAGTAGCACTGGTATGCTACCTTGGATCAAGTACATTATAAAAACAAACACACACACACACACACACACACACACACATACACAAAACACAGCCCTGTTTATGGAATGACATATTTTAATCCGATAAGACTTTCAGTGTGCAAGCAAACTGGATCCTGGGAACACTGAATACTCAAAATAGGCTAAATGATTTTGTGAAATGAAAAGTAAGCGATCGTGCAGGATAATGTGAATTCATGAGCCTTGCAGCGTGATTTTGATCTTGCATTAAACAGGCTCGTGCCTGCGTTATCTGTGTTTACTGAGAAGAGGAATAATCGCCATGACAATTAAAGAAAATTCATGCTCAGACTTGGATCCTACTTTTGAAATCCTAGTCTTCACTTGATCATAACGATGCTGTTTCTTTGGTCCAACTTTTCTTTTTTGGTTAAATATATTTGCCTATTAAGTCACCGTATATCTCCCACAATCCTTTACAGTGGAATAACAGAATTCTTAGAAGTTGCTGCAAGGTCAAACAAGGAAAGAAAATAAGAATGAGAGAGTGAGAGAGTGAGAGAGTGAGAGAGAGGAGAGAGAGAGAGAGAGAGAGAGAGGAGAGAGAGAGAGAGAGAGAGAGAGAGAGAGAGAGAGAGAGAGAGAGAGAGAGAGAGAGAGAGAGAGAGAGAGAGAGAGGAGAGAGAGAGAGAGAGAGTCTGGAAGTATGCCAATCAAAGCCCATTAAAAAGTCAAACATTTTTGCCACTGGGAGGAGAACTGGATGTTATGTTCTCTTTTGAGAAGTGGAAACTATTTAAATGATTCACATGAATGAGATATTAAATGTTTCATTCTTTTTGCACCTTGGCTCGTGGCTTTATTTACGTCTGTACTGATGTCTAATATGCTCCTGCTGGTGAAAAATGCCTGATTGAACATTTTGATTTCCAGCGGCTCTGTTTGTTATTTGGCAGCAGTGCAATATTAAAGGACGTATTTTTAAATGGAGGAATTATAACTAAAGGTTAAAATCAGTCTGAGTTTAGTCTGTTTAGGAAACAAAAACAAACTCTCCCTGCATAGATCTTTGACTCTTCAAATATGCATCATATATTAATATTAAAACAGCAGTGTTTGAGTCTGGTTACATTTGTAAAAATAACAGCTAATACCTAAGTATATGGGAAACTGTTACCGTTTAAGGATCTAAAAGTATGATGACCTGCACCAACACTTTTATAAACAGAAGAACCATATACAGTAGGAACTAAAAACTAGAAACAAGAAGGATTTTTATAGTATGATGTCATAGAACCTGAAAGTTCCACAAAGAACTTTAGAAAACTATATATGAACTTGAAGAACACAGAAACCAATCAGCTGATCTAAAGAACTTGATGAATGTAACATCAAGAACTTCTACAAATCTCTAAAAGAACCAACCAAAAAAGCCAAAAATAAAGACCAATACCAAAATACCAGATATTCAGCCAAAAATGATTTTTCACAAAATCAAAGTTGTGTTGAACCTAATGTGATACACATCACCTTTATTTTATGACCATACCTTAAAAAGAACAAACCGGCAAGTTTCTTTCAGAAAAATCCCAAAACCACATTACTACAATCTTAAAGTACAGCTCATTTTGTCCAGATCAGACTCAGCCACAATCTGAGATATAGAATGGATCTTTATGATGTCGCTTTGCAATTCAGAACTGAAATGCTTCTGATCTGGAATCAGGCAAGACGTGAACGCTCTAAAAGTACTGATTATATTCACTCCAAATTCAGGGGAACCCAAATCAGCATTTTTTCCATGCATGAAGGAACTGGCCTGAATCTGGGAGGAGTGCTTGATCCGAAAGGTGTGCGGGCAGCAGAGATGGTTATCTAAACCACAGCATTACATCGTTTGACTCAGACGTGTGTAGGTGATGATTGCCATGTTGGAAAGGGTTGAAAATAGTATCATCACCATGGTTACACAACACAAAGCCCTTCTACCCAGTAACTCAGAAACATGCACGGTTATAAACCCACAAACGTTCTGCAAAGCTGTGAGGACCGAACAGGTCGAAGGTTAATGGTTTTCAACATATTATTTATTAACTATTCAAATGACAATAGTTGTTATTTTTATTAAAACATAATTTTTTTCTACATCGCCCTCTACATGTTAAGCGCACAAAACATCTTGATACATTCAACATGCAGTCGTCATTAGACATATTTCATCTGTGGCATTAAAGACAGCAGGCATCATTAGCATGCAAAAGCACAAAGCATTCCTTGGCAAATTAAAGTGTAGCATCTGAAAACCACAGAAAAGCAAGAATGTTACTGAGACAAAAAGCAAGAAAACCCTAGGATAAGATGCGAGATGGAGCGAACAACGCAGGTGCGATATGTTTATCGTCGCAACAGTCGTATAATAGGGTAACAACTTATTTTAAGGTGACGTAGTTACACTTTACTACATGTAACCAAACCCTAACCGTTAACTTTATAGTAAGTACACGCAGTTACTCTATTTATATCTGAGATAAGTACCTTAAATAAAGTGTAACCTATAAAAGTTAGCATATGGGATTAAACCACTTACAAGAATATTTTTGCATCCACGATTATTCCCTGTTTACATTGCTAATGCAGAATTCTGCTAAAAAACATTTAGAGCTAGTCTGAACAGAATCGGAAGTGAATTACAGAGAACTAAAGTGAAGTGTGCTTCCCTATAAAGTCTCCATGTGCTTATTTTCTTGACACTTTCACTTTCTCAACTACAGCGTGCCGTCGACAAAAAACCCGAAGACTTGGCGCCAGACCACCCCAGACATGTTATTTGTTTATTTTCCTTCCACCCCCTCCTAAAAAACCATGATCTTCAAACAACTGAAACAATGGCTTTAATCACACACACCCTTCTCAGCGACGATGTTCTTTTCTCATTTTCAGATTTTGAACAGTCTGCAGCACGGTGAAACAATAACCCGCCTATGAAGTGCCCTAAAAGTCAGCACAACCTTTCCTTACATGTTTACGTTTCCCTTTAGCGCAGGACAACCCTCGCGAGCAGCCGACGAGCAGACTTGCGAGAGCTCGAATCCATATGTTTCTCTCTGCAGTGAGAGCGTGTTCAGCGTTTACTTACATGACTGCATGGAAGAGTGACGCACTCAGACAGAAGTGAAAACCTGCGTCAACATCTCTCTCCCCTCTCTTTTCCCTCTCGCAGACAGTTACGCTCTCACACACACGCCCCTGTGCAGTCCCAGGGTGCCTGACTGGGTCCTACCGCTCTGAAATCTAGCACGAGCCATATTAGGAAACAGCAGTTAAACGTGTCACACGTAATTTACATGTGTGTGTGTGGGGGGGGAGTGGAAAGAAGTCTTACGACAGAGCCTGAGAGCGTATGCAAAAAAAAAAAAAAAACATGCACACGCTGGTACGCGCATAAAACAAACAGAAGGGAAGTGAGACCCGAGAGGGGGGCTTAAAAAAAGGAGAAGTGCTCTCAGGCTCAACAGTTAACCAATCGCACGGCTGCCACTGTCTAAACAAGTAGCCGGTCGCGGAGGGGTGGGGGAGTACCTGCGCGAGGGACGCTTCCTGCCAAACGCACACGCACAGATGCAACCGCAACTTTTAAGTACGCGGAAAAACACTGCTGAGATTTGTTTGCAGTCCCCAAGACATAACAAACTGCAGTTAACCACAAAAGCACCCTATAAAGTCAAAGGCAGCCCACACAACACACACAGAAACAACCCCCCATCCTCACACAGCAAGCCTGCAAAAGTGGTGCAATGCTTCAAGCCTCGGCTGTTAGAACAGCGAAAGAGAGACAGACAGGAACGGGAGCGCGAGAAAAAGCAGTTCTTACCTCTCACATCATGATTACTATTGAGTGCGCGTATGTGTGTGAGAGATCAGACACGGGCGGCAGGCCGCGACAGCAGAGCCTCAGGCACCGGGTGGACCATTCTTAGAGAGGAGGAGAAAGAGAGAGAGACAGATAGAGAGGCAGAGCGCGTGTGGCTGCTGGTTGCGCCACTGTGTGTGTGTGTGTGTGTGTGAGCCTGCGAGAGCGAGAAACATCAGCACTGCGCAGAGCACCGAACTCAAGCGCCAATCACGCTCACTGGAACCGCCCACCCACAAAACCAGGAAGTGCTTCTGCTAATGCTTTGAGTTCCTCACCAAAGAGAGAAGAAAATGAGAAGGGGAGGGGACAAAAGGAAGGAAAGGGAGGTAAAGAAAAGAAAACGAGTGTGCTTGGGAGATTACATCGTGCTTTCCCTGGAGCCTGTCTGCGTTCGGCTCCAGACTGCAGTGGGACACGCATACACACACACAGCTGTACACCTGGTGCATTGTGCGACAAAGTTATCTGCTGCCAGGAAAGAGAATTTGGGCTTAATTTGACTCTGAATATGGGTTACGGTCATTTCAAGAGAGAAACATATCTCTGCATGAGGCGTTTTCCCAATAATCCGCTTTGAAAAGCGTGATATATTTACACCATAAGCTATTTATTAAATGACACAGAGGAGAACTGGGTTGCCTTAATTTATTTCACTGATGTTAATACTAACAAACTCCCACATGGCTGGGAATTTAAAGTCCCTTCAAACTAAACAATATTTTCCTGGAGGGCCATAAAGCGTTGAAACTGGGGCATTAATTCATTATCTTCTTGGGAAAAAAAATGCTTTATAGAATTATTTGCATACTTGAGCCTCGCCCAGCAACGACTGCGGTTATGACTCCATCCAACTACTGGAAAAATGGTACATAGCTCACAACGGAATAATTATAATAATAAACGACGATTAGCTTTTTGTGTGCAAAAAAACAATAGAAAAAGGAAACCTTGCTGTTGTCCACACACACTAAACACAAGGAATTTGTTTAGAATTGATTAGGGATTCACTTACGCAGACGGTTCACGGATATGTGAAAAGCTCAGGTGTGTCCTGGGTTATTTTAGGTTTACAATCAACGGCATGTGCATGGCAGGAAACTGCTAAAAAGGGCTATACACCAGTGTTACTTTAGTATTTATATTAACTTTAAGTTTTTTGCTTTAGTCATTATTTTTTTGTGTTTTTAGCTTTGCAGATTTTCAACCTGCTTTGTATTGCTACATTGTTGGTAGTAAATGAACAATGTTTTTTCCATTCACAATGTTACCTTGACCGAGAAATTCACCTTTATTTATCAGCAAAAATCCTTTTGACAGCTCCAGGGCTTTTGTGAAAATGGCAGTTTCTTTGTCCTAAAACACTGTGTTAGTGGTCAACCAGTTTTAAATGTTGACTACAAATTAAGATTATTTGCCGCTGCCTAAAACGTACTGGATCCTTCACTGGAAACCGAAAGTAACTCACTTTCACTAAACGTTAACTCTTTGAATTCTTGCATCTGGGAACAATACAAGTCAACAATATTATCAATACAAGTTTGCTAAGAAGTATTTCCTAAAGCAAGGAGGTATTTGACTCTGGTAAGTGTATCTATAGCAGACTGGTGGGAGTTTGAAAAAAAAAAATCAACTGTCTATAGTATAAGCAGCCGAATTGTATTGAAAGCCCATTTTTCCAGTGGTGGAGTATCCCTTTAAACTTATTTCACTAAGTTTTTTAAGTTAAGTTTATGTTTTTCCATCTTATATTTATATACTATTATATTTCAGCTTTATTTCAATTAACAAAAATATTTTTTTTGTTTTAGTTTTAGTTAATAATAACAACACTGTTATACACTAGTTATAACAACACTGTTATACACGTACTAGTCTTTTAGACAGATGTTTGTTTTCTATATCTATTACAACAGCCTCAGAATCACTTTTAACCACATTTAGCAACACACTAACAACTAAACTGAATATTCATATTCATTTGTTGAACAGAAATGAATATTCAATGCAGCTTGAGCTCTATGTGACATACAGTTACAATTAACAGAGAAAATCATTTCAATTGGGAAGTTGTCCCATTTTGCGGTTGGACAATTTGGACAGTCTGGCCCATGTTGCAGCTCATTCAGGCCAAATCTATTGGTTTTAACGGGCATTTCTGCCAAAATGCATGTATATGGTGGTGTACTGGTGGTGGTTGAGGAGATTCCCCCTTCTATGTAAAGCGCTTTGAGTGCCGAGAAAAGCTATATAAATGTAATGAATTATTATTATAATATAAATTTAAGGGTGGGTTTATCTGAAAAAAAGGTCGGTAATTGTTTATCTGTGATTGCTGATATTCTAGTGTTGAAAAAAAATCAAATAATTGTAGAGAAACAGAAAACAACAAACACATAAAAAATTATTGCAGAATGCGAAAAGTGAAAACTCAATCAAAATGTCTTAATGTCCAAAATAAATTTATATTGATAATTTGAGTAACTGATTAGATGGAAATGATTATACGGATAAAACAACATAGAATATATACTGAAGTGCTTTAAACAAAACCCTAAGTATCTTTCAAAGATTTGATGTCAATAATCTGGCAAACTTTGGCAACTAAACTTAACTAAATGAAGCTAAATGAAGACTACTGCACCAGTTTAAACTCAAGTTTATAAATGTTAATAAAATTCAGATTGGAACCGGCATTGTCTGCATTGTAAATGTGGATTCTGTAACATCTGTCATGTACATTTACCATAAATAACTTATTTTGCATATGCCTATTTTAGCATCTACCATAGTTTTAGATTTGTGCTTGTATCTTATGTGTAAATAATAATAATTAAACCCTTACTTGAATATAAATGGAAATAACTTTTGTAAATTATTATAAAAAGTATACTTGTAAAGTTGTTTCCCCGTGTCTAGACATTAGGGTGGTTCACCTAATAAATGAAATGTTAGTCATACACAATTACCATAGCAATGTTACTAGTTACCTAATAATTTAAAACAGTCACGTGAACCTGATATCAAAATGGTTAGCCTGTTTAGGTACCCTCTGGCTGGCATCAGCGATACATTTATGATAATTTATGCTGTTGACTCCAAGACCAAGGGAACAGTCCAACTCTGGTTTATATTAACAACCAGACACACACACATACATACACTCTCATTTCACTCTGCCTGCCTCTTTCCCCATTTCCCTCAACTGACCGATTCATTCAGATATTACACATAGGGAAAATATGTCTTATCCAGTAACTCCTGTCTTCTTCCTTTCCGTATGCTTTCGTGTCCTCATACTTTTAAAAGGTTGTTTTGGTATTAAGAGTGACGATAGTGGCAAAAATAGTCACACAGTAAGATAATATGGTCATACTTTCCACTGAAATGACTTTCGCTCGCTCTAAAGTTGTATGACAAATGGAACTCTATTAGCAGATTGATAAAATGGCCAAACACTCTCATGTTTTGCATCCGCATAATTTTACATGTGCATTTCTCTAAATGACTGTGTATGGGCAAGCACCAGTGTTGAAAAATAACTAGCTAAAAGTATCAACGCAGGTAACTTTTTTCTAACATCTTGACATTTTTTTTCAGTAACCCAACTTTACTTTACTGTTTTCAAAACAGTCAATCTTTGAATATTGTAGAAATTGGAAGTCTGATTAATTTCCGTAATTCCTTTTTTTTTTTCCGCAGTGATTCATGTAAATAATTGTGTAAATACTGAAACCTTTCGACTTTAGTTTCATAAGAGTAGGGGGTTGAATAAAAGTATGAATTTCTTTCAAAAACATGTGAATGGTAGTGTGTATTTATAAAGATATTAAGTAGCTACAAGGTAGTTTTTGTTAGTATCTTGGAGCGCAGCTAGCTACTTTTTCAAAAGGGCAGCTTGTCCATAAATTAATAATATAACTACTTTATCTTATAATTATCTTGTAGTTTGGCAAGCTAAAGTTTCAGAGTACTTTCCCCAACACTGGTGCACGCACGCACGCACACACACACACACACACAACACACACACACACACACACACACACACACACACACACACACACACACACACACACACACACACACCACACACACACACACACACACACACACACACACACACACAGTACGCACAATGAATGCATAATTATGTGGACCGTGTTTTTGTGTGGAATCTGAAATCTGTCGAATACGGTATCTAACAATTTATATCAATGGACAGAAAAGTGAGTTAAAGCCCGAGCTGACTGGGTTGACCTGGTTTATGTTGATTTGGCTTCATGACATCAGAACATTCACAGTTTTCTTGACCTCTCTTCGCCAAATACACTGACTCACCAAACAGACATTTAGACGCACACATGATCGTCAAACGCAGTCAGAAGGAATTTTCTGACTGCAATCACACCAATGTGCTCCTCTCTCTCTCCCTCAACCCCTTATATCATCTCTCACAGGTTTCTCTTCAATGCTTGACCATTTACAACTTAAACATGTCTGAGCAAACAAGTTAAAGAAAGGAGAGAAAGTGATTGGGCGTGGCTGTTTATACAGTCAAAGTCAAAGTAATTGGAATTGGTAGTTTATAGTTTACTGACAGAGTGTATGTTGGTGTAAAGTGTAAAGTAGATGTCTGACTATTGATATAAAGTCTGACACTCAATGCTGTATATTCTGGCAAAGAACAGAGTTGAGGCAAGAAGAGATTGTCTGAGCTGAACGTTCAAAAGTTTGGGGGTGGTAAGAATTTCAAAATGTTTTTGAAAGAATTTAGTCATGCACACCAAGATATATTTGATCAAAAATACAGTAATAACAATAATATTGTGAAATATAATTACAAATTAACATTTTTTACATTGTTTTGCTTTGCGAGACACGAGTGCAGTTGTCAAAGATGTCCATCCAGCGCATGTTTACATAGAAAACAATGGAAAAGGTGCGCAGAAAATGTGTTCTGTATGAACTGCTATGAACGATTCGCGTCGGGTGGTTTTTTACCTCCACGTCGTGCATTATAATCATGCAATGCACAGCCGTGAATTATCCCGCTTATACCATGGTCAGACAGAGATAAAATAGTGCAAAAGATTTACATTTATTTAAATGAATGAATTCTAGCATTTATCTGAATTATAAAGAGTTTGCTCGAGAGAGATGAGATTTGCATACCTGCGTCTGTTCACCGTATCTCTCTATTAAAAATGAAGCTGTGAGTTTAATTACTTTAAAATAGCGATATAACCCCCTTGTTGCTGAGAAATATAATTTAGTGATTCAGTAGGGAAGCTATTTTATTACTTAAAGTCACAATGCAGAGTTAACAAGTTTCTGTGCTCCTGAATGTTTCTGCGTGTGCGCAGTGGGATCTCCGATCTCTGTGTGCGAGTGACGTGTGTGTGCTAAAGTGAAAACAGTGCAGTAATATAGAAGGGTGATTAAACTGACTTTACACACTACCTGTGTATTAAACGGTTTTATTGCACACTTTCCAGCTAATCAGAGTCGGGTCAGACAGACCATGTAATAAATGTTTATATTTAAAGGGATAGTTCACCCTGTCAGTAATTACTCTCTCTCATGTCGTTCCAACCCCGTAAGACATTCGTTCATCTTCGGAACACAAATTAAGATATTTGTGATTAAATCTGAGAGCTGGATCACTCCTCCATAGGCTTCTAAGGGATTGAAACTTGACAGCCCCGAAAAGTTATTAAAGAAATCGTTAAAAGAGTCCAAGTGACTACAGTGCTCAATCTTATGTTTATAAAACGACGAGAATACTTTTTGCGTGCGAAAAACACAAAAATAACGACTTTATTCAACCATCTCTTCTCTTCTGTGTCTTTCTCCTAAGCTGTTGACGTAGTGTAGAAGCGCAGCGCTTCTGTGTTATACGTCACACGTAGGCTCACTATTGACCGTTCGCAGGCCCCTCCCCCAAAACGGCCATTGTCCAATCACACATCATAGCAACCGTTACTATGTGAGCAGGTCCGTCAAACATTGACTCCAAGCAAGCTGGTGAAGCGGTGCACCCACAGCGTTTGTAAATCAGACACTAGATACCCCGAGAGATTGTCTGGAGGAGTTGTGTTCTTTCCATTCCCAAAGCCGAAAACACAACGTGAGCGGTGCCTACAATGGATAAAACAGTGTGGACGGCACTGTGTCGAACATGGTTAACTCGCGTGCGTGAGACTGACACACTGAGATTAGTCAAAGAAACATGGAGAAAGCAGGTCAAGAGGATCCACAAAGGAAGTACGTTTTCTAAAGGGTTGTTGTTAACATGATATTTTCAGGGGGAAATGAGCAGCAGTCACTAGCAGTGCAGGACCTGTAAGTTACAGTTTAGAGGAGTGCACGCTCGCAACAGGGAACGCATGAAGCTTACTTGACAACATCAGTTCACATATCAATATCGTAACGAATAGAAATAACCTTAAATAATGTATGATTATCTGCATCTTTCCGTCTCTTATGTATAGTTACTTTTTAAACACAAAAATCGTATTCAGCATGGCACGCAAGTGGTTGCCGTGGTAATGAACAAGCCGCTCGTTAAAGCGAATGTATAACCCTGTATCTGAGGCAAAATTACTAAATATGCAGCGTGAGTTATATATTTCTATCTCCAAACAATTACCCACTGAACCAGCTTATAAAATCTTCTTCAAGGCTGTGCTGGTTGCATTTGAGGTAACGTTACAGGTCGGGTTTCTCAGATTTCGCTTGAGACCGGTGAGCATTAACGTTAGCCTCGATAGTAGTCGTGTCTCCTTCATTGCGTATTTTTATATTTTGAATATATCCCTCCACTGTATACTGTAACCCCTTGTGCCTCGATCTGGAGGATATCGCGGAGGTATTGCTCCAAAAAAGGGTCACTGACACGCACGGGTATACCTCTTCCCGTCATGGCAATCTGTGGCGCTGGTCGTGTTTGACCATTTGTTTGACGGGCGTAGCAACAATAACTAGGGGGCGTGGCTTTTGCGAACGGTCAATTGGCCGACGCTGGTCATGTGTGTGATGCGTGTGACGTTCAACCAGAAGCGTTGCGCAATACGTGAAATCTCCAGGCCCAAAGAGAATACTTGAATATAGTCGCTATTTTTGTTTGTTTTTTTGCGCTCAAAAAGTATTCTCGTAGCTCGATAAACTTAAGATCTAGCCACTGTAGTCACTTGGACTCTTTCAACGATTTCTTTATTAACTTTTCGGGCTGTCAAGTTTCAATCCCTTAGAAGCCTATGGAGGAGTGATCCAGCTCTCAGATTTAATCAAAAATATCTTAATTTGTGTTCCGAAGATGAACGAAAGTCTTACGGTGTTTGAACGACATGAGGGTGAGTAATTACTGACAGAATTTTCATTTTCGGGTGAACTATCCCTTTAATTCTTTAACAGCCCAAGCATACATACAGGCCGATAGGATAGTGTGTAAACAAAATTTACAAGGAAAAAATGAAAATCAACTCCATATCGGATTCCAAGTGATCAAGGGCTCAGTGCGTTCCATTTAAACCCATTACAATGGTCCTGCCAGTAGTGGGCACTCATGCAACATAAGCAATGACGTATATCCAAGTGAACGAGACAGAGGGACGTTAGTGAGGCTTTAAGCATTATATTGTATAAAGTTCTATATAAATAAACGTGACATGACATGACTGGAGTGCCGAATTGTAGAGCTGGTGCACGCATATCTGCATCGCCAGGGGTGGCGCTAGGGCCGGGGTAAGGGGGCTTAAGCCCTGAATGTTTTTAGTAAAACCCCGAATATTGTGTTACCTTGTCTTTCTCATAGAGCAAAACAATTAATCAGAAAAACAAATGTAAATAAGATTACAGCTGCCGCAATCACCTAATCATGAAAATTGCATATTGCAGTTTTATTTATATTTTTCCCGTTACAATGTACTTACAATGTGCTTTTGCAGCGTTGAGCATTGTAGCCAATCACAGACATGTCTGTTGAATGCATCGGCCAATCAGAGGCGTTTAAATGAGTCGCTGTGCTGAAGATCAACGAGGTCTACACTTTCACAAACCTGTCATTATTATTGCCAATAAACTTAATATGCAAATAAGAGATTCACTGCAATGTATTTGATATTCTTGAAGCTGCTCTGATGAACTCCGTTACGCACCGCTCTGTTTGTTGTTAGGATGACTAAAAGTTCAGCGGTCAAGCTCATCAATGTCAAAATGACTAAAGAAGGCGGAGCTTACCGTTCACAGAAGGGTGTTAACAGTGAACAAATACCTGGTAAAATGTAAGTAGATAAACGTTTAATATTTGACAACTGTTTTACAATAGAAATGTTAAACTCCGACAGCATCCGGTGAGGCAAATTACTCAACTTTTATTTATTTATAAAATTTTGCCTTTTTGAATTGAAAATATGCTATCATTTCCTTGATTCATGTAGAGAGAATGTATGCATACTTCAAAATATTATTTGCAAATAGTTTAAATTATCTCACTAACACAATAAGCCTTTCTTTTTCTTTATTCCCTTAAATCGCTTTTATAATTTATTAATTCCTTTAAATAAAAATACCCACATTTTAGTTTGGGCTAAAGCCCGAATATCCACTGACCCCTGTGCATTGCTATGATCATATGCTTTCTTAACTGCTGTTTTCTCACACTGTTTATTTTATTATTGAGTGGAGTATATCGGGGCCTTTACACCACATCCACAACCACTGGGTCTGGCTTTGCTCAGCCGCCACATTCAGCATGGTGGTGTGGAGAAAAAGTCCCTGCTGATGTTAAAAAAAAACATTTGGAGATCAGAGTTACTCATGCAGCTTGTGTAAAACCGGAGCCATTTTGAATTGTGCAAAATATGAAAGTCACACCTGTACATGGTGCAGAGACAGGAAGTTCGCCTTTGAACAGGAAATGAAAACCATGAGGTGACAAAGACAACTGCAGCACCATCTTTATCAACCTTCACGGGGAAGATCATTTTACGACGCCTCCGTTTGCCTCATTTTCTACAGTAGCTCCCGAATATGTGCCAACAAAGTACAGACACACACACTGAACAAGGCAGAAATTTTCAGTGCACAAAAAAGCTCAGTGTTTTATAGCAATGCCTGTTCCTCTCTCTCTTTCTCTCGTCTCAGCATTGGTATGTGTCAGGATACTGTAAATTGTGCTGGCTGGTGGATGTGAACTCTTGCTGGGTTAGAGAATATTCTCGTTACTCAGTAAGTCTGGACACCTCTGTACAGCTCATCTCGCACCGAATAACCTCATATAAACCCTGCAAACAACACCCTTTCTCTTTCAGTTCGCTCACATATTTGATATTTTACCACATTATCTGCACTCGAAGCTAAATGATCTAGTAATTATTCAGTAAAATCCCTGCTTTTCGGCATATTACGCTGTTTCTCAGCACATTTTGCTAGACGCAAAGATGAAGCGCACATCAGTTATCATCTGAATAACGCATATGCGACTCGGGGTTCAGAGTTGGGCATCTCCGTCTAGATGCTTTGCTGAAAGTCACCGGTGATGTTTCACATGTCCTTGATAAAAGCAGCTTTGTGCTGGCCTACTTTACTGATTTATCGAAGGCATTCAGGCCTCGAGTTACTAAAGCACCCAAACTAAAGCAGTGCCCTACATCACAATGCTAGAACCACTTTTCTAGCAGAATTATCATTGATGATACAATAATCGGTTTGCAAACACTGTTAAAGGATTTCTCAAGCTGCCGGTTCATTATTTAGCTCTGAATAATCTAAAGCTGTGGCAAACGGAAATGCTAAGACAGCGAAACGTAAGGTGTTTTCCAGGTTTACTGATCTCAGGGGGCCTATCTACTTATTGGTAGCAACACAGATGCTTTTTATACAGCTAAATGTATGCAGTTCTGTTGTGCAGCATCTTATTTCACCAAAACAAAAAAATTGTATTGTAATTGTAATTTTTTTTATATATATGCCTTTTTCATTGTTACAATTAATTTATAAAATATATTGTTCTTTATGTACTACAACTAGTTGACATTAAAAAAAAGTATGACACAAAAGACTCTGGACTTACAAAAACACTTCACAGTTGCTAAATTAGGAAACTAAACTAGTTTCACTCGCTCAAACTGTTAAAGCAGCGAGAAAACAGGAAGTTTATGAGTAACTGCGAGTGAGAAGTTCTCAGTTTGCAAACGTCCTCTTTTGGAAACACAGTCTTGCAAAACCTAACAAAGCCCAACACTGTTTGACCCAACGAGTGTTGAGAAAGAAGCATTTCATTTACTTTGAGAGATGTGTTAAAACTGAGAGAAACAGGAAAGAATGACAACAGCTCTCAATGACTAAAGAGAAAGGCTGTTCAACTCCTCCCGCCAAATATTATCAGCAGCTACAGATGTATCGCACTAAAAAAACGCAAAATATCACGTCACACCTTACATAAACACCTCTCAAGAGTGTCCTAAAGAGAAAAACAGCTGAATGCACTTATACACTTTCGAAGCTCTAATACATTGAGGCAAATTCGCCGGTGTGTTTTACATGGCCAATGGCGTTTGGCAGCAGATACACACCCCTGATTCTCTTGAAACTGACTTTAAATATAATCAGATAAGTTGTGGAGCAACATAGGATGAGAGTGAGCGATTAGTAGCTATAATGACTCTTCAACAAAGTCCAGCAACTTCATAAAAGGGAAATTTACAAAAGTATCCATAGTCCATATAAATAGTTTGCGTACCAGAACCTGCACTTTCACTAGACAAAGAGACCGCGATCAAGCATGTTAGAATACTGTAAAAATTATAGTAATTTAACAACAAAAAAGTACATTTTAAAGTGAACAATAAGTAACCTTACCATACACAGTGAAAAATACTGTATATTAATATATTTTAAAATATGAATAATTATACTAATTGCATCATATTGTAATGTACTAATTACTAAATGTATGGTATTTATTATAATATTTATATGGCTATGTTTGTGTGACCTCTAAAATATCTAGTTTCCAAAATGCCTGAAAAATGTATTATTTTACGGTTACAAACTGGCAAACAAATCAACCTGTTTTTTTCCCCCATAAATTACAGTGTACAGTATACACACAAATTGCTGAAACAACATTCAAACCCCTAACCCTAAATCAGCAAACAACTCACAATTTAAAACAGGTCAAGAATCTACATCGTAATTGTCAGCATTTCTAATATAAAATATCTAAAATACATTACGAAAAGCAAATTTATCCATATATTCTCTCTCAGTCATAAAAATTTAGCAACAGACGTAAAGAAAACATTTTCAGTAAATGTGTATATTTGATTGTATTTGCATTTGGTTAGTTCTCTTACCCGTGTGTGGTGCGCTGTATCTCCACTGAGAGCGAGACAGGAACTCACACATGGGTCACCAGCCAATGTGGCTTACCGCAATGCATTCTGGGCCAGATACTAACGTATGCCCCGGCGTGTCACAGTGCACAACCAAGCAGAGAGTAGCATGCATGCAAAACACTGCATTAAGATGTGTAAGTGTGTGCGTGTGTTTATGGTTTCAATGTGTGATCACATGATAAAGCACGGACCGAAGCAACTGTGTGTATGTGTTTAGCGATCATTCTCTCTATCGCCATGGAAACCTGCTTTTATCTTATTTGCATCTGGGTGTACCAGCCGCAGAGAGAGAGAGAGAGAGAGAGAGAGAGAGAGAGAGAGAGAAAGCTGTGTCATTTTCACCCAGAAAACCCCACTGCCCTCCTCAGAGACTTGAGAAGTTTGCCATCGAATCCACACTCGTTTCTCACGCGTAAACACTTTCCCTGAGCGTAGTGAAAACACGGCTATAATTCTGATACTTATCAAAATCTCATACTAATTTACTCGCCCTAAAAGTCAAACCTTCAAAAAAGAGGAAACAACTCTCATACACTGCTAAAGATAGCCTTGCACAGGAAGAGGCTTGTGTTTGCTTTAAAAAGAAGCCCCGAAAAACTATTTGAACGCGAGTCACACGTAAATGTTTCATTGCATTTGATAACCAACTGGAACAAATTATTTGAAAACCTACTGTGACAAACTTCTTTTGTGAAATGTTTTGCTTGAAAAATGTGTTTGTGCTGTCTTTCTTTGAAATTTTCTTTTATAATGCATTGTTTTAGTATGTAAAACAATGTATGTGTGTGTGAAAGCATGTACTTGTGTTTGCATGTGATTTAGCATGCATGCATGCATTGTGTGTGTGTGTGTGTGTGTGTGTGAGGTTACTTGAGGTCTGCAGTTCACTTCATGCCAGGTGTGTTATCTCAGACGTTCCACATGACTGAGTCGATGGTAGAGTTCCTCTTCTAAACTCACTCGCCTGATCCAAAAACACTCACACGTCTCACTAATGCAAGCCCTCGGGTGTTATTTACACTAATGACAGTGAGAAAGAGAGAGACAAACAGATTCAAGGCTAGTATATTCATACAAAAAGCCTTCCTGCTAATGCCATTGAACACACTTTTTGAGTTCTCATAGAAAAAAGTTTTCAGGTTAGCATGCAACAGCCTTCCCAACCCAGTTCTCTCCCATAATGACACATTCTGAGTGAAACTGATTATTCAATAAGAAAAAAAACATTGAAGGGCTTTCATGCCAGACATAAATGCAAGTAGATTGCCATAGATCGTGGAAGGCTACTCCACTTCTTCATTTTGAACTGGGAAATGGAAATCCAATGGTAACAGCTATGATAATCAATGGTTTTCTGAATTTCATGAATTTTATTTCTTCAGTACAGTGCTATTATTAACTAAAACTAAAACTAATAAAAACCATTTGGTCACACTTTAGATTAGGGTCCAATTCTCACTATTTACTAATTATTAACTACGACTTTTGCCTCAAACTCCTCCTAAATACTGCTTATTAATAGTTAGTAAGGTAGTTGTTACGTTTAGGTATTGGGAAGGATTATGGGATGTAGAATATGGACAACTAAAGCTGTGTATGTCGCCAGTGGCTGGCACTAGTGGGCGTTCCCACAACTGGTACCAAGTAATGTTTATGAATGACATTCACGAATGTTATTCCATGTTTTAGACAACAAATCAGTTTTCTTGCAGTTAAAACAAACATTCTGGAGGGAAATTACTAATATATATAAAATCATATTAGTCTGACCTAGTCAAGCTCCACATCTGTGGATCTAATGGGTGGAGGGATAGAGATATGGGTAGCGTTAAGGTGTGGTTGGACCTTCTAGCTTCACCCATTACGCCCAGTTTATATCTTGAGGGAGAGCTGGACTTCACATGGCTCTGCAGTGAGCAGCCCGTTGAGCCGAGAGCCCTGGGAACGGTGCGAGGCCGGTGGAGCGAGTGTTGATGAGCGTAACACACCGGTCTCCAGTCCCACGGAGGAGATCCGGAACGAGTGACCACAGTGAACGACGAGAGAGGACCTTTATGTTGGTACTGTATTTTAGTTTATTTACTTTCGAACAGTATTTTAGAACTTTACTTTTGTAACATTAACCCTTTCCCGCCTCCTTAGTAGTTCACCCAAAAATGAAAATTCTGTCAGTAATTACTCACCCTCATGCTGTTCCAACCCCGTAAGACCTTCGTTCATCATCAGAACACAAATTAAGATATTTGTGATTAAATCTGAGAGCTGGATCACTCCATAGGCTTCTAAAGGATTGAAACTTGACAGCCCCGAAAAGTTATTAAAGAAATCGTTAAAAAAATCCAAGTGACTACAGTGCTCAATCTTAAGTTTATAAAACGACGAGAATACTTTTTGCATGCAAAAAAACACAAAAATAACGACTTTATTCAGCCATCTCTTCTCTTCCGTGTCTTTCTCCTAAGCTGTTGACGTAGTGTAACAGCGCCGCGCTTCTGTGTTATACGTCACACGTAGGCTCACTATTGGCCGACTGTGTGATGCGTGTGACGTTCAACCAGAAGTGTTGCGCAATAACACTACGTGAAATCTCCAGGCCCAAAGAGAATACTTGAATAGATTCGCTATTTTTGTTTGTTTTTTGCGCTCAAAAAGTATTCTCGTCGCTCAATAAACTTAAGATCTAGCCACTGTAGTCACTTGGACTCTTTCAACGATTTCTTTAATAACTTTTCGGGGCTGTCAAGTTTCAATCCTTTAGAAGCCTATGGAGGAGTGATCCAGCTCTCAGATTTAATCACAAATATCTTAATTTGTGTTCCGAAGATGAACGAAGGTCTTACGGGGTTGGAACAGCATGAGGGAGAGTAATTACTGACAGAATTTTCATTTTTGGGTGAACTATCCCTTTAACAAACTGAAAATAATAAAACTTAACTGAAATAAGTTTATGTTGAAGCACCAACATTTCTAACTGAAATAATATATAATATATAAATATAATATATATATATATATATAATATATATATATATATATATATATATATATATATATATATATATATATATATATATATATATATAATATATAGTTTCAATTATGCTATGAGGACCTTTTTAAAGATTCTCATGATGCCACAGAACTGTTATAAACATGGATATAAGAACTTTTGTAAGTTCCAATGACAGTGGATTTCAACCTTTTTAACTTCAATTTGAAGTCCTCTTGAGGCCCCCTCGGAAGTTTGTTTAGGTTCCCTAGCTGGCCCCGGCCCGTGGTTGCGAACCACTGGCATAGGAGAACGTACTGTAAGAGAAACTAAAGTAAAGTACTGTACCTATAGTCCCATAATAGAATCTTTGTTAGTACTTGTTGTGGAATAGAATAACTGTTTATGTTCCAATGATTCCAATGAACTTCCAAAGAGAAGCAATCTGTGGTTCTTAAAGGCACCAGAACAAAGATGGCTTCCCAAAGAACCATTCATCAACTGGTAAAACAGATGGATGGTACTTAAAACCAACACACTGTTCTGAGACAATGACGTAACAACAAAAATGCATTGATTTGAAAATAACCATTATAAGCATGTACAACCAAAGACTTTTCTCTGCTGAACCAAAGGTGCTTATAAGAACCTTTCGAGGGATGCAGAGAAAGACAGAAAAGGAGGAATGAAAAACGAGGTGCATGGAAAGGAAAGGCACACATGAAGAAATGAACCACAGAGAGTTAGAAAGCGTGCTCAACACACAATGCCTCATTTCAAACCTTTCCATGCTCACTTCTAACCTGGCACGTCGCTGAATATCAGGACGCCAAATATCCTCAGCTTGTGAAATACCCATTCCAATAGCTTTCCCGAGCCACCGGTGGACAGGAAGCCCTCGTCTAGCCCTCCGAGTAATGGCAAACGTTCTTACCTGACTCGGATCCAGTCCCGTATGTCCTCTCTGCTGTCTGCCGACAGGAAGCACACTCAGTCCGTCCCTATTTACAGTCCCCTGGCACTGCAGTACGGCTCACAGCTGGTGCATTCCTGCCTCAGCTGATGGAGAGAGGAGAGATAGAGAGCAGACACGGCAGGCAGGGAAAGAGGGAGAGAAAAGGAGAGAGTCAGAACGCAGTGTGATCATGCTGTACAAATCATCTCCTGTGAATGTGAGGTCAGCAGATGCTGATCAGCCAATCAGAGTCCTGATCTATAACAACTTGAGCTAACTGCATAATGTATTTCTTAATATTTCATCCGTTCGATTCATGAACAGAAGCATTGATTCGAAGCAGAAACATCAGCAGTTATTGATATCTCGCTGATGATACCTAGAGCACCAACTATTATGTAACAAGGCCATTTTCTTGTCCTAATGTCGGTTAGTCATCACTCAAATGCAATTAAAATGCAGTTAAAGACCAGATGACTTCATAATTGGAGTTTTATGGTCCATATAGTCCCTGGCTGTGAGTTTTGAGGTTGCTAGTGCACTAGTACAAGTTGACAAAATAGGCTACTCTAGCGTTCAAGAGTTTTTTTTTTAAATAAATTAAGACTTTTATTCTGCAAAGGTGCATTAAATTGATCAAAAGTGTCAGTTAAGACATTTATAATGTTGCAAAATATTTCTATTTCAAAATAAACGCTGTTCTTTTGAACTTTTATTCATCAACGTATCCTGAAAACAGCAGGATTGCTTTCATTGAAAATAATAAGACATTTTTCTTGAGCAGCAAATCAGCATATCAGAACATATTTTGAAGCATCATGTGACACTGAAGACTGGAGTAATGATGCTGAATATTCAGCTTTGCATTAGAGGAATAGATTGCATTTAAAATATACTAACTAAATCAGTTATTTTAAATTGTAATAATATTTCACAATAATTATGTTTTACTGTATTTCTGATCAAATATATCCAGCCTTGTTGAGCATAAGAGGCTTCTTTCAAAAACATAAAAAAATATTAGCGAGCACACATTTTTGAACAGCGTAAACTTTTAGTATATATGCTTATTTAAAAGAATGGCCCAAATTATTGATGACTCATTTTGTTTATGGGGAGATGCAAAATTTGACCAATAAAATGCTTTCTTGACCAATTATTATAATTATGAGATGAAGTCAGGGATTCTTTCATGAAGTGGAAGCTAAATAGGTACCTATGTGCAGAGATTATTATAGTCATTTATCTGTAACATTCATAAACATTTGTAACTTGACTCACGTCATGTGAAGACGAGGATCTGCAGTGTCAGTCACAAAGCTTGTGTGATGGTAAATGACAAATTAAAAGTTGTTTAAAGTAAAAAAAACAAACAAAAAAAACATATATGCTAGTCCAATAATTGATTAGATTTTTTTTATTTTGCTTGTTCTTTTTTTAATTCAACGGAACGCTACATATATATATTTTAGCTTTCTAAACCGAACCGAACCGAGACGTCAAAACCGTGGGAAAACTGAACCGTCAATTTTGTGTATCGTTACACCCCTAATATATATATATATATATATATATATATATATATATATATATATATAATAAATTTCATATTAAAAAAGGTAATATTAAAAAATTTATTTTAACTATTTAATCATTTCAAATAATAATTCTTATGGGGGTTCTGGGACCGCCCTCAATGTCAAATGTCCCATCGAGCTTCTAATTTCAATATGAAAGATCATGTCAACAAAGCATTTACAAAACTTATTGGGTCTTTATTAATAAACATATTGTGAAATTCTATACAATGTTGAATCCTACATTGAATCCTACCAGTGTCAATAAAAAAAAAAACTGAGTAAAATGAATGTTTATTTCCAAATAGTTTCAGGAAATGCACTAATTATCATTGCACACAAAACTTCAAAGCTCCAGATGGCAGTCTGAATCATCTCAGCTGTTAGGATGCGTTTGATTATGAATTTATTCCTTTGTAAACAGAAAAAAGGATTAGACTGAGGGAGAGAGACAGAGAACGAGAGGAAGCTACCAGACAAGACTAAGCTGTCTCGAGGAGGATACACATTTTTTCATTCTGACATAATCGTATTGTTCACGCTCTCTTGCTCCCAGACGATCACTCCTAGCAAGTTAATGAATGGTATATTCGCATGTGGTACACGTCTGTTAATGCCAAGCTTTCTTCATTCTTAAAACCATGATGGTCTCAGCTCATGATGTCATTTGGGCTTGGCCAATTAGACTAAAACAAAGACACTGAATGATAGGTACACTGATGGGCTTCTGTGGTGCTAGACTTTCTGTTCTTCGGATGTCTTTAAAGGGGTGGTTGATTATGTGTAATGTTGATGTTTGAACTAGGCTACTGCAACGTTATGACGCTCAAAGTTCAAAGCAAAGGGAGATATTTTATTTTACAGAAATTGCTTTTTAAGGACTACAAACAGCTGGTAGACATAAATGAGCTGTTTAATGGGTTAGTGACATAAGACAAATTTACATAAACCCCGCCCCCAAGAACATGATTTATAGATTATCATGATAGAATAAGCTAATCAATGACTAGAAGATAGTTAACTCCACATCAGCTACATATGTATATTCATCAAGTAACCATTCAGAAATGTCCAGTTGCATTCTACATGTTGTCATTTCTTCTCGAGTCTCTCCATCTTTGTCCGACTCCGATTTGAACATAAAACGCAAAAAGTTTTTGAAATTTTCAGTGTGAGGTAATCGGAGCTGCTAACACACAAGCGCTTGAAGCTCCGCCCTCTGTGCCGGGAGCAGCAGCTCATTTGCATTTAAAGGGACACACACAAAAATAGCACTTTTTGCTCACCCTCAAAAAGTTACAATTTTAACATGCTATAAAAAAATATCTGTGTAGTATTTTGAGCTAAAACCTCACATACACACTCTGAGAACATCAGACTTATTTTACATCTTGTGAAAAGGGCATTATAGGACCCCTTTAAATACATAAAAAATAAATACACTCACACACACATTATATTCAATTGACTCCAATCTTCAAAACACTAAAAAGTTGCACAAAAGTACATTGTTGACGTAAACGTCAGTAAGAATTGTGCAAAAATCATTACGTGTGAATGTGAATTGAATGGTCACACACCCAAAAGAAAGTTGAATTGGAATGACACAGGAGGGGGAATTTACTAAACTGCAATGCAAAGAAATTAAACACAAGTGAAGCATTCCAGGAAAATAAGTGTTAATCCACCAAACGTTTATACAGACAGAACGATAGATAGAATAATAGACAGATTGATAGAATAACAGGCAAAATGTATGATAGATAGATAGATAGATAGATAGATAGATAGATAGATAGATAGATAGATAGATAGATAGATAGATAGATAGATAGATAGATAGATAGATAGATAGATAGATAGATAGATAGATAGATCACAATTTTCAATCAAAGTAAACAAGTTACTAGGTCATTACATGATTCACCAGGGGAGTTGCCATTTGTAGCCTAACAACCACAGGATACAACATCACCGGACTAAGAACGAGAGAGAGAGAGACAGAGAGAGGGGGGGGGGGTGAATTCTCTCAGGCACTGGACATAATTATACCCTCATTGAGCCAATCACATGACAGCGCCTGAAAATAGCAGAGGGCCACGCCCAGACTGAGCAACAAACGCCTTCTATTGGGATGTCATTATCTGCTTATAGGATTCATGCGAAAAGATGAGGGAGAGAGCGAAAAGGGAGGGTTAGGAGAAGAAGAAGAAAAGGGGAAAAACAAACTCCACAGACCTGAGTCATTATTACCACTGAAGGAAGGAGAGGGAGTAGTAGAGGGAAGGCAGGATGGAGAGACTGAATAAAAGAGAGAGAAAGACTAAAACTTAAAAACTAATTACTACACACTTCTGAGCAAAAAAATGGGCCAAGCTCAAAATGGCTGAACACAAAGCTTTTAATTGTCTTATCCACAAATGATTGGTCAGCAAATTGGCTAAGTTAAGCAAATGCACTACTTAAAAAGCCATTGCTGTCTCAGAAAAACATCAAAGACAGAATGAAGTTTTTGGGAAGTTGTGTGTGATGTATCACAATGGAACATGCATGGTGAAAGTTGTATGGTGATGCTGCTCCAGAGCGTTGTCTTCGAAAATGTTCTCAGAAATATAATAATAAATACATACCACAGTAAGTGTGTCATTGTGTGGGGAGTCTTCTCAGTTGCTGGTATTGGTGAGATGCTTTATTGTGAAAAGTCATTTCATATTTCGGAGTACAGGAGAATATTGAAGAATCGCTTGCTTCCCACTGAATCCCACAAATTAAAAGTTGTTATAAAGAGGAATGATCAGATGTTATTTTTCAACAAGACAATGCTTCTGTCCAAATTGCAAAGACAACCAAGAAATGTCTTGAGAACAAGTCCATCAGGCTCATGTTTTGACCTGGTCAGAGTCCAGATTTGAACCCTATAGTGAATCTTTGGTCTCACATTAAACTAAAACGAACTGGGAGACAATTTTCAACCATGCATAAACTGTATGAAGCCATTAACATTAAGTGGCACAAACTCTTCTTCCTGTCTACAGGAAGCTGTCTACACGTTCCGTTCTAAGCTACTTTATCTACAATATTGTGCAATTCTTGCTAATTTCCTGACCAGTGATTTGTGATTAAAATGGTTAAGGCCATTAAAAGACCACTTTTGGCTTGGCCTAATGTTTTTTGCCCAGGAGTGTATATAAGTTATTTGTCTTGTGTTATCTATGCTGCCACATGTTTTCTAGTTATCATCTTCGTTTTTATGTATAATAAAAGTGCGGCAACTAGATCCTCCTCCTTGTTTTGCCTGACCACACTGTGATCTCTCTCTCTCTCTCTCTCTCTTCTCTCTCTCTCTCTCTCTCTCTCTCTCTCTCTCTCTCTCTCTCTCTCTCTCTCTCTCTCTCTCTCTCTCTCTCTCTCTCTCTCTCTCTCTCTCTCTCTCTCTCTCTCTCTCTCTCTCTCTCTCTCTCTCTCTCTCTCTCTTCTATTACTTATCTTATATATATATATATATATTATATATATATATATATATATATATATATATATATATATAACATATATATATAACACTGTTTAGGGGTCCAAGATTACTTAACAATCAGATTCAGAACATTACTTAATTACTAAAGTGATATATGTAATAAATATTAGATATTTTGAAAGGAATATCACATTATAAATAGTCATGAGTATAATAATAGAATTAATATTTACTTATGGTTTATATTTTTAGTTTATTTCTACTGATTTATTTGATAGGTTAGCATTTTTTATGAAAGTTTGGGGGATTAAAAACCTAATTAGAGTGATTTTATTTTCTAGCAATAAACATAAAATAATGAAATAGAAATATACAAAAATAGGTATCAGGGTTGTAAATTAAGCTAAATCAAGCTGTCAATCAGTAGGTGGTTTGAAACCAAATGTTGGTTTATAGTTATTGATACATTTAAATTTCCCATGAATTAAAGAAAAGCATTTGTTGGGTTAACTTACAGTAACTTAAGTAACAGGGTTGAATAGCTGAGCTTTATGCAATGCAAATGGAATGAGATCATTGTCTTTCGCAAAACGCTTTTGAAAGGGTCCAAATGCTGTTACTTATAAAGCATAAACAGCTTTGCTGATTACAGTTGGAGCGATCTAGTAGTTTTATCACATCACTCGCTCTCTGTGCAGAGGGGGTGAGAGACGAAGAGAAGTGAAAACAACAGGAAAACAACAGCCCACAAAATAGCTGAGCTAAAGACAGTCATTTGCGCAACCCACACACTGAGACACCGATGCCTTCATCACACGGTGTCCAAACACACTGTGGGTTTAATAACGCAGTGACATCACCTGTGTGATCAGATGATGCAATGTGTGAAATTTCTAATGTTATCATCCATGCCCGAGGGCAATGAGGTCTACAGATCTTTACAAAACTCCAGTGTAAAGTTACGTCTATAGATTTAACGCTACAGTCCGACATAATAAGGTTATAGAACCAAAAGTGTGTGAGAGCCTGATGATGTCATAGTAGAACCTTTTAATGTTCCACTAAGAAATGTTTCTCTAATTCGAGATCTAAATATTTGGGTGATATAAAGAACCCAGAAACAAATGCGATCTGCAACAAACTATTCAAGTCCAACAAACCATCACTCAACAACACTATACAACAAACAGTACAGCCAGCCTTTTCCTGATCTGATGGGGTGATCTTAAAATGTACTCTTAAAATCATAAACAGATTAAAATAGATAGGCCTAGCCATTGTGTTCTGTCAGAAAGACAAAGTATTTTTACACTGACAATAGTTGTTTTTGGCAAATGAATGTGTAAACTGAGGGTGACAAATTACAGTTCTTACCTCAAGCTTACCTCAAGCCATATTTAAAATTACTTATATATAATATGGCTTCATAAGCAAGCACAGTGGCCCTAAAAAGACTTTGGAAACTTACTGTAAGTCATTATCAATGTATATCACTTAATTAGAAAAATATAAAACAATAAAAGGGCTTTTCACACACTTAACCCCGGGTCATCGTAGTTCTAAACCCCACATTTAACCCCGGGTAAAGAAAAGTTTCACGTAATTTAGAAGCAGGTTTAGCATTGCATTTTACCCGGGGTTTGAAACCCTGCTCTGTAGCAAGGTAAGTGTTAACCCTGCATTGCAGAGCCAAACATGGACCATGTGAAACGATGCACTGCCTCATATTCACAAGCTTTGGGAAGTCACTGAAACACAGCGAGTCGTATAGACCAGTGATTCCCGACCGGGGTGCAACCGTCCTGCAGAGTATTCACATAAGCACAATTGTGAAAAGAGAACATAAACAGTTCAGAAAGAAAACCCACGTGTATACTGGATATGTGCGTCAGGTCTTAAAGTAAAAGCAGTGCTAATAAACGTGCTTCTCTCTATGTTCTTAATGGTAATTAACTTTTGCAACTTTAATTTATAAATCTGTATTTAATTTTTACAATGAAGACTCTCCAGTGTTATTTTACATTTGATTACTTTATTCAATTTCTGTAGCATTTCTTACCTGAATAGCCGTACTACTCTTAGACCAACCTTTAAGCAGTTATTTAATTTGTATTTTATTCTGTTGTATTTATTTGTGCTATCCTTTGTTTATTTGTTCTCATTTTATTGCTTACTATTTGCTTGTCTTTTTTTCTTGTCTTCTTGTGCTATTGCAACAAAATTACAACAATTGCAACAAATACATCGAGTGATCAAACATATAGGTGAGATAGTTGTAATGGTAATAGGGCAATGTTTATATACGAATAAAAGCCTACATTAAAATCTGTCATTACATATGAAGTGATCTCTTCAGAAGAAATGATTGATTGCCTAGGCTTTCAATAGATGGACAAAATGTGATATTACAAAATATCTATATGAAAGTCAAGTATATGGCAGTTCTTCCCCATGGTATCAAAAATGGTATTATCAATACTTTTCAAGGTATTGTCTCAAAAGTTAGAAATCCCAGTATCGTGACAACACTATAGTGTTGGGTGCCACAAATCACAATTTCAAAGGGTGCCGTGACTTAAAAAAGGTTGGGAAACACTGTTTCAGCGTTTGAGTAGAAAAATGTCACATGGTGACAAAAAAAACAACAATTGGGAGTGAAAAAGAGCAAAAAGTCAATACAGCATAAATTTATAATCTGCAAAATATAATAAAAAGATGCGCAATGCTGGAGCCTTTATGTAAACATATCTGCGTTTGTCCAATCAATGACACTGACACTGCAAATAAAGACATTAACCCAGGGTTTAGGAATGTGCAGTGTGCTAACAGGAAACGTTAGCTTGCAGAATTAATTGTTAACCCCAGGTAAATTATGAGCTATGTAAAACGTGAGGCAAAATTACCCAGGATCACGTTTACCCAGGGTTTAGAACGAGCCAAGGTAGACTAGGTGTGAAAAGCCATAAAGTGTACACATTTATTTATATCTTACTTTTCTATGTAGGTTTATAATTTAAAACATCTTTTTGTGAAATGTTTGGCTTGAAAAATGTTTTGATGATCATGATTTGATTTTATCTAATCATTTCAAAGTGTTGCTTTGGTGTCTTATTAGAGCCTGTATCATATATTATCTGTGATCTCTTATCAAACAGGCTTTGCACTTTTGCTGATCTGGTATATCAAGGAATACCTTTTTCCTTTTTTTTGTAATTCTTGATAGGCTATACTTATTGTTTTAGTAGCCCAACAGCTCTTACTCTTTTTGGTTAAGTATGCAAAAAATATGCAAAAGTTTAAATTGTATGATTATTATACAAATAAAAGGATCTCTAGCAATTCTGGTACAGATGAATTCCACCGAGTTAGGTTTTAGCTGTGAGTTGTGTCTGATATTATTGCTTACTTGCAGAATCGAGTCGAGTGATGCACCCGGACGGCCCGTCAGTCACATGGACAGCCTCATATTGATAAAGCTGACAAATGAACAAGCTTCACAGAAATAAAATCAGGATTCTGTGTTTCTGCAAGGAGAACCATTAGACGTGGATCGAAGGGCACGGGCTCAGCAGAAGAGGGATTTGAAAGAGAGAGAGAATGAAGTTTGGGGTGCGTGACTGCTCTCTCTTTGATTTTGCCTGATGGATGATTGATTATTTGTGGAAAGTGCTGTGGAAATTCACAGATGTTCGAGTTCAAACAAAGTGGGATAGTCGCCTGGATCACAAATTGCATTTGTTTCTTATTCCAAAAGGGTCATGAATTTGACTGCTACTGACAAAATAAAGAGAAATTCAAATAACACTGTCTCTCTCTCTCCCAACCTATTTATCCTCTATTATTTTATCTATATACCTATTTTATCTCTTTATTTTCAGTAGTACTTTTAAACAACAGTACATTTTCTTTTTAGGTATTATGGGACTACATTTTAAAGTGCCCCAATTATGCTTTTTCGAATATGTTTCATGCATAGCTGTTTGTGAATGTAAAAGGTCTACAAAGTTTCAAAGATCAAAGTGCACAACAAATAAAGTTATTGTCTCCAAAATGAAAGAATCGATTCTGAACTACCAAATCAGGTCATCAACAATTCCATTCTCATTACATACCTACGTCACAATGTAACAAATTTGCATAATGTCAGCCATGGTCTTCATTGGCTGCCCATGAACAACATCTACTTTGACCAGCCCTAGTTGTAGCTGAGGCCTGAAATAGTTTGGGAAAACATGTTGAGAGTGTGAATTTACTTTGCATGCACTTCAAAAGGAAGAGGACTCGTGCGGAAATTGATGCGGTAAAACCCGACGCCATTGTTACCTTTCGTATCACTGTGTATCAAGCGCTGAGGAAGATCCGGAGCTGAAACTTGGATATGGTAATGGGCGTTTAGTTTCTGACACTCACTGTAAGCGGTAGACCAATCACAACAGACTACGCCATCTGACCAATCAGTGAAGAGTAGGTTTTTTAAAAAGAGGGGTTTAGAGGGACTGGATCTTCAAACAAACCATTTTCAGACTATTTTAGAAATGAATTGATGCTGCGATGTATATTATGACAAAATTAAAGTGTTTTTTTATTAAATAATTTTTTAATTAACACAATCTCAATAAATCAAGTTTGTCTTTGTAATTTTTTATCAAAGTGTAATATTTTTATCTGCTGCCACAATAAAAAAAACTCAACTCATTATATTATGTTTGTTATTTGCATGGGCTTTACTTGCACCCAAAAGTTGAGATAACTTTTTTTTTGTATTTTGTTAGTTCAAATACATTGGACAAATCAATTTGATAAACACAGTAAATGAAGCTTAGTTTACTTAAATCAAAAACTTATTTTTTCAGTGCATTTTGATGAAACATTCGAGCCCTTGCATTGCATGGACATCTGAGACATTGCATACTAAAATATCTCTGCCATGCTAGTGCAAATTTGGTGACATTTAAAATGAAAAGCACATTAAAAATCACATTATAGCACTTAGGAGCATTCGTAAGAAAAAAAAAATAGCCTTCATTCCTTCATCAGCAGCCCATGTTGTTTGCCGCTGACCCCTGCATAGAAATGCTGATGCACTCAAAGTCCTATATTTAGACTTTATTAGCAATATTAAATTCCACCTCAGATGCTTTCACCACAACGTCTGGAATAGTTCACAGCTACTATTAGCGTCACAGTCATGTGTATAAAACAGATAAATAACCCCAATAACTGATTTCTCCAAAGGCAGGCCATAATTAACAAAGCAATCATTTAAAACGAGACAGAAATCATTATGAAACATGAATTATAAATGAGTCGTAATGAATAAATCAGTGCATTGAATATATGTGCACAGACCTTTTCTAATTTTGTTGATGATTTCTCGCACAAATGCACTTTCGGAGGCACTTTTTTAACTGTATACAGACATCCTGACAATGCAAACTAAGTAATAATTGATGTGATAACTAATGCATTGTGAATAAGATCAGTGAACTAAGCCAGCTTACTTTTTCCCATGAAGTTTAAGTGAAACAATAACAGACTTGTGAACAATGACAGCCTAAAGGACTGTCAAGCGATACATCATATTTCTTTAAGTTGTAGTCTAAAGCCTTTGGACAGGGTTATCTCTTTCCCAACCCTATGCCTGTGTTTAATCTGGCCTGAGGTGGTAAAACTGTTTTTTAAACTGACAAATTGCTCATAACTGTTCATAATCTCCCCCATGTCAGTTTTGCTCTTCTTTTTGAGCAATTCATGAAGGCAACCGAGCTGATCTTCCATCCCGAAATGTAAGACTCCTCCAGTCGTGATGAGTTACGCAGCAAGCCAAGAGCTACGACAGACTCCAAAAATACATGTAGCTGACCAATGTGCATTTGAATATCTAGACATGACCGCATAAAAATCCCCTTCTGCTGATACATTTATCAGAGAGTACAGACGCCCATGCAGCCACACCCCATCACTCTCCTGCCTTGGCTTGTCTCCGTTTCATTTGTGTCTTAACTCTTGAGCAACTCAGTTTATACACCTAGGTGTGAGGTTTCCAACATCATCACTCCAAAATACTGCCTGGAAATATGTGTTGGGTTCAATGCACAGTAGAGAAAAAACTTGTGTCAGAGTGTGCAAGAGAGATGCTCAGTTTCACCTATGTAAATCAACTGTTTGTCCATTTAGTGGAGACACTCTTTTTGCACCAACACGTACTAAGAAACAATATATATTTAATTATATCAAATAGCCACCTACCTAGTATTTAAGGTATCCAACCATTTGACGACAACACCGCATACTTGTACGTATATGATTAAACTACTAGACCGCCACCTGCTGGTTGTGATCAGCATTCACAAAACAATACCAATTCTGCCCTGAAAGGAATAGTTCACATAAAAATTACAATTCTCTCATCTTTTACTCACCCTCAAGTTGTTTCAAACCTGTATGAGTTTCTATCTTCTGTTCTTCACACAAAAGAAGATATTTTGAAGAATGTCGGTAACAGTTGATGGACCCCATTGACTTCCATAGTATTTTTTTTCCTTCTATGGAAGTCAATGGGGCCCATCAAATTCATACAGGTTTGACCAAACTTGAGGGTTAGTAAATGATAACAGAATTTTCATTTTTTAAGCGAACTTTTCCTTGAAATACACGTCTTTAGCATAATCATCGGAATCAACGTTCATGTAGTCAGTGCTAAAAGTTTTATTTTACATTAACATCTAACATAATGTAGCAATCACAAGACTAGCTATTTAAGTGCACTGCAAATCATTATGAAGGCCCCTGCAAAATAAATAAATAAATGTAACAATAAATCAAAGAATAAAAAAAGAAATACAGAAAATTATAAAAGAAAAAACAGAACTAAATTTGTATTTAATGTATTTGTTTTCCTTTTATTTATTTATTTTGCAGGTTTGTGCCTCTATATATCAAAGCATGATCTGTTAAACCCTTAAAGCAATAGTTCACCCAAAAAGGAATGTGCTGAACACAAAGAAGATATTTTGAAGAATTTTGTTAGCCAAAAAGTTTTGGCTATGACTGATTTCCATTTATGGACAAAAAACACTGAGATATTTCTTGAAGTATTTTGTTGTATGTTTCACAGAAGAGAGAAAGTCACACAGGTTTGTTAATTCCCCATTTCATTCCAGAAGCATGCATTAGACAAACTTTAATCTACTACTTAACCATATGCCTCACCTCAATGACTATTCTCAAGTTGCACGTTTATAGACTAGCAAACATAGCACAAAAATGCAGGAGTTTTTATTAACTATTAAAGAAATTAATCTAATATTTGTTGCTTAGTAATCCACCATGATTCAAATATATTCTCATAATCAGAGCTCTCTCGTATAAAGATCATTAAACAAGCAAAATAACTTAATACAACAGTCAAAGGATGCAAATATGTAAGAAAAGCCAGTACTCAAACTGCCACTGAGGTAAACGTCATCTTCGTTTCCTAAACATCAGTGCAGAAGAACAAGTAATCTAAGACCAGATCCTCTCAATACACCAGATGCAGCCATAATGCACCAGAACGCCCATCACACTCCAGCTATCAGTGGACAGGAGCCAATGATTAGGAAGCTATGACTAAAAGAAGCAGGCGGGCAAATTTGGCTACTCTTATCAAGAGAATCCTTGGAATTTTTACTGACCAGAGCAACCTCGCTTTCCCAAAGGATGATGCCTAGCCTACTATACTGGGGCATGAAAACCCATGCAGATCACAGGCTGAACACCTCCTGCTGGCTTCACCAACACCTCACTCAGAAACAACATTAGTAGCTTAATGGGAAACCAGGCAAAAACAGCAGGGTGATCGCTACAATCAATGTAAGTTGACATGGTTTAAGAAATAGCGTATAATTACCCACACACGACTGAACTATCCAATCCAAAGCACTTAAGGACCCAGAACATATGGATTGTGTCAAGCATTGTTTGGATTCAGTACTCACAATCTAGTGTCCTACGTCTGTGTCCATGTCCAGTCATCAGATGCAGATGGTGTGGTCTGGACCTGCAGGGTGAAGGGTGTTTATTTTACTTTGTACTACACATTAGCAGTTTGTTCTATTATCCATAACATTTCTCAAGAATACTGTAACTGTATACAATGTTCCTATTGCCTTAATTGTGATGATAAAGTTGTAAAAAGTTAAAAGTGGACAATCAGCCTGTAGTTACTATGTTCTCAAGCTCTGGCTCTTGAATTTCATTACATTATATAACAAAATATCAAACCTATGAGTATCTGTAAACATGAATACAGGAACCTTTCTGTATTCTCTGTGTGTGTGTGTGTTTATGCATGAGTTACCTTTTATTGACTTCCTTTTTTTATACAATGCTTTGCTTGGAAACTGCGTTTGTGCTATGTAAAATAAAAACCACTGTGT